>CM070828.1:10133663-10733663 GCA_036326025.1 Chrosomus eos | reverse complement strand
CCGATTCTAAGGGCTCGAATGGAGCCCTAGACAGGCCTTCTAGAACTACAGTCAAATCCCAAGCTGGCACCTTAGTGCGAGTTGCAGGCCTCAGCCTCAAAGTGCCACGAAGGAAACGTGTAATCAGGGGTCTCGACCCAGAGATATACCTCCCACCATGGTATGATAAGCCGCAATGGCTGCCACGTAAACTTTTAGTGTAGAAGGACATAGACCTGACACAAAGCGCTCCTGCAGGAACTCGATTACTGTGTTGACAGAACAATTAACCGGATCCCAATGATGTCGGTGACACCATAAGGAGAAGACTCTCCATTTAAGCGCATAGAGTTTCCTCGTAGCTGGAGCTCTGGAGCTTAGGATGGTCTCAACAGCCTCAGCTGAAAGACCACTATCTACAAGTTGGGCCCCCTCAGAGGCCAAACCCAAAGATTCCATATCTCTGGCCGAGGGTGAAATATTGTGCCCCCGGCCTGAGACAGAAGGTCCCTCCTCAAAGGGATCTCCAATGGAGGCCCGTCTAACAGAAGGATCAGGTCCGCAAACCAGATCCGACTTGGCCAGCGTGGTGCTACTAGCAGTAGGCTTATCCCACACTGACGGACCCGCTCCAGAACTCCTGGGAGCAGAGCAACAGGGGGAAAGGCGTACAGACGTAGCCTCGGCCACGTCTGCACCATGGCATCCAGCCCCAGGGGGGCCGGGTGAGTAAGTGAATACCAGAGGGGACAGTGCGTCGTGTTGTGAGACGCGAACAGGTCCACCTCTGCTCTGCCATATGCCTCCCAGATTTTCTCCACCGCCTCGGGGTGGAGTCTCCAATCCCCTGGCCTCAGCTCCTGCCTCGACAGGATGTCTGCTCCTATATTCTGATCCCCAGGAATATACACTGCCCTCAGGGAGAGTACCTTCCCCAGGGACCACAGGAGGATCCGGTGCGCCAGTTTGCAAAGCGGACGCGACCTCAGACCCCCCTGGCGGTTCAGATAAGAGACCACAGATGTGTTGTCTGTTCGAACGAGCACATGATGGCCTCTTAGGTCCGGAAGGAAATGTTTCAACGCATTGAAGACAGCCATCATCTCCAGGCAATTGATGTGCCACGAAAGATGATGGCTTTTCCACAGACCCTGAACCGAGCGGCCTTCCATTACCGCTCCCCAGCCGGTGAGGGAAGCATCTGTCGAGATAGTAGCTCGATGGCAAAGAGCTCCCAACACCGGGCCCTGGGTTAAGAACCAGTGTTTCTTCCATATCTCTAAGGCACGAAGGCATCGCCGCGTAACCTTGATCATACGGAATGGGTTTCCCCTCGGGGAGAACCCTCTGGTCCTGAGCCACCACTGTAAAGGCCTCATGTACAGCAGGCCAAAAGGTATCACGTTGGACGCTGCTGCCAGTAGACCCAACAGTTTCTCGAACTGTTTTACAGTGCGTGACTGACCTAGCTTTAGCTCTTTGGTGGCTGCCAGGATAACAGCTACACGAACGGGCGATAGGCTGGCCCTCATCGTCACTGAATCCCATACCACACCAAGGAAAGTGGTTCTCTGTACTGGAGAAAGAACACTCTTCTTGGCATTGAGCCTCAACCCCAACATCTGCATATGGGCGAGAACGACACCTCGGTGCCGAACCGCCAACTGCTCTGATTCCGCTAGAATCAGCCAGTCGTCGATATAATTCAGAATGCGAATGCCCTGAAGCCTGAGAGGGGCTAAAGCTGCATCCATGCATTTCGTGAATGTGCGGGTGACAAAGCTAGGCCGAAAGGAAGAACCCGATACTGGTATTCTTTGCCCCTGAAAGAAAACCTTAGGAACTTCCTGTGCTGAGGGAGGATGGAGATATGGAAGTATGCATCCTTCAGATCTATCGTGACAAACCAGTCCTCGGATCTGATTTGAGTCACGATCTGCTTGAGGGTCAGCATCTTGAACTTGAGTTTCTGAACTGACCGATTCAACAGGCGAAGATCTAAAATGGGACGCAACCCTCCATCCTTTTTTGGAACAATGAAGTAACGGCTGTAAAAACCCGACTCTCTGTCGGGTGAGTACACCTGTTCTATAGCCTCTTTTGCTAACAGGGCCCTTACTTCTTGCTCCATTACCAGAGCCTGCTCGGGACGTACCACTGTGGGTAACACCCCGCTGTAACGAGGAGGACGAGAGCCAAACTGGATTCTGTATCCTTCCTCTACAATCTGCAGGACCCAATGAGAAATATTCGGCAGAAGCTTCCACGCTGCCAGAAAATTTACTAAGGGAACCAGCCTCTCGAGGCTGGTCTCTGGTGTTACTGAGAGAGCCAAATCTGGAGCCTGAAACATACCGGCAGGAACTACCTGACCTGACTGCTCTAAAACCCCCCTCAGAGGGCGCGAAACCGATGCTGTGCCGCAGCACAGCACCAGCGACTCGCTGGAGACCACTGCGCCCTGAAGCACCAGAGGTGGCAGGGTTGGCAGGAGGGTCTCGTGAGGACCCCGAAGTGGAACGGGCACCGTGTACTGAGGTGAACACCGCTCCACCCCGGTCGGGGCTGTCCTCACAGGTCTGATGCCTAAGCATCAGGACCTTTTTTTTTTTTGAACCGAAGCTTTCTTCGCCTGAAGAACGGTCCTCAGATCCGGCTTAGGCTTAGTCGACTTCGGTTGAGAGGGCTGCGTCTGTCTCCAGTATCTTCGTGGAGGAGCACGAGACGCAACACTCTCTTTCTGTTGCACATGATATGATGAGCTAGATGGCTGGGGCTGCTCACGCCCAGCAGCCCCAGGGGGCTGGACACGGCGAGGGATAAACTTTTTAAAAGCATCCGACTGTTTTTTAGCATCCTGGAATCTTTCCACTACAGCGTGAACTGCGTCACCAAAGAGACCAGACGGTTCAAGCGGAGCATCTAACAAAAAAGTACGATCTTTCTCTTTAATATCAGATAGATTGAGCCATAAATGTCTCTCAGTGGCTACCAAAGCTGCCATAGACCGCCCAATTGCTCTGGCGGTCTCTTTAGTAGCCCTGAGAGAAAGATCGGTCGCCCTACGAAGTTCTCGAACATCGTCATGACTTATTCCCTCACTATTATCCAGATCCCCCAGCAGATCAGCCTGATAGGCCTGATGCAGTGCCATAGTGTGCAGGCACGCTCCGGCTTGACCTGCTGCCGAATAAGCTTTGCCCACTAAACTAGATGTATTTCTTAGCGGTCTAGTGGGCAAAACTGGGGCTTTAATAGAAGATGCGGGACCAGGGGCGAGATAACTCGCTAGATTTTGTTCAACCTGGGGCATCGAACTATAGCCGTAATCTTTAGACCCTCTTATTTTAGAATATATATTAGAATGAGGACAAAGACACGAGATGAGAACGGCTTTTTCCATGATTTAGATAATTCATCGTGTAAATCAGGAAAAAAAGGAAGCCCTCTCGGTGGAGATAGTGTGGCTGAAGAAAGATAACGCTCGTCTAATCTGCTTTTGGGACGAGTGTTTTTAGTTTCAGATGGCCAGTCAATATTTAATCTTTCTACAGCTCGTGACATGACATCCACCAGCTCATCATACGCTGGGGAAATAAATTGTAATTCCCTTTCCCCCGTGTGTGCATTATCACTGTCCATACTGACAACATCAACTTCCTCAGAAGATGAGCACTGTAATAAGGGGCTCTCTCCCCGGCGGAAGAAACCGCAAAGCGTGCTTCCGACACCGGGGGAGGAGAGCTGGATCTCCCGGGTAAGGAAGGAGAAAGGGCCCTCGGACCCGTCTCGATCCCCTCCGAGAGATCCAATTGCGATCCCCAGGAATGTGGCACTCAGCCCCCTCGAAGGCTGAGGCTGCATGCTCAAATCCCAAACAAATCACACAAAGCTCGTGTGTGTCCCCACCCGTTAAATAACGCGGGCAGGGAGGAACACACTGTTTGTAGACTTGTTTCGCCATCGATACCAACAATATTGACAGACAACAATAAATAGACGGGGACAGTTTAGACACAGATCGCTTGCTGAGGCACAGAAGCTAAATGCCGGCGAGCAGCGGAAGTGCTCTTATCCTTTCCTGGTCATGACGTCACCCGCCCGTGACGCTCATTCCCTTTTTCCATTGGACTAGTTGGCATAGATGCTTCAGACGCAATCACGCAGAAGGCAATCCCGTAGCGTTTCGACGCATCTCGAAGTTCCCTTTTCGATAAGGGAACTATAAAACATGCACACAACATGCAAAACATCACACATCTCTTGCAAAAGCAAACACTTTATTCAAAACTATTGTAACTCTAGCCATACCTACCTAAACCTGGATATGACAAATGTAAAACACTACTAGCTTGTGTCTTTTGCAATAACACTTTAGAATAATGTTCCATCATCATGAATGAATAACTACACAGGAACAAAATGAGTTATGCAATATTAACGTTCTAGTAACTAATAAGACAACTAATGTCTTTGTTAATAACAGATTAGTTTGTAGGCTATAATTGCGTTCAGTTGAATGTTGTATAGTTCACTAGCTAAGAAATTAACTTTTTTTTTCATACCTCCTGGGAAACTGGCTACTAAAACTATATATACAGGCTTATAATTACAGTTTTTTTCAATTGCTTACACACTAAAATTAAAACTTTCCCACAATTAGCAAAACCTTACACTCAAGGAGCAAAACACCAGTCTAGATTTGCACAATTGTAAGCACGTTGTCAGCTTCAGCCTTTTTGCAAAACATTACAAACAGTAATTTGTAAAACTCTACACACATTTTCACACCTTAGACACAGATAAGGATTGTGAGGTTACTTCCTTGTCATTACAAAGCCCCAGTTTGCCATTGACCACACGAATGAACGAATTGGATATGCACATCCACCAGGTGTGGAAGAACACATGTGCTAATTTGAAAACGCAGCACTCAGGTGTGCTATAAAAGGCAGCAGGTGAGTTAACCTGTCTTCAACAAAAATGGAAGGAGCTAGAAGAAGAAGAAGAAGAAGAAGAAGAAGAAGAAGAAGAAGAAGAAGAAGAAGAAGAAGAAGAAGAAGAAGAAGAAGAAGAAGAAGAAGAAGAAGAAGAAGAAGAGTGAGAATAAGAGGGGGAGCTCAAAGAGGAGATGAAGGAGGTAGAGGAACAGGTGAAGGAGGTAGAGGAGGAGGCCCAGATAGAGGAAGAGGAGAAGAAGGAGATAGCGGAAGAGGCCTAGGGGGAGCAAGAGGAGAAGGAGATAGAGGAAGAGGCCTAGGTAGAGGAAGAGGTAGAGAAGGACTTGAAGAGTTGATAGAACCTGAACAAAGAAGACGAGGACCAAATTTGACTCAAGAAATCCGTGCAACATTTATTGACAATGTAATCAACCATGGACTGACACTGATGGAAGCTGGACAAAGAGATCAACCAAATCACTGGTTAATACTGTAACTGAATAGTTTTTACAGTAGTTTACTTCAGAGTCAAACTGTATGTAGCCTACTTCATGCAGTAATTTTTATTTGTCTACAGATTTTATTTTTTCATTGATTTCATTGTTGGTTGATTACTGTAACTGATTATGGTAAGAAATACTGTAAATAAATACTTGAAATATGAGTCTGCAGAAATCAGTGTTGTGCAGTGCTTGGTAAGTTTATAGTAGGCCTATTTGTGTACATTCTCCCTATATCTCAAACTAATCATGAAGAATGTTGTGGGTTTGTCACTATTTTTTTTCATCTAAATTATCCCTTACAGAACAATGTCTGGCCAAAAATCTAGCACATGCTATTTCCTAAAAATAGTTTTTTTACAAATGTGTTTTTTATATATCACAAATAGTGTCTGATCATTGAGGACTGTGTTGGTTAAATGAAAACTAATAGCATTTTCACAAATATGTGTATATCTTTTGACTGAAGTGTGTATGTTTTGACAGAAGTGTGTCATTTTGCAAACAATCTAGGAATTGTGCAAATTGAGTGTGGTGTTTGGATAAGTGTGATTATATTTTGAAAAAAAGAACCCGGTCTTCAAAATTGCGTGTAAACGATTGAAAAAAACTGTAATGTGAATAATGCATAATGTAATTAATCATGATAACAGATCATAATGACTCAAGTATTGACAAATCCTTCGGCACTTGGATCAGTATTGAAGTGAAACACATACAGTAAACTCCCTAATGGCTGAAGGGGTTTTATTAGGTTTTGGATAATGACAAAGTATTATACGTCCTTCTAAAGGAATTACTAATCACTTGGACCAGTATTATGATGTTCATGGTAACACTCTAGTATCGACTAGTGGACAAGTTCTATAGAATGTGAAATGTAAAATATTTGGTCATGATTATTAAGTTATTCTAGCCTGTGCTTGACCAGTGTGTTGTAATGACACAGACATATACTCCCTCCCTCTGACATAAAAAAAAAAAAAAAAAAAAATCTGCCCAGTCCTAAATCAAATCCATACAGGGCCCTGGACAACATTTTTATAAGCTGTTTTTTTTTCTTTCTTTCATTCAAACATCTTAACAAATTAACCAATTTCTCATTTGTGAGATTCAGATGTGTGACATCAGTAAACAACAGAAACATATTTTGGCTTAAACTGGAACATTTATATAACACCCCTGTTCCAGTAATTAAAGCTAGGGTATGCAATGTTTTTCCAAAACATTTTTTGTTATACCGATTCAATCTCTCTTCACATCCTGATAGTAATTAATAGATGTGGTTTTATATATATATGTCCTCTGTAGAAGTCTCAGAAGATATATATACAAATAGATAGATAGATAGATAGATAGATAGATAGATAGATAGATAGATAGATAGATAGATAGATAGATAGATAGATAGATAGATAGATAGATAGATAGATAGATAGATAGATAGAGGCCTGGCAGGTGTTGGTGGTCCTTGTGGGGGCCTTAAGGTCAAAGGTGTTAAGACATCTGTTACGTCCAAAGACGTATTCTCTTATTATTTTTATAGGTGAGTTATTGACTTTGTCTCAAGTATGTATCTTTGTTGTTCAAGAACTGTGTTTTGGTTTGCTGCTGTGCTATGGCTCCTCCCACTCACTCACTCTGGCAGGTAGCTGATGGTCCCCAGCTGCACCTACTTGCTAACCAGGGCTGAATCCAAAATCGACCCCTATACCCTCAAATAGGGCGCTATTTGAGGGGACAGCCATTTGTAGTGTTGTCCGAAACCATAGTGGACGTAATCGAGTGCACTTTTTCAATCCCACATTGCACTGCAATTACGAGTGTACAACCGATGTACGCTCAACGGCTGTCCGAATTCGCTCACTCCTTTTCATTCACTCCTTCAAGTGAACACAGTATTAGTGGACTAACATAGGGAATAGTGATTGAGGGTTTAATAGGCGATTTCGGATTCGGCCCAGGAGTCTGGCAACATAAAAGCTCAAGAAGATTTATATTAAGATTCTTATGATTGATAGCGAGTGTTTACATTGCTTCATAAGCTGAGATAAGGTAACTAATTTGACTCCAACAGTGATTCTAATTGACCCTTCGCAAAGACCCGCCCTCCTTAGTTACTGTCGCTATGTTCCGACAAGCTACGCCGCTCTCATGTTCTCACGCAGTGAAAAATACATCGCGGAGCAGAGAGGAGACTGACAACACGCGGACAGACAGGACAGACCAGGTTACTTTTCGGTTACTTTTGATATTAAACATATTAAACAAAGTCTCAGCTTTCAAATGTGGTCATTTTTTGAAAGAAATTTAAACAATAAATACCGTTTTGGGGCTCTTTAATGTGCCGTGACAGATCGCTGTAGAGCATCCGTCAAAGCTGCTCGTGATCCGATCATCTCATCCTTCTAGTTCATTTATAGCATCAAATAAACATGAACGAACATAAGAAGTAATGTTGTTTTAACCGCGGAAAGGCGTCAGTATATTCATTTTACCAAGTTCAAATCCTCCTAACTCTACTGGCTGCTTTTTCGGACAAAATGGCGGATGGCGAAGTATGATTGGTTAGAACACCTGTCAATCAAGCTCCACGCGAAGGGTCAAATGTGTCATACCTTAAATGCGAGCCACTGCTCATTTACAAGTGCTTACCACTTAAGCCTGTTATCATGGTTATGTTTATTTTTCTTGTTTTGGAAACTGTAGGGGGGTTGTATTCTGTTTATCTCCTGTTTTGTGCCCAGGCAGGGAGTTAGTGCATATTTCTGTTGTTAATTTATTTTTCTTTGAGCAGTCTAGTTAAAGATTTTTACTCCCAAGGCGATTCTTTTGTTTCTTATTATGGCCTTGCCCCCTCCTGAAGTTAATGCTTCCTATTTAAGTTGTTATTTTGGAATACCTTGTTTCTGTTTTATGGGTAAATACAGACTTTGAACGTGATCTGGTGGTTTATGATGCTGTGGCAGGGCTCAGATAGCGCTCTTTAAATACTTTAATATTGTTGGGTCCGCTTACGTAATCTTGTGTGGAATGCAACACATCCCTTATCAGATATACCATTTCATATTTTCAGATTTCCTTTCAGTCGGGGCCTGGCGGGCACAGGTGCTGCATATAGGGACCCGTCAGGCACACTCAGGGGCACAGGCTCTTCCTGTTGGGATCTGGCAGGAACGGTTGCTCCTCGTAAGGTCCTGTTGGGACTTGGCAACAACTGGTGCTTCTTGTGGCCGGGAGTCCACATACTCATTATTGTTAGATAATGAGCATAAATTATCGTCTAGTTCCATTACAGCCCTCCACCGCCCTGAAAGAAGTGCTGAAATGAGCCCGTCATGCTCATGAAAGGGGCTGGAGGATTTGATTTCTTTGAAACAGATTGTCAAGGTTGATTATTTTGGTGGAGACACGTCTTTGTTGGTGGTGAGGCAGGTTATACAAGAAAGGGTATTTGCAAGATTGTGAGAGAATAGATAAGTAAACACATAAAAGCCCAGAAGCTGGTTGTCTTAGTTTTTATTTGATCATTATTATATATTTTAAATATATTAAAGTAAGACTATAGCACAATTAGACAGTAGCCTATGATTTTCCATTAGAGCCTTCATTTGCGAAGAAACAGACTTTGACTTTACTCGCAAGTTCTTTAAGTGATAGGAGAGTAGGGAGAGACTACTTTAAGTTTTGAGAATATCATCTGTGCATGGGAGCAAATTTATCAGCAGATTTAAAAGTTAAACCAATCATTGTTGTTTTGGGTTTTGGAAATCATTATTGACTCACCCTTTCTATTAACACTTGCTTGAACAGGAGCAAGTAAAGCTGCAAGATCCCATCAAATTTACAGAAGGATCCTATCATGTGGCATAGCCTACAGCTTGTTATTATTTAGCAGATCACTCAACCAAACTTTGTCATAGTGATAAAAGCACAAAAGTACATTTCTGGCTACGGGCTATGGCCTACACCTTGTTCCAAATTATTATGCAAGTGACATATCAGGATTTCAGTACAATAAACATTCAGATTTTAAAGAACATGTTTTTTATTCCTAAATATTTTAAGGGGCTGTTTACACGACACCGTTTTCAACTAAAAACGTTAAACTTTTTATGCATTTTGGCCGTTCGTTTACACGACAACAACGTTTTGGGTGCCTGAAAACTCACATTTTTGAAAACAAATTATTGTTCTATCAAACAAATTAATTGTAGGAAAATGGCAGCTGTAAAAAGAGCCATATTCAGCTATTTGGTAAGTAGCTGGAGATTTTTGTAATAATGACCAATTGATTGTTGTGATTAGTCAGAATCAGACATCTGTATTATAGTTATTATTCAACAATATTATTGATCTGACTGTACTGACGCTGCTGAATGAGAACTGAACTGAGCTGGACGATGACATCATTTTTTTGATGATGAAATGAACTAATTAATAATTGATGATCTTTACAACGGAACTAAATCAACACTGACTTTAGCTGAACAATAGCCGAAATGCATAATTTTCCTGTTATCACTGTAAAGCTTCTGTATAAAGCACTATATAAATAAAGGGGACTTGACTTGACTTAATAATGGTAATTATCGCTCTCTGTATTTTGGTCCAGGTTTGATCTGTGGGAACTGGCCTCAATACATGACTGCTATCATTTGTATCACAGTTAGCTCCATTCTTAAACGGCAAACAGATTATTACCGTTTCAATGCTACACAGATATTAATCATCAAAACGTGACTGAACATGAAGCTCATGCTGGTCTTAAAAACCTCACTCATATCCACTGACAGCTAACAACCCTCTGAGATTCATAACACACAACATGTGCCTTGGGGTTCGGCTTGCTAGTTAGAGTGATGCCTTCCACATTTTTGAAGCACTATTGCTTTTTTGGCCCAGCATCCTACATCACTACTGGTTTATATTAGACTCTTGCAGTGGGAGGTCATGGTTTGTGTGCAGAACATTCAGTCTGTCATGTGCGCTTCTGCGTGTGCAATATGTGTTGGTACAAAAGTTCTGATATTACATAAAAGTAGTTGCTCTGTAGCACAATCATAAACCATTATAAGACAACCCATGTGGTAAATGACTAAACTCATGCTAACAGGGAACCTTCACAGAACTTTGGCTAACGTTCTTGCAAGGTTCTCTCAAAGTTAACACAAATTCCCAGATCCATGTTGGCGCTTCTTCTCTTCAGTTCAGCCCACTCATTTTCTATAGGGTTCAGGTCTGGGGACTGGGATGGCCATTTTTTTTTTTTTTTTTCGATTACTGTCCTGTTGGAAGATCCAAACATGGCCCATTATAAGATTTCTAGCAGAGGTTATCAGGTTTTTATTTTTTATCTGTTGGCATTTGATCAAATCCATGATGCCATGTATCTGAACAAGATGTCCAGGACCTCTGGCAGAAAGTTAGGCCCACAGCATTAAAGATACAGCAGACTATTTCATTTGGGTACTTCTTTTATCCCTGTGTGCACCAAACCCATATTAAGTGTTTGCTTTTTTTTGTTTCATCTGACAATAGAACCCGTCCCGTTTGAAGTTCCAGACTACTGTCAGTTACTTTTAAAACGTTCTATGGACAGATGAAACAAAAACAAAAAAGAGCTTTCTGGCAGCAAACACTTAATATGGGTGTTGCAACCCTTCTTTGGCTCTGAACAATCTAGGGAACATTGAGAAGGGGATATAAAACAGTTCGGACCACTGTCACCAATAAACACTGAATGAAATGAGAAGAACGAGAGACACGAGAAGCCAAATTAACTTAATTTAATAAATGTAAAGGTGATAATTATTTTACATATGAATGAAGAAAAACAATATTTACACAAAGATAAATAAACCAATCAAGAGACAAAAGAAAACTAAACACTGGGGAGAACAAAGGGGAAAACTGGATTGTCCCAAACTAAATAAAATAACATAATCAAAAAGGTACTAACTAATCCATTCCATAGTGTTTGCTAAATGATAAAATGGAATGCTAACTTAATGTTCGTATAACCAACAACAACATCAAAACAAACAATTAAAAAAAAAAAAAAACATTTAGACGTTTCGAACGTTCAGAATTATTTGCCCCCTTGGAAAATATGATCAAAGATGGCTGTAAAAAATAAATCTGCATTGTTTTTTCTCCAAAACACATTGAGAACAATTTTTTGCCCCCTTTAATTAAATACTTTTTGCAACCTCCTTTTTCCAAGATAACAGCTCTGAGTTTTTTTCTATAATGCCTGATGAGTTTGGAGAACCTGACAAGAGATCAAGAGACCATTCCTCCATACAGAATCTCTCCAGATCCTTCAGATTCCCAGATCCATGTTGGCGCGTCTTCTCTTACACTATATTTTCATAATCTAATGGGAACATTGCAAAACACTACTAGAATATATTTTTGTTAGCTGGGAAATGCATTGACAGATACTACTAGCAAGCCACACTAATGAGATATATTATCCTCCCATACCATTTACCAGTAGAACAGATATTGTGTGTGATTTTGTAAGGATTGCCAATATGTTTGAACACATTGGGCCTCCAAGACTCAAACTATACACAAGCTGATATATTTTCCAGTGTCGGTATACAACCATAAAATAAATCCTGCAAAACAAACTGCGCAGTGCTGATGCATCATAGTGTTGGAGAATGACAAACTGCTGTCCGATCACTCTGCTGATTCCACCCCTATGTGATGTAGTTTGTAATGGATTACATCATCAAAACATCTGTTGACCCATGCATGCTTCATAATTCACATATCACTTCAGGCATTTCAGTGTGACAACGCCTGTTTTTATTGCCCGTGAGATTCCCATCCATTTCAATCAATACCCTTTTGTCCTTTCATCTGTCCTCTGATTTCATATGTTTGCATTTAAATGACATGGGATTTATTATATAGTAAATGAAATGTGACGTGGGAAGCTTGAATCTGTGTGTGTGGATAGAAACCACAGACGCCAACAGTTGGTATTTGTGCTGAAATACCCAATAGCTGGACAGTGTGTTTTGGCACGTGCTAATGGATCTGCTTTGGTTTTTCTGCTCTGCAAAGCCACAGAAAATACAGACCCTACTAAGCTTAGAACTATCAGCTCAAATGGGTTGGTCATGTCAATCGATTTTATTACAGTATACACATATTCTTTAAGGACAATAGGCAGCCCTTTAGATACCTCGCATTCACAAGACCCCCTGGAATAAGCTATTTGAAATCAACCATAAAAGATTGCTCATAAACATGAATATTTTGGACACAGTTGTTCAACCGAAACTATAAATGCCATGTGATTACTCTGGCATCATAACAATGCTGATTGTCTGATGGCACTTCAAGAATTCTCACAGTCCTAAACCCTATCTTTAGCTCTGACATGAAGAGCAGTAGAAAGGGGGAAACATGTCATTTTTGCCTCCATTCTATTACTTGCAAAACATCTGCTGTAATATAATTAAAACCTACAATTGAATGCCTGTCAATGGAGAAGGATGCAGCGTGTCAGCAGTCTGGCCATGCTAACAAGCTAAACCGTGAGTCAGTTCCCAAACTGTAGTACAGTCTTTTCGTCACCTCTGACGTAGCTTGCCTTCATAAAAAGCGTTGGTATCACACTATTCCCTCTGAGGAGCCAGACAGATGATTTCAATAAACTTTCCCAACATTGGTTTACACAAGCTCATTGACACTTTTTGGTTGTATGACTTGTTTAAATATTGGCTACAAAGTCTACTTTGCTGACACACTTGGGAAATTTGAAATATATTGAAATGGAATATATCTGAAAGCTTTCTGGATCTACTTGCAGACCATAGTGTGACAATAATGGCTGCCTTTATTGGTGTAAAAAGTGGGTTTTAAAGTTAACCCAACTTTGAAACTATGGACGCTTTTGACCCTGATGAGTTTTAGGAAATAAACTCTCCTACTTTTCAGACTTGCACTAGCTATTTGTCTACTAATAATCTTCAACAGTATTAACAGCCCAATAGGGAATAATAATGTTCTTAAAATGTTAGCACAAAAACATAATTCATCGTCGTTCATGAAACTTTTTTCTGAAACCTCGCCTGATGTATTTCAGAATGTTTTCAAAAGTAACGTTCCCATAATGTTTGCAAAAAGATAAATGAAATGTCCCCCTAATGTTCTCATAGGCAAAAAAAAAAAAAAAAGGAAGACCTTTGGTTACACTTTATTTTTGAACATTCTGTTGACTATAACTTTGCAACTACATGTCAACTAACTCTCATTAGATGATTAATAGACTGTCTGCTTCATATGCTAACTCTTTATTGTGATAGTCCCTTCCAAATGACCTGGAGGTGGACATTTTTAAGAATGATAATAAAAGGCCTGTTAATTGCCAAAAAAGTACACTCAATCAGACAATAGAAGGCATGCAGTAAGGCAACAGGTTTTTCAGCAAAGTTTTGATCATGCTGATAATTTAGAGGCCTTAGAAATTGCGTTGTAATTATACAATAGGCTTTATAGGGTTAAAAACTACTCATATATCTGTCATCTAACTGCCCTCAAGGGTGCGTTTACACAACAACATTTTCAACTAAAAACTGAAAACATTTTATGCGTTTTGGCTGCATTTACACGGCAACTGGATTTTGAGGGCCTGAAAACACAAACTTTTGAAAACAGGTTTCAAAGCACAAGTTTTTCAGTCTATAGGCGCATAGTTTTTCTTCACAAAGTAATCTTCTGGCCTGGCAGCAGAATACAGCGTTTTTAGTCGTTCTCTTGGATCCGTGCGAACGGGAATCATTTTGCCAACATTGTCATTTGTACACAAAAAACTCAAGGAAAACCTTTTCCATTTTTAATAGCCTACATCTTTGTGGTGAAAATGTACCCTCAGATCCATAACACACAACATGTGCCCTGAGGTTTGCTCTGCTCATTGTGAGAGAGATGCCTTCCACATTTTTAAAGCAATATATAGAAGGTGATAGTGCTTTCTTTAAAAATGTGGAAGTCATCACTCTCTCTTACTATAAGCAGACTGAACCTCAGGGCACATGTTTTGGCACATGTTGTGTGTTATGGATCTTATGAAGCAGTAGATAAGACGTTTTTTATGAAAGACACATTTCCAATGTCATTTTCACCACATCTCACATTATGTATTGTGTTTAATAGCATTCTGTGGTGGAAAGTGGGATTACCCCACTTTTTTGCATAATTGAACAAAATTGCAGTTTGATTTTGTTTGTTTTCTTCACACATCACATGATGCATCACACATCACTTTCATTTGAAGTATGAGCTGTAAAGAAAAGTACACTAATTTTGAGATATCTTCATTAGAGGAAAATCTTGGTTATGACAGAAATAGGACAATTTTTTTAAAAATTTTATATAATTTGTATGCAATAAATATTGAAATGGTTCAATTATTTCACTTATGGTACAACACTACTAAAATGGTGGAAGGGTATGAGCAGAAAAGAGAAAAAAGAGTGGCAGAGCAAGAGAGAGAGTGAGAGAAAGTACTGAAAGAGTTAAGGGAGGAGGGTCAGGAAGAGAGCTGTGATCCCTGGTTCCTGTTTGTGTCAGCCATGCTGTGTGAACACTAAATCAATGCCTCTAAATCATGCGGATCATAGTGGAGCTTTCCTCCCAACACAGCCATTTCGCTACCCTCCCATTACACACACACTGTGCTTGCAGCGATTTTTAGACAGAAGTGTTTAAAATAGAGACTGAAATGGAAAATGTGTGTGACAGAGAAAGAAGCTCCCAACCGCCAGTAACTGTCAGAAATAAATCCTTCTCTATTTGATATACCCAAATGGAATATTGATATGTAGCCTAAATTCAGTCTGCAAAACCACAAAAGGGGATACAGCTCATCCTATGAAACAGCGCCTCTTTGACTTGCCGGGTTACACCCAGAAGAGTGACCTTTCGAGGGCTTTATGTTTATTTATTTTTCTTCTCCTCACCTTTCGTTTCTTATATGGTGTGATCTCTATTTTTTTTAGAGGAAGGACCAGCACAGGAAAAGAAAGGGGTAAGGGTTCATTCAGCACATGTTGCAGGGTCACCACCCCATTCAGCACCAACAAAAACGTCAGTTTCTGCTTTCTCCTGTTCTTTCGCAACCACACCACCCCACACACACACACACACACACACACACACACACACACACACACACACACACACACACACACACACACACACACACACACACCACACACACACACACACACACACACACACACAACACACAACACACACACACCTTTTAGAATCCTGGTCTATTTAAAATGTTGGCAAAAGTGCACAGAGAGGCAGTGCACTGTTGTCATTAAAAGAAAAGAGAACAGATCATTGCAGCGGTCCTTGGAACCATATTTTATATATATATATATATATACAGTATATATATAAATACATAGATGCCTCGTTAGTAGCTATTTCTATAGGCCGCTATACTGTACGTAAGCCGCCGCCATATTGGAATGGTCAAAGCCAAATTTCTTTTGGTTTAAATGTTGCTATCTATTTTCTATTGTTGTATTGGTTGTTATATTAAATGAAAATAATTAAAAGTTCGCTAACACTTTATTTTGAGGGTCCCTTTTGAACATTCTGGTGACTGTAAGTAACTTTGCAACTACAGATCAACTAACTTTCATTAAAGTTTTAGTAGACTGTCTGCTTAATATCTGATAACTCTTTATTGTGATGGTCCTCCAACAGACAGTCTACTCACTATAAGTAACTATGCAACTACATGTGAACTTATTCTAACCTTAACCCTACCAGTCTACTAATACTCTAATGAGAGTTAGTAGACATGTAGGTGCAACGTTACTTATAGTCAACAGAATGTGTTAAAGGGACCATCAAAATAAAGTGAAACCAAAAATCTTCTGTGTGTTTATTTAATAAAAATCAGTGTTAAATAAAGGTTTACTTCATTGTTGTATTAAACATTTTAATTTATTTGGTAGTAATATTGGTTACTTTGATTAAAACAATTTGCAGGAAAAAATTAACAAATAATAAAAAATAAAAAATTCAAAATAAAACAGTCAAATAACATGAAAAGGCAAAAAAAAAAAAAAAAAAAGTGAAAACGTGATTATGAAAAGAGGACTGTTTTATTGTGCATGCCCCTTGCATGTTCATGGCAACAAAGAAATGGGCAAAATCCCAAAGGTACAAGATTTTTATCTGGGATCTAAAGAAATGGCTACTCGTGCTAATGTTTGACGCACGTTGATGGATCGTCAAGTGCTCGTGAGTTCTGGGTTTCCATCTGGAACGCTTACTTCCTGAGTGCTCCCTCAAGAGCCGGGGAGTGTGTGAACAACCTTTTGAACAAACGCCCGCTGCAAGGTGCCATTTCGCCCAGATCAAACACGAGAGGATAGTATCATTGAATCAAAGGAAGCAGCTCGGCCCTACAGCGCTGCTCAGAGTTTTCATAGCCTGTTTTGGTTTTCTTTGGCCTCTTTCAAATGAAGCAAAGATCTACTGTAGATATGCCCATAGAATCACAGAGAACAGCTGCATCAATATACAGTACCTGCCACACTTGAAGCTTTGACAGAAATGTATCCATTCAGAATAAATGAAGGTGGGAATTTCCACCACTCACACTGTAGCTGAACTCATCTTGAATCCTTAACAGGCCTGCAAGTGGATTATCAGCTCATCTTTATATTCTCCATTTTTCTGCTGCTAATGTTTCCTGGACACAACATTTCAGCAAGCAAGGACTTCACTAGTTTATGCTTCACAAATCATATTTTTGTGTCTGTCTTTCACACAATGAATTTAATTTGTGATTTAAAAATATGACTTGACAACTATACCTTAAAAAATAAGTTTATTCAAGTGCGCTATCAGTATATTTCTTTACATTTAAAAAAAAAAAAAATAGAAAGTATACTTTCAGTCTACTTTTTATGTACTTCTCAGAAATATGCTTAAATTACACAAGTATACTTGACTTATACAGACAGAAAAGTCGGTAGCACTTTATTTTACAGTCCTGTTTCCCATATACATTCTATTATTATAGCAAATACAATAACTGGGTTATAAATATACTAACCCTGAACCCTTAACCCATGTAGTTATCTTATATTACCAGTATTTTCTTGGGTAAGTACATTGTAAGTATGTGTACTGTAAGTGTAGGCCAACAAGTATATTTGGCCTATAGTTTAAAAAAAAAAAAAAAAAAATCAATAAACAATTAAATTAAGGAAACCTTTTCCACGCAATTAGTTTAGGTCGGTACAATACAAATAAAACAAGTTAATTTAAACAAATAATGTTTTGTTGAACCAACTTAATAAATTTAAGTTCCTGTGTCATACTAAGACAATTTTGCTTATTATTATATTCAACATAATAAAGTAAGAAGATTTTAATGTCAGAACTGGCATTAGCACAGTTTTTGCTCATCAACACACATCATGGTCGTCATGTAATGTCCCACAGTCTGAGCACAAGCACCACTTTTCTGCACAAACCACAAAACTCAAAAACATAGATACTCTTCTAAATCGGCAACATAACAGATAAATTAATTGTTAACTTCAAAATGTACTCTCCTAATGCAGTCGCATGCAAAGCATGCTGGGAACTACAGATCCATTGCCCAGTGTTAGTTGCGTCAACAAAAAAATTATTCATGTAGTCCCAGCAAATCTTTTTATTTTTGGAGTGCAATATACTCTTAAGTTGACAAATATGAAAATATACTTCAAAGTGTAGCTACTTTCATAAACTAAATGTGCTATAAGTATTTAACTATTAATTTATTAGATGACCTATAGGTATAGTAGTTGCAGAAATGAAAATTTAGTTTGTCTACTCTAAGTTTCTGTTACACTTAAAGTATCTTTAAAAGTATACTTTTGTAGGTTAAAAGGTGGGCCAGTTTAGTCACAGGTGTTGAAATAGCATGCTTACATGTGTACTATAGTGTACTATTATAGTTTACTTACTAAATAAAGTATACTAAAATAATACTGGAACTTTACTATACTTAATAAAATGAACTTGAAGTAAACTTATTTTTGTAAGGGTAATCCTTCAACCTATGATTTCATTCAAATCTCCATTTACAGAGCAAATGTCCTTACACAGCCTTGACTTTAGATATTCTTATCTGAAGAGGTGAGAGAGAAGGACCAGAGACAAGCGGGAACATCTGGACATCTGGCTCAGAGACTCCAAGTCATCTGGCCGCCATCCATCCTCTCAGATCCCGGAGCGGAGCACAGGCGCTGCTCAGGTCACGTAAACCCAGCAGCCGCTCGCCCACTCAACCACCCAGTGACACAGACGGCTCGAGAGCCAGCCTTCAGCCTGCGTGTG
This sequence comes from Chrosomus eos, assembly GCA_036326025.1. Taxonomy (NCBI): domain Eukaryota; kingdom Metazoa; phylum Chordata; class Actinopteri; order Cypriniformes; family Leuciscidae; genus Chrosomus; species Chrosomus eos. The sequence goes on along the minus strand of CM070828.1, from coordinate 10,714,861 downwards.
GCTTCTGTCACGTGACACTGAAGTGATGTAGCTTACAGCAGGTGTTTCAGGCTGGGGGCAGGGGGCCACAAGAGATTGCTTGGGGTCTGTAGAAAGCTTAATACAAAAATGATAAAAAATTCAACGTATTTTTAGATCTGACAAAATTTTGACAAAATGTAATATGAAAAATTAAGTAATGTTTCATTTAGCTTTCTAAAGAATGGCCAGTGACAATATAGTCAATATAGTCAATTCATTTATAAATAAACATGCATTATATTTTGTGAAAAAATAAATAAATATCAGACCCACTTTATATTACGTGTCTTTAACTACTATGTACTAACATTAAAAAGTAATAGTTTGATACAAAGCACTGTAGAATATCTGGAACATTGCCACAGCTAAACCACTGGAGTTGTAGTAATTGCCCTGAAGAGACAAATCACAGACATTCATGGAATTAATTAAATTAATTCTTAATTTCAATTGTCTATTTACTTGTTTCTATTTACTATCTCCTTTTTCTAATTTCAGCAAGTTTCACATTAATTTCTACGGCAGTTCAATATGTGACAAGATTGGAGATCGATGTAAGTGGCAGTTTTTCATTCTTTCACCCCCCCCCCCATTCTAAAAGGGATAGTTCATCCAAAAATGAAAATTATGTCATCAGTTACTCACCCTCATGTCTTTCCAAACCAATTAGACTGTCATCTACAAAACACAAATTAAGATATTTTTAATGAAACCTGGAAGATTTCTGTCATTTAATTTGTTGCTTCATAACGTTCATAAGGACTGAAATCTCTAGTGTTTCATTAAAATCTTGGGTTGCAATCAAGATGAACAAAATCTTATGGGTTTGGAATGGCATGAGGATCAGTAATTTATGACAGAATTTTAATGTTTGAGTGAAATAACCTTTAATTATTAAGTGTGACTCTAAAAAGGAAGAGAATGATTTCAGAAAAATAACGGGAGATATGATGCCCCAATCAAAATGAACTCGTTTTGGGTTGGTTAGTGGGGTGCCTTCTTTTCTGCCATACATCGCTTTGGATTAAAGTCCAAGATAAACGACAAAGTGGTACCACGTGCGAGTCACTAATATGTGAAGTGTATTGTGATTGTTATGAAGTGCAGAAATAAAAGATCCCAGCAGCGATGTGGGATTCTGAACTTTCCACTTTTTAGTCCAATACAGCTCAACCGGTGTTTCTCATTAAATAAATCAAAGTAGTCCGTTGAAATGTGCTGCGAATAACAATGGCTGCTGGGATGCCATAAAAGCTAGCATGAAGCAACATATGGTAAGCATGGTGAGAGATGGAGATAATTATTCCTGAAGGATCTGGGAGGATGACGAACTGGTTGAGGTAGCGACGACTTCTGCAGACACGCAAGGTTCTGGGTCAGTGAGTCTGTCTCCAGTAAAACCCCACCCCCTCTCCACCCCATCCCCCAACTGCCCTACAGGGAGGTAAATATTTCTTGTTTCCCGGGGAAGTGAATATAGCTGGGGCTAAATCTGTTCAATCTCCGCCCGATTCCCAAGGCAGACTTTACTGAGTGTCCACTGCGGGCTGAGCAACCCCACCAGGCCCATGACCTTCCTCGGGCCTCGCCCACAGTGACGGCAACACGCTGGCAGGAGGCTCCTTCATCATGCCCCAGCGTGCATGTATGCATGCAAGTGTGTGTGTCTGTAGCTTCTCAACCTTTCCCAGCTACCCTCCTTATCCTTCCTGGCTCTAAATGACCTGAAGGACTCTGGGAAGGATTTTTCCCATGCACCTTTCAAGGAGTTCACCTTGCACTGTGTGTTATGACACTGCCTTTTCTGAGCTGTGCTGCGGAGCTCGAAACATTAAAAATGTTGTGTTGTAAGAGTTCTGAACACAAGCCAGTTCTAAACATCTGTATTCACTTAAACTATAAAAACAAATAATGTGTCAGGGTTGTCGAATATTACATAATTTAGAGACTTTTTACCACCCAATGTCTTAAAAGAACAACGGTGCTAAAGACAAAGAGCAGATGGCAGATGAAACATAAGAAAAAAAATTTAACTGTTATGGGAGGATGTTTGTGCGTGTTACTCTCCTCCAAATGCAGTATGGAAAATTCTCAGACAGTGAGTAAAGCTTCGATTATTAATGCTTTGATATTAGCCAACCATAAATGTGTGTGTGTGAAAGGAGAGAGAATCACAGACGTAAATGTGTTACAGCCGCTTTCCATCTCAGCAGCTGTTTGTAAACTGCCCGCACACAACGCTAGAGAATCTCTCTCTCACCAGATGCCGTTTGTATGTCCGATTTGGGAAAAAAAGGTCACAATTAATTGTATTTGTGACTGTAGTGTTTGCAGCAAGTTATAAGAACACAACCAGTCTGACCGTAAAAGGATGCGTGGTGCATTGCGTATCTGTTAATCCCTCAAGAAAATGTCAATGATTCAGTTGGCTCTTTTGTCCGTCTTCTGTCCTGGTTGAAGAATTATCAAGAGCTGCGGATTATTGCTGTCTGCAATACAAACGCACCAGCCTCTTCCCCTGGGCTTCATTTTGAAGGTCAGAGTTCATGGGCGGCCCTGTCTATGGCTGTGGTGTTTGGCTGGGGTTCCCGCTGACAGACAGGAAAGGCTGTGATTTAACATTCCACCTTTTTCCCAGATAATGCCACGGCCCTGGTGGGGCTCTGCTAGCCCAGTAGAGAACAATCACAGGAAACTGCAAATGATGAAAACGTGCTCTCTTTAGAAGAGACTACATGCGTACCTATGAGAGAGCAAAGGACGAAGAGCAGAGAGAGAGAGAGAGAGAGAGAGAGAGAGAGAGAGAGAGAGAGAGAGAGAGAGAGAGAGAGAGGAGAGAGAGAGAGAGAGAGAGAGAGAGAGAGAGAGAGAGAGGGGTGAGTGGAGAAAAGATTATTTCTAAAAGAGAGGAAAAAGACATTCTCATCAGTGCTGAAGGGAGGTGCATCATGGGCCTCTGACAGCATGTGCTTAAACTGGCCTGTTCGCTCACTGGGATGAGGACTTCCTGCTCTGAAGATTCCATTTCCTGTGCTGCTGAACAGCAGAACATGAATACAGTCCATTTTGGTTTTAAAAGCACTAAAATTAAGTAATTTGTTGAGAACATTTCTCACAAATGTACATTTCTCTCAAATGTGAGTTTTATTTAGTCCATTACTTAGTTAATTAGGTCATCACTTTTCATGGGTTTACATTATTATTATTTTTTACAATACATTAATGTGAAGCATCTTTGGGCATTGTGTAAGACTATTCTCTGTTCCAAAGAATATTTTTGCAGGCAGCATGTGAAGCCAACTGTAGAATCTGTTCAGGGATTCTCCTGATGTATTCCTGGAAAGAGAGAAATTAGAAATGTCCACCAGGAACTGACCAGTCCAGCAGGGGTCTTTGAGCTGTCCTCATCCTTGAGTCAGATGTGGCCTGTCCCTGGTCATGGAAAACTTCATGGTCCATTGTTCTCTAGTGTTGGAATCCTATTCCTTTCCTGCACTGGGTTTTCCAGATGTGTCGTTGGTTGGTACAGTCCTGTGGCATCACATTATGTTGTTTTGATTGCTTTTCATTATGTTGGCTTAATGATTTTTTTTAATAAACCATATACTTTTTACTCCAGTGAATATTTCTCAGGGCAAGATTATTTCTGAAAGTCAGTATTGGCCAAACATAATAAAATGTTTTCATCATTAATGCCCATAAAAAGGCAACATTTAATTTATATATAAATGAATGAGGGATTTTATATAACGCTTTATATGTACTACTGTACACCCAAAGCGATTTACAACCATGTCAGGGTCTCTCCTCAGCTACCACCAGTGTGCAGCATCCACTTGAATGATGCGACGGCAGCCACAGTACAATGGCGCCAAAGTGCTCACCACACACCAGCTATAGAGAGGAGAGAGAGTGATAAGCCAATTCAATGTAAGGAGAATTAGTAGGCCATGATTAGCAAGGGCAAATGGAGGGAATTTGGCCAGGACACCGGGGTTACACCCCTACCCTTTACGAGAAGTGCCATGGGATTTTATGCAGGACACCTCGGTTTAATGTCTCATCCGAAGGACATCTCAAGCCCAAGGCAGAGATTAGCCTCATGACAGTCCCTCCCTGGCCCATTCCCTGAGGAAGGACCTTCTGGCTCCATGTGTGGTCCCTGGACAGGACGCAGAGGATCTAGGTGACTTACCCCCAAAGGTACTTAACTGCATCACTTCAGCATGGGCGCCGTCTACGAGAAGTGCGTATGCCTTGAAGTGGAACCTGTTCGACGAGTGGTGTTCTTCTCGCCGAGAGGTCCCCCAAAGATGTTCGATAGGGTCCGTGCTCTCCTTCTTGCAGCAAGGGTTGAAGTGAAGGCTGTCTCCCTCCACCCTCAAAGCACATGCTGCCGCTATTTCAGCGTATCACGACCACATAGATGGCAAAACTACTGTTTTGCCATCTATGTGGTCGTGATATGCTGAAATACTTTGAGAAAGCACGACCTAGTCGTCAGGTTCCTTAAGGGGGCGAAACGGTTGAATCCTCCTCGACCCCCCTCCATACCTCTTGGGACCTTTTTCGTGGTGCTTCGAGCATTGCTCCCTTTGAGCCCTTGCAATCAGCAGACTTAAAGCTTCTCTCCATGAAGACTTTGCTGTTGGTTGCATTGGCCTCTAGGCTAGGGTACCCTCTAGGAGGGTAGGTGACATGCAGGTATTTTTGGTATAATATACTATTGTTTGGTAACAATAGGGATTCCTATTGGTCGGTCTCGACGTTGCGTTGACCGACTGAAGAGGAACGTCTAGGTTACATTGTGGTAACCCTCGTTCCCTGAAGGAGGGAACGGAGATGACACGTCCCGTCGCCACATCTACTGCGGCCCGCTGGGACATCCAGCTTATCGGCTCAGCTCCTCAGCAAAAAACTGAAGTCAATCGCACCTGCTGCTGCTGTTGTAATCTTTGGCTTAGATTAAAGGTGCAAAATTTCTGACCTGATACATATTTGTTACATTACAACAGGGATGTGAAGACTTTATATATATATCCTTTCATCAATTGTATAAACAATTGTTTTCGCAAAAAAAAAAAATACATAAATAAATTCTATAAAATTAAAACAGTTTGTCCCAATTTAAGATGGTTTTCAACTATACATTCATTTGTGTTATTTTTACTTTTTTACTAAAGCCCAATACATTTCCCTGGTATCCCATATATTATACAGTTACAGTAATTACTGTACTCTGTCATTTTTTTAACAAAATGTGTTACATCAGCAAGGTTATAAAAGATGAAATCATTGAGTGAGTCATGTTCAAGGTTCATGGAAAACATGCTCAGTGCTTCAGTGCACGGACCATAAATGAATTAATTAATACTGAGAATCTAGCAGGAAACTTGAACACTTTTAAATCCTCTTAACCGAACAATGAGGTGGGTGCTTAGTAATCAGTGTTCTTTGAAAACAGAGCAGACTGCCAGTAAGCACACACAATCAGAGGAAGATCGCTTATCCAACTTTCTTGGCATAACTTACCTGTCAGTAATTTATTTTTGATGAGCTTCAGATATCAAATTCATCCTTACAATTAGTCAATCATTCATAATAAACAGTGAGTAGTATGAACGCAACGGGTATTTCAGAATGTGTCACACAGTTTTTATGAATTTAGAGCTTAAGCAGTATCCTGTTACCCAGACCAGCAAAAATTGACTCAAGTATTGGTCATGAAAAATGTAATGAGTAGGCCTATACTTTAAAAATTACAGTGAAACTAAACTAAAAATACAAAAAATAAAAACAAACCATCTCACATATCAAAATTCATGGAATTAGGCAACGCACTGACGGACTGTGCTGGATGTTATGACAACGATGAATGATTGTGGTTTTAACAAGGAATCTTCTAGTATTTGGATCACAATATTTGGAAGGCTCTCACAATGAGAACATTGCAATAAAGCAATAAATCATTTTCACAAGCTCTCAATAAACAAATATGATATGACATCACCAGCATTTAACTAAACACATGATAAACACAAAACATATTTCAGCCACCAGACAAACTCGATAATGTGCTGTTTATTGCTGTTTTTATTCATTTACCTCTCTACACTTTTCTTAATTCTTACAGCTAATTCACAAATTCTTTTAGATTATCAAAATTATTTGTCTTCATTTGGGTTAAATGTCTATGACTGTTGGCCCAGTGAAACCAGTGTTCTCGAAGAGTCAGAGACGTCTGTGAATGTGGGATGGGTGCAGAAGTTCAAGCAGAAACAATTATAGAAAAGGGAAGTGATGAAGTCCTCTGCCAAAAGAGTTGATTAAAGAATGGAAAAGAACAGCTTCTCTGTCATAGTAGTGAATAGATTACAAACAATTCATTCTATTTTTTATTTTAGATTTTTACACTATAATTTTGCACTAGAGCTATCTAACTATTAAAGGAAACATTTTTAGTCATCTAAGACATGTTTGAAACAAAAGTTGCTCTAGATGTTAGATTGTGGTCACATTAGCAAAATTTTGGTGAAGTTGTATGGGGAAAAAATGTCCATTGTCTACTTTCATTAGCTTGGTGCTTTATGAAGCACAGCTCACACAGAAGTCACTTTCAAGTAAAACAGCTTTCTGTTGGTCAACACAGTGAATTTGGGTTAAAAAAGACTTGATGTGGAGGCAAAGAACCGCCCCAACTGAATAAAAAATTACTTAAACTGCTTACCATGGTCATTTGTCAGCATTGACAACTTAAAGCTATTGATAATTCTGCGTAATAATTTCAGTTACGGCTTGTTAGATTGAATCAGACACAATCTAACCCCCCCCCCCCCCCCCCCCCCCCCCCCCCCCCCCCGAAAAAAAAACAAAGGAGACAGACTATCTTTTTTCTGAATGGCTCACTGCCACCCTTCATTTTTTTTCTCTCCCTCTCTCTAGGCACGCACCTTGCCCCTCCCCCTAACTATCGCGGTGCAGCTAAAAAGAGCTGTAAAGATTCGCCCTCTCAAGCATGTTTACTTCTAGTCAGGAAGTGATCATAATGCTTTGTTAAAGGTGCACTAAGTAGGAATTCCGTTTTTGTTTAAACAGCGACCCCTAGAGTCGCTTTGGAGTCGTACTGTCGTAAATAGCACTCACGCAGAGATGGCTCTGCACTCACGGCCGGATCCCCTCCCCCTGTATACCGGTACCTGTTCAGTAGGATGGAAGCTGTAACAAGTGGAAATAAGGTGTGGCCCCTTTAAGAGCTGTGCGCCCCGTTTAAACTGTCGGCAGTCTGTATTGTATGTGCGCCTTGAACACCACATGTATACGGCGCCGGGTTATTTCTGTTTGATGCTCATTTTATCAGAATTTTATCAGATCTTTTTTGCCGTAAAAGCAATTAGTTACATCGCGAGACCTGATATCACGCAACACTTCCTGATGCTGCGGCTCAAAGTTGCAAGTGTGTTTTTTCCGCTCACATGCAATAGGGGGGTGCGAAACGGCCACCATTCAACCTGAAAAAAGTAATATAACCATTCCAATGACTCCGAAGCTGTTCGGTTGAGGTAAAAAAACCTGCATAGTTCACCTTTAACAGGATGGTGGCAACATGGAACAGAGAAGAATCCTTGCGCTACAACACTTCTTACCAGCTTTTTTTAATTTTTTTTTATTGATTAATTTATTTGACAGGGACAGTGTACATTAATTAGCATTACTGCAAATGTACCAGAGTTAGCCAAAAGGCTATTTTTCATCCATTGTCCCTGGACAGATCTTATTGTCTACCTTAAAAAGAAAAAGCAATTAAAACATTACAAGGAAAATACAAAATATAAAAACAATAAAACAATATAACTCGTTAAATCCTTTAGGTAAATATAGTGTACAAATTCACTATATTTTCAACATTTGGTTAAAATTAATGTAAAAATGTTGAACACAGTTACTCAACAGGGACACAGATAGCAGCATGATCGGGTAGAGAGAAATTATATAAACTTATTAATGCTGACATGACTGGTGTATTATGAACCAGTTTTTAGGTCCTTTTTAAACAAATTGTATGTTGTAAGTTCTCTAATATAAACTGACGGTAGATCGTTTATGTAAAGTGAAAATAAAAGAGGTCCCAAATTAGAACCCTGAGGAACCCCCGTAGACATGACAAGGGGCGGTGAATGGCAGTCACCTGGAGCAGAGTCTCACTGGGCTCTGTTCCATGTGCGGTGACACCTCTGGACAAAAGCGTGAGCAGAGGGGACCACAACTTCAGATTCTAGATTAGGAAAAATTGGTGGCTGGTAACCTAAGCTACACTCAAACTGTCAGGGTTTGTGCAGGTGCTGAAGACGAGGACACGAAAGCTTCAATATAAATGTTTTAATAACAAAATGAAAACTTTCCAAACTTAAACAGAAACAAAACTCCAGGAAATCAGAAGACACACAACCATACGAGGACGACGATCGACAAACACTGAGGGAAAACACAGGGCTTAAATACACTGAACCAAACAAGATAATTAACTGAAAACAGGTGCATAAAATTGGACACAAACGAGGAGCGGGAAAACTTAACAGGACTAAACCAAAAACCACAAAGACAGGGGGAAAACAAGATCTCAAAACATTAACAGAACACATCAAAACGTGACAGTACCTCCCCCCTCCCCGAAGGCGCGTCCTCGCGCCGTATAACATCCAAAGGGGTGGGAGGGTGGGCGCCCTGGAGGCTGACGAGGGCATGGTGTAGGTCCAGGAAGCCTCCAGGGCGGAGCAGGCTGTGGGCGTGGCCACGGCGGTGCAGGCTGTGGGCGTGGCCACGACGGTGCAGGCTGTGGGCGTGACCAAGGCGGAGCAGGCTGTGGGCGTGGCCAAGGCGGAGCAGGCTGTGGGCGTGGCCAAGGCGGAGCAGGCTGTGGGCGTGGCCACGACGGTGCAGGCTGTACCTCGGGCGTCCAGGGCGGAGCTGTGGGACCCTCGGGCGTCCAGGGCGGAGCTGTGGGACCCTCGGGCGTCCAGGGCGGAGCTGTGGGACCCTCGGGCGTCCAGGGCGGAGCTGTGGGACCCTCGGGCGTCCAGGGCGGTGCTGTGGGACCCTCGGGCGTCCAGGGCGGAGCTGTGGGACCCTCGGGCGTCCAGGGCGGTGCTGTGGGACCCTCGGGCGTCCAGGGCGGAGCTGTGGGACCCTCGGGCGTCCAGGGCGGAGCTGTGGGACCCTCGGGCGTCCAGGGCGGAGCTGTGGGACCCTCGGGCGTCCAGGGCGGTGCTGTGGGACCCTCGGTGGCCATGGCGGTGAGGACCCTTCGGGTGGCCATGGCGGTGAGGACCCTTTAGGTGGCCGTGGTGGTGAAGACCCTTCAGGTGGCCGTGGTGGTGAAGACCCTTCGGGTGGCCATGGCGGTGCAGACCCTTCAGGTGGCCATGGCGGTGTTATCTTTTCGGGCCTCCGTGGATCTTTGGCCGGCCACGGCGAAGGCGTATGGCGCCCCCCCAAAATTTTCTTGGGGAGGACAGGCTCATGATCGGGAACTGACTTGACATCAACGGGCGCTGGGTCAACGGGTTCTGGGTCAACGGGCTCTGGTCTGGGTCAACGGGCTCTGGGTCTGGGTCAACGGGCTCTGGGTCTGGCGCTGGGTCAACGGGCTCTGGCGCTGGGTCAATGGGCTCTGGCTCTGGCTCTGGGTCAATGGGCTCTGGCTCTGGGTCAACGGGCTCTGGCTCTGGCTCTGGGTCAACGGGCTCTGGCTCTGGCTCTGCCGCTTCATGGGACTTCGGAACTGGACGGGGCCAGCACATCAGGGGACTCGGAACTGGACGGGACCAGCACATCAGGGGACTCGGAACTGGACGGAACCAGCATTTCGGGGAGCTTGGGGCTGGGCTCAGGTTCTGGCGGGCAGGCGACAGGCTCAGGCTCTGGCGGGCAGGCGACGGGCTCAGGCTCTGGCGGGCAGGCGACGGGCTCGGGATCTGGCTGGATGTGGTTAACGTGAACCCCAGCCTCGGCAGCCATCCTCCTGGCTAATCGCACTGACATCAGTGGGGGATCAGTCATACCGGATATCAGCCGGGGAAGTCCAGGGACCGATCTGGCGGCAGGGCTGATGCGGTGTGCAGGCTCTGGTGGGCAGACGATGGGCTCAGGTGTGAGCGTGCAGGTGATGGGCTCAGGCGTTGGCGTGCAGGTGATGGGCTCTTGCTGGCCGTGGAGATCGGGCTGGATGTCTCCCACGGTGAATGAGGAACCACACACCCACAGCGTACGGGCAATGAATTTTACTAACGGGAGGTGGAGATCTCCCAACAACAGTCTCTGAGCGAGGGTATCGTCCATCCCACTCCAAAACTCATGTGTCAGGGACTCCTCGTCCCAATTAGAGTCCCGGAAAAGATGGAGATATATCTCCGCATATTCTTCCAGAGTCCGGCCATCTTGTGGGACACAGAGTTCGTAGTTCATTCCCTCTTTTTTTTGTTGTGGTCGATCGTTCTGTCAGGGTTTGTGCAGGTGCTGAAGACGAGGACACGAAAGCTTCAATATAAATGTTTTAATAACAAAATGAAAACTTTCCAAACTTAAACAGAAACAAAACTCCAGGAAATCAGAAGACACACAACCATACGAGGACGACGATCGACAAACACTGAGGGAAAACACAGGGCTTAAATACACTGAACCAAACAAGATAATTAACTGAAAACAGGTGCATAAAATTGGACACAAACGAGGAGCGGGAAAACTTAACAGGACTAAACCAAAAACCACAAAGACAGGGGGAAAACAAGATCTCAAAACATTAACAGAACACATCAAAACGTGACACAAACGGAGAGAAGCCCATGGATGACACTGGTAACGTGTTATGTGCGTACTCAACCATTGAAAGTTATTGGCTCCAGGAGGAAGGATTCTTAGACCCCAAACATCGCAACACTCTCTCCAAATCTTAGTTGGCTCTCTCGGTTTGACCATTGCTTTAGGGATGATAACCCGAAGACAGACTGACTGTCGCTCCCAGTAATCTACAAAACTCCTGCCAGAATCTGGACACAAATTGGGGCCCCCTGTTGGAAACCACGTCCATCGGGAGGCCATGTAAGCGAAAGACGTGATCTACGACAGTCACCGCTGGGGGGGGAATAAAATGAGCCTCCTTTGAGAACCGGTCCACTACGGTCAAAACAACCGTCTTGCCTTGAGAGGGCGTGAGGGCGGTGATGAAATCTAGCGGTAAGTGGGACCAGGGTCTCGAAGGGACAGACAGCGGTTGGAGTAACCCATCTGGGCGTCGATTAGACGTCTTACCAGTGGCACAAACCGAGCAAGCCAAGACAAAACTGCGTATGTCACAAGCCATTAATGGCCACCAGAATCGTTGCTTTACCAAAAGACTGGTGCGGTTTACTCCTGGATAACAAGCCACGTTGGAACAATGACCCCATTGAATAACGTCGCACCGTAACTCCTCCGGCACAAACAATCGACTCGGTGGACAACCGGGTGGAGGCGTTACCCCTTCTAAGGCCGTCTTGACCTTCGATTCAACCTCCCTTGTGACTGTGGAGATAACTAATGTCTCGGGTAAATTACAGTCGGGAGTAGACGTACGTTCGGATCGATCAAAAATACGAGATAATAGATCGGGTTTAAGGTTTTTGGAACCCGGGAGTTAACCCTTTAGAACCGGCTGTGTCGTCGCCGACACAGACCAGCAAGCTGTATTCATTGTACCGTAACTCTTCAACCGTTTGCACTATCAAAACCATTCAAAGTGCCCCTGACAGTAGACAACATGCGCTTTTCAGTAATATACGGCTTATTACGGTAATCTCATGCCTTCCGTCATCAAATGACAGCAGCTTTCTGACTGAGCGGGAAGGAAGGATTTGACAAGAGAGATACGAAGCGCGGCAGGTTAGAGTGTTTTGGATTGCATAAAATGATAAAAGAAACGAACAAATACATGGGAAAGAAGTGGTAGACAGCAGAAGAGGGGATTGGGATGGTTTTTAATGAAACTTGGGAGGCGGATGGCCGTTATTCTTTCACGTATCTTTACATGTGGTGTATGCCTGTGTATGTGTGCGTGCCTATGAATGGACGCGTTTGTATGTATGCGTGTATGAACAAAACGTGTCCTAAATGTAAACTGTGCAACCCAATGTCACAAAAAAGACTTGTATAGATGTATTATACTTCATTTTTCAACTCTAAAGTGTTAGTTTCTTTCGTTCGTGATTTTTCAGTTTTTTTCTAAATAAAAATCAGAAAATGTATTCTTGTTTTTTTTTTTTTTTTTTTTTTGTCTATTTAAATACTATTTACAAACTCACCACACACAATAATGGTCAAAACTGTAATTTGTTGAAAGCTAATCTTTTTCTGAAAAAGATGAAACATTGCAGCTGAAGATAGCACATTGTTTTAGAATTTTACAGTCAAAAAATCAAAATATGTGAAAAACACCTATTTTAGCTTAGGGTTAAGAGAGGAAAAAATCAAAACAGCCAAAAAAAAGTGCCCACAGAGCTTGCCTGGAGTTGAGTCTTTTTGCAGATCTAATATATTCCAGGTTCTCGTGATCAGTTCAAACGATAAAAGGTACCCCTGACCCTTCTAACCAATGACGTTACTCTTCCAACGCTAACTTGACTGCTAACAACTCTCTGTCTGCCATAGTTACGTTCGGCAGGTGATAAACGGTGGGGAGAAAAAGCGCAAGGGTGCATCTTGTCGTCTGTGGGAGAGTGTTGGGAGAGAACTGCATCTAATCCCCACCTCTCACGCGTCGACCTCCACCACAAACTGACGTGACGGATCAGGGGCGATCAAGTTGGGGGCCTAAACAAAGCTGCTCTTTAGGTTGGCGAATACAAGTTCAGCTGTATCGGACCACCTGAACGTCGTTCTGGGGGAGGTCAAGGCAGTCAGAGAAGCGGCTAGTTGGCTGATAGAAATTGGCGAACCCCAGAAAACTCTGTATCAACATATTTTCTTAGAATGCCAAGGAAAGAAAGAATAAAAAAAAAAATCAAGATGCAATAATTTTCTTTTTTTTCTGTTCCCTTTTTGGTCCCTCCGCCCCTGCCCCTGAGGAGGTCTGTGCACGCCACTGCCTGGGAGTAATCTATAATCTAGCGATCGAGGAAGAGAAGCAGCTTGGGACTTACTGAACACCTCCTTCAGGTCAAGGTACTCCTTCTGCAAAACAGAACTAGACACAGACGAACAAGCAGACACTAGACAAGACAACTAACACTGAGTGCTCCAAGATGACACGGAATTAACCCTCGAACTGTGCTGTACCAAGCAGGGATGACTGAGGACTATGAGAATCAGAGGAGAGTCCAGAAGAAGGAATGAGAGCTGCTCATTGTGATTGCCAGATGTGATAAATGTCAGGAGGTCGGTGGTGAGAGTTATGTCGGGGAGTTCTTGACCGTTGAGTGATATACAGAAATCTTGTTCTTGTGTGGTGTGATGGTATCTGGAGTTTGCGAGCCAAAGATAAGTCCATGAAATTACCTTCAGCCCCCGAGTCTAGTAGTGCTTGGAAATGGTGAGACCAGGTTGCCCATAGCAATCTTACCGGGAGGAGAGTAGAAGATGAGGTCTTATCCATGGAGATCCCGCCCGACAGTAGCCTCATAATTACTGTCGGGCCCGATCTTTTATGGGACAGGTGTTCAGCAAATGTCCCGCTCCACCGCAGTAGAGGCATAGTCCTTTTGATCTCCGTCTTTCTCTCTCCTCCTGGGAAAGCTGAGCTCTGCCCACTTGGATGGGTTCGTGATCTAAGATGGGGCTGACCGTATCGCTGCCACTGGCTTGAGGGCTTCCGAAACTCCTGGGAACCAAGGTCGTGCTTGTGCGTTGATCCAGGTGATGTAGACGAGAATCTACCCGTAACGCCAGCTCAATAAGTCCATCTAGGCTTTTAGGAAGATCCTATGTGAATATCTCCCTCTGGATACGGTTAGCCAACCCATGCAGGAACATGTCCTACTGCGCTTCCTCGTTCCAGTGGCACTCAGCCGCAAGGGTGTGGAACTCGATTGAGGTATCCGAGACAGATCAGTTATTCTGACAGAGATCCGCGAGTTGTCAAGCCGCCTCTCTTCCCGATCGAATTCTCTCCTCATCTCCTCCGATAGTGCCTTGAACGAGGAACATCACTGATGTTGATTCTCCCATACCACCGTTCCCCACAGAGCCGCACACCGACAACAATGTGAGCACGAAGGCACGAAGAGAACTGGAATACCGGATACAGGTGCAACACAGGAAATTCGACGACAGGCAGGAGACCAGAACACAACGGGAAACATCTACAACTATCTGATAACACATGACAAAAACTGTGAGCTTAAATAGGAGCCGCTGACCAGATGCAGGTAGCGCCATTAATCAGCGGTAGTGATCAGTGACCACACCCACATACACACACAACAACACAAGATGAGAAAGAGTCAGTGAATTCATGATCCGTGACATGGGGGAATGGAGGCTTCACCCAGATGTAGTGCAGCTGAAGGCAGCGTATTGACAAGACAGAGGAGGATCTGTTTGTGTCAGAACTGACCAATTATTGCTGCTGGTGGTTTGTGAGGACCGAGATGTCCAGTCCACTGGAATAGGATGCATTAGATCACGAGTGGCCATGTTGCCTATTGTATGCATTCCTCCTTTTCCACTGCTATGGGAGACATTACACCAAATGTTCCTTTTCAAATACAGGGTACATTTAGTAGCACCTCGATGGCCAGCCTGGCCATGGTTTCCTCTTCTTATGAATCTTTTGCAGGGCCAACCATGGCAGCCTCCCATCAGAAGGGATCTCCTCCCTTAGCTGAAAGGGCGGATTTGGCATCATCTGAAGCTTTGGGTCACGCCATTGGGTTCACTGTTAGTGGATTGTGAACCAGCAGTAATCAACACCATTGGTAATGCCAGGGCTGCTTTATCACACCAGCTTTATCCTGCTCGCTGGATAATTTTTTCTTCTTGGTGTGAGGATCGAGGAATTGATCCAGTTCACAGTACTGTACCGAAAGTACTGAGTTGCCTACAACATCTACAAAGTGCCTTCTACCTTAAAAGTGTATGTTGCAGCTAAATCTGCTCATCATGCTCCAGTTGATGGTTCTTCTTTGCGATCTCATAACCTTGTTGGTAGTTTTTTTAAGGGAGCAAGGCATTGATTAAAAGCCTGTTCGTTTTACTACTGTGTGGGACTTGTACTCTAATTCTTTTGTGCACTACCATTTGAACCATTGGGTGTCCCTGTGATTGTCCTTGAAAGTGCCGTTTCTGGCTGTTGCTTCCGCTAAACATGTCAGTGAGCTTCATGGCCTGTCAGTTAGTGACTCATGCTTGCGCTGGTTACCGGAGTATTCAGGGGTCGTTCTTTGAGCTAATTTGGCCTTTCTTCCCAAGGTCTTATTACCACAATTTGTGAGTGCATTTATCTGGCTGTCTTTCAACTGCCCTCTTCCCACTCTAATATTGATGGGAGAGTTAATCTTTCTTTAAAGTGATTTAAAGTTTTAAGTAGAATCTACTGCTTCTTTTAGACAGAAGGATCAATTATTTGTCTGCTAGGGTCATGTGCGTACAGGTGCACAATAGGTGCAGAGTTTTCATTATAATTTTGAAGATGATATTTTAACTTTGCCCTTAATGATTAATTTAAAATGATTCATTCACAAGTGAAAACATATTTATAACTATTCTCTTGGGTTGGAAATGGTTTGAGACTCATTGAATGCACTTGCTTCGGGTCCTTATGCGTGCAATTCCTCTGCTGAGAGTAGAGCTGATGACAATGGAGGGCCCTTCCCCCTTAGCCCCTACACCGCATATAGAACCAATGCAAACATTCACAGAACATCAATCTCTGCAAACTTTAATAACTGCAGATTTTACAGAATAACACACACACATTTAGAGAGAAAGTGACCGAGAAGAGAGACCCCACAGTGTGTGGTAGCACCAAAATCCAAGGCTTCTTCCTGTGCTGTTCCCTGAGGCAGAGACACATGTCAGCTGCACACTGTTTACTTCAGCAACTTTTTTTTCCACAGTGTGTGTGCATGCTTGTATGTGTGTATTAGTGAGGAAGTTACACATCCTGTTGGAGCAGTCACATATCCCTTTGTTAAGTGACCTCCAACAGTATCTTTAGTAATCTGCTGCCTTTAACAGAACACATTTAAAAACAGTATGCCAGTGGGAAATGCACTAACTGCTATAATATAAAAGATTTACTTCAATAATATCTGTCACATTTGTAGAGGCATGTGTTTATTTTGACTAGAAAGCAGCTTTTCATAATTCTCTTATGTAAGTTGTGTAATATGATTGTTTATATAGGAAGTTGGAGAATAAACAGGAACAGAGCTAAGTGACATAATCTAAATCTATCCAGTTATAGTAACTGACTACAGCAACAAGTGGACATTCATGCTGTTCTATTCAGCAGGATACCTAAAACATCTTTTAAATAATTCCAAGATGTTTAAAACCTGAATTTGCTCTTTAACCGCTTTCATCAGAGTACACTTACAGTGACACAATGTTTTCAACATTCTTTTCAAAACAGTGATCAAAGAGGTACATTTTTACAGATGTATACGTCTGAAATGTTTCAGTTGTCATTATGACTAATCAATAATATCATATCAGTTTTTTTTGACAGTTCTACTGTAAAACATCTTCAAACAAACAGTCTTGAACTGAACCTTTTTAATGTCTGAAAAGAAAGTAAAGCCATACTGAAGCTTTAAATATTTTGGTAACACGTTACAATAAGATTTCATTTGTTAACATTAGTTAACTAGTTGAACAAACAATGAACAGTACTTCCCCAGCTAACAAAAATATGTTCCCATTAAGTTATGAAAATTGTATTTCGGAATGTTCTCTGATCATTAAACAGACAGTTTAAAAAAAAATGTTTTAAATTTTTTTTCTTGGTTATACGAACATTATTCAAACATTATGGGAATGTTAATTTCGAATCTTCTCTGAACATTCTAAAACAATTAAGACAATCTAAAACGCTAGACAAACATCCAACTAAAACATCATTCTATTAACATTTACTGGAAGAACATTTGTTCATAACTTTGAGACAACATTTCCAGAACGTTATTTAAAGTTCTGCTTTTAAATTGCAATTCTAATCTTAGTTAATGTTATTGTCAACTTTTAATACAATTGATCGGTAATCAATAGTTATGCACTGTGAACTTACATGAACAAACAATGAATTGTATGAATTTTATTTTGCTCATTCCTAGTTCATGTTAATTAATGCAAAATGTTAATGAATGGGACCTTATTGTAATGTTTTTCCTATATTTCTATACAAAAAGTACAACCATGCAAACATGCATAAAACACAGATGTAGAAATGCATTTACACCTCAAAATAGGAATGTTTATTTATCCAGCATGTGCACATATCATATTTTAAGAAACAACAGTTGAAAAAGCGCCAAACGCATCTGTATGTTCCAGACATAGAGACACATAGAGACCTCATCGGTTTGTAGATCTGCAGATCTCTAAACACTGTAAACCCATACATGTGCTAATGTAACTTGGCCTTGAAGAACAAGACTCACCTACACCAAGATTCATATGAACTACAGATAAATTAGTTTAAGAAAGATGTTTAGATTAATCAAAAGTGAATGAAATAACCCTGCTGAAAGGACGTGTCGGGCCAGCAGGAATTGACATGCTAGTCCAGACTAGTTGATCCTAATCTATCCAAAATCTGCTAGTCTTTTAGCAGGAAACTGTATGTTTACAATGACTCTAGATTTTAATGACAGTAACTCTTGGTTTCTTTAATCAAATATTATATATATATATACATATTCAAATTGAGTACTCCTAAGAGTCAAACAAAACATTTTGCATATATAGAATATATTGTCAATATTGCCCTGTATGTGGATTAAATTTTCACATAAAATTAATCTCATAACTGATAACAAGATGAAGTTCAGGATGAACAAAAAGAGCAGGACGAGGTCATCAGTATCTTCTGGAATCACATCCCAGTAAATTTGTGTCTTCCATTGTTTATTCCGTTATTTTACAAGAGGTTCTTTGAGCCAGAATAATCCATAGATCCATATATGTGACATCCATCATCCAATGAATCAGGGTGGCTCAACCTTCAATTAATCAACACAGTGCCATATAGAATAAAGCTTCATTAAGGTATGTTCTTCAGGTCATAGTTTCAACCATAGAATATCCAACTTCACCTCCATTTCAATCAAAGAAATCAGAAAGACTGACCATGTGTGAGGTTCTCCATAGCGTTTCACTGGATCACCATGGAAAATGTTCACGTGACTTTAATATTCCAAATAAAATACAGTATTTTCTCCAGTTCCCATCCATAAACTGGAGATCAATGAAGCCTTTAGGGAAAAAGGAAAGGCTTCTTGGGGTCTACAGTCCAAAGTGTCCAGATATTTCTCTAGTAGGCACACATCTCAGTCAGTGGTGCTCTCCATGAGGCTGTTCTCCCAGAAGTCAAAGAGTTTCTCACATGTACAGGTTGTCTGATCGGAGAATGGTGGTCTCCATATTATGAAAACTCTTGCCGTTTAGAGTCTCCATGTGGCTGTCGATGCTGTAACATCTATGGACTTCTGTCATGGAGGAGGCCGTGTAGGATGCGGAACGCAGGGCATCTGTGTTCGTAAATGTGCTGCCAAACTGGATGCGGTACTGGTTCCAGTGCCTTCGCAAAACACCTTGCACCTGAACAAACAAAAATATATTAAGTATAATGCCAAATATCTTTGTGTTTTTAGGAAAACATTGCAATTGAAATTGTAGGGGGGAAAAAACGTCTTACCTCGCTATTGAAAAAGCAAAATATAGTGGCAACCAAGAGGCCCTGTGGGGGAAAAAAAACATTTTATAGTCCTCAGTTACAGATTATTTCTAGCGTAAACCAATGTGTATGTGTTCCACTTAAATATAAAATGAACAATTAATATAAATGTATTAATTAATAAATAAAAAGTTAAAGGTATCACTTTTTACATAGAAACAAATACATTTAGATAGATTAATCAATGTATATAAATATAGTTAAAGGCACCAATTTTGTTATAAATTTAACATTTAAATGACTTTTTTATACATTAAAATGTATAAATTATAAAATGTACATTTTATAAAGTGTTTACAATCTGCATTTCTTTATCCCTAACCCTTAAATTATTCAGAACCTATTTGTACAATTACAATGTAACAAGGGCACCTTAAAATAAAGTGTAACCTTAATGTGTTACATAATGTATATTCTTTTGTTACATGTAACTAACATTTTAAACAAAGTTTTAAATGTCTATTTATTTGTCAGTTTGAAAAGTGATTCATAATTTTTCTGTACAAATTAACTACATTTTAAAGGG
The DNA here is from genome assembly GCA_036326025.1 of Chrosomus eos. NCBI lineage: Eukaryota > Metazoa > Chordata > Actinopteri > Cypriniformes > Leuciscidae > Chrosomus > Chrosomus eos. The sequence goes on along the minus strand of CM070828.1, from coordinate 10,695,389 downwards.
GTCATCGGATGCAAAATTAACTTTTATATGGTGTTTGCATATAAATATGTCTTTGAAGTGTGTGGACATAACCACTATACAATGAAAAAAATCCATTCACTTTTTTTTTATCCTCAAAAAGCCTAAACACTCTCAATAATCAGGCCGTTTGGATTTTCTGAGCACTATGATGTCATAATGCTCATGCTCCGCCAATGACCACTAATGGACTGTCCTGTATTAGCATATTTCTGCCCTCAGCCATTCGACACCCCCCATGGAAGAGAGGGGTGGAGTGAGCAGTTGCTCATTATCATTTAAAGAGACATGCACCATAACGGGTCGCTCTGAACAGAGCTGTTTTTGAGGAGGTAAAGGGTGTTGTTTTACACAACCATTGAGGACTTTTAAACAAAGTACAACCCCAAATCAGAAAAAGTTGGGACATTTTGTAAAATGCAATAAAATCAAGAATCTGTGATTTGTTCATTCTATTTAACCTTTCATTAGTTTTAAATGTCTTTGTTTTTAATATGTCTAATTTATTTACAAATTTTATTTTTTAAGTAATAAATTGATATTTGATCCCTTGCCTGTTGTCGACAACACCTACCTGGTAATGCATAAGTATGTTCATTGTGTGCATAAATATCTCGGAGGCGAGCCGTCCGTTGGGTTTGTAGGGCAGCAGTAAATACTGAATGCCCAGCAGAGGTACAAGGATTAAAGTGGCCCTGACGGCCCTCATGTACAGACTGGATTCAGCCTGGTGGGTCACCTTCAGCTTTGTGATCAACACTCTCACAATGTTTAAAAGGAAGAAGAGGTTAACCTAAGGACAACAAGCAGAGAAAAGAGCAACTATGAAGAGAGAGAAACATAATTGCAGTACCTCAAAACCAAAACTCTCTTAAGAAGATACAGTACACATAAAGGTATTTCTTCTTAATTGTATGTTACATGTTTTCTCTATTTTATATTTTTCAAAATGTGAAACATTCATTAATTTCCAGGTTTAAAAAAATAATAAATATATATATATATATATTGTCCACACTGTACATTCTATCATGGATTCAAAGCAGAATTTAAAAGTTTGGATTATGTTATAGTCATAATAATACCTGTAAATTGTCATATAAAGAGCCAAATTTATAAAGACCTTATGTGCCAGAGAAACAGGCGCATTCATCTTTAGAATTTTGTGTTTGACCTTCCGTTTGGTGGTAGCTCTGTATATTTCTATAGCATTGCTGTTGAAGAGTTATTAGCTGGTGAAGTGGATTTACTTATTGTAGAGTTAACTAAAGTTATCATGAGCGGTGTAATGTTTGAAGCGGATGTCATAACAATTGTCAAGTAGACCCAGAAGATTTAAAAACAAGCGGTATATAAGGTCCATAAACATATATTAAGATTGGTGGTAGACTAAATAGTTTGAAAATGGGTCATTGACCCGGTCTATATTCAGCATCAAGCACCATTCTCAATGTCTAAATGGCCCTGTAAACAGATAACTGTTTATAATGACACAAAATCAGCTTTAAACTGGCAGTTCCAGCATTGCGGAAGTCAGTCCAAGCTTTTTATGGGCTGCATAATAATATATCACATATGAGCCCAACACAAACAACAAAGAGAACACTGCACTTGATTAAAATGTCATGCAGTAATTGATTTTTTGAAACAAGATCACGCAGATACACACACATTGCCAAGGGTGAGTAGAAGATAAACAAGAGGGATAAAGTGTGAGAAAACAAAATAGAGAAAGAACGCAAGAACAAAAAGAAAACAGACTTACCAACAGGGCTGCACAGATGGGTCCATGAATAATGTAGAGCAGAGAAGTGTTCGAGCTAATCCAACAGCTGTGGACAAAAGTGTGAGAAAAGTTCAGAAAGCAGAACCAATAAAGCATGAATACTTCATTAAATGTTCAGTGACATCATTGCTATGATTTCACAAGATGTTCTACAGTACAGAGCCTCTGCCTGGTCAGTGTATTCCTGACAGAAGATGGGATGGGATGATGGGAAGGCTAGAAAATTCAGCTTTGCCATGGCAGGAATAAATTACATTTTTAAATATGACAGTTATTTTATATTGAAATATTATTTCAACTTATTTAAAAAACACCCCAAAATCTAAATTATTCCAAACCTTTTAGTATATATATACTTATATTTATATTTTATACAGACATAATTATACTGTATATGTAACTTTAAATAACATATACATTCTATATGCTTAAAAAATGATGGTAATATAAAAAATAGTACTGTTGCTCAGTATATAACCACAACCAATTATAAAAGAGGAGGGATGCTTACTCAAAATAAATGTTAAAGGGATTGTTCACCCAAAAATGAGCAAATGATGACAGAATGTCCATTTTTGGGTGAACTAGCCCTTTAATGCAATCACTATGTGAACCAGAATCATTAAGCAAGATCAGAATTGTTACATTTCTTGTCATGTCTTTAGGATTTAACTCACCTGTCATTGTAGTAATAACTTCTGGATACTGCATGTATAAGTGCAGGTATTAACGGGAAGCCTGGAAAACATTTGAAAAGAACACAATTAATAAAAATGTTAATAAAACAGCAACATTGATCAAACAGAAATCCAGTTCATTTTGGTGCATTTTGGTAAGTTGATTAAAGAAACATACCCCATCCTAGAAGGTAATACCACATGAGTTGCTGTTTCTCAGCAAACACTGCCACCACAATGAGGGTGTGCAGGTAGATCCCTTCACACAACATCCAGAAGTAGTTACAGCCCAGGAGATAATGATGGATAAACACGGACACTTTACAGCTCACCTGGGAGAAAACACATCAATATGTGTTAATAAACCCTATTCACTTTTTTGATACACATTTATATTGTGCATGACATGAAAGCCCACTATTCTATTTGTAAACTTACTGGATTGGCTTGGGTTAATTCTTGGTTGTTTACAACACAAGTGAAAAAGATGATGGTTATAACCGAGTTCAGCACAAAGGAGAAGAAGAGATTCTTGTGTAGAGTTATCCTTTGGCAACTTAAGCTCCTGAGTGGGAAAAAGAACAGCAAACTATATTAGACTGGGTGAAAAGGGAGGTAAGCTTTTATGATACGGCAATACGATTTTTTAAATACTTACTTAAAATAGAAAAATATCCCCAGGGAAGTAAACAAAGATATCAGCGACAATCCATGACCAATCAAAACCAAATAGTAGAGATTAAATGCTGTCTAAAAAACAACAAAAAAACAGAAAAGTTATATATACAAAACGTACCATTCAATAGCAAGAGAAAAAACTACCAGTCAAAAGTTGATGTTTTTGAAAGAAGCTCACCGAGGCTGCATTTATTTGATGAAAAATACAGTAAAAACACAGTAAAAACAGTCACACGATCCTTTAGAAAGCATTTGGTGAAACATTTCTTTTTTTCCTTATCCTGAATTTTATTTTAATTCCAGATAACATCATATGCGTTTACACAAAAATAAAAAAACAGCAAAAACTTGATAATAATAACCATTATTAATTATTGAGCACCAATAAAATGTAAAAAAAATATATATATACCACCAAATCAGCATATTAGAAAGATTTATGAAGGATCATGTGACAATGAAGATTGGAGTAATTGCAGCTGAAAATTCAGCTTTGACATCACGGGAATACATGTTTAAATATGACAGTTATTTTAAATTGTAATAATATTTCACAGTATTACTGTTTTTTTTGGTGCAGCCTTGGTGAGCATAAGAGACTTCTTTCAAAAACACACAAAAAATCTGAAGACTTGTAACACTTTACACGGATATCCATGGAGTTCGACAGCAAAAAGACTGCATTCCACACTTTTAATGACAGACACACAGGCAACACACTCCTCTCATACATGCGGGAAGGACTACTTTTAAGCATTACAAAGTTATTATAACAAAATACAATAAAAAAGAACAAAATTATAATTAACAGGTAGAGCAGACTTATCGTCAAACACTTTTCCCTGCATACACATTACCACGCACAAAGTAATATAAATCAAATACTCATAATGCGATGATGTATGTAAATACATTGCTTTGACATTTAAAGATTTGTTTGGCTGCTGAAAATTCAGCTTTGCCATCACAGGAATAAATGACATTTTATTCTATATATTACAATAATTTTTAAAAATAATAATATTTCACAATATTGCTGTTTTTGCTGTTCTTTTCTTGAATAAATAGCTTTGGTGATGATAAGAGACAAAAAAAATCAGAATTATTCCAAACTTTTGACTGATAGTGTATGTCAAGCAGAAGTGTGTGAATTATGTAGATATAATGGACAACTGGGTCCTCCAGGACACGGTGTAAAGCTAAATTAAAGCTCACCCTTTTATGATCATTAGACTTGTGCGTACAGTCCGTGTAATTTGTCCATGTTCTGTTACTCTCTGGGTGAATGAACCAATGGCCTGATTCAGTACAAATCTTCGTCGCCATTTCTGTTAAAGAACAAATTGTTAATCAGTTAGTAAGGATTTGAATAACACATTTATGTATAAGAAGTAACCTTTATTCAATGGCAAGATAATAATCTTACGTGGGACTCACCTGAGGTGTCAAAGTCAGTATAGTAGCCTGGACAGTGCTGGGCTGAAGTGACTCCTGCGTCCAAATCCTCCCAGCACAGCCATCCATCCCAAGTCCGTTTACACATAGAATCATCTGCAATAGAGTCATTAGCAGTTATTAATAAACTCATAGTTGGAATCTAAATCATTTAGTCACCATGAAATAGAAAATTGACAAATCTTATTTTTATTGCAGTATAAATAATTTCTGTCCACATCATTTTTTTGCCCTTGTATTCGTTAATCATAATAGCTTCCCCTCCCTTTTGCAGAGACATTCTTGCATCTTCTCCGATAATGTGTTTACTGTTGTGAAGGCGGGACAACCTGTCACTCACATGACATCACAGCAATAGCAAACCATAACCATCCAATAATTTCCCAGTGGACAAAATCAGTCCCGCCCTATTGTAACGGACTGAGAAAGGCAGGCGAAGGCGAGGATCTAAATGCAGGATTTAATAAAGAAATAACAGATAAAACAGAACAAAGGAACAAAACCACGAGGAACAAAAGCAACCATTACATGTATAACAACTGACAAAGTAACAAGTGAAACACAAGGGCTATAAATACACAGGGACAAACAAGCTTAACTAAGTAATGAGGAAACAAGACACACCTGAGAACAATCATAACTAATCAACAGGAAAAACTACAAATGACTACAAACACATGGCACGAAACAGGAAATAACAAAAGTCCACACAAGACAAGGGGAACACAAGACAGGAATCGTGACATAGCCCCCCACTTAAGGAGCGGATTCCATACGCTTCTCATGTTAACAGTCTAGGAGGGAGGTGGAGCAGAGGCGGACCCGGGGGTGGGATGGAGGGCCAGGCCCGTGGAGCGGAAGACGGCCTGGATACTGCAGCAGGATGGAAGGCCAGGGCGGAGCAGGCCACCAGGACGGAGCAGGCGGTGCAGGCGGCCATGGCTGTGAAGACCCCTCGGGCGGCCACGGCGGTGAAGACCCCTCGGGCGGCCACGGCGGTGAAGACCCCTCGGGCGGCCACGGCGGTGCGGCCCTCATGGTCCCATTGTGGGCCCTACTGCCCCCCCCGAAAATTTTCTTGGGGGCGGCTATGGGGTCACAGGCTGGAGCAGGCACCGGCTCAGGAACAGACAGCGTGGCTTCAGCCATTTTGTCCGTAGACACTGGTTCGGTGGACGTGACATGAGCAGTCTCTGGCTGGGCTGTCTCGTCGGGACGAGAGTCTGGCTGGGCTGTCTCGGCGGGACGAAACTCTGGGTGGGCTGTCTCGGCGGGACGACTCGGGCTGACGTGAAGTCTGGCTGGCGTGGCTGACGTGAAGCTCTGGCTGGACCGTGGCTGACGTGAAGCTCTGGCTGGACGTGGCTGACTGAGCTCGTGACGTGGCTACGTGAGCTCTGGCTGGACGTGGCTGACGTGAAGCTCTGGCTGGACGTGGCTGACGTGGAGCTCTGGCTGGACGTGGCTGACGTGGAGCTCTGGCTGGACGTGGCTGACGTGGAGCTCTGGCTGGACGTGGCTGACGTGGAGCTCTGGCTGGACGTGGCTGACGTGGAGCTCTGGCTGGACGTGGCTGACGTGGAGCTCTGGCTGGACGTGGCTGACGTGGAGCTCTGGCTGGACGTGGCTGACGTGGAGCTGCTGGCTGACGGGCTGACGTGAGCTGGACGTGCGTGGAGCCGGCTGGACGTGGCTGACGTGGAGCTCTGGCTGGACGTGGCTGACGTGGAGCTCTGGCTGGACGTGGCTGACGTGGAGCTCTGGCTGGACGTGGCTGACGTGGAGCTCTGGCTGGACGTGGCTGACGTGGAGCTCTGGCTGGACGTGGCTGACGTGGAGCTCTGGCTGGACGTGGCTGACGTGGAGCTCTGGCTGGACGTGGCTGACGTGAAGCTCTGGCTGGACGTGGCTGGGCTCTGGAAGCTCTGCTGAGACGTGACGAGGCTCTGGAAGCTCTGCTGAGACGTGACGAGGCTCTGGAAGCTCTGCTGAGACGTGACGAGGCTCTGGAAGCTCTGCTGAGACGTGACGAGGCTCTGGAAGCTCTGCTGAGATGTGACGAGGCTCTGGAAGCTCTGCTGAGACGTGACGAGGCTCTGGAAGCTCTGCTGAGACGTGACGAGGCTCTGGAAGACGGGACCCTGGAATGACGGTCTTCTTGGCCTTCCGCACTGAGATCAGCGGGGGCTGTGCCATGGCAGACATCAGTCCTGGACGCCCATAGACCGAAGCCATGGCTAGCTTGATGGTTGAAGTGACGAGAAGATTCTCAGGTAGTGGGGTCGTGGTGACATCCTCCTTCACCTTCCCTACAGTGAAGGGGGATCCACAAAACTCCAGGACAAAGTCAATATACTGTGCCAGGGTCCAGCTGGGGTCTTCCTCTGGTAAAGTTGAGCTAATGTCCTGGTCTAGTCCACTCCAGAAACAGTCCTTTAGCATAGCCTCATCACCAGGAACGAGGTGACAATAAAAAAGAAACTCCTCCACATAATCCTCAATGATGCGATTGAATTGATAAATAGAACACAGTTTACTCAGCGGGCTCTGGATGGTACCTGCTAGATCCATGTTTTGGTCAGTTGTTCTGTAACGGACTGAGAAAGGCAGGCGAAGGCGAGGATCTAAATGCAGGATTTAATAAAGAAATAACAGATAAAACAGAACAAAGGAACAAAACCACGAGGAACAAAAGCAACCATTACATGTATAACAACTGACAAAGTAACAAGTGAAACACAAGGGCTATAAATACACAGGGACAAACAAGCTTAACTAAGTAATGAGGAAACAAGACACACCTGAGAACAATCATAACTAATCAACAGGAAAAACTACAAATGACTACAAACACATGGCACGAAACAGGAAATAACAAAAGTCCACACAAGACAAGGGGAACACAAGACAGGAATCGTGACACCTATATTGTTTGAAAAGCTGTTTCATTCTGATATGAAGAAAACACTATCGCAACTTCCGTTTTTAATGCGACTTTAAGACCACATAAAATATCTTGGCAGGGTCTTAGTATTTGGTGTCCGGTTCTTGTCTACTCAGACAAGATTGCAGTAGAATAAAAAAAAAATAAAAAAAGACTACAGATCTTTCTAGAGAGTTTTTTTTCACATGGAACTAAGCTAAATGCACTATAAAAAATGTAATTCTATTATACTATTAGGTTACTGTAAACTTATCACAAAGTAAAACTATTTTATAGATAATAGTTTTATCATTTGTTTTGGCAAAATCTTTATGTCCCATTATATTTTAAGAAGGTCTTTCCATTCCAAATAGATCGTCAGTTTTCGGGGTCCTTGCCAAAAAGCTTTTACCAGCTGTCATGGAACATCCTCCTCCCCTTGTGTCAAGCTTCATCTGTCATTCTTCAACTGTAACTTGTGTCTCATTCACGGCAATGAACCACAGAATGTTTCCATTCAATCATCCTTTCACATAAGAGCTTTCCCGTAATTTTCAGGATGATGTGACAAAACATCATGCGGTTTCGGTCCCCTAACGTTCTTACGAGCATCCAAGTCAGAGATTGACCGAGGGCAGAAAATAAACCTCCCTTTTTCAGTGGAATTCAGCAACTGCCATGACTAGCAGGCCTTTACTAAACAAAACACCCAAAGTACCATGGCAAAAGTCTTGATAAAACCAAACTGTTTGGTAGACAAAACCTGCATGAACGCTTTCAAACGTCTTGTTTAAAGGGTTAAATGGGCTTAACTGAAAGATGCTGATCTGAGATTCTGAATATTGTTCTAGATCCAACAAACGATATGTCTGAGCATAGTTGATAGCCATTGCTCATAGTCAAGAATCTTTGTAAAATAAGAACTTCTCACCTGTTCTGTTGTGATTCGTGTCTTTCATAATCTTCTGGAAACATTCAAACTGGGCGGTCAAAATGTTGTGGCGAGAGAAGTCTAAATCATGGGGATTCTTTTGTGCTGTACCTCCAGTGTTGTTCTCTGAGAGGACCACCACAAAAAACTGTTGAAAAATACGAAGAAAAGACATCAACAATGACTCACCCTCAAGTTCTTCTGCATGAAGTTCTTTCTTCTTTTGAACATAAGGAAAGAAAATTTAAAGAATGTTGGGAAACAAACAGTTGCTGGTCCCCAGGGACATCCATAGTATATTTAAAAAAAAAAAAAAAATACTATGGAAGTCAATGGAGACCAGAAACTGCTTGGTTACCCACATTCTTCAAAATATCTTCTTTTGTGTTCAGCACAAGAAAGAAACTTGAGGGTTCCCTTATAAAATTATATAAACCTGTACATAATGTTTATAAAACGTTGTTTATGACAAACATACCTCAGAGGTTGCCAACAGTAAGAGAAATGAGGTAATCCAGCATCCAAACATGGTTCCACTGTTTGGCTTTTGTGTATCCAAATGATCTTCAGCTGAAAGCAAGCAAAGATTATTATACATCCAAAGAATCGAGTGATGGACAGACACTTTGCTAGTAGATTTAGGTTACTGACCTTCAAATAGAAAGTCAGCCAAAATAAAACATAACATTAGAGAAGATTTCCCAAAATAATTTCTGTTGGTTATTTTTATCAAGTAAATTCTAATTTCCATGAAAACAAGCCATTAGAGCCAGGTGAACTGTCGACCTATTCCGCTCCCAGGAGTGCAGTAATAGCACTGTTGTTAAGTTGGAAAAGGGGGGAGGAATCAAAGTCTGCTTTACATAAAAGTTCAGTCCATCAGGAGGCCGATAATCACCACAAAAGGCAAGGCGGCATCATTAAACATACATTACACGGTTCACCATGGCTGTTTTGGCTTGCTCGCTACAGATAACATCATAAATCAGCTTCAAAGCTTAGGAAGAAGATCTGTTCTAGCCACAATAAAGTTGCTTGCAAACAGAATTTACTATTTTTACATGCTAATATTTTATGACATCCTGGACTACAGTCTGATTATACACAACCCCGGTTTATTCTTTTTATGGTGTTCCATGTGGAACTATCAGAGCATTCCAAAACATCTTTAACATCTGCCTTGATTCTGCTGTTATTTCCTTTTTAAATTAATACCTGTCGGTATGGCCATGGCCGAGGGGCTGAACGTCATGTGATTCTTTTGTTCGGCCTCCAAACATTTCCTGCTTGGATGAGGATCCGAAACCACATGACTAGACTCATATGTGGAAAATTATCCTTTTGAATTTGTCTTGAAAATTAACATGGTTCCCAGAAGTCCAGACAAAGTGAATTAATGTACGTGTGGGTTTTTTTTCTTATAACTTCCATTTGGATAGAAAATATTTTTGATGCAAAATGGCAATTATCGTGACTTTTGAAGAAATTTCATGCAAGACATTTTTGTCGCACTATTGTAATGATACCAATATACGAATTCATAAATAATACTAAATGTATTATACTGTATATATTTGCATTAAATGAGGAATAATTAATCTGCCCTTTATGATGCACATTAAAGAGATGTTCTGTTCTGGACTGAGTAGTAATAAATAAATAATAGTGTTTTAATATTCATTGCACTAATTCAATTAATTTGTTATTTGTTCCTGATATGGCAGATCAGATGATGCAACATAATTAAGAGAAAATAAATTCTTAATAGGGAGAAAGTTTAAGCACACTTGAATTATATATGAATTATACACTGCAGTCAAAACAAAAAATCAAAGCAAGTGGCACTTGCAAACAAATTACACTAAGAGATTTTCTCAGATCTAACTTCACTTTTTAACCAACTCAATTTGACGCAGGTGTCTAAGCAGTGTTACCACATGAAAAAAAATCATTTTGAACCACATATCTATTATTTTTTCAATTAAAGCAAACATCTTTTTGTTTTGTTTAAAATGCACTTGGTAAGATGTAATGTGCAGTGACTGCCTGTCATACATTTTTAACTGTGTCTGAAGTCACTAAATGTTTTTGGTGGGACACTGTATGCCTTGTTTTCTGTCCAGAATGAGAGCTATAACAAATTACTCCTCCAGAAATTTCACAGTAAAATGACTAAGATTTTCCATCTGAATCAGTAGGTCAGAGTCTGCAGATTATTTAATTCATAAAACCGCACAAGTCGAGACTGTTTTAGTTCCAAGCTTAATGAATGTCTCTATTACAGTATCCAGGTGTGTCAGATACTGAAGAGTGTAAACATTGTGATACTTTCAACATTGCTTGATTTGAAAATCCCAGTCAGCTCAACATAATGTTGGCATAAACAATGGCACTAGTTTGGGGCCGGACCTTTCTCCAGTCACCCAGTGTTCGGGAAACCTGTTTGAAAACAGTAGTCTATTGCGTCATTTGTTTGTCAGTTGCGTCATTTGTAATCCTAACATCATGGTCACTATTCTTCAGTGTGTGTCTAGTTCAGCCAATTTGGTGCCAGTTCTATTTGCAGAAAATATTTGTCTAAACAATTTAACATTTAAAGAATTTTGAATTTAAGTGTTTTTGGGTTATCAGCGTTGACCCTGACAGATCCACTCTCAGTCCTTCATTCCAGATTAACAGGCAGCCATTTATTGAGAACTACATATTTGTATACTCTTAAAAATGAAGGTTCTTCACTGGCATAAATGGTTCCATAAAGAACCTTTAAAGCAACACCATGGACTTTTCCTCTTCAGTCGCCCTACTGGTTGGAAACGAAATTGTCCATTACCGCTGTCGTAAATAATTTAGCCTACCGTCGCACGCACGCTCGCTGTTTATCCAGCACCGGCTTTAGAATGAACGATGTCCACAGACAAGGTAAAGTATGTTACATGATTTCATGAAAGGATGATGTATTGCGACATCAGAAACGAAGAAAAACGAAATAATGACTATAGTAGCGCTTGGCGTAAAGCAGTCGAATTTTGTAGTTCTTTTTGTGGTCGGGTTACTACCGAACCCCGAAGTTCCGTAGTGCCAGTAAAAGCGATACAGTGCCCGTCAGGCGATGGCAGAAGTGCATTTCACCCTGTTACGACTTGATGAACCACTGATAAGATTTTGGAAACATTATTTTAAGGTAAAAAAATGCTTTAAAGGGGGGGTGAAATGCTATTTCATGCATACTGAGTTTTTTACACTGTTAAAGAGTTGGACTCCCATGCTAAACATGGACAAAGATAATTCAAAAATTAAGTTGTACGTTTGATTGAGTATTTCTGTGCCAAAAATACTCCTTCTGGTTTGTCACAAGTTTTGGAAAGTTTTTTTCGAGTATGGGTGAGTGTGACGTCAGGTGGGGCGGAATTTCCTTATACGGTCACTTCTCCCGGAAGGGCGCGCGCGCACCCGTAGACCAGGGGTGCGTTTTCCAAAACCATCGTTGCTAACTAAGTTAGTAACTTTGATGGTTGCAATGCAATTTCCCATTGCCAACCATCCAAGTTGCTAACAGGTTAGCAACGATGGTTTTGGGAAACGCACCCCAGAGCGAGAGAGCGAAAGCAGTACGCCCATCAAAGCGCTGTGCTCGGCTTTAGGGAAGTTCAGTTCTACGCCGGATTTGCAGATCGTCTAATGCCATTGCTTAAGGATGGAGCAGTCCCAACGATAAAGGTTCACGGTCGTGCATTGGAACCGCAGGCGGTGAGTAAAACTGCTTCAAATGTCTGTATTGTTGTTAGCTATCGGCGCGTAAGCACAGCCCACACGGCACGCCTCCAGCCGCTCGGGTTTTTCCGGAAAGACTCGGTACAGCCTATCTTTCTTTTATAAATATAATAAAACTAAAGACTTTTTGGAGATATGAAGGATGCAATACTACTCTATAGGTACTCAAGATTAACATTAGATTGACTGAAACTGAGTGTTTCACCCCCCCTTTAACATCCATGGAACTTTTCCATTGCACAAAATGGTTCTTTGTAGAGGAAAAAGGTTCTTTAGATTATTAAAATACTCTTTTTACTAAGAAAACATGGTTCTTTAAAGGTTCTTTCTTTGGGGAACCTGAAATGGTTCTTCAATGGCATTGCTGTGAAAACCTAGTGAAAACCTCCTTTTGGAACTTTTTTTTTTAGAGTGTACTGCGCAAAATTAATTTGTCATTTCACAGGACAGTTTATTTGTACCTACAATCTTGATATTATTTGTCAGCTGCCCATATACAAAGATATCAGATCGGTAACATTGTCTTTCTATACTGAATACGTTGAGAACCAAAGCTCAGAAGGAAATGTAGAAGTTATAGTGAGGTTTCTTCGTTAACTCAAGATCAACATACACTGAAAAAAATGATACTTTGGACCAACCTAAAAAAATACTGTAATTTGTTACAGCTAAATTTATTAGTTTTTCTCAAGCTATATTATTGATTTGGTTTAAACTTTACATTTTAATTTAATACCAATCAAAATAGTTATTCAGCTCAACAAAAAGTTAAATGAACACTGAAGAAGTGTTAAAGTTAATGAGATAATAAAGTGAATAATTGAGTGATGATTGAGCATTATTGAAGACACCCGATATTAACAAGCAGAATCACTGAAGTAGAAAACCATCATTTTTAAGTCACCGTTGTGAAGATCAGTGTGTGTTTTAGTTGGGCTCTTGACCTTTAAATCATTAACTTTAGATATTGTTTTGTTGCTGTACGTGAGTTATAACAGCAGGAGACAAAACAATCAATATTACACAATCACTTGACCTGAATCACTGAACTTATGTAGAGCCCAATTTAGGTTTACTTTACTAATTATAGCAGCACTGGCCTTGTACAGCATCATATTTTTAGCCTTTTCAATGAAATCCAAATTATCAAATCAGTAAAAAGAAACCTTCAAAGCCCCTTATTTTAGCAAACACAGACATCAAGAATTAGCGTATGAATCTCAGCAATGGTGACAAACAGATCACCTCTGAACATAAGCTCATTATTTATTCATGCAGCAATGCATGATGGGAGCCATGAATGAGTTTTGATTGGTGGTACCCAGAATGCACTGCAACATGCTTTATTATTGTCACCATTGATGAGATTCACAGGCTGATTCTTGATGTCTGTGTGTTTAAAAACTAAACAAATTTTTTTTTAAAAATGTGTATATGAGAAATGTTTAAAAAAATCTTTGGATTAAATTGTAAAAGGTTTAAATATTATGCCGTACTAGGACAGTCCTGCTATAATTAATAAAGTATAATTAATAAAGTATATCTAAATTAGACTCAAATGAGTTCAGTGATTCAGATCAAATGATTGTGAAATAATGATTATGTTAAAACACAACCAACACCATCAGATCACCTTTTCTATTTGTTCATCTGGCTGTTATATCTCACGTACAGCAGTCAAACAAAATGTAAAGTTAATGATTTAAGGGTCAAGAGCCCAACTAAAGCAAACACTTATCTCCATAACGGTGACTTAAAAATTATGTTTTTCTCCTTCAGTGATTCTGCTTGTTAACATCAGGTGTCTTCAATAATGCTCAATCATCACTTAATATAACACTTCTTCAGGTTTACTTTAACTTTTTGTTGAGCAGACTTGATTGATATTAAATAAAAATTTTAAGTTTAAACCAAATCAAAAATATAGCTTGAGAAAAACTAATAAATTTAGCTGTAACAAATTACAGTAATTTTTTTAGGTTGGTCCAAAGTATCATTATTTTGTGTTTGTTATTTGCTTTAAGGAAACCTGAACAAAACAGGTTTAAATCAGAAACTGTAATTTTCACTTTAGTCCAATATAAAAATGCACTTTAAATGAACGACACAGTAGTTTCACTTTTTTCAGTGTATGTAAAAGGCTGATGACTGTCTGTGGAACTCATTTCTTAATAGGCTGAACGTTCTCTTGACGTTTTCTTTCACAATAAACCGCTGTTCATCTACATTAAAAATACAGTGACATGATGAAAGAAATACAAAAACAAACCATAAAACTACTTAATGAAACTTTAAGAAAGGAAAAACAGCTATAACTATAAATCTTGTACCATTCAGGTGTTGGCAGTACAGACATAAATCATGTGTCATTCCAAAAGGAATGTGAAAATAAAGTGTTTTCCTAGACATTTTGGATGATTGGATGACCCCAGAAACAGAGGGCCGAAACATGATAACTTCTTGCCCTTCCTGTAAAGCTAAAGGAGTGGTTTATAGATGTGACATTCCCAGAGACCCCTCTCTCTCATACTCAAACCCTCGATTCCCTCCCTCACGTTCTCTCTACTGGGCCTGGTCACAAAAAGCCACCCTCCAGACCTTCAATCAGGAAGCACAATGACAGTTAGTTTAAGGATAAGTTTATGTCCGTTTAGGATACACCCATGAATATAACACACAATTTTTCCACTCTTCACTTATATGGATTGGATTTATCTTAAAGTGACACAGCACAAAGTGGTATTAAGCAGAAATGATGTGCATATTAACTTTGGCTAAATTCAAATAGTTATAATTTGACTAAAATCATTCAATCATTTCTAAAGAAATTTCAATATAGCTGGAATCTCGAGCCTTTTTTAAAAGGTTTGCCATAAAATTCATTTGCACATTCCACGTTAACATAATAATAACACACAATAAAATCCTTAAAATGTAATGTACATTGTGTAAGCAGTAAATATTTATATTTATGTAACAATTACTGTATGTCAAATCTTAATACAAGTCAAAATAATATGAATGGTAAAAAAAAACATCCAACAGAAGTCCAGTGAAATATGTTAATACACGATTATGATTTGTCTTAAAACTGGTCTTCTTTAAAACTTGTGCTCACGGTATTTATTTATACTTATTTTTTAATCAAGTGTTTGATATATTCATTATTCAGAACGCAGCTACAAACTTTAATTTTCAATTAAAAGACATCAAAGTTAATTGGTGGCCAGTTGATAGGGTTTTATTTTTAAATTTTTTGGTGGCAGATGGTGGCATTTAGGGTGTCACCAGGACTGTAATTCTGACAATTATAGTTTAATAGCAGCAAATAATTGCCCAATTTAGTTTAACACACACAGGGAGAAAGCTGTCCGTAGTTAATTGTCCAGTCTGGCACAATTACTCAACACTGCTGATGATAACCTTAAAATGGCCAAATAGGCTATTGATTATTTTGACAGATTAACCGACAGATCAGTCTGCCACTGTTAGTATTTTGAAAATTGCAGTTTTATTGTTGTATAGTGTTTAAATGCAAATGTAATCACTCTGAACACTGATGAATGTACAATTTAAACATTTTATTGAAAATAAGATAATTTACCAAACTGTCAGTCTTGATTATAAAAAGGTGATTTTGTCTAAGCTGGTATCCTAAGCCTTTCAAGCTTTAAAGGTTCCTCAATAACAAGCAAATTAATAAACCATGTAATTTAGAGTGATTCATTACGCTGACAGCAAGAAACAGAGTTTAATTAGTTAAAAAAAATATATACATTTAAATAAGTTTTCTATTTCAGTTCTGAGCAATGGCACATCATGATGTAGTAAAGTTTGCGCAAGTGCGCAATGAGTTTATTTAGAAAACATGAGCAGGGAATAAGCGTCGTAAGAGTAGCCGAAATCTACATGTTGACATGCGTTAATTAATAAATTAATAAATTCTCGCTCTTACCTTGTTTGATCGGTCCTCCGTTGTCCGCTGTGGCAGTGTGTAGTGTGTACTGGGAGATGTTCTCGGTGATGAGTTGAGGCCCCTATAGCAGCAAAGGAGTGTGTGTGTAACGGGTTTCCTGTGACATCACACAGCTCATCTGAGTGAGTGTCCCGTTACACTGCAAACTAGTGAAGGAGCGTCCTAGTTGTGTCGCGTCGCGAGCTTCGCTGATACAATGTAGATGGGATGTAGACAAAATATAAAATATATTCATAAAAATAACTATAAAAGAAGTCTAAATAAAAATACATTAATAAATTAATGAATGAATACAATAAGTGAGAATTCTTCGCGAAATGGATTATGGTACCTGTCTGTGATTTAATTAAACAATTTTTTAATTTTTTTATTTTAAACGAAAGTCCAAGCTTATGCCACAGAAAACACAAAAGCTAGGGGTTGGGGGATGACAGGCTAAATTTTACAACGCTGCAGCACATGTGCTAAATGTTTGTAGCACAATTTGAATCAGTTTGAATGCATTGAGTTGAAGCATGCGATTTGTGGAAATAAACTACTATTATAGCGCCTCCTGGTGTTTTTGACTACGACCAAATGGCACAAAAATAGCGCACACCATCGACACCATCAGAGTGATATCATAAAAGTGTAACAAAAATAGGCCTATATAATATTTGTCTAGCTAATATAGCCTTATTCAAAGCAGCACCAACTTTGATTTTTAACGGGAATGAAAGCGAGGCTATGAGATAGATACAGACCCGACGTCTCTTCACTGGGTGGTAGGCTACTGTTAGGCCTTTTTAATGTGTTGTTTTGTTCTGCTGACAAGACCAATATTTTTTCTGAGAAATTTCAGTTGACAAAAACACCAGACAATGACCTGTGGGAAATTATAAGTGATCTAGGAGCTTTATACAGTTTCCACAGAGGACACCATTGCTCAGCAGCCTTGCTTTCATGCCTCTTCTGAATAAGGTCTAGTCTAGCTATAAAACTTTAATTGTATTTCCTTCAGTACTTCCATTGGTGCTTTCTGGTCCATTTTTTCACAGGGTGTAACAAGTGGCTCTGAGTGACTGAAATAATGTATTCCATTAAAATATCATTTTGGTCACAAAACACCTTTTTAAAATGTGATCAAATTTAATAAGAAATTCTGCTAAGCTCTCCTGCTGCATTAACTGAGAAGAACATGCATTTACAGATACACAACCTAATGAAAATCCTTAGGAATAGATTGTTCACACTCTTGTTTTCAGTAGGCCAATAATAATCTAATGTTTTTTTAATTATAGACCATAACTGATGCAATTCAACTTGTTATAAATGTAACAAAAATGTTTATACTGCAGGTGTCATGTGGCCTACAAGCTTAGACAAGAAGACAAGGGATGACTGGATGGTGACTTGGTTGACTGGATCGAGGTAACAACAAGGCTGGTATATCTCTGGAACTTCTAGCAGTTAGCAAGGTAGCCTTTACAGTAAGTGAGTCTAGCATCAGACGAGGTCAGACAAAGACTGATGGTGTGTGTAATGCTTGTGATGAGGCTCAGGCCTGGCACCCCCATGGACACCCATGTACCCCCCTCCCAACAAGAGGAACGGAATTGAAAATAGTGTGGAATTGCCTCACTTTAAATCACTGTCTGCTGCTGCTTCTGATTGCTTTTAGACGGAAAAGCTGCCCATAACTGCTGGTCTAGGGTCTGTTTTCTGCGTAATAATAGCATGTTAGCAAATGATCCCGTGCGTATCTGTGTTTGAGCTCTGAGCATCAAAGGTTTCTATTTGCAACGTGTTTTGCACCGTTGAGTAATGTAGTCAACCACAAACATGTCTTTTGATTTCTCGGCGCAATGGTTTAGTTAGAATCCACTCACCACTTTAAAACACTGTTCTGTAAAAAAGTTCTGCACGCTCGCAAATCCTCTCACTATAACAGTGTGTAGACATTATGTAAATAAGAGATTCACTGTGCAGTCAGCTTCATTGTTTTTAATGGAACTTTGTGAAATTGTGTAGAATTGAGATGAGTGACTGCTTTTTAGTGATTTTAAACCAAGTGCTCTTTGTGTGCGTTCTAGGTGATATATAGCCTAATAATTTAAAGGCCCTATAATATATTCAGAATTTGAATAAATTTCATGCTTGACCAGCAGCCACATACAAGCTTTAACACATAGGCCCATTCGCATATAAATGCGGGATTCACTATTGAAATTTCGATGATTGACATAGTTATAATAACCAGAGGCGGACAGAGTACACAGTTTCATTACTTGAGTAAAAGTACAGATACCCCTTGCTAAATTTTACTCAAGTACAAGTAAAAGTACTACAGTCAGATGTCTAAGTACTGAAGTACTTGGTTTTAAAAGTACTTGAGTATCAAGAGTACAAGAGTAAAATTTCTAAATATTGCATTATACTACTGCCACAGTGCTTACATTTATGTACAGAAATGTCCTACATGGAGTTATGAAAAAAATAAATAAATATATGAAAAAAAATTATATTAATACCTTGGAGAATGTAAAAGGTATTGAAAGTAAAATCAAGTCATTTTCATATTTTTACCATGTTGCTTTATTTAACATTGCAGAAAATTGAAATAGTCTGGCTGGCGAGGCGGGGCCACGGGTCGGCACATTCCCGGGATGAGATATTTTTTCCCCCAGGATGGTAGGGGAAGACTCATGAATATTCATTAGGGAACTCATCCCTGATTGGTCATAACCCCAGTGACGGGTAGGTTTAGGGGCGGGGTTTAATCTTGGTCTTAAAGGGATAGTTCGGCGAAAAATGATATTTAAGCCATGCATTACTCACCCTCAAGCCGTTCGAGATGCATATGTCAATCTTGTTTCAGACGAACACATTTTCAGTTATTTTAGAAAATGTCTTAGACCCTTCAGTTGATATAATGTAATAATGTATAATGTAATCCGTGCGGTTTTGTTGTAAAAATATTTAAAACTTATAGATGAAAAATATCTGATTACACGGATTACATTATACATCCCTTTAACCCCAGTGATAGGTAGGTTTAGTGGCGGGGTTAGGGGTAGGTCATCAGACCAATCAGGGATGAGTTCCCTAATGAATATTCATGAGTCTTCCCCCAACATCCTGGGAAAAAAAATATTGCTCCCGGGATGGACTTGCTGCGTCTTCATCCATTGTTTCATCCATGGTTTCGTCTCTTATCTTAATCTGACCATGAGTTGAGTTTTGGCGGAAAGCTGAAGGTGATTGCTGATAGGCTGTCCCGATCAGTGACGCCTGTACAATCCAATCACGTTTGAGAGGGAAACTTCAAATTGAAGGTGTCCGAGATTTTTTTTTTTACTTTTTTTTTTTACTCAAGGTACTCACGGTTATGGATAGAAATGTATTGGAGTAAAGAGTACAATATTTGCCTCTCAAATGTACTTGAGTAAAGTCATGAGTACTCCACAAAAATGATACTCGAGTAAAGTACAGATCCCTCAAAATTGTACTTAAGTACTGTACTCAAGTAAATGTACTCCGTTACTGTCCGGCTCTGATAATAACCATATAGCAATGGACGAGACAAAAATACTCACTAATTTCCGTAGCTCTCTAAGTGATGTGATTTCGGAACCAGGGTTGGTCCAAATGCAGGATTTTGCTTTATTAGGTATAGGCAATGGTTATGTTGGCGATACAGGTAGATACATAAAATGAAACATGAAATTAAATATTGGCATCTATAGAAAAATGACTTGGTGTCTTGTTTTTAATATGATCCACTTGTAAGACTGTGATGTCACTGGTCCAGGCCTTCATTGTCCTTGTACTACTTTTGCTCATTTGCTGGCCCTGTGCCCTTTATGTCTGTCTTGATGAGAAAATGAATGTCAGCGTTTTAATGAGGGCTTTTAGAACATTGAGGGATTATAATTCATTTGTGGAAACTGTGGAAATGACAAGTATGAAAATGTAAAGTACTTCTAATTTATTACAATGAAATATTCATAAAGTATTAAATCCTTGGTAGGAAATGAGGTGTGCGGCTATACATTTAAATTTGTTGTTCTTTCAACATGAATAGGTATGTTCCCCATTAAAGGAATTGTCACACAAAATGAGAAGCCTTGAATTACTGAGAAACCAGGCTTTTGTGTCTTTGGTGGATGGAAAAAAGAAAACTAGCATGCAAATAAAATGGAAGGTAGTATTTCTTAATACTAAATATACTGGATGGAAACATTTAGTATATTAAAGAATACAATACTGTCTATTTTGTCTGACTGTGGTTTATTTGAGCAGGTAGGTTGGTTCACAGGGGCTTGGAGAAGCAGTTGAGCGTCTTGATCTTTCCAATTTTTCTCTGGGGTGATGTAAAATTGTTTAATTCGTGCATCATAAAATGCTTATTGAGATAATGTCAGTCATCCTGAGTGACAGATGGGCACACCCATACCGGCTTTGTTTTCCCAATAGGACAGGATATGCAAATCAACCTTCTGCTGGCACGGCTGTGTTCCCATATGTCAAACTTTAATGAGTAAGCCATTTCTTTATAATTTGGTGTCTAAAGCAGCTGTTTGTACGTTATAGTGGAGTATGGAGTTATGTTGGACTGACATCTTCCAAAGAATGTGAATGGAGAATATTACAGAATTTAATTAATAAATCCACATTATTATTATTTATTTATTGTGCATTTTTAGCATATAGTTACAAATGTTTATAAAAGAAAAAGTAGTTTGACATAAAAATGAAAATAAATCACTAGAGGGAGCTAAACAGTCAGCCATAAAGGCTAGATGTCGCAAAGGCTGCATAAACATGGTTGCACAAATGCATGTTTACTTTAACAATGTTTTTTTTTATAAATGGAAATGCCTTCAAATCATTTGCATATTCTTAAAGTGCGGTACAACTAATAAAGAACATTCTTAAAACTTTTGAAAAATCGACTGGACAAATGAAAATTATGCACCTTCAAACAGAATTAAAGCATAAAGAATAATCTTCAAAGAGGATTTAAACATAGAATAGAGGGGGGAGATCTTATGTGAAAGCCTGGGAATACAATTCCAGAGCCTATGGAGCAGCCACAGAAAATGCCTTGTCACCTTTAGTTTTAAGATGTGAATGAGCGACTGAGAGGAGAAATGGATTTGATGACCGAAGAGATCTAGAGGTTGTGGAGTAAGGAGATTACAAATGGGGAACACATCCATGTAGAGCTTTAAAAACAAAAAGCAAAATTTTAAAATCAACATGGAACTTGACAGGCAGTCAGTGTGAGGCAAGTACAGGAGTAATATGTGCACGTTTTCTAGTGCCAGTCAAATATCTGACTGCTATTTTGCACAAATTTTAGGCAAACCCAGATAAAGTGAATTACAGTAATCTAACCTTGATGTGATAAAAGCATGAATTACAGTTTCAAAGTCCTTCTTAGAAAGCATCCTCTTGATTCTGGCAATTGAGCTTAACTGGAAGAAACTACTTTTTTTTACCACAGCACTGATCGGTTTATCAAACGACAATGTGGGATAAAAAATTAACAAAGTAGTGCATATTAGTAGAGAGGAGATGCCGGAAGTAGAGCTAATGGGCCAAATTATTTGATTATTTCTGATTATTTCAGTTTATTTAACTGTAAAAAATGTGTCCATCCAATACACATTGTTTCAAAGCAGCTTCACAAAAATCATTATGTTAATGTTTATAATATCTTAATATCTTCATAATTTATAGTCGCATTTAGCAGATTAGACAAGTTTCAATATGGTATTGTTACAATAATTGTACATTTAAGTACTGAGTAATATTAATATATCTACATGTACTTACTATAGTGTTAGGATTAGTTGTATAATTTATTATTAGTAACTAGGTATGTGTAACAAGGACACTGTAAATATACCCAATTTTTAGTTTATCTTGCTTGTCAGTAAATTCAGCAGTACACCTTTAACCATGTTTTAAAGACAATAGAAGTAATTATGAAATTACATATAAAGATCTAAGTCCTACTTAGTGGGTCAAAAAGCACTTTTAAGGGTTAGTTCAATTGAAAAATTGAAATAGTCCAAATTGAAAATGATCCCATTATTTACTCACCCTCAAGCCATCCTCGCTATATCTTCTTTCAGCCAAACACAGTCAGAATTAGAACTCGCGTACGGCCGGTACTGGGTGATTATAGTTTATAAAGATGGATATTTTTCGAACAAAAACACATTACTTTGCTTCAGAAGGCATTGTTAACCCCCTACTTTTATGATGGATGGATGCGCTTTTTTGGGGCTATTCTCTAAAATAAAATGAAATTCATAGGCTGATAGGGGGATGGATGCACATTGATTTTCAGGATGAAAGTGATGAAAACACAACCACTTCCCAGCCACTTCAAATGAATGAAACAATCATGTAATGAGCAAAGTTTAGGAACCGAAAAAGAGAGAGAATAGGGAAAATCAAACATGGAATATGATCATTTGCTACTTCTGAAGATTATTAAACATCTGATATTTTAATGTAACTTTCACATTCAAAGTCGCAAGTTGTGTAAGTTTGAAGTGTTGATTTAATGCATAGACTGTAATAAAAGTTTAATGATGTTATTTCGCCATATATATCTCCTTTCATCACCATTGTGTTTGACGGTTAATATACTTTAGTTAATAACCTAGTACTTTTACAGGTTGGTAAATTAACATTATATTTGTACTGGTTCTTACTGTGTATATACAACATAAAATATTGCTACCAGATTTGTTTTACTGTAAATTTAATGGATTATTTCAGATACTTTCACGTTTTTATAATTCGTGGAATTATTAATTTTCAAAGCCTTAATTATGCATCACGAGCTTATTGAGAACAATAATTTAATGAATTCAAAGTTTATTGCAATTGACACCACTTCAATTAAAACAATATGCATTTTAATTTTATTTAATTCAGATGTATTTCTTTGCTTGGGATTCTGGTATTTGATTTAAAAGAAATTTAGGAATTAATGTAATTAAAATATCGGAAAAGTGAAGTCAATCACGGAAAGTTTAGAATTTTTTTTAATGAAATTTTATGCTATATTTTACTTCGATGTATGATTTTGTTTTATTATTCTTAACGCTTCTACTATGGAGTTTCCTTAAGGAGTTTCCTTTGTGTCTTTTTTTATGCAATCAAACATAGCCTAGGCTAACTTACTCTCTAGGCGTTTGAGGATAAAAACGAATTATTTAAAAATAAAAAAAATAATTAAATATTGCAAAAAAGTAGTATTCTTTAGGCTCAAAAATTAATTATTTGCAGTACGTGTAAATCTTTGAAAACCTTTATTTTTCTTTGTTCATTTCGAACATTTTCATTTCGAACACAAATTTTGCTCTCTTTTCTGCTGTCTTTTTTGCGGGTTCTCAGTCCGGAATCGGCACATGACAGCGCAGATAAACTGTTAATAACTTAAATAATCTGTTAAACATTATTTGAGAAGATAGTGCTAATGATCATTGTAAAATACATGATGAACGTCACCCTCCACTCCATGCTTTGTAAAATCATAAATGGGCTTTATTAATTTGGATTTCTTTTCTTCACCACTAATCATTGTGATGACGCATTAATGATACTGAAAGCTGATTGGCTTGATGTTTATATGCGGAAAATTAATTCTTCTAGACTTTATAATAAGATAATGTTATCATCGCTTGAGCCTTTTTGCACGCATTTTGGACAGAAGCAATGACTATAGGATCCATTAGACTGTAGGCCTAAGTGCCTTGCGAAGTCGGCGCTTATTTGCACAATTATGAATAGCTAATGAAGAGTTTGGGCAAGAATAATTCCACGGATTATCATAATAATAATAATTGTTTTAAATTAAGTTAGTTACTTTTCAATAAATGTGTTGAGATTCGATGTGCGCTCACGCACGCGACTTCAGGTGTACGTGTGTGGCAGCGTGGTTATGAATGATTTGAATTTTAGTTGCTATAGAGACGCGACGCGCGTGTTATGCTGCGTTCACACCGGACGCGAATAGCGCGTCAAATTCGCGCCTACCGCGTCTAGTTTGACGCTTGACCACTTTGTGTTAATTCGCGCGTCCAGAGTGAAACTGACGCGCGTAAAAACAAAAGTTTGAAGCGAAATTTACGCGCGTCAGAATCGAAATCCGGAGGCGGCCATCTTTTTTTAGATGTTTATCGAGCACTAGCAGTAGCATTAATCGAGAGAGTCACCGCTCGTATTTGCTCTGGAGAGCAGAAACAGCTGCGTAGGGGACATTGTCGCTGTACTCGGATCCACCAGACCCTCCGGAGGGTTTCAGGGGTTTTACCATTTGCTCCAGGAGCTAGGTTTGGTGGACCTAACGGTGAGGACGCTGACGAGGACAGCGTAGGCCGTGTAAAGCCTCGGCCTCGAGTGTATGGCGCTCCAAATGTTTTATTCGGCGACGAGACTCACAAGCACGACAGATAACACACGTGTATACGTGCGTGTACGTCTCCATTTGTTTTATATGGAGACGTACACGCAAATATCACGTCACGTAGACACGTCAATAACGTGTAGCTGTTGATCTATGCAGACGTCACGGCGGCGTCACGTTAGAAGTGTATGGAAGTAAACGTGTGGATTACGTCTTAACGTCTGCCCGTCTGCATTTATGGTCTGCACACGTCTGCACGTCTGCCCGTCTGCACGTCTGCCCGTCTGCCCGTCTGCACGCCTGATATCTATTTTTCCTGATTTTCTCATACATTCACTGTTATAGATGAGAAAAAATACCAAGTAAAACACACATTTGTAAATATTTATTTTAATGTTTCTGTAATTAGCAGTCTTTAGCTTTAAAAAAAGAATCATTAGAAAACCAGAATGCCTGTAAATAAACAATATGTTAATGACATTTCACACAATAAAAAAAAATAGTTCCAAACAGCACCACAGCAGAACAATTGCAATTGTCTAAAATGAGTAGTTGCGTGGATATTAAATAATAAAATAATTATTATAATAAAAAAGAATAAATATATAGCCTCTTTGTGTTTTTGAAAGAATAGGTTGAACATTAACCAGTAATGTCAATAGAACAGTGCCTTGCCGCCATCTACTGGCGGTTTTATATTTATATTTAGTAGTTTCATATTTGTTTGGCCGAGTTCCTTTAATTTCGGCATTTACTCGGTTTAAATGAGCTTGCTAGAAGTTAGAACGATTTTTTATAACATAGATATATAGAAATATAATTTCATCCACTGCCACTTTTTGTATTATTATTATTATTATATAGACTATTGCCTATTCCCATGCATGCTCGTCAGCTCGTGCATAATTGATACAAAACGAAATTCACTTTAAAGAAAGTCTTTGTACAAAACAAAACTTAAAATCATGTCTGACCCACTTCATGTCTCCCGTCATATTTCGCGTCCTATGATGTTGCTCTTATGCTGTTCACTGTTCATAATCAACATTAATGAAATAAAACAACAAAAGCCTATTATAATATTTAAACAAATGTGAAACTGGCAAAGAGCGGATATTGAGCGGACAGTCACGGTGAAAAGTAACTTGAAACTTGTTTTTAAATGGGAAGCGCGTCTTGGTTCCCCCTCAGCCTGTCAGAAAATTAATAGGCTATAGCCTACTTTATTACACAAAACGAAACGTTGAAACATTATCATATTTAGAAATTACTATGTGCTACATGGGGCTGTACGATAGTGAAGAAAATGCGATAGGCTATATTATCTTTAAAATAGGCTATATTTAAAATTATATAACCCATGTAGGCCTACGTGTTTCACAATCTTTTTGTGACAAGAAAACTTCTATAAAGTGAACATCAGAGTGTTTTATAAGAAGCGCTATTTTAACATCAATATAAACCACGGGGTTTGTTCAGGTTATCCTACATATTTAACAACAGAAACTGAATCAAATGTTAAACAAAAACAAAAAACAAAAACAAAAAAAACATTAGTTTTCACTGTATCAATTAAATATAGGCCTATACTGATTCTTATTAAAGCTACAAACGTTATTCAGCCAAGAGCAGTGAGTGATTTTCTCTTGTCTTTTACTCATGACCAGTTATTGCAAGCCGTTGCGATATGCATATTGCGAAATACATTTGCGATATTTCGATATATTGTGCAGCCCTTCTATGTAGGCTTCATATTTTATTGCCATTTGGTATGTATTGTTTTTATCATTGTGTTGTTGGAGGAATTGAAACGTTTTTGTTACTCTTTTTTATGAAGTAGGCCTAGGCAATATGTAGCAGGCTTATATGCAAAAGGATTGTGTCTAGTTTGTATGATGGACTATCCACTTCAGTAATAATACGGGATCTTATTGTTTTGGTGAGAAGTCTGTTTCCAGGTCCGTAGCAGCCTATTGAAAGGGGGGGTTCTTTTTTTCAAAAAGTGTTTTTTTCCTCCTTTTGTATTTAATTATGAGGTTCAAATACTTCATTTTGGTGACCTTTTATGCACCAATTTGTGCTGGATTAGCTTATCTGCTTAGCGAGCACGTTTTTGAGGCACCTAAAATATTTTATTATTATAATTACGCTACGTTTATATGGCTATTATATTTGTACACTATTGAGTGGATAAAATATAGAAATCCTTTTAATTAATTTCTATATTTTATCCACTCAATAGTCTACAATATAATAGCATATAAGCATATAAACGTATTAAAATATTTTAGGTGCATCAAAAAGTTATATATATATATATATATATATATATATATATATATAATATATATATATATATATATATATATATATATATATATATATATATATATATATAATATATATATATTACTCCTCCCCCAGGTGAGATGGATATTACCCCTCTAGGGGGGTCCGGGGGCATGCTCCCCCGTGAGAAAATTTTTAATATTCCATATTTTAAAGCATCAATCTGATGCATTTTGAGATGCATTTTTTGCCATCTATCTATACAATAGTTTTTTGAGCCTTTTCTTTTAACAGTTTTAAATTTCAGTTACTGTGCGCGTAAAGAATGATAGTGCTCTCCTGTGTTGTGATCTAACAAGACACACGCTAGAAAGGAACATGGTTAAGATACAGCAATACAGTCCAGCAATATAGTCATTTTATGCGAAACCATAGACCTTTATCTACAGATCAAGTATAATAATATTAACATTGAATCATCTTGGAGAGAGTTTCATCATGTTGACTGTCGTACCCGAACGCGACGCGCTGTTTGATGCTGAATGGAGAATGACAGACAGCCGCAGCGGAGGGAAAAGTTTACGTGAACTTGAATTTAATGACTTAAAAATTAATTTGATTGTTTTTGTCGATTGATTTCATAAATCAGATTCATTACTTGTCCTAAACTACAACGAGTAAGAGATCAATCCCCTTAATGGAATCGATTCCAACCTTTGCATTTTGAACCTTTGGAATCTACTCTCAATTCCCAAAGCCTCGGAATCGATTCTTCGTTCGAACCACCCGAGCTCCAGACGTCCAGACGTGCAGACGGGCAGACGTCCAGACGTGCAGACGGGCAGACGTTAAGACGTGCAGACGTTCTCCACACGCACGTTAACACGTCTTTAAGCTTGGTTAGGAATCAAACGATACAAAGCGAGCGTCATAGAGTGGTCGCTGCCTGACAAGCCCGCGCTCTACAGCCCGGCGCGAGGTTCACCCTCGCCCGCACCCACCTAATCTGTCATTTATTTTTGTTTTGATAATAAATGGAGCCAGCCTCCAAAAGTGAAACCTGTCCTGTGATTTTTTTTATTTCTTATACACTAAGTGTTTGTTGTTTTTACATTAAAATAATAATGTTTCATATAATCTAAAATAGATATGGAATAAATAGCATTCAATACAAAATGAGTACTATCTCTCATATATTAAAATCGAGTTTTTATGTGAAAGATTTGCTTTGTTGTGCATTAGAACCACACCAGACATTTTAGTAATATTACAAAATACTTTATTAAAATAACATAAACTTTCACTTCACCACGTGACAGCAGCAAGCAGGCTCCCTATTGGTTAACGCGGCGCGAATTGACGCAGAAGTTCAAATTTTTCAACTCGGGCGGCAGACGCGAATTCGCGTCAAACGCGTGAATGCACAAATAGCACTAACTAAACATTCGCGCTTAACGCGCCAGACGCTCAATTCGCGCCATTCGCGCGAACTTGACGCGCGAATGAGGCGTATTCGCGTCTACCGCGCCGCACTATGGAAAGCCGTTAGGGCCAAAAACACGTGAATTTTAACGCGTATTTCACGCGTATTTCACGTGTAAAATACACGTAAAATACACGTGAAATACGCGTGAAATACGCATTGATTATTTCACGCGTATTTCACGTGTATTTTACACGTAAAATACACGTAAAATACGCGTGAAATACGCGTTAAAAATCAGTATGAACGGGTCGGTGTCATTGGCTGCTGAAGACTTGGGTCTAACCATTTCTGTGAGCTTAGAGGGGTGGACCTTTCATAGACTAGGATACCACCAGTTTACATGCTATAGATCAGCTTATTCAGGTTTTTTTGTATAACCTATATAAATAATATATTTAAATAGCAGTTTTATGAAAATTTACATAAAAATAAAATTGGCTTGTTTTTCTCCACTCATGCCTTTTTGTAAATAAACACATTAGTGGACATTCTAGCTTTAACATCAAAGCATTAACATTTGTGTGGGGAAATCAGTTACAGTGGAGGTAAGCAATGCAGGTTTATGATCAATGCATCTCTAGAGTTTTATGATTAAGGAAAAATTTGGCTTTAGACAGCAGACGAAGTTGATAAAACTTGAACTTTTAAAATACAAGTACAATGTAAAAACATGTAGCCTATATGTACACAATAAGTGCATTATCATTGTATCTAATTATTTAAATGTTAGCATAATAGTTAAGGACACACTTAATATAAAGTGGGACACGGTTTATTTATTTTCAGTATATCCTTGTGTGCGGTCATGTATGCAGCCATATATCAAGGTGGACCTCACACAGCAACATTCACAGTATTGCGCGTTTCCATTACAGATTTGCACAAAACGTTTGCGATTTTTTTCTAAATGTCGATAAAAAACTATTGAGAAATGATGGCGTTTCCATTAACCGATGTTATGCGACTACAACGTCCTTTTTTCCTCTCGCGAAGTCATTTAAACATCATGGCAACGGGTAGGTTAGTCTATCAGCCACCACCGCACTAGACATTATTATTATTATTAATGGAAGGAGACGTGATGTGTTATCCAAGCATTAATGGAAAGACCCGTACTGCGAACGGCATAAGGAGTTTCTGGGTGTTTCTCTCTCATTTCTGCTCCGAGGTCTTGGTCTCATTTCTTTGAGGTTTAGAATCCAGTATTCCTGTAATTATTGTTTCTTTTATGAATTTAATAAAGATTTCTGTCTCGTATTGTGTCCAAATGGTCAGTGTAGGCCTACATAACATTTGTGTCCATTTGTTTTTCCTTATCTAACCCGTAATCGCAAAACGAAAAAGGAACGGTGGTTGTTTTTTATTTAAAACGCAAAGTTGAACACCATTTTTTTTTTATTTGAACTGTACACAAATGCTGCGCAAAAAATAGGCTAAATATCGACTAAATTTCAGATTTTTGTTTATGACTTTTTGCCCCTTTATTAAACATTTAAAATATTCACAAATTAATACGAAAAAATATGGAGATTTAAATGGTTTTCTAAGGCCAAATTAGAACCTGGAAATTATATTTTTCCCGCAGTGCTGAATGAGAAGAGCCATATTTATGTCTCTGGGTCCGTGTACTTTTTCGTTCATTCGTTTTTCTTTTTTAACCGTAATTGAAAAACGAAAAATGATTGAACAGTTGTTGTATTTTTAAAACACAAAGTTGAACACCAAAATTTTAATTTGAACTGTATGCTACACAAATGCTGCGCAAAAAAAAATGTGTTTATGACTTGTTGCCCCTTATTAAACATTTAAAATATTCACAAATTAATATTGAAAAAAAAAAGTTTTTACTGGTTTTCTAAGGCCAAATTATAACCTGTAAATAATATTTTCCGCGCAGTGCTGAATGAGAAGAGCCTCTAGAACCATACAGAGAGATGATTTAGGCTAATGATAATAAATATGTCTGAAAAAATAACGAGCCATTTTTGTTCGTAAAAGTAAACATTTCAAGCTTTATATAGGACTTAGGCCTAAGTGACAGTAGCCTATGCTTTCACTGTCCTTTAAAAGTACTCTTTAATTAAAGGAAATTTATAAAATGTTATTATATATAATAATATAATTAAAATTCTAACAACAATCAGTGTAATGCCAATTTTATTCTTTGCATGAAAACACTTGAATTAGCCTAATTGAACACTGTCTGGGTGTATTAAAACTTCAGAATTATATTCATATAGACATTTAACAGTGATAAGGTAAAGATAAGAGTGGTCCAGACCAACCTTCCGAACGTATGACTTACAGAAGGTATACTTAACTAGAGCGTTTCGGGAAACACGTATTAACGGTACAGCTTAAGGTGTAACTTAAGAACGACGTAGCGTTAAGAAGGTTTCGGGAAACTCAGCCCTGGAGCGCGAGAACTGAAACAAAGTAGGCCTATTGCCTATGTAGGCTAAAGCTTGAAATGTCCACTTTAAAACGAACAAATTCGAATCGAAAGCTAATACCTTCTGATTATGTAATCCGTATGAAAGGTGCATTTCTCTCTAAAGGCGCATCAGCCTTACAGCGGAGATGGAGATGTTTTTAGCCGACACTAATTTAGAAAACAGTTTATTAATAAACAATTAAAATGCCTCGTTATTTTTTCTTTATCATTAGCCTATAACTCACCTAAATCACCTTTCTGTAGGCTGTGGTTCCAGAGATAAAATAAATATGGCTCTTCTCATTCAGCACTGCGGGAAAAATATAATTTCCAGGTTCTAATTTGGCCTTAGAAAACCATTTAAATATTCCATATTTTTGCGTATTAATTTGTGAATATTTTAAATGTTTAATACAGCGGCAAAAAGTCATAAACAAAAATCTGAAATTTAGTCGATATTTAGCCTATTTTTTTTTTTTTTTGCGCAGCATTTCTGTACTGTTCAAATAAAAAAAAAATGGTGTTCAACTTTGCGTTTTAAATAAAAAACAACCACCGTTAATTTTTCGTTTTGCGATTATGGGTTAAATGGAAAAACAAATGGACACAAATGTACACTGACCATTTGGACATAATACGAGACAGATATCTTTATTAAATTCATAAAAGAAACAATAATTACAGGAATACTGGATTCTAAACCTCAACGAAATGCCACAATCAAGACCTCGGAGCAGAAATGAGGGAGAAACACCCAGAAACTCCGTATGTGCCGTTCGCAGTATAAGGGTCTTTCCCTGCCATTAATGCTTGGATAACACACCACCTCTCCTTCCCAGTAGCGTAGCCAGAAAAGAGACTTTGGGTGTGCATCTGAAAAACTGGGTGTGCCACATTTATTGTCAGATTACTGTGCAAATTTTTTAACCATAACCATGCTCCACATAACCATAAAACTAGGCTATATTAAAATATAACTATACATTACACTCAGGATCACCAACAACATAGTCATAACATAGTGCCTATGGAGATGCTGGGATCACAGCAGCTGATGTTTGCTGATTGGCAGTACGAATGTCGGCAGATATTTTCTAAACGAAAATAATTTAAAATGTAAATTACAATTTAACCTTTTGAGCGTTATGGCACCATAGACTATATTGGATTTTTATTTCTGTGCCCCTGAGAGTATAATGTTTAGTGACGTCACAGAACTGCCAGATTCAAACTCGCGGTTGGGGTTTGCTGGCGCTGAGCCAGAGACGGACAAGCTCAGCACTTAATATGCATTGTTTTCAGCCACATAATGTTTATTGTATGTTTCAGACATTTAAATACACATAAGCACTAGTAAAGAAATACAGTTAGTAAAAATACACTGATGTCTAGTATGGAAGCAGCAATAACAATCTATTTAGAGCGGGGCGATTTTGTGTGTTGAACTGATAATCATTCTTTTGTGTGTTAAACACAATCTACTTAATACAGACAACTTCATTATAAAGAAAAACAACAAATCCAAAAAATATATGATCATAATCTATGACAAAAATTCTGTTATAAACTAGATTAGTGGATAATTCAGCAGTAAAATTTAGTCTAGAAAAATCCCAAGTGCTCAATAATTGTATAAAATATGAACATTTAGTGAAAAAAAACATTTAGTGGGTATAAGAGCACTTAATCTGGTAAAACGTTACATGTTGCTCTTTGGTCAATTATTATATAGCCTACTATAAAATTAAGACATTTTTTAAATGTATAGCACAGCTGTTAATGATGCAGCAACATATAGATAGGACAGAACAAGAAAGGCTATTAATAAACTTTCATTGCGCAAAAGCATTATGATATGAAAGACTCCAATACATCGCGGCACAAAGCGCTTATGCGCATCCCGAGCGCTGAATGATGAGCTTATGCGCATCCCGAGCGCTGAATGATGAGCTTATGCGCATCCCGAGCGCTGAATGATGAGCTTATGCGCATCCCGAGCGCTGAATGATGCGCTTGAAGCAACACAGAGTCACAGCGCGCAGCCCGTCGAGTCCGCATTGAACAGTTCAAGGCAAAAAATCGATGCGTAGTGTATTATACAGTATCTATGTATGCAATAGTTTATTGAGCCTTTTCTTTTAACAGTTTTAAATTTCAGTTACTGTGCGCGTGAAGAACAATTATAGTGCTCTGACACTAGTGTTGTGATCTAAATGTAGGCTGAAGAGGGGGAGAAAAAGAAATCTAAAAAATCGATTTTTTTTGAAAATATAAATCGATTTGACCTACCAACTCGATTTTTAAATCAAATCGATTTTTCCCCCAGCCCTAAATCTATTCAAATGTAATTTGCCGATCTGTTTTATTTATATATCAGACACATAGCGGAACTATAAAGTTGACTATTCTTCTCCCAGTTCAACGGCCACTTTCTTTCATGTATTTCGGGAGAAAACTGACAATTTCAGGTGCTGTAAATCCAGCTGACATGACTCTCTAAACTGCGGCGCTCATCTTGTTATATCTATATTTTTTAAATGAAGAATTGAAATGTCAGACACGGCACACGTAAGGGAATAAAAGCGAATAGTGGCTGCGGTGTGTCACGTGACAATCATGACACGTCGCCATGGAAACAAGGTCAGTTAAAATTTGTTTAACTTACACTTGAAAGTGTTGATTTTAAAATCAATATTTTAAGTAATCAACAATAGCCCAAGTTTAGTAAAACATTTTTTATTAAGACTATAGAAAAAATTATTCTGCATCCATTATTAGGTGTGCCAGCTGCCACTTTGGGTGGCACCGGCACACCCTGGCACACCCGTGGCTACGCCAGTGCTCCTTCCATTAATAATAATAATGTCTAGTGTGGTGGTGGTTGTGATATAAACCTACCCGTTGCCATGATGTTTAAATTACTTATCGCGAGAGGAAAAAAGGACGTTGTAGTCGCATAACATCGGTAATGGAAACGCCGTCATTTCGCAATAGTTTTGTATCAACATTTAGAAAAAAATCGCAAACGTTTTGCGCATTTTATTAAAGCCTTCTATGATAAAGTAGATAAATGTCCATGTAATGACACTGTGAATGTACTTCTGCTGTGTGAGGTCCACCTTGATAGGCTATATGGCTGCAAACATGACCGCACACAAGGATATAGGCTACTAAAAATAAAAAATTAACTGGGTCCCACTTTAAGTGTGTCCTTAACTATTATGCTAACATTTAAATAATTAGATACAATTATACAATGCACTTATTTTGTACATAGGCTACATTACATTGTAGCCTACTTGTATTTTAAAAGTTCAAGTTTTATCAATTTCGTCATAATTTTTATTTGTCCTTAATCATACAACTCTAGAGATGCATTGTAACTGTAACTGATTTCCCCACACAAATGTTAATGCTTTGATGTTAAAGCTAGAATGTCCACTAATGTGTTTATTTACAAAAAGGCATGAGTGGAGAAAAACAAGTAAATTTTATTTTTATCTAAATTTTCATAAAACTGCAATTTAAATATATTATTTATATAGGTTATACAAAAAAAACCTGAATAAGCTGATCTATAGCATGTAAACTGGTGGTATCCTAGTCTATGAAAGGTTCACCCCTCTAAGCTCACAGAAATGGTTAGACCCAAGTCTTCAGCAGCCAATGACACCGACCTGTTCATACTGATTTTTAACGCGTATTTCACGCGTATTTCACGTGTATTTTACGTGTAAAATACACGTAAAATACGCGTGAAATACGCATGAAATAATCAACGCGTATTTCACGCGTATTTCACGTGTAAAATACACGTAAAATACGCGTGAAATACGCGTGACATAATCAACGCGTATTTCACGTGTATTTAACGTGTATTTTACACGTGAAATACGCGTGAAATACGCGTTAAAATTCACGTGTTTTTGGCCCTAACGGCTTTCCATACCGCACTCTACGCCTCATTCGCGCCGCAGGAATTTTTTACGCGCGTAACGCGTCTTTGCATTGACTTAACATTGAAATCACTCGCGCCTGACGCGCTATTCGCGTCCGGTGTGAACGCACCTTATGAATGTTGACTGCATATGTTTACACTTGAACTGATTGCTTTCTGAGTTGGTTGAGAGACGAGGCGAACAATTCAGAGACTTTTGCAAAGTATTTTCTATGCAAATCTTGTGAAGCTGAATCTGAGAACTAAGAGACTTTTATTCTAGAAGAAGATCGGAGCGCATATTCTTTACATATTTTTATTATAAGAGTTCTTATTGTTTTTGTGGAGACTTCTATTTAATTGTTATTACGTTAGAAGGAGTTTGGCGTTTTATTTAATTTGAATTGTATTATTTTATTTAATTTTTATTATTTCTTAGGAGAATTGTATTTTGTTATTTTCTGTATTGTTTTTTGTATTGTTTTTTTTTTGCAGATTGGAGGACGTCAATGACTCACATGGGGGGAAGAGGAGGTAAGTCCTTTAGTTTTTTTTGTGTAAATGGTAAGTTATGGTGTAATATTATTGTACAATGATTGAGTAAATTAATGTGAAGAGACTTGTGCATGGTAAACTTGATCCCCCAATTTTCCCAGCTATAAGTGATTACATGTATTTGAATTTTGATTCCTTGCATATGAAATCAACTTTTCAATTTGAGTAAAGTTATGTGTAGTGACAATTTGTAATTGATCACTGACATGGAGTATTGGTTATTGTTAAACCATTAATACTAACTATGTGAAATATTCCAGCATCAGGAGGACGCTACAGATCCAGGATAGCTGCTTTGGAGGAAGTTTGGAGACCCTGTTCTGATGACCGTGATCAGGATCCGCTGCCAGACCCGACCCAGACCCAGATCCAGGAGCTTCATGGTTATTTAACACAGTCTTTGTCTTCTGAGTCTTCTGTTTCTGTGTCCACAGGTCCGGCTCACAGGAAGAAGGAGTGGCAGAGCGTCAGCCAGAAGAGCCCAGATGATGGACGTCCGTCCACTTCTTCTAAACACTCTCGCAGAGGTCAGAATAGGCTTTGACCAATTCTTACATTGATTAAATATTATTACAACAAAAGAAAAAAAAACAGTTTTTGATGTCTGAAATTTTCCAGACTCTTCATCATCTTTGTCCCTCTCTGAGGACAATGTGGAGAGGCGGTTATGCAGAGAGTTGTTGAATCTGAGCAGCAGAGGCTCGTACAGCATGGAATGGAGGTGGAGTGGTGATACTGAGAGCCAAAACGAACAGGACAGTGGCAGCAGCTGCGGTTTGTCCAGGTCCGACAGCTTGGAAGGGTGGCAGTGCCCTCCGCTGCCGGGTCAAGTTCCTGTCGAGCCAACAGAGACTTCAAGTGGCCGAACTGCTCAGGGTGCCATGGAGGCTTCTCCTGTGAACAAGAGCTCAACAGGTGAGACTGTAATAAGACTGGGCGGAAAAGTGTACAGATAGAGATTTTGCTTTTTCTTGCATAACTGCTTTTAGCATGTCAATGTCCGGTCACATTTACTGTTACACATTTAATTTTGCTGAATTTTTCTTTCTGATTTTTTTTCAGAAATATTTACATTGAAACATTTTCAGAGCATTAAGAGAACATTCAAAAGTAACATTCCCATAATGAAAAATTATCAAATATAATGTTCCTTTAACCAAGAATTTTGACGTTGTGAACGTTCAGGGAACATTTAGAAATAACGATTGCTTAACTTTATGGGAACATTAGCAAAACGTTCTCAATAAGCCATGAACTCAATGGTACTTGCGCTGTCTGACACACACCAGAAACACGTGCCCAGAAAGCCGATCCTCAGACAGCATTCCATCCCCAATAGAATTATATTTCTGACTTATTGCACTTGAATTGTCAAATACTCAAGTCGCTTATGTGATAAATAAAAATTGTGAAATAAAAGGACCATTGATATTGTGAAATATGATTTTGGGACATTTATGCAGGCATTTAGCAGAAGTCAGGTGGGTAGCTTGGAAATATTTCCATTACTTTGGATTTGTAACATTACAGATACAAATGTAATAGTAAATGTAAGTTATGTCATTATTATTAATTTGACATTAGAGATGTTTCTCTTCATTTCAGAAAAACCTACAAGGAAGAGGAAAAGAATTGGTTGTTTCCTCAACAGGATATGGAAGGCTATGAAGGGTTATTTCTGCTGCTGTTGCCACAGTTGTGCTGTGGATGATGTGGAGCCTTTTGTCCCTCCAGCACATCTGGAGCCAGAGCCTGATCCTGATACATCATCACAAGGTCTTCCTGATTCATCATCACCTGGTCCTCCTGATACATCATCACACCTGGTCCCTGACATCATCACGCACAGATCTCTCCGGTGTCGAGCCAAATAATGGTAAATAGCCAGTCCTCATTTCTCCCACATTATTTTAAACAGTATTGCGGTCTTGTTTTCCACTCAAAATATCTTAAGGCTTGTTTTCAGAGAATATTTATATTATTTTCCCCATATTAATGTTATTTTCTCGACACAATCAGGACTGATTTTTTTAATAAAACAATCTCATATATATTTCTCATATTTTTCTGTTCGTTTTTCAGAGTCCTTTGAGTCTCTCTATAAAGCGGCAGAGATGATTGGATGCGGAGCGTTTGGCAGTGTGTACAGAGGAACACGCAAATTTGATGGCAAAAAGGTAAATCTTCCCGAATTGTACAAACGTTTGGCTTTTGTGTGCATCAAAACATATTCAAAACAGTTTACAAATGGTTAAATACTTAGTGCAAGGTCAGGTGCTTCAATACTGTTACTGTTCTTGAAACAGTTTTTTTTTGTCTTTTTGCAGGTTGCCATCAAGCGGATGCGCAAGTTTGACAATTTTCTTTATCTTGATATTGTAAGTTGGCCAAAACCTGAATATGTATTTAGTTGTTTAAGTGCAGATTGCTGTCGTTAATACACCCATAGGAAGCATTAGGTGTAAATGTGATTGACAAATAAGCCTAGAGGCAAAAAAGAAAAAAACTTTGAGCTCTTTTGAACGCATCTAAAAAGATGAAAGAAAAGTAAGCTTAAAAATGTTTTCGTCAGATTTTTACCCAGCTAACCTTCTGTCTACTGCTTTTCTCTAGCCTGGACATCCCGAACCTCTCATTACAGAAGTGGCGCTGCTCCTAATGATGAGGCGAGAACCCATAAGCCCCTACGTCATACAACTATACGAGTGGTTTGAACACCCTCGAAAATTCACTCTCATTATGGAGTTCCCCGAACCCTGCGAGAGTTTGCTGGACTTCATCACTCGTCGTAATCCTGAAGTGTGTGAAACAGTAGCACGGGTCTTCATGCAACAGGCTGTGCTGGCAGTACAACACTGCATCGAGCATGGGGTTTTTCATAATGACATTCATGCACAGAATTTCCTGTTGAAGAGAAACTCGTTAGACCTCAAGCTGATAGACTTTGGCTGCGGTCAGCTATTCAGTAGTGAGGGCTACGACACCGACATATACCTTGGTGAGCATTTTGAAGTGTGGAAACCTGAATGTAGTGACGCTTTAAGAAAAAAAGCTCAACAATGTGCAAATGTCTTGCTTACAGGAATACAGGATCACTGCCCACCTGAAGTCTTCACAGAACCCAGATTCCACGCCGTCCCAGCAAATGTCTGGGCTCTAGGAGTG
The DNA here is from genome assembly GCA_036326025.1 of Chrosomus eos. NCBI lineage: Eukaryota > Metazoa > Chordata > Actinopteri > Cypriniformes > Leuciscidae > Chrosomus > Chrosomus eos. The sequence goes on along the minus strand of CM070828.1, from coordinate 10,656,898 downwards.
ATGTTGTATGAGATGGTCAACGTATCTCGTCCTTTTCGCAGTAGAACGGAAATCATAGAAGCCAAAGTTGCGTTTCAGAATTCCAACTTATCCAGAGGTGAGTGAATAATATTGAAAACACTGACACACACACACACACACACACACACACACACACACACACACACACACACACACACACACACACACACACACACACACACACACACACACACACATAAAGTAAAGGAAAACAGTACAGAAACAGTTAAAGGTGAAGTATTTAAGATTTTTTATATGTAGCTCAACGTGGAGCGAGAGTTTGGGCCGTGGTTACTGTAGCAGGCGGAGCCATGGGAAAAGAAATCCAGCTTTAGTTACAGAAGTGAAAGCCGAAATTCGCTGCATTTATACCTTCAAAGATTAAATGGGTCACGAATGCGTAGGGGTGTAACGAGATCTCGTGCCACGAGATCTCGCGAGACTAAAACATGACGAGATTTCCCGTCGAGTGAAAAGCTGTCTCGCGATTTCTATTACCATAGAATATTCCACCGCTACACTCACATTCGCCTAAACTATCGTTTTGCTGTTTTTATAAAAATAATTAAAAACCCTTATAAACTAATGTAAAAGTCTGCTCTGCTCATCCAGCACGAGTTGCCGTTGCAATCAGTGCAGCAGGAATCACAGTTCACTGATCGCGTGAGGATGGCGGAGAATTCGTTGCGCAACATAGACTAAACGTCTGATCTTATCTTGTATAATGCACGCTCAGCCCCGCTGCTATACACGGAGTACGCGCGATCACTAAAGTGAAAGTAAAACACAAGCTCGCTGATGTGCATTGCGCACAAATTAGGCCGCGAACATAGCCTACAATCGTCCGTCTCCCAATACCCATCACTGGACTGTTTATTTGCGGCTATCGTCTCAGTTTGCACTTCGAATATTGAGAGAGTACTGTAATGTCTTAAAGACAACAGACAAGGGAGGCTCTGTTTCTGAACTTATAATCGGAACGCAAGAACGCAGCAATTTCAAAATAATTATAAAGAGTCTGTGTGCTATCTTTGATTATGGTTGCACTTGCACTTATTGTTTGCACTTAATAAGACTTCTAGAGTTCAGTTAGGAGGTCACACACAGCCTCAATCAGAAGTTCTGAAAGCTCTTAAATGTACAGTAAGGTCTGAAGAGACTAATGTGAAATCATACAGGAGAAAAGCCAGTCAATAAAAACCTTTTATTATTAAAAGGTTATATTGTTGCATATTGTTTTCTTTCAATGCATTTGATAATTCATACTCCTAATGCATGTCATTTCAGGTCTACTTAATAAGATTATTAGTTAAACATTGCAAAATGCACCTGCATACTTTTCCAGTCATGAATTTTGTCATTGAGGATTTCTGTAAAATTGTGCAAAAATCTGTCTCGTCTCGTTCTCGTGAACCCAATCTCGTGTCTGTCTCGTCTCGTGAGATAAGCGTCTCGTTACACCCCTACGAATGCGTCAAAGTGAACAGAGCGTTGTGATGCTACGCGCTACAAAGCATGCTTCAATACCATACAGCATCATCATGCACCCGTTCAGAAAGACAAATTTTCATCAAGACAAATGCAACACAGCTAAACGGGTTTCTAATATGTTGTTCCTGAAACATGCCTTCACAAGAACCAGTAAGAGCTGGGTTTGTGATGTTTAAGTTGGGGAAAACGCGTGCACAAAAGGGGCCTTTGCGAGGTTTGTTTGAAAAATATGCTTTATCTTGTAATTCCGCTTGGTGTCACTAGTGTCGCAGAAACGACATACTTCACTTTTAAAGTAAAGATAAGGAACATTTTACATTATATTAATCACGTTTTAAATGTTGTTTTTATAGATTCCAAGTAACATGACTAACCAGCTCTCTCCTTATTAACATTTGTACAGAATGCAGTGATCTGATTAGCCAGTGCCTAGCCCGGGATCCAACGAAACGGCCCACGTTAGAGCAGATGTCACAGCATAAATGGATTAGAAATGATCTACTGTAGATTGGAGAAGTTCAGGAGATTCACTCGATCAGTGATTTCAGGTGTGAGGAAGTGTAACAGACAGAGTAGGATTATTATGATTTGTGTTCAACTCTGGATTGTTTGTAGTGAGATTTTTAAATTTGTGTTCATTGTAATGTTCTTGTTATTGTCATGTCACCTTAATTTAAATAGCGCTTTGTACAATACAGATTGTTTTAAAGCGGCAGCAAACAGGAAAATAACAGAATCAGTGCAAACAGAATTCAATTCTGTTGCAAAACAGCTCTTAAAATATCATTCATGAGTTGACTTGTTCATATAATCTTTGTATCGGATAGGAAAGAACACCTTCTGTCCTTGGTGGAGGGCTTGAGCTGGAGACTCTACCCAAAGCCTGAAGTCCAACCTGACAGGGAACTCAAGCGCCACACCAGAGAGATCCGAGCCTGTCCACGTCTGAGCAAGAACATGAGAGACTGATGACTGGAAACAAGTTATCACAGCTTAATTGGCTTAGTTTTAAAAGTCAAGACAACACTGAAGACCCGGCAAACAACACTGAAGAGCCAGCAAACCAACACTGAAGAGCCAGCAAACCAACACTGAAGAACCAGCAAACAACACTGAAGAACGAGCAAACAACACTGAAGAACCAGCAACAACCTGAAGACACAAAACACTGAAGAACCAGCAAACAACACTGAAGAACCAGCAGACAACACTGAAGAACCAGCAGACAACACTGAAGAACCAGCAGACAACACTGAAGAACCAGCGAACAACACTGAAGACCAGCAAACCAACACTGAAGAACCAGCGAACAACACTGAAGAACCAGCAAACAACACTGAAGAGCCAGCAAACCAACACTGAAGAACCAGCGAACAACACTGAAGAACCAGCGAACAACATGAAGAGCAGCAAACAACACTGAAAACGCGACAACGAAGAACCAGCGAACAACATTGAGAACACGAACAACTGAAGAACCAGCAGACAACACTGAAGAACCAGCAACAACACTGAAGAACCAGCAGACAACACTGAAAACAGAGACAACACTGAAGAACCCGCAAACAACACTGAAGAAGCCAGCAAACAACACTGAAGAACCAGCGAACAACACTGAAGAACCAGCGAACAACATGAAGAACCAGCAACAACACTGAAGAACCAGCGAACAACACTGAAGAACCAGCGAACAACACTGAAGAACCAGCAAACAACACTGAAGAACCAGCGAACAACACTGAAGAACCAGCGAACAACATGAAGAACCAGCAAACAACACTGAAGAACCAGCGAACAACATGGAGACAGAACACACCAAAAGACCACAACAACACTGAAGAGCCAGCAACCAACACTGAAGAACCAGCGAACAACACTGAAGAACCAGCGAACAACACTGAAGAACCAGCAAACAACACTGAAGAGCCAGCAAACAACACTGAAGAACCAGCGAACAACACTGAAGAGCCAGCAAACAACACTGAAGAACCAGCGAACAACACTGAAGAACCAGCGAACAACATTGAAGAACCAGCGAACAACACTGAAGAACCAGCAGACAACACTGAAGAACCAGCAGAACAACACTGAAGAACCAGCAGACAGAGAACAGCCAACTGAAGAACCAGCAGACAACACTGAAGAACCAGCAAACAACACTGAAGAACCAGCAAACAACACTGAAGAACCAGCGAACAACACTGAAGAACAGCGAACAACATTGAAGAACAGCAGACAACACTGAAGAACCAGCGAACAACACTGAAGAACCAGCGAACAACACTGAAGAACCAGCAAACAACACTGAAGACACGAACAACACTGAGAACAGCAAACAACATGAGACCAGGAACATGAAGAACCAGCAACAACACAGAAGAACCAGCATAAAATAAAGTGTTACCCAATTTTTAGTTTATTATGCTTGTCAGTAAATACAGCTGTACACTTTAACCATGTTTTAAAGACAATAGAAGTAATTATGAAATTGCATATAAAAATCTAAGTCCTACTTAGTGGGTCAAAAAGCACCCTTAAAGGGTTAGTTCAACCAAATTGAATATGATCCCATTATTTACTCACCCTCAAGCCATCCTCGCTATATCTTTTTCAGCCAAACACAGTCAGAATTAGAACTCGCTTACGGCCTGTATGGATGATTATAGTTTGTAAAGATGGATTTTTTTTCGAACAAAAACACATTACTTTGCTTCAGAAGGCATTTGTTAACCCCCTACTTTTATAATGGATGGATACGCTTTTTGGGGGCTTCAAAATCTCAGATAGGCCTTTCGATCCCATTGTAAAGCTTGGAAGAGCCATAGTTAGTATATTTAATATAACTCTGATTGTGTTCGGCTAAAATAAGAAAGTCATATACACCTATGGCTTGAGGGTGAGTAAATTATGGGATAATTTTCAGTTTTGATTGAACTAACCCATTAAGTTCAACTAATTGCATTTAATATACATTTAAACTGTAAATAACATGAAATGAAGAGTCTGAAAACATTACAACATTAGGCTACATATATGGCCCCTTTACAACATTACCACAGCCCTCAAATATTCACCAGAAAGTGCTGATACCAGAAGAATATAATATCAACAAAATAGCTTAAATTGAAGTGCCCCTTAAAATAAATTCCTGGAGTGTTGCTTTTCGGTAAACTGCAAGCTGTATAGTGAATAGTGAATTCTCTTTACTTCTGGCCTGGGTTTTCTGTGACGCATATGGCCATACAGATGGAGCAGAACCGTTAAACAAAAAAGTTGTTGTTTTTGCAGGTAACACCCCTTCCCCCATCTCCAAACCGAATATTTTATTTTGCATTAGCTATTATGTCAACATTAGGAGAGAAAAAAAAAGGAAATTCATAGGCTGATAGGGGGATGGATGCACATTGACTTTCAGGATGAAAGTGATGAAAACACAACCACTTCCCAGCCACTTCAAATGAATGAAACAATCATGTAATGAGCAAAGTTTAGGAACCGAACAAGAGAGAGAATAGGGAAATTCAAACCTGGAATATGATCATATGCTACTTCTGAAGATTATTAAACATCTGGGCCCGTATTCCTAAAGAATCTAAGAATCCTTTTAGAAAACTCTTAATTTAGCTTAAAAACTTTTAGGTAGGAGTCTTAGCTTAAGAGCGATTCGGGATCGATCTGAGAGCAACTCTGAGTAATAGAGTTGTGACGCTCGCGAACGAACCGATTCTTTTGAACGGCTCATAAACATGAACGATGGGAGCCGAGTCGCGGCTGGTGGGGAGCCGTTCTTTCTGTCGTTCTTTTTTTCCTATGCGTGTTTCACACATATGCACACAAATTAGCTCCTCAGTTATAGGGGAAGGGGCGCACCCAGCGCAGGGGTGCTACTGCCTAAATGGTGTGTTCACACCGAACGCGATAGAGCATCAAATACGCGTCTATCGTGTCTAGTTAGACGCTTGAACATTCGCTCGAGTTCAAATTTTTCAACTTGCGCGGAAGACATTAGCGGCAAACGCGCCGTCACATGGTTACTCCAGTAAAAAAAAAAAAAAAAAAAAAACACGCATACACACACACACACACACACACACACACACGTGCGAGTGCCTCTCGGAACTGCTTTGTATTTATTTACATTGCATTTTGTGTTCATGTTATTGTATCTACAGTATATATTTACAACTTTAATATATATATATTTTTTTATCAAAATGTTCTTGTGGTATTGTATGAATAACATAAGTCAACATAGCTTTACACACACACACACTTTGTAGCCTACTAAAGGTAAATTAAATAGTGATGTCACTTTCTAAGCAGAGGGATGTTGTGCAGCAACCCTATGGAATATAGTCCACACATGACAAATGAGGTAATAATTAATATTTCAGAATAATTCAAACTCAGATATTGGTGTGTGATATCTTAGTTTTAATTATTTGACTACAAATCTCACCTCATTATTCCTCCCAGTGATTATTTCCAGGATAAATTGAGATGCCCCCAAGCTGGCTTCTTAAAACTGACTAAATATTTAAAAAGAGCCAAAAGAGCCGTTCTTTTGAACGGCTCTTTGAAAGGAACGGATCGCCAAGATCCGGATCCCCTCAAAGAGCCATAAATCCCATCACTACTGAGTAAGGAAAAGACAAAAACTTTTATCTTAGTGAGGAGGCGGGGTTGACCCCGTTGCTATGCATGACACAATCTTTTGAAGACTGTGATTGGTTGGTTGTCCAAGAAGGAAAAAAATAGTGATTTAAGTATTCAGGTGACAAAAATTAGAATATCGTGCAAAACCTCATGTATTTCAGTAATTAAAGTTAAAAGTTGAAACTAATATATCTAGTATATACTTTTCTGTGGGACTGACATTTCTGTGTTTAATAATAATACATTTTATTTCAGGGCGCCTTTCAAGACACCCAAGGACGCCTTACAGAGCAAATTTAAAACAGAACATTAATACTAGCCCAACAATAATATCATTTATAAAATCAAATTAATAAGTACCATCAAAAAATGTAAGTAAAATGAAATCCCGATGAAAATCTATGTTGAATAAGCTAATCTAAACAGATGAGTTTTAAGTTGATATTTGAATTGAAGAAGAGAGTCTAGGTGACGAATGTGGGAGAGAATTCCAAAGATGTGGAATGTTTAAAATTATTTTTTATTTTTTTTTATTTCATGTAACATTCTAATTTTCTGAGATTTTGAATGTTGGGGTTTTCATAAGCTGTAGTTAATCATCAAAATAAAAACTTTTGCACGATATTTAATTTTTCCAGTTTCACCTGTAGGGTCTATTTTAAGCCTTCACTTTGAAATTACATGCATAATTTTTCCTATTTGACCGTTTTCACACACACACACACACACACACACACACACACACACACACACACACACACACACACACACACACACACACACACACACACACACACACACCACACACACACACACACACACACACACACCACACACACACACACACACAGTATATCTATGTGTATATAAATCCTTTTTTATTTACAATGCTGTTTATAAGGCATTTGTTTGGCTTATAATGATACAAATTGTTCCACTCTTTCCAATTACACTGATTACTGGCGTGTCTATTTAAGTGGTGGTTTGAATGTTGGTTTTAATGTACCAAACTCACTGTCATCCATTGTCTGCAACACATTTCTTCTCCCTCTTCATCTTTCTGCCATTTTCTCCTCTGCTAAAGAAACTCTTAAGCCTCTTAAAAGTCCTCATCCGTGCTCCTAACAATTTTGACCTTAAAACCTCTTTTAAGGGTTAAGATGCTTTCTGAATTACTTTTTTCTTTAGTAGGATTTAGTAGGAGCAAACGCCCACATTTCTAAGAATTTTCTTAGAATTGTGTCACTAGGAGCTACTTTTTGCATTAAGATTCTTTAGGAATACGGGCCCTGATATTTTAATGTAACTTTACATTCAAAGTCGCAAGTTGTGTAAGTTTGAAGTGTTGATTTAATGCATAGACTGTTATAAAAGTTTAATGATGTTATTTCGCCATTTATCTCCTTTCATCACCATTGTGTTTGACGGTTAATATACTATAGTTAATAGCCTAGTACTTTTACAGGTTGGTAAATTAACATTATATTTGTACTGGTTCTTACTGTATATACACAACATAAAATGTTGCTACCAGATTTGTTTTACCGCAAATTTAATTGGATTTTTTCAGATACTTTCACGTTTTTATAATTCGTGGAATTATTAATTTTCAAAGCCTTAATTATGCATCATATAACGAGCTTATTGAGAACAATAATTTAATGAATTCAAAGTTTATTGCAATTGACACCACTTCAATTAAAAAATATGTATTTTAATTGTATTTAATTCAGATGTATTTCTTTGATTGGGATTCTGTTATTTGATTTAAAAGAAATTTAGGAATAATTAAAATATCGGAAAATTGAAGTAAATCACGGAAAGTTTAGAATTTTTTTTAATGAAATTTTATGCTATATTTTACTTCGATGTATGATTTTGTTTTATTATTCTTAACGCTTCTACTATGGAGTTTCCTTAAGGAGTTTCCTTTGTGTCTTTTTTTATGCAATCAAACATAGCCTAGGCTAACTTACTCCAACTGACTTCAGACACAGTCTAGATGAAATCCACTGAAGAGAAAAGAAGACATTAAATCTGAAGATCTCAGCAGAGGAGGATTAAACAACTCCACAAACAGCATTACCAGCTTCACTTATTACTAACCAGACTGACTTTATTTCTGTCAGACGTCTACAGAAGTTTTTATTGCGAATTAACAGAGGTTTAACTGTGTTTAGACCTGTTTAAAACTTTCATTTGAGGTCACCATAACAGAGATGAGCATTTCCATTAGTTGGTCTCTTAACTCTTGTTAAGGCATTTGTCTTTTCTGGCTGCTGTGGCAGTGTGTGAATCAATCACATTTGCAGCAGCAAAAAAAAAGCTTAAGTAAAATGAGATCAGGTAACGATGTTACCTGATTACCTGTTGATGTTTTTTTAATCATCATGAAATAGACTGATTCACTGATGTCTATTGAATCTGACAATTGTGTTGTTCCATAAATATATTTGTATCACAATTTCTGTTACTGCAGCATAGTATCCAGCAATATTACAGCAATCAGTTATAAGATTTTAACAAACATGAGCACAAAAAAACAATCTACCAGGACACTCACAGATATCAAAAATCAGCATATGAATCTCAACAATGGTGACAATCAAAAACATTTAGGTAAACATCAATTCAGAACAGCACTGGAAAGCCCACAACAAAAACAACAGCAAAAAATAAAAGCAAATATTTCAAATTAAACAAATGAATAGGACAATTTAGCTGCATAATTTATCAGTCCTTCCAGAAGTTTTTTTGTGATTGTTGCGGGCAAAACTCCTTGATTACGCGGCCCGTTTTCTTTAAAAATGCAATGGAATATGCGGGATATTTATGCAACTTTTTGCAATGAAATTGCGCGAACTTGCAAAAATTGCGGGAACTTGCAAAAATTGCGGAACTTGCAAAAATGCGGGAACTTGCAAAAACTACGGTTTGATGAAAAAGAGAAAAAAAAAAGTGATTCCCCAGACACCCTGTTCTCACTAGGCTACTACCTTAATGTGAAGAGTCATTTCTTATTACTTCCTATGATAAGCAAGCATACTACATCACAGAAAGTGCTGGAAATATTTAATTTCTCATCTTGTTTTATTCCAGCCTGTAATGAGTGGAAATAAGGTGTGGCCCCTTTAAGAGCTGTGCGCTCCCTGTTGAACTGTCTGCCGCCATGCGCCTCGAACAGTGTTCAGTAGACACCCCATGTTCGATGTTTGATGCTATTTCTTTTATCTTATTTTGTTTATTAAGTAACGATGTGGACGGAAGAACGTGTGACAGACAGTTATACGAGTTCGATTTGGGAATAAAGTGCGAGTTGTGAGATGCCAATCGCCTCCGTGAGTCTGTCTGTCAATAATTTCAGCTGTGAGCTATCCCTGTTTTTCTTCTTAAATATTTCAAAATAAAGTGTGCTCCTGTTTTATAGCTTTTCGATGATGTTCATGTCACGTAATTACGTCACTTCATAACGTTCCCATGGCAACAGGGGGAAATGGCTGCTCTTGTGTGAAGCAAACGCAACATTTTTCAACTTTCTGCCAAGCTATATATGTGACTTTTTGCGACGAAAATGCGGGGATTATGAAATCATGCAAGCCCCGCATATTTTGCGCGGAAATCAGCAATTTATGCGGCAAAATTGCGGAGTATTTGAAAAAATGTGACCCCCGCATAAATATGCGGACTTTGGCTGATTTTACATTGAATTCAGCGATCGCATAATCGCGTTTTTCTGGAGGGACTGATTTATTCATGTTGCAATGCATGCTGTGAGTTTTGTATTATGCTGGTGCCCAGCATGCATTGTAGCAAGGTACTTTTGATTGTCACCATTGTTGAGATTCACACACAGATTGTTGATGTCTGTGTGTGTCATGGTAGACTAAACTTTTGTTAAAATTTTAAAACTGATTGTTGTAATATTGCCAGATCTCATGCAGAAAAAACACAGGGTTGAAGATATGAATATATTAATGGAACAACACAATTGTTAGATTCAAAAGACATCAGTGAATCAGTCTATTAAACGATTATTATAAAAACATCAACATGAAACCTTCATCACCTGATCTCATTACACTTTAGCTTTCTTTGCTGCTGCATGTGTTTGACACACTGTCACAGCAGCCAAAATAGACAACAGACATATTAAGAGTTAAGAGACCAACTAATGGAAACGCTGGTCACTGTAATGGTAATGAAAACCCATGTTAATTCGCAATAAAACTTGTGTAAATGTCTGACAGAAATAAAGTCAGTCTGGTTAGTAATAAGTGAAGCTGGTAATGCTGTTTGTGGAGTTGTTTAATCCTCCTCTGCTGAGATCTTCACAGATTTAATGTCTTCTTTTATATTCAGTGGATTTCATCCAAGACTGTGTCTGAAGTCAGTTGTAGTTCTTTTGTTTCTGCTCGTCTCTTTTTCTGTTCTCTTCTTTCCTTCAGTCATTCTGCTTATTAACAGGCTTATTATGACTGAACGTACTTCATATTTAATATACACAGATTTTGTGACTCAGATAAGGTCCAGTTCTGGTTTATTTCTTTACTCTTGGCTGACATGTGGCATTGCTATGGCCTGCTTGTGGCCCAGATCTGGCAAACAGGAGTGGGCCACCCAAGTGCCGTCAGTCCACGTTGCATGTGGGCCAGATCCGCATCCCACAAGTGCCAGATTTGGGCCGGATCTGGGCCGACACAATGTTGCTATGTGGGGTGCCACGTTTTTGGTAAGTAATACAAACCAAGAATACAGTAACTGCAAAATAGGGGTAAAATATCAAATTAAATATGAGGATTGATATGTACAAAGAATAAGCTAATATAAAGTAACAAAACAGCCACATGTCCAATAATCTACCTACAACTACTTAGGCTGGATGACAGGATAACTTTAAAGTCATTTTTCTCTGTTCTGCACTCTGCATAGTTACTGCCTTTTGCTTTGTAGGGCAGTGCTAGTATAGTGTTGCACTGAATATTGTATAGTATTGCATGTCTGTATATTCAGCACTTGCTGTGAAACACAGTGACCGACAGCAGAAGCCACAACGGTTACAGTAAAAGCTCTAAATGAAAAACATGTAACAGTGAAGACTCAGAAGAGTTAAGCAATTGCAGAATCCAGTTCAGTGAGAGATGTTATACACACACTCTTCCTCTTATACACACACTCTGGAATCGGTTGGGGGTTAGGCATGCTGTAAGAGGTAGGCTCATGCTGTTAAGTGCATGTGTGTATTATTTACATTTTTTAAAGTCATTATTTATGTATTCCCTCTTTGCGGGAACACCGCCTTCACCTGCCATCACACTTTTGGGTTAACAGTGCGCGACTGGTTTATAGGTTGCCAGGTTGAGGTGAAAAACTGGTTGAAATTGTAAATAGTGTGTGGTGAATTGTGTCAATATAATGCATTTAATACAATCTGGCAACATTAGACAAACATTATTATGGCGGCAAATCAATGACAATAATAGGGAATGCGGAGGTACGTCACGCCGTGTTGCATTATGGGACGTGGCCGCCATCTTTACAGGCACGATCTCTGTTTACCTTCGGTATAATAGTGGGTGTTTGGCTAAATCGAGGTAAAATTGAAGAAGAACGGAAGAAATGGAGATGTTTAAAGAAAAAGATAAGGGACCCTACTGGGATAAACTAAATGCCACTGTCAAAAAACTATGTGGACAAACTATCCGCGATAAAAAACGTTGATACATCTGATTTAGTTTTGGTGTTCAAAGCCTATGCTAAGTTGATTACTATTGTACATAAAGTTCAAGCTATTTTACCTGAAAAGCAGCTCTCGTAGTTAATGTTAGCTTGCTATTTTCAGCATATGTTAAGTTTTCATCGGTTGTGCAAGAAAAAAAAAAGTACATTGCTTTATAATGCCACAAGATGTGGTAACTTGTTAAATACAACTGTGCCTTATTGTCAACATTTAATGTTGACACGTGTAAAAATGAGAGTATTTGGTCGTTTATTTTAAAGTTTGATGTATATTTGCCCATTGTTATGTGTACTTAAAGGGTCTTTGTGGTTGCAATCAGTACAGAAACAGAGAAGTCACTTAATGTATTTATTAAGCAGATATATAAAATCATGATTCACAGACATTTTAAAAAAGGCATGTAAAAAGATGTACAGAATATCAAAGCAAATTGTTAATTTAAAATAAATATTATTTGATTCATGCAATGTGTCCTGGCTTTATCATCTGCTAACATGAACCACAAATTCAACATCATTCATCAACTATCCTCCTAAATGTTAGTCATCGAGGAATATACAATACACAACCTCTTGCTTTGTACAACTTTTAACAAACGTAGTATGCAGTGGAGGACAGTAAGTAATGGTGTGTTCACACCGAACGCGAATAGAGCGTCAAATACGCCTCTATCGCATCTAGTTAGACGCTTGAACATTTTGAACCCATTCGCGCGTCTGTGTCACTCGCGAATAAAAAAACAACAACACAATTTCTTTCTGGCATACGTTTCCGTCATGTCTGAAATAAAAGATATTGCTGCTCTGTACTTGTTGTGGAGGTCCCAAATACGGAGGAAAGCCAAACGCCGACGTGTCTGTGTTCACAGCACCATCCAGAGGCGAACTCAACTCGGTGAAGTCTTCTTCAGGAACTGCGCCTGGATGACAGCCACTTCCAGCGCTATTTGAGAATGACGGGTGCCCAGTTTGATAACCTGCTAGCTAGGGTCGCTGACGCTGACATAGGTTGCTGACAGGATTTCTCGGATGCTCTTCGTTGATTGGCTGGCGCAACAAAGCGTCATGCGAATCTTCCGCTCGAGTTCAAATTTTTTAACTTGCGCGGAAGACGTTCGCGGCAAAACGCGTCGCCCAATTCGCGTCATTCGCAACGCCCGGCGCGAATGATGCGTCTATTCGCGTCTTTGCATTGACTTTGTATGTAATCTACTCGCGCAAACGATTAAATTCGCGTTCGGTGTGAACACACCATAAGTTTTTCCTCATGATTGCGGCGATCCGGCGTCTTCTCGTCAGCTCCTCGACCTGCTTCCCTTGTTGTTTTTTCCAAGAAAGAAAGGTGAAAAAACGTATTCCGTTGTTCAGTTTCCTCCCTGAACGATCGTGTGACTTGCTATGGCAGTTGAACTGAACAACCATATCGACGTTTATTAAAATCTCGACAGAAAATCCAAACACAGCCTCCAACATATGCATTTAAATACAGCGCTATTGGGCGCGATGCTGTAAATATGGCGGCGGACCCATAATGCAACACGGCGTGACGTCATCTCCACATTCCCTATAAACGAGCGAACAGCTGATGCTGGCGCGCGCGGGTAAATGACTTTCGCGAGCGAATAACAGATCTACACGCGAGGAAACGGGAACTCGCGAGCTCATTCAAGCCCTGCGCGCGCTCATGACATCTCCTCTGCAGTCTGCACGCAAATCAAGCATTCGCGCCCGCGATTGATCATTCCACACGCTCTCGCGCTTGATCTGCTCTCGCCTGCTGCTTTTGCTCGCTTTAACAATTTTATTTTTGACAGTCGAGGGGCGGGACTCCCCTTTTCCGGAAGCCAGTTGTGATTGGACGCCTGTCCAATGACTTGATATTCACTTGACTTGAGACATCACTTAATTTGTTTTATTTATTGTGGTTAATTAATGTGTAATGTGATTTAATGCATTGTTAATATAGAATATATTCTTTTAACAGAAAGTATTACTAGTGATTGCATTGTGTTGTTAAGAGATAATTTACAGACTGTAATGACACATTTCCATGGTTATTAGCATTGTAAATCTACCAAAATTTGTATGAATTTTTACATAATATAAATGGTTCATTATATTTTCTATTAAATGTAAAAGGGGTTCTGGCTTCTCAAGTTAAGATATAGTACACAGCATTAATTATAGCTTTAAAAGCCTTTTCAGGATTTGCTACCGAATACAGAGAAACAATATTAAATCCAGCTAATTATTAAACCCAGCAAAGCTATTACACATTATATAGTGATCTTAATCATCGAACTTTTTGTAAGCTAATAACTTAAGAGAAAGTATGAGGCAAGTAGTGTACACAGCATAAATGATTAAACCCCATCTGCAAATAACATATCTTATTATGTTACATAAAAAAATAAATACATTCATGCTGCCAGAACACCTTTTACATTTAATAGAAAATATAATGAACCACTCAAAATTGACATAATAGTAATACACAGGGTGAAAACAAAAAGCTTACACAACAACTCTTGCTTATTGATATAAACAAGTTCTTTATCTTTCATCCAAAGCCCTTGTATTTTTTTGTATATTTACAACTATTTAATGGACACTTTTTACATTCTGAGGCTCTCAGATCCACTTTAATTTTGGTCGGATAAACGTAAATATATGGTAAATGGGGGGTCTAGGGGAACTACAGCAAATATGACTTTTTCTCCAATTTATTTTAGATATTTTAAGCCAACACAAATCACATAGTCTTCTAAATATAAAATGTAAAAATGTATAAGAATTTTCATGATTTACAATGCTAATAACCATGGAAATGTGTCATTACAGTCTGTAAATTATCTCTTAACAACACAATGCAATCACTAGTAATACTTTCTGTTAAAATAATATATTCTATATTAACAATGCATTAAATCACATTACACATTAATTAACCACAATAAATAAAACAAATTAAGTGATGTCTCAAGTCAAGTGAATATCAAGTCATTGGACAGGCGTCCAATCACAACTGGCTTCCGGAAAAGGGGAGTCCCGCCCCTCGACTGTCAAAAAAAAAATTGTTCAAGCGAGCAAAAGCAGCAGGCGAGAGCAGATCAAGCGCGAGAGCGTGTGGAATGATCAATCGCGCGCAGCGAATGCTTGAATTGCGTGCAGAGGAGATGTCATGAGCGCGCGCAGGGCTTGAATGAGCTCGCGAGTTCCCGTTTCCTCGCGTGTAGATCTGTTATTCGCTCGCGAAAGTCATTTACCGCGCGCGCCAGCATCAGCTGTGCGCTCGTTTATTATTGTCATTGATTTGCCGCCATACATATTGGCCTGATTATTCATAAAGGAGTTTGGGTCATGCAAATTACAGGAGTTTCCCGGGGGAAATAACAAACCGGGAGGGGTCCGGGAGATAGGTCTAAAAAACGGGAGAAACCCGGGAAAAACGGGAGTGTTGACAGCAGTGGCGTAGGCAGAAATTGTATTTTGGGCGAGCCAGTGAAAAAGTGAGTGGGCCCATAGTTTTTCCTAGAAAAAAAATAACTTAAATAATAATTAAACCTTAGAGAGTAGAAAAATTAATTTATTATTATTTATTATTATTATTAATAGACAAACTGCAAAAACAGTTGCCTTTATTTTGCAATATTTGGCAAATCATCATGTTCAACCAACAGAGCTCAATAAAGGTTGGACAAACCATATAGACAATAACCTGTCTATTTTATACAGGCTAGTCAGCAGTGCAAAGACCGTTCACCCGAAAATAAAGTAGGCTAAAAGTAAAAGAAATTAAAATAATGAAAACTCTCAGCAGAGCACAGTTTGAAATAAATAACATACTCTGTTAAATCAACCATATGTACATGAATATACAATGCAATCAGCCTGGTGGAAGTTAACGTAGACTCACTGTATTCCGGACATCATTTCGGACACTAGACCGTTTCCCGCAAATTCTATAAATAAACACTTTACGGTCATTGCATCTATATATATATAATTGTTGTTAAAATGTATGCCTTATATTAGAAATGACTCCTTCTACCTGTCCGAAACAGTGAGTAGAAATGTTCAGCCGTCCGGAAGAACTGGGCTGTGTGGACTCGGTAGATGAAGGCAGTGGTGTGTCTTCTTCCTCTACGCTTGCTTTTTTAAAATAGCACATTAAAGTTGTTTAGCCATTATTGTGGCGATGTTAATAGGCAAAAAAAGCAGCTAGCTAGGCCCGCCGGCGCCGCTCAGAGAGTTTTCCTGTCAGAACCCCTAGCAACCATAGCAACCAATAACGTTCCGGAGGGAGGCTTTCTACAACTTGCTTCAACAGTTCCATTTTATTCGAAAACAAATTAAGCACACACACCAGTCAACAATAAATCAAATTTATATTAATATATTTTCTTAAATACATTTAAATAATAAAAATAAACTAAAAATGTATTTTTATCAAACTTGGCTGGGTGGGCCAGTGAGTAATGTGGGCGGGCCAGTGCCGCCCTGGCCCAATACTGGCTACGCCCCTGGTTGACAGGTATGCCTCTAACTCATAGTCTTCCTCCTCTAACTCATACTCTTCCTCCTCTAATACTCATACTCTTCCTCCTCTAACTCATACTCTTCCTCCTCTAATACTCATACTCTTCCTCCTCTTATACTCACACTCTTCCTCCTCTAATACTCATACTCTTCCTCCTCTAACTCATACTCTTCCTCTTATACTCATACTCTTCCTCCTCTATACTCATACTCTTCCTCCTCTAATACTCATACTCTTCCTCCTCTTATACTCACACTCTTCCTCCTCTTATACTCACACTCTTCCTCCTCTTATACTCATACTCTTCCTCCTCCTCCTCCTCTTATACTCATACTCTTCCTCCTCTTATACTCACACTCTTCCTCCTCTTATACTCACACTCTTCCTCCTCTTATACTCATACTCTTCCTCTCCTCCTCTTATACTCATACTCTTCCTCTTATACTACACACCTCCTTCCTCTTATACTCATACTCTTCCTCCTCTTATACTCACACTCTTCCTCCTCTTATACTCACACTCTTCCTCCTCTTATACTCATACTCTTCCTCCTCCTCCTCCTCTTATACTCATACTCTTCCTCCTCTTATACTCACACTCTTCCTCCTCTTATACTCACACTCTTCCTCCTCTTATACTCATACTCTTCCTCCTCTTATACTATACTCTTCCTCTTATACACACACTCTTCCTCTTATACTCATACTCTTCCTCCTCTTATACACACACTCTCTTCCTCCTCTTATACTCATACTCTTCCTCCTCTTATACACACACTCTTCCTCCTCTTATACTCACACTCTTCCTCCTCTTATACTCACACTCTTCCTCCTCTTATACACACACTCTTCCTCCTCTTATACTCACACTCTTCCTCCTCTTATACTCACACTCTTCCTCCTCTTATACATCATACTCTTCCTCCTCTTTACTCACAACTCTTCCTCCTCTTATACTCATACTCTTCCTCCTCTTATACTCACACCTCTTTCCCCTCCCTCTTATACTCACACTCTTCCTCCTCTTATACACACACTCTTCCTCCTCTTATACTCATACTCTTCCTCCTCTTATACTCACACTCTTCCTCCTCTATACCACACTCTTCCTCTTATACTCACACTCTTCCTCCTCTTAACTCACACCTCCTCCTCTTAATCACCTCTTCCTCCTCTTATACACACACTCTTCCTCCTCTTATACTCACACTCTTCCTCCTCTTATACTCAACTCTTCCTCCTCTTCATACTCAACTCTTCCTCCTCTTATACTCACACTCTTCCTCCTCTTATACTCAACACTCTTCCTCCTCTTATACCACACTCTTCCTCCTCTTATACTCACACTCTTCCTCCTCTTATACTCACACTCTTCCTCCTCTTATTATCATACACCTTCCTTCCTCTTATACACATCTTCCTCCTCTTATACTCATACTCTTCCTCCTCTTATACTCACACTCTTCCTCCTCTTATACTCACACTCTTCCTCCTCTTATACTCATACTCTTCCTCCTCTTATACACACACTCTTCCTCCTCTTATACTCACACTCTTCCTCCTCTTATACTCACACTCTTCCTCCTCTTATACTCATACTCTTCCTCCTCTATACTCAACTCTTCTCCTATACTCACTCTTCCTCCTCTATACTCATACTCTTCCTCCTCTTATACTCAACTCTTCCTCCTCTTATACTCACACTCTTCCTCCTCTTATACTACAACTCTTCCTCCTCTTATACTCACACTCTTCCTCCTCTTATACTCACACTCTTCCTCCTCTTATACTCAACTCTTCCTCCTCTTATACTCACACTCTTCCTCCTCTTATACTCATACTCTTCCTCCTCTTATACTCAACACTCTTCCTCCTCTTATACTCACACTCTTCCTCCTCTTATACTCATACTCTTCCTCCTCTTATACTCACACTCTTCCTCTCTTATACCACACCCTTCCTCCTCTTATACTCATACTCTTCCTCCTCTCATTCTCATACTCTTCCTCCTCTAATACTCATACTCTTCCTCCTCTTATACTCACACTCTTCCTCCTCTTATACTCATACTCTTCCTCCTCTTATACTCATACTCTTCCTCCTCTTATACACACACTCTTCCTCCTCTTATACTCACACTTTTCCTCCTCTTATACACACACTCTTCCTCTTATACTCACACTCTTCCTCCTCTAATACACACACTCTTCCTCCTCTAATACTCATACTCTTCCTCCTCTTATACTCACACTCTTCCTCCTCTTATACTCATACTCTTCCTCCTCTTATACTCATACTCTTCCTCCTCTTATACACACACTCTTCCTCCTCTTATACTCACACTCTTCCTCCTCTTATCTCACACTCTTCATCCTCTTATACTCATACTTTTCCTCCCTCTTATACTCATACTCTTCCTCCTCTTATACTCAAACTCTTCTTCCTCTTATACTCACACACATTCTTCCTCCTCTTATACTCATACTCTTCCTCCTCTTATACTCATACTCTTCCTCCTCTTATACTCATACTCTTCCTCCTCCTCCTCTTATACTCATACTCTTCCTCCTCTTATACTCATACTTATACTCATACTCTTCCTCCTCTTATACTCATACTCTTCCTCCTCTTATACTCATACTCTTCCTCCTCTTATACTCATACTCTTCCTCCTCTTATACCAGGGCTGGACTGGGACGAAAAATCGTCCCGGGCATTTTGGCCCAGACCGGCCCACTACATAATATCATAAACACAACCCATCTTTGCAAGTCCTTGAAAATGTATATCATCTCATATTCCTTAAAACCACTAATGCCATAATGAGTGAGTAGGAATGAGTGAGATTTAACAGATTAAATAACTACTATTTGTAAAATACAATTGAAGTAGGCTACACTACACAGTGATGAATCCTAAAACAAGCTACAGTATAAGTTGCAATGGCATTGCAATACCAGTGTTTCATACAGGATTTTTGGTAAATCTGTGGTGGGTGTACCTTGATCCGTCTAGGGTGGTTCGGGGCATGCTCCCCGAAAGAAAATTTTGGGTAACGCTTTATTTTACGACCTGCAAACAACTGCGTAAGTAAACCGAAATTACGGTGTACGTTTCTGTAATTATAGCATACTTCCGTGTAGGTATAGGGGAACAATATGTTAAGTTTGGGGTAATAAAGGGTAACAAGCAGATAGTATACAACCTGCAAATAACTTCGTAAGTAAACTGAAATTACGTGTAGGGCCTATCCGTGTAGGTATAAGGTAATAAAGCGGTAACAAGCTATGCAAGCAAATGATTTATAATTATTTTAACAGGTACCTATTATGTTAATATATTCCAGGCAAAAAATGTACGTCTGTTGTATATAAAAGTTATCATCACATTTCTGGCAAAATATGTTCTTGTGCAATTTTACATTTAATTTTGGCATCTGTGGGTTGATTTAACATTAATTAATCTAGTAAGAAAAGCCAATAAATTCATTTTTTTTAGCATACTGTGCTTACATACAGCCATACATGTTTCATTTTCAACCCACAGATGTCAAAATTACCCTGTAAAATTGCACAAGAACATATTTTGCCAGAAATGGGATAACTTTTATATACAACAGACGTACAATTTTTGCCTGGAATATTATTAACATAATAGGTAGGCCTACCTGTTAGTTTTAAAATAATTACATTAGAAATAATTTGCCCCTTTGTTACCCCTTTATTAGCCTACCCAAAACTCAACATATTGTTCCCGTGTACCTACACGGAGGTACACTATAATTACAGAAACGTACACCGTAATTTCGATTTACTTGCGAAGTTATTTACAGGTTGTATACTATCTGCTTGTTACCCCTTTATTACCCAAAACTTAACATGTTGTTCCCTTATACCTACACGGAAGTACGCTGTAATTACAGAAAGGTACACCGTAATTTCGATTTACTTACGCAGTTGTTTGCGGGTCGTAAAATAAAGTGTTAACCAAATTTTGTGCTTTTTAATGTTAAATTCAGCCATCTGGTGTACTTTTAGAGTAAAAAATTTAGAGCTCCAACCCATATTCAGTGTGCAAATTGAACAAAGAAAAACACAAACCTCTTTTAGTTATGATATAGTGTCTATCTACATTACACTAATACATAATAATAGTTATAATATTAATTAAGCTACAAAATATGTTATACATGTGTATATGTATTCTATTGTTTTGTAGAATAATCGACACTTCAAACATTGACATGATGTATGTGTCACGGTGTGGTTCAGGCTGAGGAACGAGGAGTCCGGAATAACGGTAACGAACACTTTTAATATATTCACAACACAGGCAAAAAGACAGGAACACGGGCGCCACACGGGCTAACAGCAAACATTGACCGACAAAGACTGAATGAACCAAGGGAACTAAATACAGGCATGAATCAAACATAACAAGGTGAAAACAGGTGACACAGATGATAATAACGAGGGACAGGTGGATAATGAGGGAGTGAGTTCAGGTGTGGAAACGAGGAGGATTCTGGGTAGTGTAGTGAAGGAGACTCAGACGGGACGGTGAAGACGGAGATCGTGACATTACTCCCCCCCTCCCGGAAGGTGTGACCTCACACCGTAGAGCAGAGGAGGGAGGGGGGAGTCGCCAGGGTGGAGCTGTGGGACCCTCGGGCGTCCAGGGCGGAGCAGGCTGTGGACGAGGCCAGGGCGGAGCTGTGGGACCCTCGGGCGTCCAGGGCGGAGCTGTGGGACCCTCGGGCGTCCAGGGCGGAGCTGTGGGACCCTCGGCGTCCAGGGCGGAGCTGTGGGACCCTCGGGCGTCCAGGGCGGAGCTGTGGGACCCTCGGGCGTCCAGGGCGGAGCTGTGGGACCCTCGGGCGTCCAGGGCGGAGCAGACTGAGGGCGAGACCAGGGTGGAGCAGACTGAGGGCAAGACCAGGGCGGAGCAGATGGCGGGCGGACCCCTGGTGAAGCCGATGTCACTGGGGCTGTCAACACCAGGGGGCCGACCGACAGGGCGGAGCAGAGGGGAGAGGAGACCGGGGTGAAGCCGCAGAGCCGACGAGACACGGCGATGTCCACGGGCTGGAGGGACATGGCGATACCGACGGCGCCGGCGACCGAGGCGATGACGGGGACCCTGAAGACCGCGGCGGAGCCAGAGCGACCGAGGACCAAGGTGAACCCGGAGGGAGCGAAGAGCCCAACCGAGTCCGCAGAACGGACCGACGAGGCGCAGCCAACGGAGGGTAGTCCCAAGGCGAGGGCGGGTCGATGAGGGACCAAGGGGGAACCGGGGGACGAGGAAGCCTGGAGGAGCTGGTGGGCTGAGGGGCCACGGAGGAGTTGAGGGAGGTAGACGCCAAGGTGGAGGTGATGGAGCGGAGGGCTGTGGTAGAGTCCATGGGGAGGAGGTTGGAGGAAGAGACTGGGGATCCATGGGCCAGGCTGGTTTAGGGGGCTGGAAGGTGGAAGAACTGATGGAAGACAGATGAGAGGAGGCGGGAGAGGGAGGCTGGGTGGGACCATGGTCTCGACCTCTGGCTGGACGGTCTCTGGCTGGACGGTCTCTGGCTGGACGGTCTCTGGCTGGACGGTCTCTGGCTGGACGGTCTCTGGCTGGACGGTCTCTGGCTGGACGGTCTCTGGTGAAGGCTCGACTGGGCTTGACGGGACCAGCGGTGAAGGCTTGACTGGGCTGGACGGGGCCAGCGGTGAAGAAGTCTCGGGTGGTGGAGTGGGACTGGTGCCGTCATCGATGGTGAAGGGAGATCCGCAGGACACCAGCACCCACTCCACATAAGCTGCGAAGCTCCCCTGGGGACCCTTCCCAGACAACAGCTCTCTGGTGGCGGTGTTGAGCCCTGCGTAGAGGAAGCTGCAGAGGCTGTCGTCCGGGAAGGTCGTGGCGGGAACGAGGCGGAGGAAATCCGCCAGATGATCCTCCAAGGGACGATCTTCCTGTTCTAGACAGAGCAATTGGACTGCAATGAAGGAATCCATACTTTTGAGGTCGGTCAATCTGTCACGGTGTGGTTCAGGCTGAGGAACGAGGAGTCCGGAATAACGGTAACGAACACTTTTAATATATTCACAACACAGGCAAAAAGACAGGAACACGGGCGCCACACGGGCTAACAGCAAACATTGACCGACAAAGACTGAATGAACCAAGGGAACTAAATACAGGCATGAATCAAACATAACAAGGTGAAAACAGGTGACACAGATGATAATAACGAGGGACAGGTGGATAATGAGGGAGTGAGTTCAGGTGTGGAAACGAGGAGGATTCTGGGTAGTGTAGTGAAGGAGACTCAGACGGGACGGTGAAGACGGAGATCGTGACAGTATGCTAGCATTACATATTTTTTACTTGAATTTTAATTTAGATGATACCCTTTTTTTCCGTGTACATCTCTGTGTGGCCACAGAGAAGATGATTTATCTGAAACAAACCGTGTTCGCATGTTTCTTATACTCTAACTTAGATATTATCACTGAACAAAATTATAAACGCAACACTTTTGTTTTTGCCCCCCATTTTACATGAGCTGAACTCAAAGATCTCTCAAAGACTTTTTCTAAGTACACACAAGGCCTATTTCTCTCAAATATTGTTCACAAATCTGTCTAAATCTGTGTTAGTGAGCACTTCTTTACCGAGATAATCCATCCACCTCACAGGTGTGGCATATCAAGATCCTGATTAGACAGCATGATTATTTCACAGGTGTGCCTTAGGCTGGCCACAATAAAAGGCCACTCTATGTATGTGAGTATTTGGAGCACATGTGTGTTACAAACCTATGAAAATGTTTCCGCAGGTGTCTTTTCTGTATTAAAGTGTTTTCTTCAGTTGCAAGGATTTGAGCTCTCATGGCCACCCTAGTCATGAGCCCATCTAAATCAAATACTGATCACCATAATGGTGACTTAAATCACTTTGCTGATTCTGCTTGTTAACATCAGGTGTCTTCAATAATGGTCAATCATCACTCAATTAATCACTTTATTACCTCATTAACTTTAACACTGCTTCAGTGTTCATTTAACATTTTGCTTTATTTATGCTTTATTAAATTAATCTTATTCCATTTTTATATATTTCTCTGAAGTCTTACAATTGAAAAAAATGCTTAATAAGTGCATATATCCTCATATTTATATCCTGAAAAATAAATATACTAACACAATTTGATAAAACTTTATAATAAGGTGTCAGTGTAGGATGTGTAAGTTGGGGAATAGGGAGCGGTTAGGTATAATGCAAAAAGTGCAGTTGACTTAACTTTTTTTTTTAAAGTGAAGAAACCAATTACCTTAAAATTATTAAGTAAATAAACTTCATGCTTAAAAAAAAAAAGAGTTATGTGGAATTGTCAATTTCCTCAGAGGCCACCATGTTCTAGTCTGAACAGACAATATGTCAGTGGTCTCATATAAAAATCCTTCTGAGATCATTCCCTCTATGCAGACTGAGGCTACGTTTACACATAGCCGGGTATTTAGAGAAACGAAACCCCCCCCCCCCCCCCCCCCCCCCCCCCCCCCCCTCAAGTGACAGCCCATCAGAACCCAGATGGGCCCACGTGGACATGTTGCTGATGAGAGCAAACCTGATGTTGTAGTTTTTGGCCCTCAGCTCTTCGCCCCTTATCTCTATTACATACTTGTTGATTGAATGTTGAATTCATGTAGGTTCCCACAAGTGAGAGAATATATACACTTTCAAGAAATGAGAAAAATGCAGCTTTTTTAAGAAAAGCAAAACTTCCTAAGAAGTTCTTGATAAGATCGAACAGGTTGAACGGCACGTCGAACACATCACTTCAGGACAGCGTGTGTTTTTTTTTCTTCTGTCAAAGACCAAGAAATATTCAGATACTTTTGACATGAAAATCTTTGTAGAACTTGATGAGTCGCTATGTCCTGCTTGTGGCCCAGATCTGGCGTGAGGAGTGGAGTGGAGAGGAATAGGAGTGAGCCGCCTAAGGCCGTCATTCCACGCTGCATGTGGGCCAGATCATCTTTCCACAGGTGCCAGATGTGGGCCGGATCTGGGCCAACACAATGTTGCTATATTGTTATATGGTGAGGTTGCCGAAGGCGCAAAGACGAACTGATGGGTCCATGTTTTAGGTCTAGCTTTCTTTTCTGAAAGTAAATCCACTGATGGTAAGTTTGAAGAACCCAAGTGCAGTTTTATTGACATGTAGCATACAGGGAACAAAGCTAGACAAGAGACAAAGCAAACATGAAGTCTATTTATACACAAAATAAAAAGACACACATGAACAATCAAGACAATTAACCAATTACAAAACAGAACTGAGAACACATGACTAAAACAACCAACCAGAACATGACACATTCACAAGACAAGCAGACGAGGGCAAGGGAATCACATGACAAACAGGAAGCATGACTGTGAGAATTACAAAATAAAAGACATGAAAACAAGAACATAAAACATAAACCAAAACCATGTGACATTTATTTGTGAAAGAATAATTATCTCCTAATTTTATTGCAGTCTTACACACATGACATACAGTTTGTCTGAGCTGTGCAATCATTTGAATTTGAACAGCTTTATGCATCGCAGGAGAAGCAGACTCACTTGTCAAATCTCAAAATACTTTTATGATTCAAAACTAATTTAAACAGCTATGTCTTAAGGGATTTAGAAACTTGAATTAAAGCTTTCATACATAGAAAATATGCTTCAAAAATTAATTAACTGCTAATTACTATACTCTTGACATTGAAAAATGCAAAGACACTAAGGGCCCTATCTTACACCCAGCGCAATGCAGTGCCGTGCGGGGCAAATGTTTTTTGCTTCAGTTTCAGTCCGACGCAGTTATCATTTTACGTCCTGCGCCATGTTGTTTAAATAGCAAATGTATTTGTGTCCATCTGTGCGCCCATGGGCTGCTGGTCTGAAAACGAGGTGTGATCGGGTGCATTGTTGGAGCGTTGCTATTATGAAGCAACTGAAATAGACTGCGCCATTGACCAACTGAACGCAATATTTATTTTTTGTTATTTAAAGAGCGCGTTAGTAATGTGCGCCCATTGGTGGGTCCACAACGCGATACACTTTTCTTATTAAACACACAGGGACGCACAGCAGCACACAAACATGCCAAATATTAAAATTAAAAGGTTTAATGTAAAATATAAAATATTATGATTGTGTACATAAAGATATGGTGGAATCCGGCTTGTCCTGTAGATGGACTGCTGCTTTAACCTGGCGCACGAGCAGATCTGTTTGCGCTCTTGAGAAGCGTTAGGGTCTTTCCACTATAATTCCGTCATGTAAATAGCGAATCTGCCATGGTGCTAGCGCAACTTAAAGGGAATGGGAGATGAGACTCTGATTGGTTTAACGCACATAAATCTCAAAACACATCCAGTACTCATTAAGGGACAACCATTTTAGACCATGCGCCTGGTGCGCGCCGACCATTTTTTCGGTCGTTAAACTAGCAAATGTGGATTCGGACACACCCTAAGTGCACTTGCGCCTGCGCTTTATACCATGCGCTTAGATAATAAAAATAGGGCCCTAAATGTACAAATATTAAAAATTGTGAAAATAATTCGAAATCATTTGAAAAAAATTGTTATACATTTTTTTTTTGTCTATTAGAACTTTTTGCTCACTAAGCTGTTTCCTTGATCTTAATTATATGATGTCATTCCTTTGCTGTCTTCCTGATCATGGTTTAGAGAGTATCGATATATATCCCAGACAACTTAATCCAGATATTTTAATCAAATACGCTAACTTGTTTGAAGAACCAAATTAGCCATAACAAATCTGGCATCTGTCAAATCCTCTCATGTATTAAGCCAGGTGAGAAGAACCGACCCCCTGGTCAAATTTCGGCAGGTTGTCTTTCACATCCACAATACTGACGAGTACCACAGCATCAGCCGTCTTACTGGCATCATCCTGCTGAGTTGCCTGTTTTAACAAGGAAACACTTTTTAGAAAGTACAAACAACTGAAATCCTTTCAGATTCATAAGATCAGCTTAATAGTTTTCATGAATGTCTTCAGAGACTTCTGCTACCTGAATGAAAACAGCAATCTGCTCTATTCCCTCTTTGTCTAGAGCTGTTGTCACAGAGATCACCCCACTCTTTCGGTCAATTTCAAAACTGTTCTGAAATTCATTTGGAATTACTGGAACAAAAATTACAATACATGCTTTGTTATTATCAGAAACTTAATTCAGATTGTGAGTACATTTCATTGTTATTTACTGTTTAGATTAGGAGGACGTACTGATTCAGTGCTAATTCTGTTGGAAATTAATAACATTTTCATGAATAAAAAGAATCAAGGTTGTAATCAGGGGGTCCTTTACACATATGTAAGGTTCTTATATAGGTTTATTTTTAATAATTATATGCTGGCCCATTGCCTACAAAATCAGTTGTCCTCGGATAGGAGATAATCATTTAAACTTGATAAAAAAATAAAAAGTGATAATTGAATTGAATAATATCTTTACCACATGAAAGAGTACATTGTAATATGTATTAAAAAACAGTGAGTTTTGAACAATATTTACTATTATTTTGTGGTTGCTCAAAATGTGTCCCACATATTCGTCACCACCGTTAGATATTTTTTAAAAGCAATAAAAACAGGCAACTATAAGGTCAACTATATTCCTGAGGACCCCATTTTCAAACCTTTAGCGCTACTGCTTCAAGATCACTCAAGCTCCCGTAAGTTTGCTATTTTATATTAAACTTGTTCATACTTTTGGACACTTTTGATATTCCTTCAGATTTTGTAATTTAACTAACTTTTTATTTTCAAAATTAAAACCCGTTTCATCCAAATTCCCAAGAATCACTGGTCAAGTGTGTTGTTAAGGGTACCTGTTGTTATGCTGTAAACTACAGGCTTGTTGATGCCTTTGTCTCCATAATGAGCTTGTATAGGAGTGACGTCTGAGAAGTGTACCTGTGCATGGACAGAAAGAGGGTTTTATGGCTGTGTGTGCTCAGACATGCGTTTAAAGCATGAATCTTGTCCTGACGTCAACTACCTGTTTTCCCTCGACGGATGCCTTGTAGAGACTGTGATCAAAGTAAGGGTTTTGGTTGTCAAAATCTTCAACTGTTATTGTAACTGTTGCTGTGTCACTGAGTCCTCCTGCATCCTGCAAGAAAACAAACCCACTTACACATGTTGCGTTAAAAATAACCCTAATAGCCTAACTAGAGGATTTGTAGAGCACCGTCCCAACTGTGACTTATAAGGGCACTTAGGGCGCGGGCGCAGCTGTAGCCTAGAGCGAGAGAAGTAACGTTAAGCGCTGTGCTCGGCTTTATGGAAGTCATAGGCTGTGATTGTTTTATAAACAAGGCCCAGTTCGATCGTCTAATGCTTAAGGATGGAGCAGTCCCAACGATAAAGGTTCACGGTCGTGCGTTGGAACTGCAGACGGTGAGTAAAACTGCTTCAAATGTCTGTGAGTTCTCTATCGGCGTGTAAGCACAGAAAGTAAACAACATGATCACGTATAGTCAATGTAAAACTACACTTCCCACATGTACACGGTCCTTTAAAAAAAATACGACGACATAAAGTGAAAATTAGTCATTGTCAAAAACCGCTAAGCAAATATAAGTTATACAGTTCCAGTACACCGCATAGAGACGTCCTGCTGTAGTCGTTGCTGCTGCTGCTTGTCTTCAATTTCAGCCTCGGGATCTGATTCGGGATCAAAAATGTATGGCTGAATCTGATTTTTAGCCATGGTTTGTTTTGGGATGTCACAGCTTCCAGACGCTCTCAACGTAAGCTTCGAGCGCTCGTGCTTATTTAGCTCCGCCTACACGGCACGCCTCGACCCGCTCGTTTTTTTCCGGAAAGACTCGGTACAGCCTATATTTCTTTTATAAATATAATAAAAATAAAGACTTTTTGGAGATATGAATGATGCAATACTACTCTATAGGTGCTCAAGATTAACATGAGATTGAGTGAAACTGAGTGTTTCACCCCCCCTTTAAGTGATTGATTAAGTGGTAATTGAGCATTAGTGATGAACACCTGCTGTTAACAAGCAGAATCACTGAAGGAAAGAGAAACACGAGAACTACAACTGACTTCAGGCACAGCCTTATGGGTTGGATTGTTTACACAACACTGATTTCAACCAAAAACACAGTTTTTGGTTTTTAAATACCTTTTATGCATTTTGGCTGTTCGTTTACACAACAATGGCATTTTGGGTGCCTGAAAACGCAAACTTCATCATAAAGTAGCATCATAAAGTATAGTAGTTCATTAATTTGATCCCTGATTAAAAGAGGTTATTTGTTATTTATATATGATATTTGCCAACAATACTTTCTTGCCACAGATCATCCAAAATTTAGATTTTTAAATACACTGTGGGAGAATAAAAAACCTTAATACAAACACAGACATCAAGAGTCAGCAAATGAATACCAACAATGTTCACATGCTTCAACTTTTCACAATGTATTTAAAGTTAAATCAATGACAATAAAAAATTGACATGTTAACATTGATTTAGCATTATTTCAATGGTTTTTGCTATCTGGTAGGATGTCAGAGGGGTTGTCTTTACTTTAGCTTCCACGGTGAAGATATACTGTTGAACATTGTTGTAGTTCAGAGGTTTAATCAATATGATGCTCCCGTCAGTTACCACTTTAAATTCAGCAGGTACCGGAGGCTGTTAACAGAGAGGAAGTAAGGAATTAAAATAGGGACATGCATAAATTCATAGAAACAAACTGAGCTTATTCAAAATTATTTCATTTTCTTTAAAAAAATTTTAATGCACCAGCTCTGAGACTAAACACATTCAGTGTTAAAATAGACTGACTTAAATCTGGTCTAATGGATTAACAGAAATGCATATGAGAGAGTGCTCAGATGAAGAGTAACAGGGATGAGGATCGGGATATAAAAGTTTGTTAAAAAAAATATATATATAATTTTTTTTGTGAAATAAACTTTAGGTTTTTGTTTTTAATCATAGTCCAGAATTCCAAGACAAGAACCCAAAGGTACAATACAACATTTGGGGCTTGAACACTGTCAATTCAAATGTAGGATGCCGTTTTACTCATTTAGTCTATGTAGGACTTTCACATTCAACAGTAATGCAGTTTTGTGGAAGCTTGTTGTGTAGGCTATATACAATATATAAGCATTGTTCATGACTCACCAGTATAGAATAATTAATTCTATTGAATCCTTCAGTTATATCTTTATCAGTAGCCGTCACCTTCAGCACAGCTGAACCCGGAACCGTTGCCTGGAATGAAAGACATGGTTTACTAGATATGGGCCCTCAGAGGCCAAACACACCACAGCTGTATTAAAGATGTGGCATTATACACACCTCTGACAGCGTGGCGCTGTATGTCTTGCTCTGGAAGATCGGAGGGTTATCATTGACATCCATAACATTTACTATCCGGTAGTTTGTCCGCTGAAATTGGAAAATGAAGACTATATAGAAAAGGTTTATTTGCTGAATTTTTCTTTATATAATACTTTGCCTTATTTATATTATTGTATGATGTTATTGTATACATACCCCTCCGAAGCAGGTGATACAATAAGTCAAATATGTGTAGGACTAGAAAGAACAAAACATACAAAGAGACACTATATGAAACAATCAAATGCAATTCAATTCATTCCATCCATCCATCCATCCATCCATCCATCCATCCATCCATCCATCCATCCATCCATCCAGAACAGACCATCTTTATTTCTTCAGCATCCAGTGGTCTGGTGGTGCGTACAGTAGCGGTCGAGTCTCCCTCAGAGTGAACCAGCTCTAACATTGTATGAATATTGGGAGTCATATGTTCCCCCAGAGCCAGACGATCATTGGGTCCGATATTAGTGATAATCTCTACATCTCCTGTAAACCAGATCATATATTCTAACACACAATCTAAAACATAAATACTAGATAATGCCAGTTTGATTTTGCATTACTTATGATACTCTTTAATTACCAAGGTCCATTTAAGGTCCTTTATCTAAATATTTACAACAAATTAAAATTAATAAAACATTTTTTATATGAAATCTTGTAATAAAAAATATATATTTATAAAAAATAAATAAAAGTATATTATATTATATTATATTATATCATAAATGTTTGCATATCTCACCTTCATATCCCTCGTTGATCAGTCCTACAGCGATATTACTTCCACTTGCACAGTTTATCTCTGTGGAACCTTAAACAACAAGTCATTGTTTTCAGGACTTAACAAACAGCTAAAGGATTACATTTAGCACACACTACCTTAATATACAAAATATTTTAATAATCAAAACAAATTAGCCATTCAGTTTATAAATTGTCTGAATTACAGAAACTTTTTGGCGTGGCTCAGTTGCCATTCACAAATCGTTACTTTGTTGCCACAGCAGCAAATCAAAGTTACTGCACAGTGTGAACACTTAATGTGTAAACTTGACATAATCAAAACTAAAACCTATTGTATTGTATATGTGTATATATATATATATATATATAGACAGACAGACAGATAGACAGACAGATAGACAGAATAAATTTGACTTACCAATAGCACTCCTAACACTGTGGACATGCATACAGGCTAAAATAATTAAAACAGAGAATAAGGCCATCCTTTCCATAGTTCACTGTCAGTGCAGCTATTTTGAAACCTGGCAGTGAAGAGAACAACTATTTATTCTCTGTTATTTATTGTATGACATAAACATCTGTGGCCTCTGCTGTAAGGAAGTATCAAAGGTGCTTCATAGAGGCCAACAATTCAAGATTGACAGATTATGGGACAGAGTGACTGGAAAGAGTATCATATTACGAGTTCATATATGGATATCTTTTAAACCTTTGTAACGGACCTTTACTTAATCTTGTTCTATTACTCATTGAATGGTTTCCATCCAAAGTTGCAAATTTAACTTGTGCACAAAACTAAAATATCACATAAAACATTTGCGAAAAGTAGGAGAAGCCACTGTATATAACTTTTTTCGTGTATAATACTTGAAACACAATAATAGAAATTATACTGAACCACTTTGACGACAGACTTTGCTCAGGCATTTCAGAATGAACAAAACTGCATGTCAGACTCTGTGCAAAAAGGTGGTTAGTCCAGTTATGCCTCCTATATATCACAAAGTCATGTCTTTTTGATGCGCATTGAGGAATTTAATTCAGTAAATGTGTTTGCATTGTAGTTTATGCGCATGTTTTCTTATCAGATAAAAAATGTATCCAACTCAAACGTGCATATACGTTTTTATGCACATTTTTAGAATGTATGCGCATCTTGATAGCTGTAGGATTTATAATGTAAATGCATTACCTTTTAGGAGAACATTCTGGTAACAAAAATAAAATTAGCTACAGAAAACATTACAAGAACATAACATAATGCTCTCAAACATTCATAGAACAATAACATGTCTAGCTGGGATGAGCTCATATTGTGGCCATAGTTTGAGCACTCAGTGAGAGTGTGTGAGGATACACTGTTAGATCACTGTGAACTCAGATTGCAGGCTATTACCATATGGTGACATCACTGTGAGATCAGCGTGATGACGGGGAACATGCTAGAGTTAAACCTCTGTTAATTCCCATTCTGACAGAAATAGTCAGTCTGGTTAGTAATAAGTGAAGCTGGTAATGCTGTTTGTGGAGTTGTTTAATCCTCCTCTGCTGAGATCTTCACAGATTTAATGTCTTCTTTTCTCTTCAGTGGATTTCATCTAAGACTGTGTCTGAAGTCAGTTGTTCTGTGTAAAATCTAATTAGTTAGAATTACTTTAAAAGCATGCAAACCGTTTGGCTTAAAAAAAAGTGAAATAGGAATAGTATGTTGTACAGATAAATGCTTAGATTTACTCTTGACTAATTGAGGTCCCACTGTTGTTACCATTGTTGTGTTTTGCAAGCTGAATGTTGAAGTCTGTGTGTGACTAAAGCACAGGCAATTGTCAGAAATATAGATATTCTATCAATCCAATTAAACGTTTCATAGGGTGTTTATGACATAAGTGTCAACAATAAAAGATCAGTATATGTCATGAGATAAGTAATACATGGGTTGCTTTTAAAAGGTGGCTTAACTCCCAACTAAATCAGTAATAATAGCTATGATTAATTAGAAGTTGGGTCACCTTTTAAAAGAAGTCTATTTTTTACTAATCTTCATTTGAAACCAAATAACTGTGATTTATTGTTGTATCAATAGAAAGAAAATTAATTGAATATAAATCGAATACTTCAATATAAATGAAGTTCAAGTGTCCAACCAAAGGGAACACTAATCACCATAATGGTGAGTTCAACCAAAAACGTTTTAGGAAAATCAATTTATGAAGTCAGCTTATGTGTGATGTTCTCTCAAAATTTTTGCAACTATAAAAAGAAGAACTGCAGAAGTGGAGGAAATAAGTAAAAAAGTCTAATAATTGCCCCACCTCAATTTATGTTTCTTTGCTTGACAAAATGAAACTCAATGTCATGTTTGAGTGCAGATTGACCTTTCCTCTTTGTCTTTGAAAAGATAGCAGAGTTTAAGACTACATAACGCTAATAAATGATCAGTGCACTTCACGTGATCTCGTGTTCTATCACTAATATCGTAAATTGCAATCAGTGTCCTCAAATCTAATCTGAAAAGATTATGTTATTGCCTCAGTCACTGCTAAAGTCAGGACTGGGCTAGACAAAGCAAACCAATGTCTCGCAAGTAAATTTTTGATAAATGCACATGCACAGTCTATCATTGTCCCGACACTCTTTTGTATGTTTTTTATAGAAGCAACTTACAACTTTGCTAGGCATGGCATACTGAAACCCAAACACCCAAAAGATGTAAAGAAAAGGTTGGTACGCCAGCAGCAGAATTATTACAACCAATATTCCAAACCTCTGACTGTAATTCAGCCAGGATCAAGAAAACACTGATCATAAACTTTATTATTTTAAATAAAACATCTAAACCTCCCCAGCAGGCACAGGATATTGACAGCGTCGGTCAGTTGTTGGATTTTGGTTGAAAATGAAAGTTGGGTTGACGTCTAAATCCAATGTGTGTTTGACGTCAAGCTTCAACGTTGGGCAGTCGTTGAATTTTGGTTGGAATAAACCAAACAAAAAGGTGAAATGCATGGCCGTACACTTATTACTAGCTTCACTTAAAACTAACCAGGTTTACTTTATTTAATTTCCATTTTAATGAAATCATATTTTGTATGTTAAAGTCACCATGATGGTGGTTAGCGTATGCTTTAGTTGTGCTCTTGACCCTTGACTCTTTAATATCAAAAATTTCTCAGTCTGCTGTAATTGAGTGTTTATTAAGCACCATTTTTGTAGCTAAAAATGTCATGAGACAAGGAGCACTAGAAAATGGAGCTCCTCATACTCATTAAAAAAAGTATGCTCTATAATGACAGTGCGCGATACTCGTTCCCTCATCTCAGGGAACTGAGGTTACATGAGTAACTGAGTAGTTATTTAATAGGATTTAAACTTTAGGGTAAATACTTTTTTGCAAAGTATCAGCTTCATGTTCACTGTAAAAATTTAAACGAATGAATATGTTAAATCTAATCAATTAAAATGAGGCAACAGATGCCAGTTGATCAAAGAGAAGAGGTGATCTGATGGTGTTGGTTATGTTTTGACACAATCATCGCATGCCCTGCATCACAAACCTCGTTTAGAGAGATTTTACCTTGTTGATTACAGCAGTCCTGTGATTGTATAAAAAATGATGTTTTTTATTTAACACCGTGGCTAGACTAACAAATAATCAGACATCTATATTCCGTTACAATATAGTAGTAATGATTTTATGAATTACTTCAATGAGAAAATAGAAAGCATCCGAAACACAATTGTAAATGTACAATCCTCTATGGTGTCTATGACTCAGCCTCAATTATGGCCCCTCTAGAACAACTAAACCGCTTTACAACTATAGGACAGGAAGAACTAAATAAACTTATCATTGCATCTAAACCAACAACATGTTTATTAGATCCAATACCCACTAAACTACTTAAAGAAGTGTTACCTGTAGTGGAAGAGCCTCTTCTCAATATTATTAACTCGTCTTTATTTTTAGGTCATGTTCCAAAAATATTCAAGCTGGCAGTAATAAAACCTCTCATTAAGAAACCGCAATTATCCAAATAACCTAGCAAATTACAGACCCATCTCAAATCTTCCACTTATGTCTAAAATACTAATTGTGTTAGTAACCACGCGCCAATGACGTCACAAAAGCGACAAACGCAAAACTCATTAAGAATAATATATTTTTCCCATTTCTTTTCTCGCATAGGCAGAAACCATAAGGATTTTGTGTGAAAAAATAAATAAAAGAAGTTACAAATCAATACTTGTTACAAGTGCATATTGTGTCCAACTTGAGACAGCACCAACGCTACGTGACGTATACCATCAAAGTACCGCGGGAGCGATTCGAGAGCAGCCGACTGGTTCATTCTGGTTCTCAAGCTCTGATGACGACACAACTCTGACAAGTCATCTCTATTCAGTCTGCCGAAGTTACGTTAACTGATCTAACGTTACTGGCTTGATCAGTCACACATGAAAGTAATCAGACTAACATATGGTGCGATATTTCAAAATATATACTGTAATTGAGTGTGTAGTGTGTATGTACCATAAACAATGACGTGTCGAGGTATCTCTCTCTCTCCTACTGTTTGAAAAACGCGGACCTGTGATTCCGCTTTGCGAATCGCAAATCAAGCAGTGATTGACAGCGCTCTGATCCAATGGCGTTGGGCATTGTCAGGTTAACAGTAAATCTAGCCCAATGATGTTGGGGGGGGGGGGGGGGGCACCAGGGGGGGCCAATCATATTCCAGGGGGGGCCAGTGCCACCATAGACATAATATAATACATAGACGCCCTATTGGCCGCTTTGGAACGTTGCTGCGATACGTCAACGGGTCCGCCATTTTGCGGAGGGCAAGACTGCACTGTAATCAAGGGTGAGCTGCGTTTTTTTCTGGATAAAAACAAAAACTGTTTTTATATTTATCAACCGATTTCAGTGGTTTGTAT
This sequence comes from Chrosomus eos, assembly GCA_036326025.1. Lineage (NCBI taxonomy): Eukaryota > Metazoa > Chordata > Actinopteri > Cypriniformes > Leuciscidae > Chrosomus > Chrosomus eos. Next base: position 10,621,305 of record CM070828.1, on the reverse strand, counting down.
GTGGTGTACAAAAAGTTCCATCTCTAGTTATTTAAAATCTCAATAGTTACACTTGTAAAATATTTGTTTTAATAAAGAATGGTCAAAGCTCAGACTTGTCATGTATCTGGCTTTTTATTCTTGGATAAGAATGATGAAGACCCCCATACTGAGATATAATTTAAGTTTTCTTATTGTGGAAAAAGCATTTTCTGTGATTGACCAGATTTGAGCAATAACAAAGATAACTGATGGATCCATGCTAATACATATGTTATGGTACAACTAACATTTGTGAGAAGTAATAGTAAATAGTTTAGTCAATAACATAAACAAATAGTATACAGCAAATAAAATAGTAATGAATAGTATAATTATATAATATCATACAATAATACAATCACAAAAATATTGATAATAGCATATGGTTTATTAATAATACTATAATAATAGCAATAGAATAAGAAATATCAATTACAGAATATACACAATAAAAATAAGTTAAATAGTGACTTATATTTAATATTTAACTCTTTTTGTTAAATTTCAGTTTTATTGATCAGTAATAGCAGAAGTAGCTTCAGTCAAACATACAGCAGGATACAACGTTAAAAAAGCCTAAATATAAAGTTATGAAACTTCACTTTGCCCTCAGCCAAAACGATTTACCAGGGAACCATTTATCGATTAATGAGACCAAAGATCGCCCGTTAGATATACACAAGACGAATAATATCTCATGTTTAATCACTAGACTAGAGACATCCGAGCCGGCGGCAAACTTCAGACGCTCTGGCCGAGCTAAGGCTGTCCTCTGCGGGCTTAATGAGCGCCGAGCGCCCGGTGATCGCGTCGTACAACTCCGAAACCGTCAGATCAAATTTTTAAATAGGCGCTATCTTTATAAACAAACCACATATTTAAGCTTTAAACAACTACATTGTCGACTGAAAAACTATTAAAACTACATTTCGTGACACAATAACAGTAGTATTTTTTAATTTATCCTCTGAACGTTACTATTACTAATTAAATAATGACCAAATACAACCAAAAACAAACGTTCAGTCTTGCCTGTGAAAGATAATTCCTCGAAAGCTGTTTTCAATTGTGTGGCGACTTGAACAGCCCCAAGCAGCGCACAAAACAGGCATTTTTCTCATTCCCAGTATGAGAGGTATGGGAAAGTTGCCATTCCCAATATGGCGGCGCCGTTGACGTGCGCTCCAGCGGCCAATAGGGCGTCTATGTATTATATTATGTCTATGAGTGCCACCCCGTGCCCCCCTTCTAGACACGCCCCTGCGTGTCCAATTCAGCCTATGTGCCATGTTAAGATTTTATGCTCAGCAATGCAGCGCAACAACATACAAAACTTCACAGTGAGTGAATGAGAAAACCAGACATATATGGTGTGAGCTAAACAAGATAATGAGACACAGGTGAATGTGATAATGGATGAAGAGTCCGGGCAGTGAGTTATGGGAGATGTAGTTTGTGAGGGATGACAATAGTCTGATGTGGAGTGCCCTCTGGTGGCTATCAAGGGCACTCCAACGAATGACTGTTACAGGAAGGATATTGTTGTTTACTTTAGTGCAATTAACATGCTTGGCACTGTGTTGAGTCACCAGTTGATGTCCAATGTCCAAAAAACATTAAAATGTGATGTTTACTAATAAATATTGTTTGATAAAAGGGTAGTAATGTTTTGCACAAATCCAAGCTTTAATGTCTGAATTACTGAGAGACTCCATATTAATTAGAAAAAAATTGTCATTTTAATGTGATATGCTTTTTACCTCTCTATTCTATTCTATATGCCTTTATTCATGCCTTTAATTTGTAGTCTCATGTTAACTCTTTTCAAGTAAATCCACTTTAAGCTTTTGTTTCGAAAGGCTTTTGTACCAGGTCTATTTGAAAACCTATTCTTCCAATAGAATGTAAGACATTAAAGACATTGGAACAATTTGAATTGGATTTTAACAAGCAGCAGCACATGTGACTCTCTTTGAAGTCGTAATGAGAAATTATTAATAGCACTCTGGGGAAAAATAAAATGATCTACAATTTGAATTTCAAAATGAGAAAACTGAACCTGAAAAAAACACCTAAAGAGGAAGGAGATATAGATCCTTTCTATTGATTTTTTTTAGGCTTTTGTTTCCCTATTTGTGTTCAGGGAGTGAGACTGAAGCTAGCAGTGTCAATCATGCAGGGAATCATCTTTCTTTAAAAGAGACAAAACTCTTTCCTGTGTCAGAACAGGATGGAAGAGAATCACAGGCAAAAAAAACATGCCTCAAAATATTTCTAATCCACTAAGAAATGAGAATTAAATATAGGTACAAAACACAAGTTTCCTTGTAGCATGCTTATTCCCAAGGTCAATCAGAAGAGAGTTTCATCACTGTTTGAAAATCAATGCATTTTGCTAATAACCTAAATAAACTATACTTAAAATTGGTTCCTCCAAGTCTCCTCTTTACAGTAAAAAAAACAACAACCTTGCTTTATCATGGCTAGCAGTTCATTTGAAAGCACAAAGTCAATGCAGATCACATTTTGAATAATAAATACACTTAAAAATAAGGGTTCCAAAAGGGAATTTTTGCAGCAATGCCATAGAAGAACCTTTACAAACAAACTACTCACAAAATCCTTTAATTTGATGTTACATCAAAATAATAAACAATAATATGAGTAGTAAATTGTGTCAACATAAGGAACTGTTTGATTCGAGAACACGTCTGTTGCTTCCTCAGGCCTTGTGTGTGTGTCTTTGTGCAAGTTTGTGTACATGTTTGCGCCTGAAGTAACATAGGCCACCTCTCACCATATGCCATTGTCCCCCTCGCTTGTTGATTCTCAATTGCTGTCCTAACCGCGAGACACACAGCAACTGTTGTTAGTCTCTCACGAACGGAATCAATAAAGCATGTCAAGCCTCCCCAAACACAGAATCCACATTGCCGATCTATCAAACAGCAAAGACTCATTTTAATGACTTCCAGAATGTGACAAGAAAAGGCTGTGATTTGGATGATTTAAATGGATAGTATAGGTCCTAGGAGAGGCCTATATCACAGAGAACTGATTTATTAAATGTGCCATGGATTTCATCACGCACGGAATGAAACATGATTCACAAGCACAACATGGTTCCTATAGGAATGGCGTCTTGAGAATTTGGTGCTGCATCCTAAATCGGCAAGTAGCTGAATAAAATCACAGCTGCTCATTGCCACTTAAGCAATTTCACACAAGAAAGGCCGTGCTAATATTCAGACCAGCTCAAATTGGAACTGACATTTATATTACAGGTCAATAAACAAGAAGGTAATAGTGAGTAAATTATTTAGCCAGTTAAGCTTGGTTCACACCAAGAGCGAGTATCCACACCAATGGAAAATATACCTTAGTCAGGGTAGTGCCATATTCATTTTTTGACAGGAATGAAGACAAGGCTGTGAGGGATAGAAGTACAGTGCCTTCAATAAATTTCACTGTTCTTTATGTAGTACCTGCCAAGCAGTATACCTTCTTTAGTCTGACTACGCCACCCCCTGATGATGGGCAGGAGGAATCACAAATCTTCCTGTGAATAAAATGTGGCTAATTCTATGTTTTTCCCCGTAAAGGGACAGTCGACAAGAGGCAGATATGTAAATGTGTTCCAAATTTATTATAAACGCAGCTACTGACTCGCTCATAAAGACACTTGTCACACTTGTCACTTGACGCATCCTACTGTCATAATGATGTAACCTGCAAACAAAATGTACAGATGTATAGTCTATCTGGAACATTAACCCCCCAGGTAACTGGAACATGCACCAAAAAACAGTACAATAATGTTTTGATCTGCCCCTATTATGCTTTTTTGGATATTACCTTTCATGTAGTGCTATATAGCTGTTTTAAACAGAAGTTGAAAGTTTTAAAGATCAAAGTTCACGACAAATGGAGTTAATGTCTCTCAAAAGAAAGAACCGAGTCTGAACTGCCTGAAATGAGTCGTCAGTAATTCTATTACTTCCTGCTCCCTATGTAGGTTTGTAAATTTGCATAATCCACACCTATGGTCTTTACTGGCTACTCACAAACAACGTATACCACTTAGAAACGTTTTGCTCAAGTCGTTCTTGCGGCGGTGGTTTGGGTTGATCAGCAATTTCTTCCAATGTTTCATTTTCAGACTCTGGCTCATATTGATACAATAAAACCGACACCATTGTTACTGTTTGTATAACTGTGTATACAAGCACTGAGAAACCCCCAGAGCTGAAATTCAGATATGGTAATGAGAATTGAATTTTTGACATAAGCTGTAAACAGTAGACCAATCATAACAGGATCTCTGACCAATCAAGACTAGAGCAGGCCCTCAACAAGGATGAGTTTAGAGAGACTGGATCCTTGATTGAACAGATTCAGACACTTTTAGAAAAGAGGGAATGCTGCAATGTATTTTTGAGAAATGCTATGTTTTGAATAGCATTGCTATACATTTCTACCTGCTAGATCAGCACCAAAACAGCGCTAACCAGCATAAAAAGCCCGAAAGTTCAGCAGGAAGGTTAGCCTCAAAAAAATGTAGAATCTCATTTGCCTTTGAAAGCCTAAATTCATTGCGCTGCCTTACAGTAGCTAGCTTCATATGTCAGGTGCTGATGTCTGTTGGAAACGTCTCACTGAAAATCAGTGCAACAGGAGCCATGAGGGACCATCATAATAAAACCTCCAGAGATTATAATCTGTCAGAAGTCCGAGGATGCTGGGTAATATTATCCACTTCTCCTGGTTCCATGAATAATGGAAAGAAGTAAAGTGCACCCTTAGATCATGCTCCTGAAGGAAGGCCACTTCTTAGGTCATTACCATCCACAGCAACAAGTTAAGCACTCTCCGCATAGAGCTCTGTTGATTATTATAATTAGAAAACACAGGACATCCATAATCAGGTGATTGGTTGTTGGTCTGTTGCACTCCTCATCTCTGCTTTATTACCACAATGAATTATTTATGTAGATGCATCATGTCTCATATTTAATTACTGAGTTCTCTATCATATTTGTCTAAACAGCATCTGTTATCAGGGTGCATCAGTAACATGCTTTAAAAATCATGCTGCTGTGTAATGAGCATTAGTGGAAAGGATTTAGTAATTAAGATAATCACTTAGCTCAATTAACTGACTGCTCATGTTTTATTTGTTTGTTTGTTTGTTTGTTTGCTTTATGGTGTCTGCCATGAACAGAATAAACATCAAAGCGGGCTAAAATAACGCTTCAAATTCAACAAGGTTGTCTGGATTTTTCAGTCAGTGATGCATTGTTTCAGTCCATTGACTGCATTTACTGACAGCAACCATATCGATAAAGCTCTGAATATTCATATTTTAGAGTTAATGCGGAAGAGTGGGACTTGGGCATCTGAATGCATGTGCCATAGAACAGATCTGTTTAACAGGCAAACATACAGACACAGGCAGATTGTTGAAAAAAACAGGCCTTTGCTACACAGTCAAAAGGGAAGGCCTCCAAACCCCCAAACACAACACTCTCATCTAGTTCTAGAACTGAAATTCTGTTTTTTCTTTGTGTTTTAAAGATCCGTTTTTGAAACTGAGAAGAAACTTGATCAGAAAAGAAATACAAAAAGAGAATAAAGATGACATGACAAAAGAGAATTAGGACATTGCTTGCTGCACAAATTATATATGGATTTGGACCAACAAATTTAGTTCACAGAGCTTCACTAGGGTTTTGTGTTGAATCAGGAGAAATGGGACCATGTCATTTTGAAATTGTAAACATTGTATTGCCAGTCTTACTGACGGGTCTACCTTGAAATATGCACATTAGATATCTAAATTTTTAATTGCTGTGCTCTGAAACCAATGATGTCTGTGATAACTGGAAATAGGCTATATATATAGCCGGATATGACAGGATATCTGAACAGCTGTATTGAAGCTTATGGTTTGATGATGGCTTGTCTGTAATGGCAATTAAATTGTAGGGCTAAAACTGTATCTAGAATTAGATTCTTGATGCCTGGTAGCCATGGATGATTGGGAATTAAAACACAGCAGACCATGTCCACCACAACCTGCAGTGGATAATCTCTGTTTCAGTTTTTTGTTTTTATTTTTTCACTCAATGTTATTTGCACCCCAATATTATTCAAAATATCTTATGCAAACAGGTTTGAAACAACATTAGGTTAGGAAAAATTATGACAGAATTTTCATTTTGCACACAAATGCCCTGGAGTAGCAGAGCCGCATCCATGCACCTCGTGTGGGGTGACAGTGCTAGGCCAAAAGGCAGAACCTGATATTGGTGAGCCCCCAAAAGCTACCTGAGGAATTTTCCATGTTTATGCAAGATTGCTATGAGGAAAAATTAATCCTTTAGATCTATCATGACAAACCAATTCTTGGATTGAATTTAAGACACGCATTTGAATCTAATTCTGTATCATTCATTCCTCAATTGTTTGAAGAACCCATTGAGTGACATTTGGCAGAAGCCTTCATGCTGCCAAATATTGGGATAGGGGAAATAATTTCTCGAATTTTACCTGATATATCAGGGTTAATTGCTTGAAACAGCATGCCGGCAGGCCAACCCCAAAGGAAAAAGCATGTCCCATTCTCCAATGATATTCATATTGAGTGGAGATTGGGTGGAAATCCCGCCAGGGTTCACCGCACCCCGATACACCAGAGGATGTAATGTATCTGTGTCACCGTCTCCTCCTCGAGGGGGCAGCCAATACCCGCGTTTCCACTGCCGGGCCAGGGCCGAGCCATGCTAGTGCGTGCCAGTGCCAGTCGCGTTTCCACTGTCACTTCCGGGGCTTGATCGAGGCTTACTCGGGGCCAACGGCCAGGATTTCTGGCCCGTCGAATACCTTGGCCAAAGCGGGCCAGCTCGGGCTAGAGGCGTTCTCAACATAAAAGGCGGAGTTTATCTGTGTTATGAAACGTTATGATCTGAAGCAAGATGCACACTTCACTTTTTATATCGCGAAAAATAATCGCTGCTGGAAATGGAGAATCGCCTGTACTGGTCTGTCGAAGATACCAAAGCTCTTCTGAGCATTTGGGCAGAAGAAAGGGTACAACGTCAATTTGACGGCGTGAGAAGAAACAAGGACGTTATAAAATACTTGATGCTGAACTTTCTAAGCTAAGCATTCAGTGAGCAACGGTTCAAGTTCAGGAAAAGTTGCGGGCGCAGTATTGTACAAGGCGATTCAAATGCACAATGGACAAAGCAGAGCTCAGAGAAGGAACTTTTCATGGTTCGACTTGATGGACGGTGTGCTGGGTCACCGTCCCTCTGTTAGTGGCGACTCGCGAGACAATCGGGACACTATTGCAGCCACGGCCGGTGAGTTAATATAGCCTACATGCTATTTTCCTAACTTAAAAAATAAACAAATTCATAATACCCGCTGAAATGGGTTGGGTTGTATGACGTTTGATCCAGAAAGGTGTGTTAGGGGCGGGGTTTAGGGCAGCGCTGCGGGGCTACTGGCCGGCAGAGGAAATGCAAGCCCGGTGCTTGAGGCCCGAGGCCACTGGCGCGGTGCGGCTCGCTGTTAGCCCTGGCCCGGCCCTAGCCTGACAGTGGAAACGCGGCTATTGATGCCCCGCTGCTGTGTGTGGCGGTGTCCTGGCGAGGGGAACATGTCCTGACGAGTTTCCTTTTCATGGACACTGACCCGTTGCTCTTCCCTTCTCCCCCGGGAAGAGCTAGGGCCTGGCCGGGTCTAGCTTATAGACCCAGGCCTATATGGAGGAATTGGAGGAACATTGCCAATTGTCTTTTAGCCGCCTGAAACCCATTGACGACAGCGTCGCCAAATAGGCCAGACAGTGAAACCGGGCCATCCAGCAAAAAGATAATTAGGCCAGACAAATTGAGCCACAGATGTCTCTCCATGGCCACCAAAGTAGCCATCGAATTGCTGATAAAGCATGCATTCTGCTTAGTGACACGAACAGCCAAATCTGTGACTGCAGTGTTTTTTGACTGATTCTGGGTCAATTCTATTTGCCAGTATCCAAGTTTCAGCAGGTCGACCTGGGAAGCCTGAAGAAAGGCCATGTACCAATCTGACTCACTGCCTCATTTGCTTTACCCCAAGACTAAATTCTAGAGAGTAATGAAGGCCTTTTCATGGACGATGCCATTGTCGAGGAGAGATAGCCAGCTAGCGTCTCTTCAACCCATGCGCTGCGCAGCATACCCCAAACCCCATGATAATTGAATAATTCAACATTGAGGAAGTATGAATACTAGGGCTAGGTATTGACACAAATTTCACAGTTCGATTCAATTTCGATTCACAAGCTTGCAATTCGATTCGATTTGATTCAATATTGATTATTTTGGATATCAGGTACAATACATGACAAATTTTCTCAAGGAAAACAAATCTCTCAACTAATGCTGTAAACTATGGGAGTCAGTTGTAGCCTACTAGGCTTTCATTAGTAAAAATGGTTAAAAAAAAAAAAAATAACTGATTTGTATACAAACACTTAAATTACACTTTTATTTAATTTTTTTTAAATAATACAGTTATATGAAATATAAACATTTAAATGGTGTTTGTCATAAAAACTTGCCAGATTTATTCAAACATGCATTAAATATTGAAGAACATAAAAAAATGATAATGAATATGTAATATGATGCATATATTTAGCAAAATGCTCCTCTCTAGAGTTAATTTTTCTAGCTGACTAACGAGTTTATGGTCACTGGATATGGTTTTTCTGAGGTAAATGTGACTTTATGACATTGTTTACAAGCTGTTTTACTGACATCTTTCCACGGTTGAAACACTGATTGAGCGATTCCATGTGACGATACTGATTTCGATAAGTTGTACTCTATCTTTAACACACTTTCAGATGCTCATTCATGTTTAATGGCCCTGTCCCAAATGGCACACTCCGGACTTGTGGACTTCCTCAGAGTCCACACTTCGGTGACGTCATGTAGTGCAGACCTATAGGGCCCTTAGCGTGAGTCCGCGAGGGCGCATTGAGAGGTATTTTTGGGACAGACTCGATTGTCACGCCGGAAACAGGAAGATGGTCTGGTTGTTATCATAGACAGTATAAGAAGTGGACAGAGCCATCTCATTGGAAGTCAGTTGAGACAGTTTGAAGCCCATTTTTAGCGATTTTTGAGCACTTCCGTTCCTGACGCGCAGACTCAAACCGACTCAAACTAAGCTTGATGACGTGAGCAACCCGTCTGACAGACGTAAATCTTCTAGTAGCTGTGCGTGAAAACTGCCAACGTTAATCTTGCAGAGACGGGGAACTTGAGCAAAGAGTTCTTTGGCGTGAGTGAGCAGGAGTTTTTGTCCCATTGCTTTTATGGACTCATTATCTATGGGCTTCTCCCTTGACGGGACGTCCCCCCGATTGCCTGCGAGCTTCTCCTCCTGTCTGTACGGTCATTCCTGTACAGCGCAACAGAGAGTCGAGTGGTTATGACGCAATCGTTAGCCTATTTTTACAAAAACTGTTTCTACGGGGCCATACTGTAACATAGAAGGTAATGGAGCCCTTTATGCATTGTCGTGTTTCTTTAGAAATAAATAATGGACAAATTGAGTCTTTAAACGCCTCAGATGTAAAGTTATTCGCCGTCAAAGTGACGCCAAAATGAATGGGAGTCAATGGGAATGCTAACGCAAGTGAAGTTCTGCTACAAGATGGCGGCTCCCGCGAGGCTTCAACTTCCAGTCGATGGATTACCCCTTGGTTGTTATGGACAGGAGCTACATGTTCGGGGAAATATGCTGCCTATTGTTGTTGTGTTTACATATGACTCAGTAAAGCCCTGACATTCTATTCTATTTATTTAATGAATCATAATGCGCTCGTATTATTCAGCTCGCTATTATTAGCCTATGTTTGAGACATCAACCACTGGTCGATGATCATAATGTTTGTATAAACTTGTCATAAAAACCGTACTGACAATTACACTTAAATATTTTCTCCTGAGCCATGTTAACAATTGTCCGTGAGCGAAATCTAGTTAAAGTGCGTGGAGCCTGCATCTATGCGGGCTTCGCGGAAGACCGCTTCAAGGGTACAAAGGCACTGGTACTGCTGGTACAGCAGGTACTACTGAGCACACTTCAGAGCGTTAAAATGCTAAATGGGACGGCCTACGGACTCGTAGACTTGGCGAGCACGCGCAATTTAAATCCACGGGACCGAAAGTCTGCATGAAGTGCGCCATTTGGGACAGGGCCATTTTGTGCTGTAGTCGGTATTATTAAGGTGGAAGAGAAGATCATGTGCGCTCCTTGTGCTGAGGTGAGCCAGAGCGATCTCACAGCACAGCGCCAAAACGGTATTTATGTTTTTGAATTTCATAAGTAATTGGATGTAATTTGAAATCTGAGACTTTGTTTCATATCAATAGTAACAAAGCACAAAGATTGTTGCGATTTATTGGATGGAATGCGTGCTACAATGTTCCATTCATTCATCAACTGAAAACAGGATGACTAGCCTAATCGATTCTTGGGATTTAAGAATTGATATCGGTTTGTAAAAATGAGAATGACAAGATATCGATATTTTTTACCCAGCCCTAATGGATACGAGCCGATTATGAGCTGTTCCAGGACCTCGATGCCTCAGTGGGGCGGTCTGGAAAAAAAGGCAGATGTTTGCAGGGCTGCTGACCCTGCCTGCTAGTGCGAAAGCGCTAGCTTACTTCTTTTTGTTTGTTTGCCAGTTTTTTTCATCTGGCCAATCAATACTACGTTTTTCTAACGCTAGAGTCACCACCTTTAAAAGTCCTTAAACTTAAAACCTCTTAAACTATCAATTTGAAATTATTATAAAGTGCACTTTTAAAAAAAGTGTACATATGTGTGTTAAGAAACATAGCCTACTCATGGAAGTCTACTCACTTTAAGTGACCATTTAATTAATCAATATTGTATTATCTGCCAGTAACGTTTTTTAAAATATACTTTTAAGATTTGAAGCACACTACAAGCGCACATTTCAAGGGTAGGCTAAGGGTACTTTTTTTTGGAGAAATTATCGATTTTAGTGTTGTTGGTTTCACACCAGAAAATTCGAGACCACAGCTGTTAAACAAGAAGCATTTCTGTACACTTTTGATCACCTTGTTATTTACATGTTTTTTTATTTACATGTTTTTAAATGCATTACAAATTATTGGCTGCATAATGTGAAATTGTGCTATAGATGTACAGTGGCAGTCAGCTGGGGTGGACATGTCAGAGAACCATGGTCTAAAGACTCAAGGGTCAAGAGCTTTCCCAGAAATCCTTTAATGACACATAGCCTGTTATTGATTTCCATCAAGGAGATCAAAATCGATTTAAGAGACACATCCTCAGGTACTCACTTTCTTTGATATTCCTGCAATGCTTTGTTCCATAAATATATACTTTTTGAAGTGCATGTTTTCAGTTTATGTATTCTGCAAATTATGTATAGGCCTATTGGGAATATGAGTTTGAGTCTATACTTTTTTCCTTATTACTGAATATTCTTCAAAGTGCAGTGTTTTTTTAGACAGAATATGTTGGTTCTGGATGTTATGTTGGGTTACGTCCGGGGCTGGCTTGAGCTAGTTGAGAGTCCGAAAACCAATGCCATATTCACTGCACATGACCTAAAGGTCAGAAATGCCATTCATTCCTCAAGCTGTTTTAGAGCACGTCCATGTGCAAAGACTCTCTGCCTGATTCTCTGCATTCACAGCTCAAGAGGAATCTTGATGAACTGACTTATAATAAAGCTCAGCAATGGCAATTAGCTACTGTAATGAGGTTAGATGTTGTGGGAAGAAGGAGGCGGGAACCGGCGAACATTTAACAACTTTAATAAATTAAATAAACAAACAACAAAACGAAAGTAAAAGACAACAGCCCCTCACGGACGACTGCTGTCACATATAATAAAACAAACAAAACACAAGTCCAGGCCTGTCCTCTCTCGATCTTCACTGTCATCACTCCTTTATGCTTCCGCTCCTCAGTGAGAGGTACGAGACCGGTGCGTCGCAAAGGTGTCGCTCATTATCAATCCCACCACCGGCCTTGCGCCGCTCTCTCACAACCCTCGGTCTCGCCACAAGCTACATACCATCCCGTCTTTTCACAGTGATGGCAGCACAGCAGTGTAAAGTCTGTGATTAAAGGCCTGTTCACACCGGGACGAATTTCGCGTGCGTTATTCGACGACGTTTAACGCCTTGTGACTAAACAAAGGGCGCCAATGTGAGTGTTCACACCGACGCGTAAAACGCCACGCGTAAAAGCGTCATTTTTAAAAAAACGCCTCGGGTTCGTTTTTTTTGTTTGACGCACCGCGTCAAAAACTATCCGACCAATGAGATTGGCGCTTTTGCTCACGTGTCTGGAGCTTCTGAAGTTACAGTAAAACACAACTTGGGGGCGCTCAAACACAAAACGGTCTTGGCGAGCACACATACGTAATGGCGAAGAAGAAGAGCGTCCGTCTACTACGCTCTGCCGGGAAGAAATAAGACGAGGAAGATGCAAGGCCAGATGAATGTAGAGCTTTCGGTCTTGTTGTTGTCAATATAAAGAGACACAAATGAGAATAAAGAACTGTATGACAAACGCGACAAACTTGCTCTCTTCTTCTGAGTGACAAGCGAGTGTCAGAAGCACTTTGTGGACCTGGACCGGGGTATTTCTGTACATTAGGCGCCATCTAATGTCAGGGAATGAATTTGCATGTTCACTCAGCTCATCGTCAGCGAAAAACGCTTGGGTGTGAACACAAAAAACGCGTTGAAAAACGCTGACGAATAACGCGAGCCGATATTCGTCCCGGTGTGTACGAGCCTTTAGTCAGCTATTCATAATGTATACTTGTGGTTTCAAGGATAAGGTAATTAATGTCAAAAGGTTTCTACAACCAAGCTTTAACAGAGCTGATGTGAACTTGTTCAAACAAAGAGACTTTGATGGTTCACTCAGACTTTTTACAAAGACTTGCATGTCTACCAATTATACTTGTGGCTGCAGACAATAGAGAACTTGTTCCTAGACAATAGGTTATTCAGAGCTGGAGCTCTCAGTTGATTATAAGGAGTTTGGTTAATAGCAATCAATTATTTACTTGTACACTTTGTTGTGTGGTTCTAAAACCACTAAAATTTATCATAAAATGCAGAGTCAGTAACATTACACATTTTTGTTTGTTTGTCTGGAGCTATTAATATATAAAAAATATATATTAAATTCAATTGCAATTCATACAAAGACTTGACAATACATCTTCTACGATGAACATTCTTGATGAATGTAAGAGCCATTATGCTCTATTTTAAATATCTGTTGTAGTTCCACTGGAGAACACCCATAGGTGTAGTATGGGTTTAGGGTATAGGTAATCAGAGAGCCAGACCATGAGGATCATGTAAGGACTCGCTAACTGATGATGGCAATGTATTTGAGCATCAAAACTGAGAGACAATAAAGAAGTTAAATGCAGTCTTGATTGGAAGTGTATTTGTTTGGAACCACGCGTCAGATAACCCTACAAACACCTCTAAGTAACAAGATGGTAATTTGTCGTTACAATTAATACACTATTAATACACTATTACATTACTTTTCATTAAAATGGTAAAAAAAAAAGATTTTAAAAAAATATATAAAACCAAAATTTTTACAAATAGTAAATTAAGAACATTGCACGTGTTTTAATTGTCACAAAAAAATATTTTACAGTACTTTATCATGCTGTGCACATTGTTTGTGATTGACCCAACTAAATAAGCCATTTGTCGCTTGATTCCCCATAAAAGTGTGAACAGCTCGAACATTGGTGTGAGTTTCGGACAGGTTTGTTTAACCAACCATGGCAGACGGCTAGTGTTTGGGAAACCTCTATGAAAACAGTCATAATTGTCATAAATAAAGTGGCACAGAAAATGCACATTTCACCTTTCTGTAACCTGTACAGGGCAACTGCATGATCATTTCTCGTTGAGGGCGAAAAGCTTATTGGTAAAGTGGATGCGAAGCACTTGAGAAGCACATTAAGAGGGCTTGCTGTCGTGTCATGACTATGAAACAGCAAACTAAATAGCAATTGGCAGAAATCTATTACTCACTGAGACATCACATCATGGCCAGAATCAGAGGCATTTTGTGGAAACCAAGTAGGACTTATCAAGCATATGCTAGAAAGATGAATTTAAAGCCAACTGTGCCTGCTGCTTCCACTCCCTGCTTCTTCTACAAACACCACAATCAAAGAAAAGCACCCACCTGCATGCACAGAAGCAATTTTACCCTCTCATGGTCACATCACGCTGTCTGCATGGAGGTGTTATTGTTAAGCAATGACTTGCCACATGTTGAGTTACGTAAGGCTCCTGGACACAGCATGGGAGAAATTATAGCGGGATCATCAGTAAATCTGTCTGGAGTATCCCTCAGAGACCAGTTCTAGTACACTAATGCATGAATGTCCACCACAGTAGCAGCTGACAGCAGGAAATTGCAAAGTTAATTTTAAAAGGTGTGCAATGAGTGCAAAAGAAACATTTAACCGCTCATTTATCTCTCAGTCATATTAAAAGGAGAGATAGAGAAAATGTCCACATCATTTTTTTTACCTAATCTTGTTTCTGCATTTCCTATAAATACATTTAGAGACAGGGTCCAAAATATTTGTCATGATGGCAGGTCAATTTCACAAGCATACATCTTTCATACTGGCAATGAAATGTCTTTTTGCATTATTTTAGGGGCCAAATGGTTAACAGAGGCCAGTTATGAGATTGATGTGTAGAAAAACATCACTCACTTGCATCCTTGTAACACAAACAATTCCCATGCTGGTTGTTGGTGGTTTGAACCCTGTTCGAAATAGGCAGAGCAGAATATGACAATAGCCACCTTCTGTATTCATTCTTCTTCTTCTTCTTCTTCTTCTTCTTCTTCTTCATTCTTCTGCTCTTAAATTCATAGCCACCGTGAACTTCTGTATTCGTTAGTGTTCTTCTTCTACTTCTGCTCTTAATTTCATAGCCTAATATACCCATTGAACCATTTGCAGGAAAATTTGTACACTTGATGGAGAGAGTATGAATACATTTTGTAGTGCCACCAACAGCTCAAATTTGCACTAATGGTTATGCAATTGCAAATAACCTCTGAACCATAAGGCCTAGAAACAAACTATTTTTTCTGTTGATTCCTGAGATGGTTCCTTGACATTCCATCTTCCATTCAAGTTCATTCTCCAGTTCACTCCTAAAAGCTTTGGCATATTGAGACAAAACTTGGTTTCATTTCATCACAAGCATAACAAGTAGTAGTGGGCAGTGAGCATTTGCAAATGTTTCTCAACATTGTTTTTAAAACAGGTCACCACTAGATGGCATTTATCTGGTGAACCTATATGAACGAGTGTCTAATGGTTTTAACTGATCTCAGGACAGATTCATGAAGTATGTTATTTTTTTTGTTAGTGTAACCCAGTGAGGGTTATTATTAAAATACCTTAACCGCTATTTACTGATTAAATAGGTATTAATAAGTTTTATGATTCAGATATTATCATATCGTGTGTTCATTTGATATATATGTACTGCCCCTTTAAGAGTTGCGCTAAACTTTAAAGTTTGATTGGGATGTAGATGCTAAAACGTGTCTTTGCCCAGCATGTTTGTTCATTTATTGGTGATTGGTTATTTTGGGACTTATTCCCGCCTCTGTTAAGAGAGGTGAAGGTCTGATAGGAGGGAGGAGAGAGTTTTTTTTGGGGGAATGGAGAGAGAGAGTTTGGGGGAGTTGTGAGTTTAAGACGGAAAAAAAGGACGGGAAAATAAGAGTGTTAAGCTTACATCAAGTGTTGTGAAGACTTTTATTTCTTTGCTTGTGTATTATACTATGCACAAGAGTTATAGTAAGAGTTAAGTGTTATCTAAGATTGCTTCCCAGCGCAGCACGAAGCTTCGTTCATTATTGAGACTGAGCGTGAGAAAGCAGACGACTAACTGCCGTTTGCCTGCACATAGTGGTCTGAGTTTAGTGAACTTCAAGGACTGATTGTTGTGACTGGGGTGTATTCACACCAGGAAAGTCCGATAGTTCACTTGCTTTGGTCCGGACCAAATAATTTTTTTTTTCTTTTCTTTTGGTACGGTTCGCTTTCACACTGCTCTTTTTGCAAGTGAACCAAAATTTGTAAACAAAACCACACGTGTGCTAAGGTCGTCCATTCATTGGACAAGGATTCTCAAGTAGGGAAATCAGGAAGTGCAAAAAAGGCTCAGCATGGAGATATTTCGTACTGCAATATTTGAGGAGCTCTTTTCCAAAACGCGATAAATCCATTTCAATAGTTTTCAGGAAAATTACATTTTTTACCTAGACCCACACATCTTGTGAATATTCAATTTATCTTGTTAATAATGTTTTTTTTCCTCAGTCTGAACATGTTGAACAATGATTATTAAATTAAACAACAATATTGTTGATGATAAATTCAAAGTTAATTTTTTTTTCTTCAAAACGCTATAAATCCACACAAAAAATGGTGATGATTTTGCCAACTTAATTAAGTTTTGTTTTGTAGAAAGCCTTTCTTTAAAGTGGATTTCGTTTTGTATAAATTGTATCTTAATTTTAATAATGTTTTCATTAACCAATTGCCTGAATTCAATAAATAAGCAGCAAATAGACAATATAATCATGACATGGAGGCGTCGCCGCCGGCACTTGCATTGCACGGGAGCTGGAGCGCATCTCATCATAAATTAACCGAAATTCAGCGTAACCTATGCTTCACAGCAGACATGAGAAATTTATCTATATAGAAAGATTGAAATGTCTTTAAACGAAACAATTAAAAACGAAAATAAATAGCCTACTCTCTGATTATGCAATCCATTACACGCATTTCTCTCTATAGGCGCGTACAGAGATGCTGATCGTCAGTTTCATCTTTGCAGACACTGACACACAGAAAACAGTTGATTAATAAAAAATAAAATAAAAAATTCGATTTTCGAACGATATTCGACTTTTGCTCTTTGATCGTCGAATGGCAGAAATTATAATATAGACAGAAACCTTTGGCAGCAGCATCTACCCCCATGTAGGTCTCACTGGCTCATCAAGGCCATCAAAAGTATTATCACCGTTTAAAGCACTCATTTTGAGGAATGAATGAACATAAACAAACCTCTGTTCAGCGCGCCGATGTTGGATTGCGTATAACGCTCACTGAAGTCTGATTTGTCTATAGGATTTATCGCGTTTAGGCTAAAAATAGGTTTGGCGCTTATCGCGGTTTGGAAAAGAACTGCATCTTGCAGTACATTTTAAACAAGGAAATATAGCGATTTGGCATGAAACATTGATGGAGCAGTGAATAGGTTCAGAACACAGCGCAGAAGACGGATAAGGTATAAAGTTTTCATTCATGGAGAGGGGCTATGTTCACAGATTCAAATATGAGATTCTTAATACTGCTAACGAGTGCTGTCAATGTTAACGCTTGCGATAGTTTGTCCAGTTTAACGCAGCATCATCCTTGTATTGTAACTATCGCATTATATGAACTGCAAAAGCTTTGTTTGCATCTATGCACGATTAAACTAAAGAGAACGCTCTGTATGTGAATGTCCTAATGCACACTCATTCATTCATTCCATTCCAATGATGCACACACGACACACAGAAAGACGCGCAACAGTATCGTGTGGCCAGACAGGGCGCCGGAATGGAATATAGTAGGCTACAACAGATCTTTCTTGCAATTGGGTCGGTTCATGTTCACACCGTAAACGAACCGTACCAGAGTTCGTTTGGAACCGTACCGAGACCACCTCTTCAGCTGGGTCTCGGTTCGGTTGTTTGGTCCGCACCCGAGTTCGATTGTTGTATTCACACCTGCCCAAAAGGTCCGCACCAAGGGGGTAAACGAACTAGAGTTCGATTCAATCGAACCAAACAAGGCAGGTGTGAATACACCCTGAGTTAAAGCTCCGGGGTCCGGACCAGGCCGCACTCTCATCCCCGCTGACATAGTGGAGAGAACCGCGCCGCCCTGCTACTGACTGCCCGGGACTCGGGAGACCACAGGACGATCAGCCGTTTCTAAGGAGGAAAATCGCGGAGTTCATCAGCGCTCAGGTGATCTGTTGATTTATTTTGGCTCATTCGAGTGAAGAGGCCATTTGCTGTTTTCTAGGCCACAACGCTCCCCAGCAACGTAACAGGCCTGCAACGGGGTGGGTTGTTTTGACTGGTGTGTGTGTGTGTGGGCCCACGCTTGTAAATTTACTGTTGTGCTATTCGTTTTTTGTGTTTTATACTTTGGTTTGTGGTTTTGATACGAACCAAGTGTACTATGGGATAATGATTTTCCCCATCACATTTATCTGTATCTGCTGTTATTTTCCATGGGTAATTGAATATATTTTAGGGTGAAATTAATTTAATTTACATTAGAGATATATTTACTGAGACTTTGTGAGGTACTCAACTGGTATTTTGAGAGGTATTTATCAAAAGTGATATACACTTCTGTCTTTTGATAATTCAATCCAATCCAGGGTTATTAATACACTAGTCTTTTATTTGATAATTTTCCTTTTCTGTTTAATAAATCCTATTGTTAACTTCTTTAAACCTACCTTTTGTGTTGATTTAGGGTTTTCTCTGGTGGGTTAATTGACATTAAAAATAAGCATACTACTAAAAGAATATAAATATATTTAATCTGAGTACAGTGGTCAACTAGGGTAATAGGAGAGACATTATTATAAAGTCGAGAGACATTTTCAGAACCTGGGTGCTCCGCCCTATTAATGGTCAAGGGTAGGGGGCGCTACATAATTTGGGGGCTCGTCCGGGATCTTTACTTCCTGTTACCCTGATGAAGACAAAAGAGACACTGAACACAAGAGCCGAGTTATATTTTAAGCTTAAATAAGTTGACTGATAATTATCTGCCTGAAGTTTCAGCATGGCCTTTGGAAGTAGCCCACTCCTGCTCGCTGAACTCTCCAAATGGTGTAAGGAGGCAGAGATTGAGGAGGCTCATGCAATACTGTTGATTGGCGTACCTGCAACTACCGAAGTAGCAAGTATTGAAGATGCTGTTCAAACTGTGAAACTTTTTGGAAGAGTGCGAGTTAGAGACTCAAAAGTGGGGCCAAGTCCTGATACCGTCATGGTGCTATGTGAGTGTCGTGAAGTCATAGACCCTGCCCGCATTCCAGCTGAACTACTGCGGCCGGATGGAGAAGAGTCGTGGAAAGTGGTAGTGGCACCTCTTAATGTTTCAACCTCCGAGTTTTCCAAGAAATTGTCAAAGTTCTTAACAGATGAAGGAAAATCTATGACTGACATACAGGCCTTGTTCTCTCCACACAGTTCCAGTTCCCCTGAGTCCATCATACGTGCGGTGGGTGAACTTCTGGAGAAGGCAACAAAACCATCAGGTGAAATTAATGCTTATCGACGACTACGTATCTTTTCTGGCATTGTTCCAATACCGATTGGAGAGGAAAGTCTAGAAAACTGGATAGAACAGGCGAGATTAATGACTGAGGAATGTGAGTGCTCTGAAAAGGAAAAACGGCGAAGAATAATGGAGAGTGTGAAAGGGCCCGCCCTTGACATTATCAAAGCTGTTCGATTTTCATGTCCTGAGGCCAGTGCTTCTCAATATTTGGAAGCGTTAGAAAACACATTTGGAACCTTTGAGTCAGGGGAGGATCTATACTTTGCTTTTCGTCTATTACGTCAATTCCCTGGGGAAGCTTTGTCTGACTTTTTACGTAGGATGGAGAAATCCTTAACTAAAGTTGTGCAAAGAGGAGGGTTGAGTCCCCCGATGATGGACAGAACAAGGGTTGAACAGCTGATTAGAGGTGCGGTAGAGTCGGATCTGATGCTTCTGCAATTAAGACTGAGGGAGAGAAGAGAACAGCCACCAACTTTCTTAGCCCTACTAAATGAAATCAAAGGAGCTGAGGAGAATGAAACCGCTCGCCATAAACTCAAGGTATCCGTGAAGCCCATAAAGCTGAGACAGGATGGTAAAATAGACTCCTCTGTGATCAAACAGAAGAAATTCATGAGCTAAGATCCAAATTCATGGAGAATCCAAACACCGTGTCTGTTTCTGCCATGAGGGTGGATCCAAAAGACAATCAGGAAAAGAAAAGAGCTGATTCCCATGGAGAGTCTGAAGTACAAGCGTTAAAGAAGCAAGTTCAACAACTGCAACAACAGCTGGCAGTAATGAGTTTTAGTTCCACTACTCAGTCAAGCCCCAGGTCTGTTCCAGTATCATATAGAGAAAAGCCAGTTAAACCCAAAGATGATTTCTTCTGTTATCGGTGTGGAGAGGATGGACACATCGCTACCAAGTGTCAGTCACCTGAAAACACCTCTCAAGTAATACAGAAGTTGTTACGTGCTCTCCGAAAAGCTAAGTCTGAAAAGAACCCTGTGACTGGAAACAGTGCCACTTCTAACAGCCTAGACTGTTTCTCTAAAAAGAGTCAAACGCTGGTCTGTGGAGTAAGTCAACTTCCTAGAGGGTTAGTGGGTCCTGCCTCAACCATTCCTGTGGAGCTGAATGGATGTCCTTGTCAAGCTTTACTGGATAGTGGGTCCCAGGTCACCATTGTATTTGACCAGTGGTATTCCAAATACTTACCACAGATACCGATCCATCCGCTCACTGGATTGTCCATTTGGGGTCTGAGCTCTTCTAGTTATCCATACAAGGGATACATCATAGTGGATGTTTTGCTTCCTGTTTCCCTCACTGGGGTTAAAGAGTCAGTTTCTTGCTTTGGTCTGCCCTGAACCTCAAGGTCCCCAGCAAGTTCCCGTAATAATCGGCACCAACGCAAGCTTCTTTCAACGTCTAACCATGCTCAGTCAGGACTCTGGTGTACCAAACCAAGCACACACCCTGAGAATTCAGTCGTCGCTCCTCGAACCATGTTTACTGCGGGTGCAGGGAAAAGAGGAAATCCCAAAGCTCCGGGGTCCGGACCAGGCCGCACTCTCATCCCCGCTGACATAGTGGAGAGAACCGCGCCGCCCTGCTACTGACTGCCCGGGACTCGGGAGACCACAGGACGATCAGCCGTTTCTAAGGAGGAAAATCGCGGAGTTCATCAGCGCTCAGGTGATCTGTTGATTTATTTTGGCTCATTCGAGTGAAGAGGCCATTTGCTGTTTTCTAGGCCACAACGCTCCCCAGCAACGTAACAGGCCTGCAACGGGGTGGGTTGTTTTGACTGGTGTGTGTGTGTGTGGGCCCACGCTTGTAAATTTACTGTTGTGCTATTCGTTTTTTGTGTTTTATACTTTGGTTTGTGGTTTTGATACGAACCAAGTGTACTATGGGATAATGATTTTCCCCATCACATTTATCTGTATCTGCTGTTATTTTCCATGGGTAATTGAATATATTTTAGGGTGAAATTAATTTAATTTACATTAGAGATATATTTACTGAGACTTTGTGAGGTACTCAACTGGTATTTTGAGAGGTATTTATCAAAAGTGATATACACTTCTGTCTTTTGATAATTCAATCCAATCCAGGGTTATTAATACACTAGTCTTTTATTTGATAATTTTCCTTTTCTGTTTAATAAATCCTATTGTTAACTTCTTTAAACCTACCTTTTGTGTTGATTTAGGGTTTTCTCTGGTGGGTTAATTGACATTAAAAATAAGCATACTACTAAAAGAATATAAATATATTTAATCTGAGTACAGTGGTCAACTAGGTTAATAGGAGAGACATTATTATAAAGTCGAGAGACATTTTCAGAACCTGGGTGCTCCGCCCTATTAATGGTCAAGGGTAGGGGGCGCTACATAAATCAATAATAGCATAATATAGGAAAGGAAGGTGATATTGACATAGTTTGCCCAGCCTTGCCTAATAACGCACTGTTATGCCCCATGGCTCAAAAGGGACGCAACAAAATTGAGACACATGAGAAAGCCAAACATTTTAAAGCAAAAATGTATTCAAAAAAGGAAAACGTTACAAAAGATGTAAAATGTAGTAGTTAGGCATCAGTAGTGTAATACAAAATTAATGCATGGGAATGTAATGTGCTGTGGCATTGGGATGTGTGCAAAAAGTAACTCAACCAAACAAATAACAAAGGTAAACAAATCTAGTAGGCTGCCCGCATCTGCCTTCCGTCTTGCTTCATTTATAGGCCAATAGGGAAGTAAGCAACAGGTGTAGACGATGTAATCATTTGGGAGTAATCCAGCCAGCACTGGGGAAACCCCCACTAAAGACACGGGTTGTAACACTCCTCCCCTTAAACAGGGGTCTGTCAAGAATCCCTGCAAATAAACAATTAAGACAATTCAGCCACAGAATAAGCCCCATAATTCCAAATAAATGAAGGACCAAGGACAGCTGCCGGGGCAAGCAAAAATAATAAATGAATAAAATTAAACAACCGCATGTTAATTATTCATAGGGGCACGTGCAGCATCTGTCACAACATTTTCAGACACTCTGATGTGTTAAATGTCAAGGCAATAAGCCTGCAGAAATAAGGACCAACGTATCAGTCTTTGTTTCGGGCAGTAAAGAAAATTCAAAAACGTCAATTGTTTATGGTCTGTATAAATGACTACAGGTTGACTTGAACAAACATAGATGTCAAAATGTTGCAAGGCCCAAATCAAAGCATTTTTTCCACCTCAGAATAATTTAGTTGGTAAGAATTAAACTTGCGTGAAAAGAAACTGACTGGACCACCCCCTGCTCATCAGCTTGTTGGAGGACAACTCCAGCTCCAACCTGACTAGTGTCCGCAAGGAGCAGCAAGGACCGCAGATTAGCATAATAAAGATTTAACATTTTCAAAAGTCAGCACAGTAAGTTCAGTTCAGTAAGTGGTGTGACAAGTGATGAAAAGTTACGACAAAAGGAACGGTAATAACCTACTAAATAAAAAAAACTGCATAAGCTCGTTTTTGGTAGTAGGTGCAGGATACTCTTGAATAGCTTTCATTTCCGACCACTTTACCAAAGTAAGTCATAGTGGCCTGAGCAAAATCACACTTTACCAGGTTCACGGTCAAGTTGGCTTCC
This sequence comes from Chrosomus eos, assembly GCA_036326025.1. Taxonomy (NCBI): domain Eukaryota; kingdom Metazoa; phylum Chordata; class Actinopteri; order Cypriniformes; family Leuciscidae; genus Chrosomus; species Chrosomus eos. The sequence goes on along the minus strand of CM070828.1, from coordinate 10,598,138 downwards.
GACGGAGTGACAAAAGAAGAAATTTCTTGAGCTCGCTGAGTCAAAGGCACTTGCCAATAGCCTTTTAGCAAGTCAAGTTTTGTCAAAACACAGTCTTGGTCAACACAGTCGCCAACCCGTGGGAGCAGAAAACAATACGATTTTGTCACACTATTAACTTTTTGAAAATCTGTATAAAACCTTACTGACCCTTCAGGTTTTCCAACCAACAGACAAGGAGATGCCCAATCTGAACAGTAGTTACCAGGGCAAACCCCCCTCCCAGTCTCTATGCAGCAACTGTACACAATAAGCACGAAGGAGAGACTTTGTTTGATGAAATCTCTCTAATGCTCCATGGCTTTGTGCATGATACGCACTAGCGAGGTTACAGTATGCTCAATTTTTTCAGCTGTTTCAAAACTTGTTGGAAGAGGTGAGAGGTAAGATTAGTACCCTGATCACTCTGAATGATTTTGATCACTCTGAATGCTGAAAATTGACATAAATTGGTTGACAAAGGTCTTACAATTGAGCACAATGTAATTGTACGCAATGGATAGGCAGAAGGAAAATGTGTTGCCAGACACACGACAGTAAGCAAGCATTTGCTTCAAGACTTTGAACATGGTAGAGGACCCACACAATCCACAATAATATGTTCAAAGGGATCACAATTTGACAGAATCAGAGCCGGTTTAATGAGTGGAAATCTGACCAATTTTGGAGTCTCTATGATAGCGCCACCACCAGTTCAATAAATACAGTTTTCTAAAGGTTAAAACTTTTGCAACCCTTTGTTCTACAAAAATGACATTTAGTTTACCAGATTCCTCTCTTCATGCTGATCACATTCAATATCTTACATTAAGACTCTGCCTATTACAGTTGTGGCCATTTTGAAAAGTACAGTATTCAGTTTTTTTGCTACTCCTTCAAAATTTTTTCCAATTTTGTCCAAACATTTGCTCAAATGATCTTTGGACTGAGCCGCACAGAAATTACTGAACAGAATTTCATGACATAGAGGTGGGAAAAAAAGTTATGATGTTGCAAACTTAATGAGGGTTCGAATCCTGGGGGGGACATGTCCAGACCGCAAGAGGTACAGTAGAAGTGGTGCAAAAATTGTTTCAGTTCCAGACATGGTGTCTATCTGATAAAGGAACTCAATAAATATAACATGCAACAAATTTATATAACATGTCTTCATGTATAGCGCCACCACCAGTTCAAAAATGTACTTTTCTAATGATTATAACTTTTAAACCATTTGATCAAGAAAAATGAAACTTAATACACCTGATTCCTCTCTTCATGCTGACCACATTCAACATCTTACAATAAGACTCTGCCCATTATAGTAGTGGCCATTTTGAAAAATACAGTATTCAGTTTTTTCACTACTTTTTTCATTACAAATTTTGCCCGATTCTTACGGAAATTGGCTCAGATGATCTTTGAACCGAGCCACACAGAAATGACATGTGCTACTGTTCCCGAGAAATAACTTTCTGAGGTCGACTGTCACTGTGTTTGTTCTCATATGTGCTTAAATGCTTGCTGTGCTGTTGTGCATACTTAGCTACTGTGCTTACAGTACTTGCTGTACTTTTTACTTGATGTATTTGCTGTGCTTACAATGCTTGTTGTGCTTAAATGCTTGCTGTGCTTACAGTACTTGCTGTGCTGCTGTACTTGATGTGCTGCTGTGCTGCTTTGCTTACAGTACTTGCTGTGCTGCTGTGCTTGCTGTACTTTGCTTGCTTGCTGTGCTTGCGATGCCTTCGGGGCTTGGCCCCGTATTGCTGCTTGCAATATCTTATGACCTTATCTTATGACCTGATTTTTATCTCTTGTTCTTTTTCAGACAACAACTTTAATTTTGCCTCGTTAAACACTAGTATACTTTAAAACCCACATTAACAACAAAATGTATGTCACTTTATCACATTTAGTAGAAATTTGTATCTTCTCTGTTTACAGCCATTTGCAAATAATTTGCATATGACTTGATACTCTATGGGAAATAGAGAAACAGTGTAGAGGAGGGTATAGGTACCGAAGGAGGGGCTGCTTCACTTCCCCTTCTCTGATCACTTGAGGAACTCGAGGAAAGGAAAAAGAAAAAGTTAAAAGTTAACTCTATATTTGTTGTCCTTTTCAGTTTAACTCAGATCAGTCTCCTCAAATATTGAACAACTTCATTGTCAATGCCAGAATGCACGTGATACACTTCAGAGTGTTTTAAACATTTTAGGGTTCTAATATACAGCTCTACCTTACCTAACAGTGTTGACCCGCCAATTAAAACTTCTTTAATCTTCAGCGTGTTTAAATGTTTTAGGGTTCAAATATACAGCACTACCTAACAGTGCAGCCACGCCACTTTAATCTTAATACCACTTGCATCACAGCTTCATAGCCTTTTTCTAAAAGCATGGATCTTGTCACAGTCACCAGCTCAGTCACCAGCAGCCACCAACTCAGTAACCTGTCAGCACTACACTTCCCAGCATCCCTCCTGGTCCCCACCTACACTCAGTCAATCATCACCAGACCTGCTGCAGATCATCACCAATCACTATTGACTCGCTGCACCTGCACTCCTTCATCAGCATATCCTTTATGCCCGTTCTCCCCATAGACATCATATAGAGCTAGACGCCCTATTGGCCGCAAGAAATGCGGCCGCCATCTTAAACCGGTCATACTCCTATTTGCGTTGCATAGCAGCAGTAGATGCCAGATCACTGTGCAGCATATTCCTGCTCAAATCGGGGGAGCATCACTCGGGGATTACTTTTCACAAGAAAATTTAAGATTTAACATAACCGTACTATTGGTTGTATTTTGTGAATAAAATAATTCAATGTGTCCTGTATCGTAGCTACATGTATGACCTTTGCGAAAAAAAAAAGAAAAAAAAACACGTGAAATTCATTTTATTATTCAGTGAGATATGATTAATTAAATGCGCTGACAGCTCATTGCACAAAACAGATTGCACTGAGCGGAGCGGGTGACCGGTCTAAGATGGCGGCCCCACGGCTCGTCCGCGCCAGTAGGCAGTAGCGGTCGATAGGGCGTCTATCTATATGATGTCTATGGTTCTCCCTTCACCCTGGGTCTGCTCTCGTCGATGTTACTCTGACAAACATACTCCTTACTCGAACACTCACCTGAGATCGTCAGCTGTATCCTGTCTCCCGTCTGTCTTCAACCTGTCGTCAAGATCCAGTTCCCAGGTGAAAAAAAGTACACTAAAATACATTTTATTTAAGTGCACTTAGTACACTTCCATAATGTACTTAAAGTGCTCTATTTTCGCACACTAATTTTGTACTTAATATACTAAAAGCTTAACTTTAGTACTTCTTAAGATAAACTTAAGATCAACTAAGTGTACTCAACTGTGCTATTTTGACACACACTTAAGATGAACTTAAATATATTTTTAATATACTATTTCAACCTTTAAAAAAATGTATTTTGTTACCACTTTTAGTATATCTAAAAACCCATTTTTAATGCATTTTAATTACACTAATACATTATTTAAAATATAATAATAATATATTATAAATATGTATATATTATACTTAAGGTGTATTCCTTTGTCAAAAAAAGTACACTAAAATACATTATTTAAGTGCACTTAGTACACTTCCATAACGTACTTAAAGTGCTCTATTTTCACGCACTAATTTTGTACTTAATATACTAAAAATTTAACTTTAGTACTTCTTAAGATAAACTTAAGATCAACTAAGTGTACTCAACTGTGCTATTTGACACACACTGAAGATGAACTTAAATATATTTTTAATATACTATTTCAACCTTTAAAATTTTTTATTTTCTTACCACTTTAGTATATCTAAAACCCATTTTTAATGCATTTTAATTATACTAATACATTATTTAAAATATAATAATAATATATTATAAATATGTATATATTATACTTAAGGTGTAGTCCTTTGTAAAAAAAAGTACACTAAAATACATTATTTAAGTGCACTTAGTACACTTCCATAATGTACTTAAAGTGCTCTATTTTCACGCACTAATTTTGTACTTAATATACTAAAAGCTTAACTTTAGTACTTCTTAAGATAAACTTAAGATCAACTAAGTGTACTCAACTGTGCTATTTTGACACACACTTAAGATTAACTAAAATATGCTTTTAACATACTATTTCAGCTTTATTTTTTTATTATTTTGTTATCCCTTTTAGTACTATTGAACCCATTTTTAATGCATTTTAAATACACGTATAAATTATTTAAAATATAAGAATATATACAAATCATATTTATGTATTGCTCACATATTTTTAATATAGTAAATCATTTATTTCAAATATATTTTAACTCTGTTAACAGTACCTTTATAAAACAATTAAATAATGGTTATTTAAAAAAGTAGTCAAGTACGTACACTATGACTGTTATCAGTAGCATTTTCTGCCTCATTTATGCTAAAATTATACTTGATAAAATTATATTTGATTAAAGTAAATGTAATTCATGTAATGTAAACACTCATAGTTTAAAAAGGATACCACACAATACAGCACAGGTAGGCTATGTACAAACAAACAGCATCTCTTTCTTGAAAAACACTTTAATTTTTCGATACGTTATTCACACACAAGTCTACAGCATACAGTACTTATCTTAAATATGAACAAAACACGATTTTCTTTTCTTTTTTACATTTTACAATCATTTCCTAAACAAACCTTAGGGAAAAAAACAACCAACAACAAAAAATAACTTAACAGTGTTTTTTTTCCCGACACAAACCTTTCGTTATTGCATTTTCTAACAAGGGTAATAAAGGCAAATATTGGCTAAGAGACCCTTTTCACAGTCTGTGCGTCATCATATCTGATCTATAATGTAGGCCTAAAGGATGGCTATTACTTAAGAATTCCGTTAGTCTTCGAAAGAAAAACTGAGATATTGTAATGAAACCCGAGAGATTGATCCCTCCGATAAACGATTCACCAAAACAGTTCACGTTTGAAAAAGTTAATCGCAAAAAGCACCTACTACATGAATCGCGTGGTTTCCTCCAAGTCCTCTAAAGAAACACGATCGCTCTTATTTAATAGTTTAAACGTAGACTTCTAAATCTAATCACATTCAAGGAGCATACGCAGCAACTGAAGCTCTTTGAGTGAAATGAGCTCATGATCATAAGAACCAATCACAGCCGTTCAACGGCTCTGGAACCAATCAGGACTAGTCACAGGTGTTATGCATTTTGTTCAAATTTAAACAAGTACAAAATCTTTTATGAAAACATTTAAACATCTGTGGAAAATGTATCTATGATGCATTTCAAATAATATGTTAAAATCCTTATGGGAATTTCAGTAGTATTAATGTATGGTAATGTACAACAGCCTTTAATCAAGTAAAAGTGAACAATATTAATTTTAAGTAGGCTTATTGCAATGCTTAATAATAGTTGACAAATGTTTATAATACATTATAAGTTGGTACATTATATAATGTAATCCCCCCCCCAATATTAAAATTATAAATATATAAATATTAAAATATATTGCAGTAGGCCTAAGTGTTTAAAAAGTACTTTAAACATACTAAAAGCTTAAACCATTTTGCTATGTTCTTACACAAAGAGCAACATAAGTATGTTTTCTTTAAATACACTAAAACTTCAAACAATGTATGGTTGTGTTTAGCGTATTTCTTAAAAATGTATCTAAGCATTTATTTATTTATTACCAAAGTACTTGTAGCATACTTTTTAGAAATATATTAAAATTATGCTTGTGTTTAGCATATTTCTTAAAAGTATAATTAAGCATATATTTATTACCAATGTACTTATAGTGCATTTGTTAGAAATATATTAAAATTAATGCTTGTGTTTAGCATATTTCTTAAAAGTATAATTAAGCATATATTTATTACCAATGTACTTATAGTGCATTTGTTAGAAATATATTAAAATTATGCTTGTGTTTAGCATATTTTTTAAAAGTATAATTAAGCATATATTTATTACCAATGTACTTATAGTGCATTTGTTAGAAATATATTAAAATTATGCTTGTGTTTAGCATATTTCTTAAAAGTATAATTAAGCATATATTTATTACCAATGTACTTATAGTGCATTTGTTAGAAATATATTAAAATTATGCTTGTGTTTAGCATATTTTTTAAAAGTATAATTAAGCATATATTTATTACCAATGTACTTATAGTGCATTTTCTAGAAATATATTAAAATTATGCTTGTGTTTAGCATATTTCTTAAAAGTATAATTAAGCATATATTTATTACCAATGTACTTATAGTGCATTTGTTAGAAATATATTAAAATTATGCTTGTGTTTAGCATATTTCTTAAAAGTGTAATTAAGCATATATTTATTACCAATGTACTTCTAGTATACTTGTTAGAAATATATTAAAATGCAAAAAAAATTGCAATAAAAATACATTTAAAATATCAATGGATTTAATATACTTTCGCAATTACACTTAAGTACTACTTAAGTAAAAAATATACTTTAAATTAGTGTATTTATAGTGCATAATTTTTACAGTTTTATTTAGCACAAAAAGTAAGAATGTACTACAAATATACTTTCTTGTATTTAAGTGTTTTTTTAGTGCACTAAAGTACACTTTTTTTTCACCTGGGTGTCTTTGCTCGTCTTAATCACCTGCACAGAAACCCAAGTCACCTTCATTTATTAAGTGCTTTTAACAGTCTGGATTGTTTCAAAGCAGCTTTACAGTGATAATAGTAATTACCGAAACGTACTCGGTTACTAACGTAACCTCGGTTTCTCTCTAGAGAGGGAACGAGTACTGCGTAATATCTTACGCTATGGGGAAACACTCTTTCCTCGAGATATTGAAGCCAAAAATTATCCTTAATTTTTTTAATCATGCAAACGCTTTTGCAGCAGCAAGCAGACAAGGCGAAACAGCTCGCGCGCCCATTGGCTGCCTCGCTGGAAAAGCTGCAGCCTATCGAGTGAAGGCACTGCGTGACGTAATGACGAATGAAGACGCTTCGCGCTCATTTCGTCATGTCCCGCCAGTATAGGCGTGGTCTCGCCCTATAAATACCCCTCGATAGCTGTATTTCTCTGATTTTGTACACCGAAGCAAACCAGAGCATAGTCCAAGCACGGCAAGATACGCAGTACTCGTTCCCTCTCTAGAGAGAACCGAGGTTACGTTAGTAACCGAGTACGTTCTCTTACGAGAGTATCTCTCATACTGCGTAATATCTTACGCTATGGGGACCCCATACAAAACGCCGTGCGGACAGGGATCCAACACCAGAGTCCCGGGGCAAAACCCGGGGCACATCTAGTGCATAATCACCATAACTCACATAGAGTAGAGGAGGAGAGGCTAGAAGCATCACTCCTTTATAAAGTCCCGTAGGGATACTGACCCGTAAGGGCAACATAGCCGCATTGGCGGCCAATAAGCCCGAAGTTCAGACCGCCAAAAGCTTAGCTTGTAGGGCGGGCACCTCCAGTTATAGTACTTGATAAATGTCGACGGCGAGGCCCAGCCCGCAGCCGTACAGATATCCTGCAGGGAGACCCCGCTAAAACCATGCCCACGACGAGGCCACGCCTCTTGTGGAGTGCGCTTGACACCCAATGGCACCGCAGGCCCTTGGAAGTGTAAGCCAGCGCTATGGCATCCACTATCCATCTGGATAGGCTCTGTTTTGAGGCGGCGAGTCCCTTAGAACGGCCGCCAAACAAAACGAAAAGCTGCTCGGTCTCTGCCTGAACCCAGCCGAGCGGGACACATAAGCCCTTAACGCCCTGACAGGGCAAAGGAGACTCGCGTCCCTCTCCTCATCGAGAACCGGAAGGGCTGACAGGGAAATCACCTGGGCCCTAAACGGTGTATTGAGGGATATCGGCACGTAGCCGTGCCTTGGTTTGAGTACGACCTTTGAGTCGTTAGGCCCAAACTCCAGACATGACGCGCTTACAGAAAGCGCCTGCAAGTCCCCTACACGCTTCACTGAAGCGAGAGCCAATAGAAACACCGTCTTAAGGGACAGGTGCCTCATATCCGACAGCTGGATCGGCTCGAACGGGCGCCTTTCATGCCTCCAAGACCGTGGAAAGGTCCCAAGCCGGACTGAAGGGGCCTGGGAGGATTTAATCTCCGAGCCCCTCGTAGGAAACGCACGACTAAGTCGTTTTTTCCCCAGTGACTGGCCAGACACCGTTTAGCAAACGTTGCTATGGCCGCCACGTACACTTTGAGCGTGGATGGGGTCCTTCCCTTATCCATCAGCTCCTGAAGGAAGGCAAGCACTTCCTCAACCCCGCAGTCCACGGGTGAAAAGCCACGGGCTCGACACCAAGTAGAGAACACCGACCATTTCGAGGCATAGAGCCGTCTGGTAGACGGAGCTCTAGCCTGTGCGATCGTGTTTAGCACTCCTTCTGGAGGCTAGCGGTACCCGTTGATGGCCCATGCGTGCAGGGACCACAGTTCCGGGTGAGGATGCCAAATCGAGCCCTCTGCCTGAGAGAGGAGATCTCTCCTCAACGGTACAGGCCACGGGGCAGTGCTGGTCATCCGCATCAGGACCGGAAACCAAGCCTGGTTCGTCCAGAGCGGAGCCACAAGCAGCACTGGGCACCCATTTTCCCTGATCCGCTCCAACACCTGTGGCAGGAGCGAGACCGGGGGAAAAGCATACAGGGGACCGCTGGGCCAAGTATGGGCCAGCGCGTCCCTGCCCTTTGAGAAGAATACTGGGCAGTGAGCGTTCTCGCGGACGCGAACAGGTCCACCTGCGCTCTGCCAAACGTTTCCCACAGTAGCTGGACCGTCTGCGGGTGCAGCGACCATTCTCCTGTCAGGACGTTGTCTCTGGACAGCATGTCTGGACCCGTATTCAGGTGCCCAGGCACGTGCGCCGCTTTCAAAGAAGGAGGTTGCGCTGGGCCCAGACCAAGAGGGTTCCGTCAGCCTGCAAAGGCGTGCGGACCTGAGGCCGCCCTGGCGATTTATGTACGCCACCACTGACTTGTTGTCCGACCGGACCAAGACGTGGTGGCCCCTCACCAGGGGACAGAAGCGCCGCAGCGCTTTGTTGACTGCTATCAATTCCAAGCAGTTTATGTGAAGGAGCTTCTCCCGCTCTGACCATAGGCCAGCCAACGGTCTGCCCTCGAGCAGCGCTCCCCACCCCGTGGTGGAGGCGTCCGTAGACACCACTTTCACCCTTGAGCGCGTCCCCAGACTCACACCAGACTGAAACCAGCTGGTTACTTTCCAGGGTTCCAGAGCCGAAACGCACCTTTGGTCGACCCTGAGGCGACACCGGCCCGTGGACCATGCCCGGGGCGGGACCCGTGCTTTCAGCCACCACTGCAGTGGGCGCATGCGAAGCAGGCCCAGCTGGAGTGCATGGGATGCTGAGGCCATCAGGCCCAGCATTTCTGAAACCGTCTGAGCGGGACTATGGAGCCGTGGCGGAAGGATTCCGCGACGCGCTGAATACTTAGTACGCGCTCCGGTGACAGGCGTGCCGTCATGGAAAGCGAGTCTAACACTGTTCCCAGGAAAGAAATTCTCTGGCTGGGACACAGCAGACTCTTTTCCCAGTTGACCGTCAGGCCCAGTGTCTCGAGATGCTCGAGCATTGTGGCCCTGTGTTCTATGAGCTCTGACCGTGATCGAGCTAGAATCAGCCAATCGTCCAAGTAGTTTCATAACTCGCATGCCCTGAAGTCTCAGGGGCGCGAGAGCCGCGTCCATGCACTTCGTAAATGTACGGGTGCCAAAGACAGGCCGAACGGCAGGACTGTGTATTGATAAGCCTGGCCCTCGAACGCGAATCTCAAGAATCGCCTGTGATGGGACGCTATTTGTATTTGGAAATACGCGTCTTTCAGATCTATCGACATAAACCAGTCCCCTTGGCGCACTTGCGCGAGGATTTTCCTGGTCGTAAGCATCCTGAACTGGCGCTTCACAAGCGCTTTGTTCAACTGTCTCAGATCTAGAATGGGTCTGAAGCCCCCATCTTTTTTCGGTACCAGAAAATATCTGCTGTATAAGCCCCCTTCGCTCTGAGCCTGAGAAAGGGGCTCTATGGCCCCTTTGCTCAGTAGTTTCGCTATCTCGGCTCGAAGTAGATGAGATACTTCGTTTTTCACCGAAGTCTCGACGGGCGCCGTACAACGGCGTGGACGTCGTGCGAATTGTAGCGAGTAGCCTCTCTTTATAGTGTTCAGCACCCAGTCTGATACCCCGGGTAGCTTCGACCACGCTTCTGCGCGAGTAGCTAGGGTAGGATGCAGACCGGGCTCTGGCCGTGACCTGGCAACGGCTCGAGAGCCCCGGTACCCTGGGAACACGACGCCGTGTTTACAGCGTTCGAGGCGGGGGGCGCGCTGGGCACAGCGGGCAGTCTGGCCGCGCTCATAATCTCTATGGCGGGACGCACAGCGAGAGTGAGCGGGGCGAATCCCTGGGATTCGGCGTGCTTGCGGGAGGATGTGGGCGCAAACCTACGGGCACATCTACAGCACTGTGCACGCTTTCGGCCGGAGCCGATAGATTGTGTGTTGGTTTCGTTTTTTACAGAAACCAAGGGACACGGGGCATGCAGCGTGAGCGGGCATTGTATGGGCGCAATCGCTACATTGTTTGCACAATCGACCTGAGTCAGATTTATGTGTGCTCGCCTCGCACCGTGGCGGGCTGTGTCTGGGTGTGGGAATGGGCACTGGGGCGTGGGCATTCTTACAACACTCATAACACCATCGGCCGTGGCCGGCATACCAGAAAATACACTCTTTATTGGATTTATCTGGGTAGCCATGAAAACGGCTTTTTTTGTGCAGGCAAGCGGGCTGAGACACCGGCTGCTTCACTGCTAAATACACTGGCACAGTCACATCGCAAGGAACTGAACGAGCGAATCTTTTCGGTGGGAGCCGGCCGCAGCGGGATCCGAACACCGTCGCTTTCTTAGAGTGGCTAGGAAAGCTTCGAGGCCTCGGGCTTGAGCTCAATCTTCGGCCGAGGCCCGCGCTGAGCGGGCGGCGTCCAGCAGAGCGAGAGCGCGGTCTCTGATCCCGGGCCTGGCGGCGCTGTGTAGCGGCGGCTGCGGGCGATGCAGGCCGAGGCTGCGAGCTGCGAGCAGACGGCTGCTTAGAGCGACCTGCAGCGGAGCTCGAGCGCTTCGGAAGGAAGTGCTTCATGGCCTGCGAAGTCTTCTGCTCCTCCGAGAATCTGTCCGCGAAATCCTTGACGCAGATCCGAAGAGGCCCGCAGGGGAAATGGGCGCGTCGAGGAATACAGAGCGCTCAGCTTCCGTCATCTCAGACAGCGTCAACCACAGATGTCTCTCACAACGGCGAGAGAGGCCATATTCCGCCCCATGGCCTGAGCAGCGGCTTTAGCGGCGCGTAGAGCAAGGTCCGTAGCGCCTCGTAAATCCGCCACATTGATCGCACCCGGGCCTTCCTCGTCCAGTTTAAGGAGAAGGTCGCCTGGTAGATCTGCAAGATCGCCATCGATGCATGCTGAACCGCCTGTCCAGCGGCTGTGTAAGCACGCCCGTGCAGCGATGAAGTCACCCGGCAGGCTTTAGAGGGGAGCGTCGTCTGCGCGCGCCGTCCCGCAGAGGGCGGGCAGAGATGCGACGCGACCGCCGCCTCGACAGGAGGAATGGAGAGATATCCTTTATCTCCCGCGCCGGTGACAGAGGAAAAGGCCGCAGAAGTGGAAGTGCGCAGTCTGGCGGAGAACGGGTGGTCCATGACTTGGCGACTTCGTCGTGGAGCTCAGGGAGGAAGGGGGCGGCCCTAGACTTAGACGGGGCTTCGTCTTTCTTGAGAAAGCGCCCGTCGAGTCTGTTGCGCGGCGGCAAGGCGGGCGCCTCCCACTCGAGGCCGATGCTTTCCCACGGCCTGGGTGAGCAGACGCATCAGCTCAGCCTCAATGCCGGGTCTCCTCCCAGAGGGTTGGCTAGACACGTCAGCGGGGGGGAGGTCCACAGAGCTCGCCCAATCCTCGCTATCGGTAAGCCACAAGAGAGCATACCTCGGCAGGCTCGTCCAGCTCGGGAGCGGAAGCGGCGGCAGACGGCGGGCGCTGTCCGTCCGGGAGCGACTCAAGTGAAGCCGGCGAAGCAGGCGGGCGAACCGGCGAGCTTTGGCGGGCTGGAGAAGGCTCGGGAGCACGCTGGGCGCGACAAATCTTACGGCGCGGCACAGAAGGCTGGACGCTGTTGTCAATACTACGCACGTGCCAGTACTGCAGAGTTACGCGCATACGGCAAAGTTTGGCAGTTGCTGTGCATCCACATCCTGTGGAGCTGCGATTGCGCTGTGCCTTCAAGTACCCATGCTGACTCACAGATGACTGTGACTTGCTTCTTCGGCTGGATTGGGAGCGGCCACGATGCCTGCAAATGCATCTTATAATAAGTATCTCTGTCTTTTAGAACATTAATTTTGCCTACGTAAGCAAAACAACACCCACAAACACAGGAATGTAATGATATAATAGAAAAATTTGACGTCAGCTGTACGCAGTTAAAAATTTGGCAATGGCACGATCTCATGAATGGAGACCAGTGAGAGGCTATAGTCAAACGGAGGGCTCTCACTACCCGCGTTCTGATACTTGCGGAAATAGGAAGAAAAAAAACAAGAAATAACAGTGTCTTCGAGGTGTATTTATCAGCTCCAAGAACACGCATGTAATGCGAGAATGACGAACACTAGCGTGTTAACGTCTTCATTCTCAATAACAGTCACGCATACCTCTCAACATGATAGACCCCAGACTTTTCCAGCGTAGTGCATAGCAAAAAGGCGCAGCGACTTTATCATACCACTTGTCCGCTTCATGCCTTCAAAAGCTGATTTGCACAGAATTACACAAAATTTAGATAACTGTGCAGCTACAACTCCAATCTCCTGGACTAAAGTGTTTCCCCAAGCGTCAGATATTACCATCACTAGATGATACCTGCCTCTACAGCATATTTTAGCTTCTACCCAAGCTCTAGGGACAGTCTATTGTCACGCAAAAATAGTCTTAAGTTGATTCACTTTTTCCATAGCGCAGAGATCATTAGTTAGATATCTTAATGGGGAGCACTACTCGGACACTTTTCACTAAATAAAAACCTAACCGTCTGGCTGTATTTCTGAAAAAATCAATGGCCTGTTGTTACAGATGACACTCCCAAGAAAAAGTGTATTTAAAGTGAGATATCGATTATTAATGCCTGCGCTCTGCAAACCTCAAAAAACACGAAACGTGCCGAAAGCGGGCCCACCGCCGGTACCATGGCAGTACGTGATTCGTCAATTTATATGTCTCATGTTGATATATATGTTGCTACTGTCGTGTAATCCTACAACAAACCCAAACCTCCTAACAACTTACCTGTCGTGCCTTAATTTCAAATCCATTACATGTTTGCTCGCTTCCTGCACCAGAACCCGAAGTCATCCCAACAAGTTTTAATCAGTCTGAAGTTTAACAAAGGAGCCTTACAGTGAATGTGATTCCGATACTTGGCTTACCACACTCTGCAGTTGAATAAAGACTGTTTAATCACTTACCACAAGACCTTTTCCATTCTGTAGGTGGTAACAATCTATTGTGCATAACAATAAAACTAATGCCTGCCGCACATCTGCCAAACAATTTCAGCCTATTGTCTTAAGCTATCTCCCGAAAAGTTTGAAGTAAAACATTATCCTTTTCTCAAGAAAAGAACACACCTGCGACCCAGCAAGGTGTTACAGCATCACGTTGTTGGGGAGATTAATTTCACACTGAACCTAAAAATCCAACCTCAATAAAATCGCTTAATTTTAACTAACATTTTCGACACATATCTATGCCAATGACAACGGTAATTATGAAAGTTTATTTTCAACAGTTTCAGTCATGTCTCATCACTGTTAATTATCATAGACTTAGAACTTTTTTAGGGGGAAAAGGTCTTACCTGAAATGACTGAGACAATGTAAGGTTGGAACAATGTAAGATTTGATCATAATGATCATTAATCAGCTGTCGGCTAATATAAATGCAATCAAAGACTTTGGCCTAAGACCAGAGGAGTCTTTTAGGATTTACCCTGTGTGACCCTGGCTTAATCGCTCAATTTGAGGCACCTACACTCTCGGTTCGATGCCGTGGTCGCCGTAGTGGCAAGGCGGAATCGAACAGAGGGATTGTAGGCGGAGCATATTGGCATAGGGTTTGAGGAGTTTAAAAAAAAAAACACAGAAATCTGAAACAGCTCTTTTTGTTGACTGTAGGTAGGAGGATGGACACATATCTGAAGACATCCTGCCCCCTTCACATGACCCCCAAAGTGAGAGAAGCATGGGCCAGTGGCTGTGGTTGGAGTTTTATTGTCTCTGATACCCTGAAATGCGGTCGGGCGCAAGTCGGGTGTACTCTTCCTCAGTGTATGGGGTTTTTTAAGTAGGGCACAGCTCCCCTGATGCCTGCTGGGGTTGGAGTATATTGACCCATTTTTTTTTTGGCAATCTGTGGTTTGCCTCCCTGTCTGAGTATTGACAAGGGACATATCTTCCCTTTGGATGGCCCCAAGGGATGATGCTAGGTGAGCCAACTATAGGTGGGCAGTATAATTCCCTCTACTTCATTTACTTCCCTCCCCAACTATGGCTGGGTCTTTAAAGAGGGATTACATTCCTTTGAAATGGCCCTAGTTTTGACAATGATGATAATTAGAGGAAGTTTGCTTGTGGGCGTCCCTCCTTGTTATCTGTCACTCAGATGGCCTAGTGCTAAATAAATAGTTTAGTTATAATGGGCCGTTACTCTGGTACTCTCCTCGGGGTTAATGCAAAGTGAACTAAGTATGGTAGGGCATTATATCCCCTCTATTAAGTTTGCTCCCCCTCCCCAAATACTGTTGGGTCTTTAAGTGGTGTCCATTCCCTTAATCCACAAATGTTGCAAACTTTTAGTTACTGGACAACTGGCGAGTAACCCTTTTTTTTACTCACCAAAGCAACTTTTTTTCATCATTTTGAACCATGATTTGAGGTTTTCATAAGTAGTAGGCTATTCTTGCAACTATAAGAAATCAATCCCACTCGAAACATAAAAACAAGTGGAATTGAGAACCAGTGACTCATCCCTCCTGCTGTTCAATCTGGATGTTGAATGATGTAGTTTTTTTTTTTTTTGAATGGGTGGTGGCTGCGACAATGCAATACAATCATATGGTTTATTTTTCACTTGTGGGTCGGAGAGAGGAATAGGGCAAGAGGATAAATTCACATCACTCAGCTTTCTGCTTCACTGAACTCCCATCTGTTTTCACCACAGGGTGTTAAGATGGCAAAACAGACATTTCTGGAATGTGGCACTAGAAGAGAGAGAAACTGAATGGCCTGGTTGAAATGATTCAGTGCAAGCCGGCCATTATAACTCTTTCTGCCATCATAATTGCTAAGTGTGTCTGAGTGGCATCTTTGCATTGATTTATTTTCTTGCAAAAGTTTTAGTGTTCGATTATGACTGTTTTTGCTAAAGTGCATTAAAGCTTACAAGACATTTACAAAGATAAAAAAGTAAGCTATTGTTCTCCTAGCGTCTGGCAAGCTTTCAGACCATGATCAACAGGCATTAGAACAGTTTCTATCTGCAGATGACCTTTCTCAACAATAGCCATTACAGCCATTATATTGTGTTGAACTAGTACCTGGCACGACACATATTATGTTACATATGGCCTATTTTTCCTGTTTATCAAGAATGTTTATGGAACCTGAAGAAAGTAATTTGTTTGCATTACCTTCCATCTCAGTGCCACTCAGATGGCTCAATTTGAATTGTGTCATCTTTGTTTATGGGAACCAAGGATCAATCACCTGTAATGTTAATGCCATGCGATTAATTAGTCTAGAGCAGGAAAACGACATCTTAGCAACACTGATGAAACCCCCTACCGACAATCCTGAACTGAGACGTGTAGTGTGGAAAAAGAAGGAAAACGTTAATTAAAGCTTTTAAAAGCCCTCTGGGAAAATATCTACTACAGTATAATAAAGTATTTGTGATGTATGATATTTTATTGCATCATACCAAAGTTGTGTAGCATCTGCCTGCAGAAGTTACCGTATCTGGGCCTTGTTAATATTTACATTAATTTACACAGTTTAGTGATAAGTTGCAGATTATTTGTAGCAGATACATTTTGAAAAATTACATCAAAATGATAAAAAGTAAAACAAAATAAGTATACAACCATCCCTATTAACAGTACTTTGCTCTTTTTTCACTGTAAAAAATATTTTAGCAATTTAGTTATTTCAACTTATTTTTTTAACTAGATTGTCCAGACAACAAGAAATTTTAAGTTTTCTTGTCCTCAACTTATCGAAATAAGTTAGTTAAACTAAAAAAAACCCATGCAAAAAGATAAC
The DNA here is from genome assembly GCA_036326025.1 of Chrosomus eos. Classification (NCBI taxonomy): domain Eukaryota; kingdom Metazoa; phylum Chordata; class Actinopteri; order Cypriniformes; family Leuciscidae; genus Chrosomus; species Chrosomus eos. The sequence continues at coordinate 10,581,669 of CM070828.1, read as the reverse complement.
TCAAAATAATGAGTTAACTTTTTTTACAGTGTATTTTATTAATTCTTTGGAGCCTGCAGAAACTGCATCTCATTCCCTGCAATGCATAATGACTGGAGCTCACAAGGTGTGACATGAAGAACCAAAGTGTAGCATTATTAGAATAAAACAGACAAAAGTAGTAAAATAAATGACAATTCAACCAAGAAAACTAGAACTCTGAACTCTGAGCTGAGGAAAACCCACAAGTTACATTTAACACTTGACAAAAGACACATGACAAGGAACCTGGGGGATAACAATCAGGGAGGAAACACATAAACACTGATATGACAAAAACAATACAGCTAAACTTCAAAATAAATGTCCTGATACACTGTAAAAAGTGAACAGTTGGATCAACCTAAAAAAATTACTTCAATTGGTAACACCTAAAAAAATTAAGTTTTCTCAACTTAAATTATCACGTTAAAATGTGATAATTTAAGTTGAGAAAACGTAATTTTTTAGGTGTTACCAATTGAAGTAATTTTTTTAGGTTGATCCAACTGTTCACTTTTACAGTGTATATAAAACATCCAACTTTGTAAAACAGTTACTGCTTCATGTTTAAATATTGTGGATTATTAACAAATGTTCACTTGCCCAAAGAAGCGTGCAAATGACGTTTTTAAATTGTGCGTGCGTTGTGTTGGGAGGAAGAACAAGAGAAAAAAGACATAAAATTAATGAAAATGTGTTTTGTTGATTTGAAGAAAATCTTTAATATATTTTAATATATATATATTTGCTTAGTGGAAACATGACCAATGCCAAGTGGGCACACACAACTTTACTCGATACTGTCCCAATAAAAGAAAACATTGCAGATTAAACCATAACTATAAGCTTCCATTATTGCAAATTGTGATAGGAGTGTGGCAAACACCAAAAAGGTGTTTGTAGAGCAGGTGAATCTTACACATTTCAGATAAACAACAAAAATCACTCCTGATTGTACTAGGAAGAGATTAAATTCTTAAAATCCAGATCTATAATCCATTTGATTCACTCAGCAGTGTTATCAGACATTTATAATGAGTTAGGTGTTTTTTCAAAACTCATCTAAATTGAACAGCACTAATGATAATGAAATGCTCTAGTGGAGCAGAAGAGAAGGTGCAATTATTTATGCGTTTTTCACTTCCTGCTTTCTAAGCATATATTAAGATAAGTGGAAATTAAATGCCAATGTTTGAAGGAGGTATTAATCTAAGTACTTGAGAAAGATAAAGTTGCTATTCCACAACTAGGACGCTACATCCAAGGGACGACACTTCTAAACGCTTTGTTTATAATCATTGAATAAATAAGCACAGATATGCATACATACACACACACACACACCACACACACACACACACACACACACACACACACACACACACACACACACACACACACACACACACACACACACACACACACACACACACACACACACACACCACACACACACACACACCGTCAATGGATCAAACCCCAAATACAAACTAATTCAAATGCAAAACAGCAGCTCTGTGAGTTTATCTTCTTATTTTCCATGTTTCATTCTTTCTTTAGAAAGGGTAACCCCGCCGAGAATAGGTTCTGCTCAGTTATTTATAGAAGACTATGATGAAAAGGCTTAGGGCAAAAAATATTTTCTTCTATCTGTAAGTTCCACTAATACTGCTCTGATTGCACTAACCGCTATCTGACGAAAGACGTGATTGTGATCTGCCTTCCTGTGTGGCCCTATAAAGACCAGAGGCTTTAGTGTTTTATCACCACCTGCCTCATATAATTTCCCTGAAGCTCCATTCCCACTGCCAGAGACAGATACACGGAGGAAACAGGGAGATGAGCGAGGAAAAGCGAGGACTGAAGCTAATGATCTTCCACAGAGTTTAAATGGCATCATTAGCAATGCAATGTGATGAAACTTTCTGACACCCTGCTGCCCAACTCCTCTGTGAAGAACAAATCGATTTTAACCCGACAGACTGATGCTTTTGGTACTGAGCTGAGAGTTAGAGCCATAACAACTCGAGAAATAGATTGGAGTCGAGGTGTAATGTGTGCTGACTGAATTCAACCGAGCTACAATGGTGAAGTCAGCTGTTCAGTTCCGTTATCATGCAGCTGCCGCAGAGAGATAACTACAACTTTGCAAAAGAGTTTGTTGCATTCCTTAAAAAAAATTAAGTAACATTCTGCATTCTGTCAGATTGATGAACTGAAGAATGTGTTAGCTCACAAGGTTATGTATATTTCAATTTAAATTATTCAATTTACTGTATTCATTTTTCCAACACAGTTGACTGTTCAGTGATAATTGACTTCGAATGCCACTTTTTGCATAGTCATTGCTTTTCTCTGCAACAATAATAACCTTGAATTATCTCCATTTTGTATATTACTAATATGTGATTAATTTCCTTCATTTGATTAATTAATTGATATACCAACTAGTTATTAATTTAGAGTTTGATTTATACAAAACTGATTATGCAGAACCTATTGTATTTATTTTTTATAAGCCTATAGATAAATACGCAATAAAAATAATTAGTTATTATTTATATTTATTATTATTGATATTAATAGCAGTAGAAGTAGTAATTATTGCATTTACATTTAAGTTGCTTGGCTTTGTAAATTGCTAATTTATTTGTATTTTTGTCTTACTTTTGAGCTTAAAATGCTATGAGTTTGACAACTGAGAATGAATAAAACGGTAATTTATGCAAACAATGTGTTATAGCAAAATAAGCCAGTTTTACATGTTAAACAATGTGTCTTGTTGAATGATGTAATGGCATTGTTGGTGCTATTCTTTTGATATCCACCATCAAATCATGACCTTTATCGGTACACCCTATAAAATATAAAATAATCTATAAAAGTAATAAGATTACCATACAACTAAAATATACACATACTTATGAGTATAGTTTAAAAAATATTACTCAATCTCTAAGCAAAATATCACAACCTATAATGTGACTGAGGAAAATACATTTATATTGCTGTCTCATATAAAGAGCAATAAATGAATAAAATGTCCATTATGAGTCATGCATTTGTAACGAGATCTGTTGTCTCTTTGTTCTAATGATTATCAGTTTGATGTGTATTTAAATGACAAGCATGAGGCAGAAGAATGAGACAGAATCCTATTAGCAGAGTGTTTTAATGGACTTCTTGTTTATGAGGTGTCTGATGCAAATGAAGAGAAGATGTTAAATGAGGTTGCTCTAGGCGGATCTTTAGCGGGATCAGACAGGAGAGAGACTCATTATAAGACATTCTGTCTGATTTACTGCTGTCTGGCCATCGGCTAACACCAACTCTCCCATGCATGGCTGATTATTTACATCTGTGTCATGCCTGCTAATGTGAATTTATTCGCAAGCGTGCTCATATGCATGACTGCATATGGAGGATTTAGGAGGGCAACCGATGGGTTCATTGTATAGGTCAAGTTTTCTGTAATGGATCAACTGAAGGCACGTTGTAGAGAGAACCCAATTGCAGTTTATTTACAAACATAACAAGATCAAACAAAACAAAAGCATGGCATGAACTCAAAAACATGAACATTGACGTGACGCTTACCAACCATGGTTACAGTGAAACAAAACTTGACAAGGACACATGGGTACATGGGTAACTGGATAAATATTGTGAAAGTTCTGATCCCATCTGACTTCTGACCTATAATGCTGCCTAAATCATAATCATACACTGTTCGTTTGTTGGCCAAAGGAGGACTGGCCCCCGACTGAGCCTGGGTTCTCCCAAGGTTTTTTTCTCCATTCTGTCACTGATGAAGTTTTGGTTCCTTGCCACTGTCGCCGTTTTCACCTTTGTCGCTATTGCCGTTTGGCTTGCTTAGTTGGGGGCATTTAATTTTATATTTAACAATACTATTACAACATTATTTCCCTGTTATCTCTGTAAAGCTGCTTTGAAAATCTGTATTGTAAAAAAGTAATATAAGTAAAGGTGACTTGACTTAACTTGACATGGCAAACATGAGGGCTTAAATACACAGACTAATGACAAGTCAAGGGACATCTGTGAACAAACGATTAACCAATGACAAGACACATGGCAGGATCACATGACAAACAGGGGATCACATAACAGACATGAAGCATGACATGAACAAAACCAAAACGTGACAGATGGGAAAGGAGAAGGCTATATTATTTATAGTCATTCTTGGCCCAACCTGTTAAGCCTATTCAAAGTGTCTGTATTTAAATGTGTCATTGCATGGTGAGCTTAGGAGAATTTTTAGAAAGATTTTGACACTTTGAGATGCTTTAAAATAATTAATGAATAATAATTTCCCCCTATTGTGTTTCATTAAGGATTATTGAAAAAATACAAACACAAAGTCAATACCTAATGTGTGCTAATAATGAAAATAGAGCCGGAAAGGAATAGAAGAAAAGAGGAAATCACAGCTCTGAGGGCTGTTGAATACACACATTTCATTTCCACGGCTTCAGATATTAAACATTACATAACATATGCATTTAGAATTGCACCATTTTAGCTGGTAGGTTTGACGGTTGTATGGATGAATGAATCAGGATGCATAAATACCATAGTCCCTCAGGATTAGGCTGTCAATCACTATTTCATTCCTTAAATTGTGCCTTTAACTGTCTATTTATATAACAAATATTTGCTTAACATATGCAGCATTAAAAAAAAACAGTATATCGGAACATAACCCATTGAACATTTGAGTGCATTGGTAAACATATGTTTTCCTCTTGGAGCGGAAAGTTAAATTGATTGCAAATATGTTGTGGTTGACAAATGACAAATGGAAACCAGGTTTTGGAACATTCTGCCTGAATAGCACACATTATTGATTAGACACACAGAGATTTTTTATTCTAGAAATTAAGAGGCACAGATGTGCAGAGAGATCAAGACATCAGATGCAGGTGAAGGGAGATCACGCACTGATTGTCTGATTAGAAGCTGCACTTGCAAGCCAAGTGTTGCTGCGATTGCACCAGATGAACTGTTTAAAAATCTGAACAAAGATGCACTCTAATAATTGACAGTCCTTCTAATAGTTCTTATAGTCAATGAGAGTCATTGTTTGGGCTTATAATAATTTGAGCAGTTATATTTAACCAAAGGTGATGTTGTATTTTGGATTTTAAGTAAAGTCTCAGGAATTTGTTCTCAAAAAATGTTCAAGGCTGGTGATTTCTGTGACCTTCATAATACATGCAAATTAGTCCTCCAACAAACAAAAACAATCAAATAATTGTACAGTCTCCTGAAGTTTTTATTATACCGCACATCTTTTATAGTCACTTAGTTTAATGTTACATGGTGAAGTTTAATATTTTAATGGTGTAATATTCAAAGAATAGATCAACCAAATATATCATCGTAAACTTATGTCCCCCTTATGTCATTTTGAACCCCCTATTAGGCTATTTACATTTTATGAAATTTTATTTAAATAACAGGAAATACTAGGCAGAATATCAAAGCTGCTCTTGATGGTGACTTATACTTAACTGTAGAATACAAAAGTCATTTGGACTATTTTTATGATATTTTTATAGTGCTTCCTTTTTGGAGGCCAACAGTATAAATTACAGTTCACATTTCTTATTGTCACAATCCTCAGTCACCAGACCGGTCACCTCACACTACATTTCCCATAATCCCTCCAGGCTCACACCTGCACACACTCATCTTATCATCACACCTGTTCGTATTCATTTCATCATCTCTGTGTATTTAGTGCCATTGTTTTGTCTTTGGTTGTTGTTGTTGTGTATGTTATATGCACACTGTTATGGCTGTCTGCTGCTTTGTGTTATTTAATCCTGTTTATGTTTGTATCCAGTCTTCATCTGTTTTGCTCATCCTGGGGCATGTAAATGAAAAAATAAAATAATTCTACCTGATTACTGGCTGTTTAAGTATCACATGTAGAAGAAACGTGGTTGGGAACTTTAAAAGTCAGTCCATATATGGTTGAACATATTTTGCATGCCCTTTGTTGAACTAAAACTTTTAATACTTTTTTTTCTTCATTTAATCCTTATTTGCTTAAATATTGGCTTGTAGCAAATCGTTTATTAAAGCTATACATCTGCACCTAAATTGTGTAGTATTATACCACAGCTTTGGACACTATAGCCTATACAATTGTGGCCTTCTGAGCGCCTTTTAAACACCCCTAACCATTTACAGGTAAACAGTTGGCCTATCATTATCAAATAACTAAAATATTATTTAGATGTGCTAGAGGCCAATACAACAATTAATCTGTATCCTAATTAAAGGATAAGGTAAAAATCAATCTGTAACACTTTATTTATCCTTGTTGCACAAATACTAATACTTTTACTTCAAATAGGACATATTAAAAGGCATAACGAAGTACACAGGCAAGGCAAGTGATGAACCCTATACAGAAACCCCTGTAGCTCAAATACGATTCCCAGGGAAAGCAAGAACTGATTAGAATGTAAATGTGTACGTTGAAATGCAATGTAAGTTGATTTGGATAAAAGCGTCTGCCAAATGCATAAATGTTATGATCCAATACACACTCACACATAAATAAGTCACACCAGAAATTGGTCAATCCCCATTCCCCTTCACGCAGCGCACTGTAACAATCGTAATGGGAATTATTGGACACTGACCAATGATATCATAATAAAAACCCTTTTGTTTATTTTTTATTATAAATCAAACAAGCAACCCAAGTGAGAAAAAGTAATGCAAAAGTAGCACAGCACATTACTTTCCATTAAGAGTAACTAATGCAATTAGTTAATTTTTAGGGAGTAAAACAATATTGTAATGCATTACTTTTAAAAGTAACTTTCTCCAACACTGCTTCTAAGTTCTAAGACACCATAGAAAGCCCAGTTTGATTGAGCCCAGGTCTCCTTTGCACAGAAGAAAGAAACTAGGCTACACGAGGTGAGCAAACGATGACAAAATTCAAATTTTTTAGTGAACTATGTTCAGCAGTTAATTATGTACACAATTTCAGTGATTGGTCTAAAAGGTGCGCGGTCCCTTTAATGAAGACAGCATGTCGTGCATTTCTGTGAAAAAAGCGGTGTTTTAAATGCCCGGTTGACGTCATTAAACTTTTTAAGCGGCTCGAGTGCGCGCTGAGGGGAAGACACACACGCGCGCGCTTTTCCAGCCACTCGCTGCAGATGCGACTGGACGGGTTCAGGTTTGCGGGGAATAACTACAGATTCAACCTTCCTTGTAAGTTAATTTCACTTTCTTTAAATAGATTATTACTGCGGTGAATATATGGTTAATGGCGTTTATTATAAGCATTTTTTTAAAGATAGCAGAAGCATCATAAGTAGTTTGCTTGAGCAGATCTGTTGCGTGCTGTTTACAAAACAGATCTTTTACGCGTCACATTTATTCTATAATTGTCATGCTAGATTTCACTTGTGCTATAGAATAGATAACAATCAAAAGGAAACAATAATTTTCTAATATGTTTGTGGTAAAACATGTTCATTTAGCCTGTTGTATAGAATGGCAGGTGTATTGGTGCAACTCGTGCATGCGCGTGTATATTTGATCGCCGTTTTATAAAGTTAATGTTCACCGGGCTTAACTGTTCCGTTGTTGCACTTTTCTGCTGTGCATTCGCCAAATCTATTGACCCAGAGCTCAGCCACCTACCCCAGCAGTGACACAGACAGAATTATGTTCATAATGAATTTGCTGACACTGTATCCCGCGCTTGCTGCCCTTGACAGAAGAAAACGAGAGAACAGCATAATGACATTCTGACATTCTCAGGCAAGCTAATGTTGTTGTGCTTTAATAACTGTGGCTGCCAGACTCTTTTCACAGACTGTAATTCTGAGAATTTCAGTCAAATGGGAACGTGCTAAATAAATGCACCTTCATGCTCCACATATGATTTAATTAAAAATTAAATTGCGATTAAACCAGGTGTACTGACCTGAAATTAACAGTTCACATGAAATATAAATTCTGTAATTTACAAACCCTATTCCAAGGCAAGCTGCTCCTGTACATAAAACAAAACCATGGTGACTCTCAATAAAGCACAATAAAAGTGTCCATTTAGCTTTGTGCAATAATAACAACAAGTCTTCTGGACCCATACCAAACAGTAACTTGTATTCAGAACATATAGAAATTGAAGTTTGTAATTACCAGAAATGTATCCCTCAGCTTTCACATCCCTCAGTTTTCGCTTTCATGACAGCTTTCACATAGATCCAGAGAGACATGCTGCCACTAGCAACTCAAGCGGCCATTTCAAGCACATGATATGTTTATTTTATATCATGGATTATACATTATTTGAACTTATTTCGCATGTCATCAGAACTCCATCTGGGTAACATTCAGGGTATTTACATGCAAGAAAAGTTAAACCATATTGGGCTTGTGCAATGCCAGGGAAGATTTTCAGTAAATAACAATCAATTTCTGCCTTTTCCCCCACACAAATATATAAATGGAAGTAGATTACAACAAGTAGATACATTTATGGTACTTTTTGGAGCTTCATAGCGATTGGTGACTGTGGTGCATTGCATTTTGTAAAATGTCTTGTTTTTTGTTTAACTGCAAATAGAAAATCAAAGGGGTTTTAATAAGGCTTAGTTAATAGCAGAAATATCATGTTCTGGTGAACTGCTCCTTTAATTTGCAAAGGTCTTTCGTGAGGATGCATATATTTTTGCCATATTCTTAAAGATCCATGTGTCATTTACATAGGCGAGACATTTACATAAGTCTTTGAATGCATTTAAATTCATTTGGAATGATTATCAGGACACGGGATTTTTTTTAATTAACACTGATCTGCTCGTGTCATTCAATTAACATAGATAAACCATTTATGTGATTTGCAAAATTGTAATAAGTTGTCTTGCATATGCATACTGTGTAAATACCCTTCACACGACACCACTATCTTGTGTTTCTTGGACGTCAGATTATTTCAGATATTCCAATTGAATTTTAGGAGAAAGTATGAGCCCTGTCAGCGTCACTTCAGTGTCTGTTTCCATACAGTACAAAAATTGATGCTGTAATGTAATGACATTATGATCCTCACCAGGTATTTCTCATATAAGCATATGTGAAATCCATCTTTGGAACCATGTGCAGTAGGACATATAATCTATACTCATAATCATTGCTGTCAATAATTGATTGCTATTGCATGATTTGAAGATTTTCCTTCTCCTGTACTTGAGTGGTTTGTTTCCAATGCCGGTGTTTGGTTCTGTTCTTTATTGGGTCTTATGGGATTGGGTTTTGGCATGGGATTTTGACTCAATAATGGTTAGAGTTTTGTCTGATGGCCTTCATAGAATGCTGTGTGATGGTAACCTGATTGCCTTTGTCTTAGGAGAACTGATATGAACACTGGCCACTGATTACTTCCTGCTGTTACAGGCTAAAAGGAAGCAAAGCACACACTTTTTAGAGAGCATATTCTTTCATAATGAAGAGCTTCTTCAACCCGTCAAAGTGTGAGGATGGTTTTATAGTATACAGTATACAAAATCTGAGTAAGATATCTCTTTTAAATATTGTGTAATTTTTCAATTTTACAACATTCTATGCAGAAACAATTATAACAATTGTTATGTCTGCTATCTAAACATTGCAATGTTCACTGCACCTTTTTGAATCCATTTCTTCACCTCAGTAAAAAAGCGTGTCTGGTTGAATGTGATAAATGTGAATTCACGCGTTCACACTTACATACAATTGAAGGGAATAAAGTATAATGCGTATTTGGCGTGCTGTCCGGGGGGAGGGCTCCGAGCTCGGAATTCGGCCCGAACCCAGAGTACTTGCATCCGTAAAAAATTGCATCCGATGACCCCTTTAAATAACCAATTTAACAGGGAATTTCATTAACACTATTACTGTGACTTTCTGAATGTGGCGACCACATTCAGAATGTTTTGATCAGAAAACATGTAATGCACATGTGAATGTATGTGAATTGGATTGCAAAGTTTAGGGTATAGAGTCTGAAATCAGATTCATTCAGATTGACATAAATTACATTAAGGTGCACATTTGTTTTGTATTATAAGTAAAATAAAAATAAATGAATTAAAGATGAATAGTAAAATAAATATTAAATGTATAGACATTTAAATAGTATCATAAATGTTACATTCTCACACAGACATATATTCTAACCCTGCACAGGCTCACACTCATGATAAAGTACACCTCAAATGAGACATAATTTGAATGACAAATCATTTGCAATGCGAGATCTGAGCCTCTGAATTTACCCTAGATTAGGTTTGTTTTTCCTTAGTGCACAGGGAAGTATTATTTATTGTGTTTGCCAGCAAGTTTTACCCTGAGCATGAGCAAATTAGCAACGTGTCCTTAGTTGCATTCCCAACTTTCCCATCCTTAACAGATGTTTCTGGCATTTCAATCTTCAGAAACATAGAAATTACCGTACGCATTTTAAGATCTGTTCTTGTTTTCCAGACATTGATTAGTAACTCTGTCCCTTAGCTGTAATTGTCAACATCACTTTTGCATTCACAAACAGCATTCGGCATGCACATAGAACGTGCGATACAAAGACTGAATGCTGAGCGGGTCCATAGCACTCCCATTCAAAACATCCAGACAGAGATAATCACTCAACGGCATCTGATGCTTCATTTCCTGTCAGAGAATCAGCATCTGACTTCGTGTCTACGTGCTGTCTCTTCCAAATTAGATTTGAGTTTTTTGAGCTTTAAATTGTAATTGACTGGAGCAGGTGCTGCATGAGTCTAATGAGTTGTCCATTTGATTCCACTGAAGCGTAGAAACCAATAGGCTTCCGTTTAAACTGAAAATGTGAATTTTAAGTAAAGCAACCAGAGTAAAGCTTTTGTATGAGGAACATGCACATTCCTGATTAAGCACACAAATCCTATGATTCTTTACAAACCTGTCCAGCGTGGTACCCTATCGATCTAAAAATAAATGAGTAAACAAGTTATGGCCAATTCTTCATTTTATTTGCCTGCTTCATGTCATTTTGTTATTAGGAATGTTGGTATTGTTGCATCTGGTGTGACTTATAACACAGTCATAATAAGAAACCGTAAGCATGTGTTTTTACAGATGTGTGTGATTATGGCAATATGCTGTATAATTATATACATATATATATACATTTTTGAGGTGGGGTGGCAGGCCTGTAGAAATGACCTGTAGAAAAAACTCTGTAACATTAACATTTGTTTACATTATTTCATATTCATGTTTCTTAACCCTTTGATGCACAACATGGGTCTAAAAAGACCCGACTGAGTTTTCATTTTCTATATCTTTGCAAGAAATTAATTTCATCATTCAGTATTCCAGGTATTCTTCAATTAACTTGTTTTAGATCATTAAAAATCCTAATTGAAATTTTTCATTTCTTACTTTTCGAATAAAAATCGCTTTTGTATCGCAACCCTTCTAATGCGCAACATGGGTCTAAAAAGACCCGTATTCATTTCCTATATTTATATATTTTTTTTATATATTTTTTTTTTGATTTCCACAAATCATTATGTTTATGTTTCCTTTCTTACTTTATAAACAAACACAGTTTTTGTATTTCTACATTTTTTTTACATACATGGTTCTAAAAAGACCCGTATTCATTTCCTATGTTATTTCATGCATGGCTGAGTGTTTCTTTGATGAATCTTTAAAATATATCTATTTTATCATTTTTTATTCCAGGTATTCATTAAATATCTTGTTTTTGATTTCCACAAATCATTGTTTCCTTTCTTACTTTATAAACAAACACAGTTTTTGTATTTCTTCATTTTTTTTTTTTTTTTACATACATGGGTCTGAAAAGACCCGTATTTATTTCCTATGTTATTTCAGTGATGGCTGAGTGTTTATTTGCTGAATCTTTAAAAGACATGTTTTTTTGGTAACACTTTATTTTGATGGTCTCTTTTGAATATTCTGTTGATTGTAACTTTGCAACTACATGTCAACTAACTCTCATTACATATAAGTAACTTTGCAACTACATGTCAACTAACTCTCATTACATGACTATAAGTATCTATGCAACTAAATGTCAACTTATTCTAACCCTAACCCTACAAGTCTATTAATACTCTACTGAGAGTTAGGAGACATGTAGGTGCACCGCTACTTATAGTCAACAGAATGTGTTAAAGGGACCATCAAAATAAAGTGAAACCGTTTTTTATTTTTTTATTTTTTTTTCATTCCAGGTTTTCATTAAATATTTGGTTTTTGATTTCCACAAATCATTATGTTAATGTTTCCTTTCTTTCTTTATAAAAAAACACCGTTGTTGTTTTTTTTATTTCTACATAAATTTTACATACATGGGTCAAAAATGACCCATATAGAAACCTTTGATATTTGCACATTGTTGCAAGTAGGAACATTTACTGCAGAATACTATTCACCTGCCACACATTTCACAACTCAACACGGCTGCTTTTGTATATTTGACGCAAGTCTTATTTTATTTTAACCACAGAAAATATTTGATATTTTGTAAAAGATAGACATAATATTTGAATATTAGGCTATGGTTACCTTGACCTTGTAATCCTAGAGAGAAATTACTTGTGAGAAGGAGAAACATGTCCAACACTATTAGCTAAAGCTAGCTGGTGACATATTCTAGCTAGCTAATGTTAGCTAAAAAAAGATTGTATTTTAAAGCTTATTTACATGTAGAAGGCCTAACAGTACAGATGCCGCTGTACCAGTGTGATTTTATTTTGATTTTTGTATTTTCTTTTATTTGATCACATTCACCACAATTCAATTCAATACAGTTACAATTTCAGTGTTATCAGTTATCTGTGATGATATGTGAATGCTATGTGAGACAAAGTGGCAAATAAACATTTCAAGTGTTTGTCTAAATGACTGCTAAAATGATTCATTTGACAAAATGTTGTCTTTATTATTTTGTTTTATCATGCTTGATAAGTAAATTCTATATAGTAACACACAACCTAGAAATAAATAAAATAATATTTTTTTTTTAAATTGAAAACAAGAAATTTTTAATATTTATAAATCATGGAATTTATAGATCATGGAATATTAAATGCTTAAATAAATTGATCTCAAAAGAAAAAAAAACAAGATATTTAATGAATACCTGGAATAAAAAATCATAAAATAGATATATTTTAAAGATTCAGCAAAGAAACACTCAGCCATGCATGAAATAACATAGAAAATGAATATGGGTCTTTTTAGACTGATGACTACAGAGAAATCTCTAATGTTAATTTTGGTACCGGCTAGTCTTGATAAACGAAGACAATTTGACGGTCATCGTAGAAGTCACACTGCAGGAATGTGAGTCAAATCTTCTGACACTGCCAGAATTTTGTCAGAGGTAAACTTTTATCGCAATGGTCATTAATCGGCTGTCGGTGAACATGTCAAACTAACGATCAAAGAATCTTTTAGGATGTGCAAAATTTGTCTCAGGTGGCCAAATCGTGGCCTAAATCGCACAGTGTGTACCCGGCTTTAGGCTCATCAGCATTCTGAAACAAACAGTGCCTCAGTCACTTTTCAGGGCAATCGACCTACAAATGGATTACTTTTAGTTAAGCTGGGATTGAAAAAAAACTAAATATTTTTTAACAAGGAAAAAAATACACATTTAAGAGATCTTTTTAAAATTGTTTTGACTTCATGACTGTAAGTCATCCTTAATCCTTGAGAGACTAAAAAGGCTCTGTAACCCGAACCGGGCCAAAATCCAAGCACGGAGCTCTTCTCCTCAGACAGCACGCCAAATATGCATATGTTGTACTACACTGATATGCAAGTGCGAATTAATTTGTGAAAGGAGAAGTATTGAAGAATGTACAGTAGGCCTACTAGTTACTCTTCTAAATGTATTTGAATGGAGAACTGTGGCTGTCAAGCTCTCAAATGACAAAAAGCACTACAAACTTGTCATGAATGTAGTCCACACAACTTGTACATTGCATTCCAAGCCTTCTCAAGCCATACAATAGCTTTGTCTGAGGAACGATTGCATGGCATGTCTGACCACTTGTGGCAAGTTTGAATACACGGAAGTGTGAAAGATAAATTTGAGCTACAGAAGAGGGGAAGATTAAATTAGGGTTTGAAATGAACTTTTTCACTCAACAAGCCAATTTCTCTACTAAATTTATATTTACTGACTGGACTGCATTACACGGTTTTAAAGCACACCTTTCAGCCAAGCAGTGTTCAGACAGACCAAGGTATGATTAATTGTATTGACTTATTTAGGAAATGATTTGGGAGAATACTAATGTGGTTTTTACTGTACATGCTGATTAATTGCCTTAGATGATCGTTTAGCTAAAGAGACAAAGATGCTGTGGGAATTTGTTTAATTACTTGTATGGACAGTCATTTGGACGTGATTCACACATCTGAATTAGAGAAAAGGGACAGATTTCATTCAGTTCCATTGCGTCTCTCAACTGGTCTCAAGGACCTGCATCAGTCTTTTTCTGTTTTCAGTTTTCTGTGACTGATCTCATAACCGATAAACTGGAGTGAACAGCTGGTGTGGGTTGAATTATTTCATGCATTTATTCTTCAGGAGGACGTGATATGCCCTACCGGGAATTTACAGTTATTTTGATCATGGTTGTGGTCCAGAAATGTCCCCAGTTCTATCATAGGGCTGTCATTATCGCACCATAATTCTGTCACAGAATGCGTGAAAGGAAGTTATTAAAGCCTGGTGCTCATGGTCGCAACAAATAAAAGTGATTTATATAGTGCTTTCTCTTCAGTGCTATAATTAAGCATTTTGACACTCACTGAACCCTCATGAAATTTTTGTATTAGCCTTTTGATGGATAAATGTTACCTGAATAATCATTATATATTACACAGCTATTTACATTTCATTTTGAGAATGTTTCTTCACCGGATCTTGAAGAAAACGTTTCGATTGTCTGTGTGAATGAACTCATTTCCCCTCAGTAAATTGGCAGAAATGTCTCTCCTCCTTTGAAGCTTTTTTCCCCATTTCTATAGCATTAAGACAGATTAAGAATAAGAAGATGTCAATAGCAGCTATAGGCATTGGGACTAAAATGGTAATGTGAAGGGTTTGTAGACAGATAGTAGATTAAATGGAAACAAAAGTATAATTGACCCTTCGCGTGGAGCTTGATTGACAGGTGTTCTAACCAATCATACTTCGCCATCCGCCATTTTGTCCGAAAAAGCAGCCAGTAGAGTTAGGAGGATTTGAACTTGGTAAAATGAATATACTGACGCCTTTCCGTGGTTAAAACAACATTACTTCTTATGTTCGTTCATGTTTATTTGATGCTATAAATGAACTAGAAGGAAGAGATGATCGGTTCACGAGCAGCTTTAACTGATGCTCTACAGCGATCTGTCACGGCACATTAAAAAGCCACAAAACGGTATTTATTGTTTAAATTTCTTTCAAAAAATGACAACATTTGAAAGCTGAGACTTTGTTTAATATGTTTAATATCAAAAGTAACCGAAAAGTATCCTGGTCTGTCCTGTCTGTCCGCGTGTTGTCAGTCTCCTCTCTGCTCCGCGATGTATTTTTCACTGTGTGAGAACATAGTGAGAGCGTGAGAGCGGCGTAGCTTGTCGGGCATAGCGACAGTAACTAAGGAGGGCGGGTCTTTGCGAAGGGTCAATTGTGAAGCTAGTTCATACATAATTTATTTTTCAAGTGAAATCTGATCCGTTTGTTAAGGCAATATTTGGTGTATGTACATCAGTTGCTAGTAACGACAGTAAGATTTTCTCAGAGCTGTCAGAGTAGAAAGAGAGGAAGGAAGACTGGAAATTTCCCCCTGCCCTTGTCTATCATGACATCTCACTGCATTGCTGAACTCAAGAGACATAAAATAACATAAGTGGTTGTGTTTTACACATTCATGTGTACTTCAAAACTGCTAACTCATTCACTCGCTCACTAAGTAGTGAACATTGTTCGCTATATGAGGAAAGAGAGCGCAAAAATTTGTGTATTTGAACTATATTGCACACTTTACATTTTTGTTGTGTTTTAATATTTTGTTTTGTACTATCAAAAACTAAATGGATTTGCATCAAAGTATTTAAAAGAAACTGTATTGTCTGAACAAAGCCTTAGAGTTCTAAAAGTGTAGAAGAAATATGAAATTTTTTCAAAGATCCACAGTCTGACAAACATGCGTTTTAAAAAATCAGAGGTGCTTATAGAAACACAAGCTGTGCGAGATGAAAGGCATATGGTATTGTCGCTTAAGAATGTACTCAGGAAGAGATTCAGGGAAGGTGAATAAGGTGTCCACCCTGAGACTTCCTGGGAGTGTCTCTCTGGGTGCGGTCCAAATAACATTGTAGACTTTGCCAGGAAAGTCTATTTTTCTCCTGGAGACGCCCATTGCCTCCTTTAGAATGCACCCATTACACTGTTTCCTCTCTAGGAGAAAACAGGAAGCATTACTCTGGGCATAAAAAGAAGTGGAATGAGATTAGCAAAACTATAATCCCTCACAGTATTTGGGCTCTCGTGAAAGATATTTTGCATTTCTGTTGTTGAGGCAATTGTCACATGTCTTGGGTCAGTTTCTCTTTTGACTTCAGCAGGGTATTATTCATGTTTGGTTCAATTCCAAATGCTTTATGTAGAGGAAATGCTGTGCAGCTGCTCTCTATTTAACACTTGAACTTATTGTATTTGTTTTATAAAGGGAAACTATGCCAACCACTTAACTTAATCTGTGTTATGCCTCCAGATGGCACAAATAATAAATTATGGAAGAATTATTACATGCAGTTTGTTGTAAAACAAAAAGAATTGGACATCTCAAGGTTATCACTTGTGGTGAAAAGGAGTGACATATGATTGGCAGCTTTGCTGTATAAATGTGTGTATTGTATGGCTAAAATGAAATGTTTGTGTGAACAATAGTGTTTGGCCAAATTTACTTTGAAATTAAGGATTAGGATTTATTAACCAAACCTGTATAAAAGAATAGAATGTTTCATGATTGCCGCTCTCCTCATTTAACCTTTAAATGCTTATTCTGGCATTATTATCCATCTAGGTAGGAAGAGCCCATCTGACTAGCATGTAAAGCAAAGAGTTAATTTAGGGTCTGGTACATTTGAAATGAAGGGATGGTACATCTGAAATTAACGATTGTCACTGTTTACACTGTTTACACGACACCATTTTCAACTGAAAACGTAAAACTTTCCGTTGATTTACATGACAATGGCGTTTTGGGTGCCTGAAAACGCAAAATTTTGGAAACGGGTTTTAAAGTGCAAGTTTTTGAAAACAACAAAACGAGAATCTCTGAAGACGATGACGATACTCTGCATTTCTTTACTCTGCATACTCTTCTACATTATTGACCCTAGTTGTTCCTCAACAGCCCTCATCATAACAGAATGGTCCCTTGTAAACCGTTCACCTAAAATTGAAAATTCTGTTGTCATTTACTCACCCCAAAGGACTTTCTTTCTTTTGTGGAACATAAAAGAGATATTTTGAGAAATGTGGCATTTTTTTGTCAATACAATGAAAGTCAGTGATCACCAAACCTGTTTGGATACCAACATTCTTCAAAATATCTTCTTTTGTGTTCTGCAAAAGAAAGAAAGACATACAGGTTTAAAAAAAAATTAAGGTGAGTAAATTAATTTAAAAAAAATTATGAACTATCCATTTAAACACCTTGACAAGTTGCATGATGCCTATCAAAGATCAGACCTTATATGTGTGTGTGTTGTTGTGTTGTGTGGTGTGTGTGTGTGTGTGTGTGTGTGTGTGTGTGTGTGTGTTGTGTGTGTGTGTGTGTGTTGTGTGTGTGTGTGGTGTGTGTGTGTGTGTGTGTGTGTGTGTGTGTGTGTGTGTGTGTGTGTGTGTGTGTGTGTGTGTGTGAAATGTATAAAGAAAGTCAGTAATGGTCTGTGTGTGGGCTGTCGGTAAGGTCCTTTTAAAGTTAACTCAGACCTTTTACTCTGTCTGATAGAAGTCTGCAGGTTTGCATGCAGGCACAGTCCAATGATGTACAAGCCAGGGCTTATTCCAGGTGAACCTAACGCAATGTTTTGACTGTTGACAATCTGTTTAAGTTCAAGGTGTTGAGTTAAGAGCTGCAGTGTGTTCAACTTCTGTATTGAAAAGATTAATAATGCATTGTTTAGGATTTGTCATGAAATGTATTGTATTCTTTCATACATTTCTAATTTTCAGGTGCATGACTTTGTCAGTGTATGAGATTGAGATGTAAATTCTAAACCAGTACAGGAAGTTGCTGGTCTTTTGGGATTTTCCTGTGTTCCATTAATATTTCTCTGGAGTAGTTTGTGTTTCCATTTTATGATTAATCAATATTCAGACAGAGACAGTGCATTATCTTATTACGCTTTGTGAGTAAGAAGTAGAGAGAGCCAGAATGCTTTGAGGTGAAGAGTAAATGTGAAATGGAAAAGCATATAAAAGACAGAGTGCACAGTCAATGTGATAGTATGGGAATAATGTGAAGATAAATAGCCAGCTGTGCAGTGCATCCATCATACAATAGACTATTATGAAAATATAATGGTTACCTTTTAGATGGCAGGTAAAATGCACTACAAAATGTGCACTTATCAGCTCTGGGTTACATTATTTTTTCTGGATTTTTTATATTAATTAGAATATTTGAAGACAAACAAGTATATTGTTACATGTGTGTCCTGTGTTTCCCCCGGCATTGTGTATTTGGTTCAGTCCTGTTCTCAGTTTTCCCGCTCCTCGTTTGTGTTTAGTTCCTTCACCTGTGTCTAGTTAATTTGCCCCAGCTGTATCTTGTTTCCCTCTTCAGTACTCTGTGTATTTAAGTTCCTCTCTTGTCAGTGTTCAGTGTCGGTTATTACCTATGTTATGTTGTTGTGCTACCTGCCAGTCTATGTTCCTGTGAGTATTTGTAATTAAAATAGTTTGTACTTTGAACCTTCTGCCCTCTTGTCATCTTCTGCCTGCACAAAACCGTAACAGAATAACCGACCTGAAAAAAAAAAGACAAGATGGATCTGGCTGGCCATGACCTGACGAATTACCTCATCAGGATCCTGATAGAGAGAGGTCTCCGCATCACCATCACCCCAGTGATGGCTCCAACATCTTCGCCATGCCATCCATCCTCATCCATGGTTCTGAAGAGCCTGAGCCCGTCGCCTGCCCGCCAGAGCCTGAGCCCGTCGCCTGCCCGCCAGAGCCTGAGCCCGTCGCCTGCCCGCCAGAGCCTAAGCCCGTCGCCTGCCCGCCAGAGCCTAAGCCCGTCGCCTGCCCGCCAGAGCCAGAGCCCGTCGCCTGCCCGCCAGAGCCAGAGCCCCACGTCAGACCTACAGTGCCTTCTCCGCTGGCCCCGTCCAGCCCTCCCGAGCCTTCTCCGCTGGTCCCGTCCAGCCCTACAGAGCCTTCTCCGCTGGTCCCGTCCAGCCCTACAGAGCCTTCTCCGCTGGTCCCATCCAGCCCTCCCGAGCCTTCTCCGCTGGTCCCGTCCAGCCCCACAGAGCCTTCTCCGCTGGTCCCGTCCAGCCCTACAGAGCCTTCTCCGCTGGTCCCGTCCAGCCCTACAGAGCCTTCTCCGCTGGTCCCATCCAGTCCTCCCGAGCCTTCTCTGCTGGTCCCGTCCAGCCCTTCCAAGCATGTCACTCTCCCCAAGAAAATTTTGGGGGGGGGGATATAGGACCCCACCCTGGCCACCCGAAGGGGCGTCTCCACCCTGGCCACCCGAAGGGGCGTCTCCACCCTGGCCACCCGAAGGGGCATCTCCACCCTGGCCACCCGAAGGGGCGTCTCCACCCTGGCCACCTGCACAACCTGCTCCGCCCTGGAGGCTTCCTGTTCCGGGAAAGCCACGCCCTCGTCAGCCTCCAGGGCGCCCACCCTCCCGCCCCTATTTGATGTTTATACGGCGTGGGGACATGCCTTTTTGGGAGGGGGTGTAATGTTACATGTGTGTCCTGTGTTTCCCCCGGCATTGTGTATTTGGTTCAGTCCTGTTCTCAGTTTTCCCGCTCCTCGTTTGTGTTTAGTTCCTTCACCTGTGTCTAGTTAATTTGCCCCAGCTGTATCTTGTTTCCCTCTTCAGTACTCTGTGTATTTAAGTTCCTTTCTTGTCAGTGTTCAGTGTCGGTTATTACCTATGTTATGTTGTTGTGCTACCTGCCAGTCTATGTTCCTGTGAGTATTTGTAATTAAAATAGTTTGTACTTTGAACCTTCTGCCCTCTTGTCCAGTGATGGGCAGATCGAGGCTTCGTGAAGCAATGAAACAGTTGAACCAAATGGTCCATATTGTTTCGAGGCTTCGAATCATTCCGACACCCGTCTCCACGGTGACACCTAGTGGTCACTTGCATGTGTTGATCTGAAAAAACCTTGACGAGCCATGACAATTTGTTGTTTTTTTATTATTGTACTTTTCTGATATGTGAATCTTGTAACCTATATAGGCTCCTCACTGTGCATAATGTTATTTTGGTCCTGCAAAATGAATATTAATAAAATAAATCAAGCCACAATGTCTCTCTTTTGTACATATTTTTATTCAAAAATATAAATTTCTCTGCTGTGGAAGGACTTCTCAAATGGCGCATCATGGATGATGTATTGTTGCAGTAGGCGAGCTGCCGATCGCAATACACACATCTCACTTTATTTGTTGTTTCTAAATGGAAATGCTCCCACACCACAGATGTACGGCATCTCTTCTGGAGAGCCTCCATTTTATCTATCTATCCAAATCTATCTAGATATGTATCTCTAATCTATCTATGTATTTAGATATGTATATAATATGTATCTATAATCTATCTGTGTATTTAGATATGTATCTATAATCTATGTCTCTATAATATTTATATATGTAGCCTATCTTTAATCTATCTATATATGAATCTATCTATCTATTAATCTAGCTGTCTATACATATGTATCTATTAATGTGTCACACTATATGTTGGCTATACTCTATGTCTCTAGTCTAGCCTATCAGTCAATGTGTTGTGTAAATTTAAATGTAAGCCTAAATATAACTAAACAAATCGCACTATAAATGTCACTATATCACCAAAAATCCACTATCTCAAAATCAAACTCCTCTCACAAAAAACCACGATGTCAATATGCGTTAATTTCACTTTTATACAGATGTGCGATTGTGTGGTCTGTTTCCGACCGTGTGTCAATCAAACGCTGATTCGACGGATCACACCTGATGAAACAGTTAGTGAAACACTTCGAGGCTTCGTTTGGCCATAGTCACGTGACATGGGTGTTTTGAATCACGCTTCGAATCAGTGATTCGAAACATCTGCGCTTCGGGATCTCACAAAGCTTCGGAACGACTGTTTCGCGTCAGCCATCCCTACTCTTGTCATCTTCTGCCTGCACAAAACCGTAACATATATTTCCCATACAATCAAATATCATTATAAAAGAAAAGATATCACACTGGAAAAGCTTTACCATGCATGCCCCTTTATTCCTTAGCATGGTTAGATGCAACTGTTTTCTAATATACAACTATCTGGTATTTATTATGACAAATCGTAACCTAAAGACATTTAAAAATGCAACTTGCACAATGATTTCTCCTGTTTTCTTCCTGAATGCTGATAAAGGTATAGTTAAAACTATATGAAACAGCCCAGCATTCTTTAAATGGCTATTATGCTTTTTCACTTTTTCAACTTTAGTTAGTGTGTACTGTTGCTGTTTGATGAGGCCTGGTTGGGCTACATAAGAGAAGACAGTGTTGTCGCTGTGTTGAAGAGATTGTTTTTTTTTTCACCCCACTTCCAAAGCTCTTTTGTTTGACCTTCCTAAGGCTGAAGAACTTAGATTATAGAACCTCCTTTTGCTGCCTATACAGCATCAATTCATCTTGGGAATGACAGATACAAGTCCTTTACAGTGGCCAGAAGGATTTTGAGCCATTCGTCTTGCAGAACAGAAGCCAGGTCGATAATAATAATAATAATTCTTTACATTTATATAGCGCTTTTCTGGACACTCAAAGCGCTTTACATAGAAGGGGGGGAATCTCCTCAACCACCACCAATGTGCAGCATCCACCTGGATGATGCGACGGGAGCCATATTGCGCCAGAACGCTCACCACACACCAGCTTACTGGTGGAGAGGAGACAGTGATGAAGCCAATCAGTATATATGGGGATTATTAGGAGGCCATGATGGACATTGGCCAAGGGGCAAATTTGGCCAGGATGCCGGGGTTACACCCCTACTCTTTCGAACAACATCCTGGGATTTTTTATGACCACAGAGAGTCAGGACCTCAGTTTAACATCTCATCCGAAGGACGGTGCTATTTTGACAGTATAGTGTCCCCATCACTATACTGGGGCATTAGGACCCACACAGACCACAGGGATAGCACCCCCTGCTGGCCTCACTAACACCTCTTCCAGCAGCAACCTGGTTTTCTCAGAAGGTCTCCCATCCAGCTACTAACCAGGCTCAGCCCTGCTTAGCTTCAGTGGGCAACCAGTCTTGGGCTACAGGGTGATATGGCTGCTCGATGCTTGTAGAGAAAAAAAAGTCTGACCTGCTCCTCCAAAATACCTCAAAGTTGCTCAAAAATATTTGAATCTGGTGACTGTGCAGGCCATGGGAGATGTTCAACTTAACTTTCATGTTCATCAAACAATTCTGTCACAATTCTTGCTGTGTGTATTGGTGCATGATCGTGCTTATACATGGCACCCCCTTCAGGGTACAATGTTTGAACCATTAGGTGCACATGGTCCTTCAGAATGGTTTGGTAGTCATTGGCAGTGATGCTCTCATCAAGCACAGTAGGGAATGCATGATATTGCAGCCCAAACCATCACCGATCCACCCTCGTGCTTCTCTCTAGACACACAACTGTTTGGGTGTAAAGCTTATTTGGGGCTTGTCCACACCATAACTCCCAGATGTGGGACAGACAGTGAAGGTGGACTCATCAGATTTGCACTGTTGGCACCAATGAAACCATCATTTGGCATTAGGGACAAAAGGTTTGGCCCTAGCAGCTGTGTTTTTATTTTTTTTTGTTTTTTTTTTATACAATCCGGGTTACCTGGACAGGACTTTCAGACAACTTCCTCTTGCGTCAACAGTTACTCCTGTTGGATGTGTTTGGTCCTATGTGGAGGTACGCCAGTCACAGATGAGCCAGAAAGATGCTCACAAACAATTTGGCTTCTTTTTAACTCTGATATGTCTCCCATTTTGTTGTAGATTGCAAAATTTTATGGACAGGGTTGCTATTGCTCTGTTAATTCAACCTTCACACTCTGCTCTTACTGATGCAATGTAAAATCAGTAAAGATGCCCTCGCATATGCGTGAATCCTACAAAACTATAGGCTAAATTGGCCAGTGTTTCAGTTTCATTGTCCAACCCCTGTATTTTTATGATTACCTAGTTTTGGCATGAAACTCTAGATGGCGCAGGCTGATAGGTCTTTAACTCATTCGGTAGCGATCACATCATTATCTACATAGCACAGCTGATTGATCTTGAGAGTTGTCATGACAGAATAGCAGTAACTGTAAAGCGACTATTGTAATGGGCTCATAGAATTCACCCTTCGCAGGGAGTTTGATTGACAGGCGATCTGACCAACCATAATCCGTAAGTTCCTCTTACCTGTTAACATTTAGTGTTTTTTTTTTTTTTCAATTTAGTGATTTTTATTTCTGCTTTAAACACCATTATTTTTGTTTTTAGATTGTAATGGTGTTGTTACAATGTTAGAATGTATATTGATTTTGAACCCTTTTTGCATAGCAGCCTTAAATGGTTACATTTACTATATATTTTTTTTCATATTCTTTGAACATTGTTTGTAGGACATTGGGCAGAATGTGAAATAACATTTTTAAAATAAATACAGAATTAACTTCTTCTTTTTTTTTATCCAAACAGAAAAAAGTTGAAAATGCAGAGATTTATTGCCATTCAGCCAAAACATTTTTATCAATATCCCCCAGCCATTCTCCAAACCTGTATACATTTTTTTCCCTAAACATAAAAGAAGATATTTTGAGGAACCATTTTATCCATATAATAGCCCCTTTCACACATACAGTCTTTAATTGTAAATTACCGTTAAGAGATCATGTGTTCTGGGATCACCTGCTTAAAGGGGCTATGTGTAGCTTTTTACTTAAAAAAATCTTTAAGATAGAGTTTTCATTTTTACATTTATGAGCCAACCATAATGTAATAGAAAGAATGACACCTTGTCTGTCCACCATGGTTGCCTCTTTTCAGCCTGTTGCTCAATTGTGTGTGGAGTCGTCGAGCCCGAATTGGCGAGAAAATTCACAAAATGTGACGTCATGCGCGTTCTCGTCTACTTGGGCTTACATCCGGCAGCCATTAGTAAGCAGCGGCAATCGCTAGCAGTAGTGTTTCAAATGAACTCTGCGGACGGAAAGAAGCGACCAGCCTTCAGCACAATCCAGACACCCACGGAAACTCCTCGTGAGTAAAAAAAATCTAGTGCGGCCAACGAGCGTGCGAGCGTGCGCACCGATAACGAGCATGAGACTGCCTGCAGTTTCTCTAACGGCCACTGGTGTCAGTAACGGTTAGAAATTTCAGAACTTCAGCAATGCTCCTTTAAAGGCACAATATGTGTTTTTTCTGCTTTAAAAATAGCAAAAATAACTATCTATGTTTTATTTGTTTTCGTTGTGTACTTACATTATCCCGACAGTTTCTACCAACTTTCAAATCCGGAGAAATTTATAGTTTAATTCGAAGACACGTCACGTTTCTTTATTTTCGTTTCGTCGCCCGTCTATAGCGTCATATAACCTTTAACTCCTCTAGTTTCTCTAACTTCCTGCGGAACCCGCCGAAACCCCTATCTGCCCCATGTCGAAACCACCAAACAGAAAGGGGAACACCGGACGCCCGCCAATAAAAGCAAAGAACGGAGACGACGAACGAAGAAGAAAAAGTAGTAGCATCATTACACCACTGCACCGAACTTGACCGAGACTATTATATTTAATATTTAAATATTGCTAGAGCTAGAACTACAGAGAGATGCTGATCTCGCTTGCATTCTAATAAACAGGTAGCACCCATTTCAGCTAACTATATCTATCTGTATATTTTGTGAAACGATGAGGCCATGTGTAAAACGCAGACGGACTAGCTCTCATGTATAGTATAATGTAAATTCACATTTTGTTCTATATATATAGCTGGAGAAAGTAGCTTCATATGCAGTTCACTATCTTGTTCAATATAATAGTATAAACGTAATTATTAACGAAAGGTGACCGTTTTTTTATCATCTATTAATACTAGCTGGATGGAATATTGATTTAATAGGGGTCTGATAATTCATATATCTCTCCGTTCGAAAAGACGTGATTGTCAATATACCTAACGTTACCTCGCGGCAATTTCATTAGAATGGCATAGTTTAGTTACAGCCGTAACTAAACGTAACAAGAATAGAGATATAATATAAATAACAATACATTAATACCTCGTCAGTGAACATGTTTTCTGCTGGAGATGCTAGATGGCTGGTTGTCATTGACAACGACAACAACTCCCATGATCCCACGCTCTTTCCCGACGTCATCAAAGTACGTCTTTTGTTATTATTTTGATTGAATGACCCCTGGTGGCCAAAAATTACATACTGTATGCTATACTATAACCACTATACCACACCACCACCTTAATGAAGCACTCTGAACTCTGCAAGCTAATGCATATCATTAGGGAAATTTCAAGTTTCAGCAAATTTCAGCAAAATTTTGTGGCCAAAAAGGTCCATTGTCAATAGCGATGTAAGAAGCACATAAGTCACTTTCAAACCAAACAGCTTTTTGTTTGTCAGTGCTGAAAATGTGTGTGACCAACTTGAATACAAGTGAAATCTGTGTGGGGAACTTTTCTGTATTACAATCGCCTGGGTTCCTATTGAAATTACTGGATTTCACCTGATCAATTTTGCTGAACAACTGTTAATCTGACCACACCTGTTAACTGTCAGTGTCCTGTATATGACACTTGGCACAAATTTTTGATTGCCTTTTTCCTTATCACATATTTCAGTAATCATTATAAATTAGGTTAATAACATATTACAATAAAATTCAAAAGCTTAAACACTCAAATTTCATTCTGTGAAAACCGTTTTGAAATTGGACATATCCTTACCATGGAAATGGGAAAGAAACCTTTGAAACCTTTTTGCAGGATCATTTTTTGATATCTACTTCAAATTTGGAACACAACTTAGACATATGGCCTTGGTTTTCTTGCAATTAGTCCAAATTATTTTGTCAAATATACATTTTGTATAATCTTATTTTCAGTTCAGTAGCCTACATTTGCTTTACATTAAATTCAAACTTCTATAACTATTTTTTGCTTTCACAATAGTCTGCTGAGTGTCTTCTTTAAAACGAGATAAACCTTAGGTCTGTATTCCAAAGCATTCATCAAACATAAACTTTTTAGTTCAGAAAAGAAGGGGTGACAGTTATTAACTAATAATCCAGGTATATTTGCACATACAGAAGCACATTCTAGTGTGTAATAATACAGTCAAAGACCCAACCAGATATGATGAATGAAGACCTGGAGGAAGAAAAGTTTTACTGAAGACAATTTGTAGTTTCATCAGGCAGAAGTCAGCTTCCAGACTCACAAGGGGGCCGCCCCGCTTACAGTTACAAAGATCACAGCATGATCATGATTATACCCTACACCAAGGTCTAAGCTATGTCCTTGCTTCAGGTTGAATGATTCTGATTGGCTAAGAAATAGATAAACATTCATTTTCTACACATGAGCCCTTTTCACACAGAGATTATGGAAAATACATGGATAATGTGTTAGGATCTGTCCCGGGATCGTTTGATTTTGGTTCATTCACACTGCCAGTGATTTTCCGGAATCTGTGAGTGCATCACACACATCCCGTAAAGATCCCATAAAGACACGTGACGTCAGGATGTGACGTGTAATATCTCCACAGCCTCTAAGTTTGCTTATGATCTGCGATTTCTCTCTCGAGAAACTACACTCGTGCATTTTTTTCTGATTGGCTAAGCAATAGATAACATTCATTTTCTACACATGAGCCTTTCACACAGAGATTACGAAAATACATGGATAATGTGTTAGGATCTGTCCCGGGATCGTTTGATTGGTTCATTCACACTGCCAGTGAATTTCCGGATCTGTGAGTGCATCACACAATCCCTAAAGATCCCATAAAGACACGTGACGTCAGGATGTGACGTGTAATATCTCCACAGCTCTAAGTTTGCTTATGATCTGCGATTTCTCTCGAGAAACTACACTCGTGCTTTTTTTTGATTCGATCATAAACTAGCGCACTGCTACCGTTCCACTAGTGGAAGAACTATCAGCTCAGCGTCCTCACTACACACACCCCATAACATTGCCCTGGCTTTTGTTCACACAGGGTGCGTTCCGGGACTGATCCCGGCAATGATACCGGGACGGGACGTGTTTGTGTTCACACAGAAGGCACTCTAGCAATTTTATGGCAATTTCTCAGGATCAACGCGCTGTGTCAAAGGGGCTATGGACAGATAGACTGAATCTGAGTCATCGATTATGCTGCTGACACTCGGACCCTGAATTTAGGCACGTCGTGGCCTTCCAGGTCACAGATCTGGGTTGCTGGGCGCCAACATGTCGAAGAAAACAAGTCAGTCAATCTCCAATAATGCCACTTGTTCCTTTACCCTGTAACCAAGAATACTAACACACACCGACACACAGCTTTTTCAAGGTTGGATTTGGCCAGATTTTGGCTGCCTTTGTTTAAATGCAACCACTGGTGTCTTTAGTCAATAATACCTTTGAAATATTGTAACCCTCAGTTTTTATTCAACCCCAATCCATTGAACAGCCCACAGGGTGACTTTACAGGTGTTTTGTACTACCTGTGTAGGGGAAAAGGGTCTTATCTTTCCTGTACCAGACCTGCTCTAGAGAGAAAGGGCCATAAATATATCACCACCCTCTGTTTTCCTGCTCCATTCACCATTGCCTATCAAGGCTCCACAGTTAGTTTAATCATGGTCTGTAGTTTATTGTCCATATTGATAATCTAAAGTCTACGTGTCCTCTGTTTGTTGGGTATGTGCGCTTTGTTCACATAGAAGCCTGGGTTGTTGTATTTGGTTTTTGTTCACTGCACAGCTTTCCATTCTTCCCTCCGGGTCTTCTCTGAATTTGAGCCAGAGAGGATTGGGTTTGGATTTTGGACGACGTTCTAATTTACTGGTGACATACTTACCCCACAAACAAATGCTTGCCCTTGGTATATCTGTATTAGGCAGCACTAAAGCAGGGGCTTTATTGCAGTGCATATATAAAAAAAATCTGTTGCTTTTAATGTGAGCTGTGAAGCGCTTGAGCTGGCCTGGTTCATTGTCATAATGTCCTCTCCCCTGCTTTATCTATGCCACAATTGTTTTTGTGTGTGTGCGCGCATTAGACAGCCCTTTATGTGTCTAGAAAATGCACTGACTTCACAGCCTGCCTTTGTTCTTTAGATGTGCCATTTATGTGGATAAAAATGCATTATTTCAACAGAATATCTTGCAGACTATTAAGTAATGATGTCCACTCTGAATTATATTAATTATACAGTAACCCTCATTAAGTGCAAAATTAAACCAGCATTGTTCATGAAAAAACATGATTAAAAAGCTACATGATGCATTAAGATACTTTATGAGGGGCGCTAGAGAGCACCACATGGAGTGGACGTAAATTTGGGGAGCTCCCTCAATAAGCCTCCATAAACTAGTGATATTTGATTATTTTCATCGCGAAAGTTTGCTCAACAATATCCAACAGTGAGATGAAGAAGTCTAAGCCAAAGAAAGGAGATTCACCATCCAGCGCAGTCGAAAAACTGGCCGAGAATCCTATTGAGCACGAGACTGATCGCGATCATGACACGGCCACGGACTCAACTGCTATCCTGTCAGCCATTCAAACCATGAATAACGGTATGAACGACAGATTTAATTCGCTGGAAGCAACTCTATCTCATTTGCAAACAGCGCTGTCTGAAACCACCTCGCGTATCGCGGATCTTGAGAGCGCTAAAGCTGAGCACGAAAGCCGCATTTCTGACCTGGAGGCCTCCTGTCAGGAAATTCTATCAGCTAATAAGGTACTACGCGCTAAACTGGATGATCTCGAGGGCCGTTCCCGACGACAGAATATTAAGATTGTCGGCCTACCCGAGAACGTGGAGTCTGGCCGCCCCACTGAGTTTGTGGAAAAACTTATCCCGAACCTCCTGGGAGCCGAGAACTTTCCTGCTGGGATTAAAGTTGACCGTGCACATCGCACCGGGCCTTTACCGCCGAAGGGAGGGCGTCCCAGAATTCTGATCGCGAGGATACATCATTACCCAGTCAAGGAGATGATCCTGCGGCTTTCGCGCCAACACTCACCTCTAAAATATGACGGCGCTCACATCTCCATCTTCCCAGATTTCACGGCTGAGGTACTCTCACAGCGAAGGGCGTTTGACGGAGTGAAAAGGAAATTAAAGGAGGCTGGTATTCGATTCGGAATGCTGTTCCCCGCACGTCTTCTTGTCACCCAGGGTACTAACAAGAAAATCTTTGGCTCGGTTTCGGATGCTGAATTATTCGTTAACACCATCACTGTTGAAGACCCTACTTGATCCGCTGCATAGGATTGTTTTTCAATGCTGTTTCCATGGCTGAATGACTTAAACCATCATTTCTGCTGTTTACCGGCGTCCTTTAGTACAAGTTTGTGAGTATCTTCAAGCAAAAAAAAAAAAAAAAAAAAAAAAAAAAAAAATACGAGAGACACATTGTGCAGACTACTTTGCGATCATGTTATTTGGTCAGATTGTACATTTATAGTGCCTTATTTGCACGTACATGTTCATACTTTCATATCATTTATATAATTTAAACTGTTTAAAAAAGGAAAAATAAGCTATATTTCTGTGTTACAAGGGTTGTGTGATACACACTAGTTCAGATTTAGAGCATTTCTTTTGTTGTTAACTTAGTTACACGGAGGCTGCGTGGGAGTCCCCCGGTTTCTCTTTTTGAGGTTATTTTGGTAGGCAGGCTTTCCTCTTACTCCTTATGCTGCCCTGCAACTCCGCTGTTCATATGAGGTTTTTTTCCCGGCTTCATTTGGGGAAGCTGATGGAAGGGGGAGGGTGGGTGGTTTTGTCTTTTTTTGTTGTTGTTTTCTTTGTTTGTTGTCTCGAGTTTAGTGTCTGTACTTCTCCTTCAATGGTTACTCAGTGGTTATTATCCCTTCAATTTCATTTTACAGCTGCCATTACAATAGATATCATACTTCATGGCGTGTAGTAGGGGGTCTTCACTTAAAGGTGGCAATGTCACTCTTGCTAGTTGGAATGTCCGGGGATTAAATAACCAGGTTAAGAGAGCTAAAGTTTTTTCTTATTTGAAGTCCATTCCTTCTGACATAATATTTTTACAAGAGACACATATTAGGCATTCTGAACAAAGGCGACTGAGATGCAATTGGATCTCCCAGGTATTTCAATCTACCTTCTCATCTAGGGCCAGAGGAGTAGCTATTCTGTTTCGTAAGTCAGTTCCTTTTAAGCACATATCCACTATTAGCGACCCTAACGGCCGCTATTTAATTGTATCTGGCCTACTTTCCTCAATTCATGTCACTCTGCTTAATGTGTACGGACCTAATTTTGATGACCCTGCTTTTTTTCGCAGAGTCTTTAATCTTTTGCCAAACACTCTGAACACGCACCTGATAGTAGGCGGTGATTTTAACTTGGTATTGGACGCTACTCTAGATAGATTTCCTTCTCGCACTGGAATACCCTTGGCCAACTCTACCTCTGTTCTTAACAATCTGATTACTTCTTTTGACCTCGTTGATATCTGGAGACTAAAACACCCAACGGACATGCAGTATACTTTTTTTTCGCAAGTTCATAAATCATACTCCAGGATAGATTTCTTTTTAGTAGACTCTAAAATTATTCCTTGTGTAAAATCAATGAAGCATCACAATAGAATCATCTCCGACCACTCAGCAGTGACAATCTCTCTAGATCTCGTAGAAATTAAGCCCAGCTATTACTGGCGTTTCAATCCTACTCTGCTCTCGGATGTAAAATTTTGTGAACAATTAACAGAGTTGCTAGCGGAGTTTCTCAAATTTAATGACACGGGCGAGGTTTCTGACTCGACACTATGGGAAAGCCTAAAGGCTGTCTTGAGAGGTCATATTATTTCATACGAGTCCAGTCTAAAAAAGCAAAGGGTAAAACGCCTTTCAGAAATTGATAATCGTCTTACTCGGCTGGAGGACACTTACAGAGATTCAGCAGACTCAGAAGTGCTTAACGAAATTACAGCACTTAAGTTGGAATATAACTCGATTCTTTCGAACCAAGTTAATAATATGTTGCTAAAAGTGAAGCAAACACAGTTTGAACTTGGGGACAAACCAGACAAATTGCTTTCTCGTCAGTTGAGGGGGCTACAAGCCTCTAGAGCAATTCATAAAATCAAGAACAAAAATGGTGTCGTTCTAACAATTCCAGGTGAAATCAATGATACATTTAAAGAATTTTACGAAAAATTATACAAATCTAGGGGTTGCTCTGACCCCTCGGCTTTGGCTGATTTCCTTCATTCATTACATCTTCCAAAGTTGGGTTGCTCTGAGCAGGCAGCTTTGAATGCGGACATAACGGTAGAGGAAATACTAGCTGCGATAAAATCTTTCCCCAGTGGCAAGGCGCCTGGCCCAGATGGTTTTGGGATCGAATTTTACAAAAGATTTGGGCAGGTGCTCTCTCCTTTGCTGTTGAGGATGCTTAATCATTCTTTTGACATACATAAACTTCCCCAGTCCTTGTATGACGCAAATATTTCTCTAATTCTTAAAAAAGGTAAAGAAGAAACTGACCCAGCATCTTATCGACCCATATCTCTTTTGAACTCTGACCTTAAAATTTTCACTAAAATTCTGGCTAATAGGTTAAATAACTGCATTGGGGAAATTATCCACCCCGATCAATCCGGTTTTATTCCTGGCCGTTTTTCTTTTTTCAATGTCAGGCGTTTACTGAATATCTTATACACCAGATTTGATTCTAAAGCTAGCGTTGCAGTTCTTGCCTTAGATGCAGAAAAGGCGTTTGACCAAATTGAGTGGGATTATATATTAGCTGTGATTAGAGAATTTGATATGGGTGATGCATTTGCCTCTTGGGTGAAGTTGCTATACCTCCATCCTTCGGCTTCAGTTCTCACCAATTTTAACAGATCATCGCAATTCCAATTACACAGAGGCACTCGACAGGGCTGTCCTCTCTCGCCTTTGCTTTTTGCAATAGCAATCGAACCTCTCGCCCTTGCAATTAAAAATAACCCATTAATTTCGCCCTTGAATATAGGCCAAATTAACCATCATATCTCCCTCTACGCAGATGACATTATTCTGTATCTAAGCAATCCTGAACAGTCTATCCCACCCTTACTAAATCTGTTGGAAACATTCGGTAAACTCTCCGGTTATTCAGTAAATTGGCAAAAAAGTGAATTCTTGGCTGTGACTAGCAACATCGATCCAATTTTTATGCGTACTCTACCTTTTAAAATAGCCATAAACAGTTTGAAATATCTCGGAGTTAATATATCCAGAAACCCAAAAGATATATATAAGCTTAATTTTTTAACAATGCTTGAAAACCTAAAGGACAATATAAAATACTGGAGGACCTTACCAATATCAATGATGGGGCGTGTGAATGCTATTAAGATGGTGACGTTACCCAGATTCTTGTATCTTTTCCAGAATTTGCCGATTTATTTACCCCAAAAGTTCTTCAAAACTTTAGATTCTATTGTGCTGCCTTTTGTCTGGGGCTTCAAAGCACATAGAATATCTAAAATACACGTGTGTAAGCCTAGGTCGCTGGGGGGTTTGGGTTTGCCAAACTTTCAGCATTACTACTGGGCTGCCAATTGTAGAGCCTTTACTTACTGGCAGGACCCGCACCCCGACAGTCCCTCAACTGATATCCCTTCATGGCTTATGATTGAGCAAGGTGCCTCAAATTCGTCACTCTCCTCATTACTTTTTGCTGTCCCAGCGACTTTTAAAGCCACAGTAGGATCACATTTTATGATTAATAACTCTCTTAGGATATGGCTTCAGATTGGTAAAGCATTTAAATTGCCAAATACCTCTTTTCTTGCCCCTGTCTGTCGTAACCACGCCTTTAAACCTTCACTCTTAGACCCAGTGTTCACAGGTTGGGCTAGAAAAGGAATCCTTACCTTGAGAGATTTATATATTGACAATAACTTTGCCACATTCACTCAACTAACAGAGAGATATGACCTTCCTGCTTCACATTTCTTTAGATACCTACAAATTAGAAATTATGTTCGTTCCACTGTGCCAAATTTTGAAATATTATCAGCCGATAGTGAATTACATAAATTGCTTACTTGTGCTCCCAATACTCCAAAGTTAGTTACAAAATTTGTTGACTTCTTCACAAGTCAGTTAGATTTTTCCACTATTCATCTGAAAAACGATTGGGAAGAGGAACTAGATGTTCAGCTCTCTGAGGAGG
This sequence comes from Chrosomus eos, assembly GCA_036326025.1. Classification (NCBI taxonomy): domain Eukaryota; kingdom Metazoa; phylum Chordata; class Actinopteri; order Cypriniformes; family Leuciscidae; genus Chrosomus; species Chrosomus eos. The sequence continues at coordinate 10,547,877 of CM070828.1, read as the reverse complement.
ACTGGGAAAAATGTCTTAAAAATATATATACCTGTTCTATTAATGCCAGGCATCAACTTATTCAGTATAAGGTGTTGCACAGATTACATTACTCAAGGGTTAAACTTAACTCTTTCTATCCTACTATCTCCTCTCTCTGTAATAAGTGTGAGTCTGCTGAGGGCTCTCTTGGTCATCTTTTCTGGGCATGCCCAAAATTGGGTGAATTCTGGTCAGAAGTTTTTCAGTTTCTTTCTGAAGCCTATGCTTGTGAGCTTCCCTTAGATCCTGCAACTGCCATTCTTGGCTGGTCGGCCTCTTTGCTGCGCTTTAATAATGCTATCCGACTGCCTATACAGTATGGTTTGATGATTGCCAAAAAAATCTATACTTTGCATGTGGAAGAAAAATTCGAAGCCACTATTCAAGTTTTGGTTGTCAGAACTTTCCTCCACTCTGCACGTGGAAAGACTCAGATATAGTATTTCTGGAAATATAGAGAAATTTGAAGCGTCTTGGAGGCCTCTTTTCAATCACTTGTTAAAAATCAATAATGATGAAGCTGTTTAATGTTTTTCTATTCATTTTTCTTAATTGTTTTTTACTAGGATTTTATTGTTATTTCTGTTGACCTCTGTCTTCAATGTAAAGATACCTATGTATATCTCATATGGTCAAGTTGTACAATATGACCTGATTTATAATGTCTCACTAGGCAAACATCTGTTTTGACCTTCCTTGCCTGTGCCTGGTGAGGTGGTTTTCTGCACTTTTGAAGGAGTTTTTTTCTTTTTCTTTTTCTTTTTTTCTTTCTTTTTTGGTTTTGTCCTGTGATTGTATTGTCTATTTGTCTGAAAACTTGAAAATCTACAATAAATATAATATAAAAAAAAAAAAAAAAAAGATACTTTATGAAACGGTATCCACTTGGCTGTTGGGTTGACATAAATAGGTGCACAAACCAAGATGGATGGATATAATTTTAAACCTATTAGTTTCCACTCCCCATTCACCCCCCCAGAAACCCAAACCCCTCCGGAAAATGACAACATCAGTTGCCACTGCTCATTTTAAACCCAGAAAATTGATTCATGTTGTATACTCGCATGTAATCAAACACGCTTGTCTAAATGTACTGTACACTTTCTTATACTGTACATATGAAGCACTGAATGAAGCGATTTACTAAAATTAATTTGCAGTTGATTCGTTTAAATGAATTGATTGAAAAAAATGGATTGGAAATACTTGGAATTTAGTCTTTTTGTTGATATAGGCCTACTAAATGGGATTGTACTGTACAATATACAAATATATTTAAAAAAAATTGCATGTTCAAAATTTAATGAATAATTATTTATTTTTTTGCATATTAAAAGGTTTTAATGGGCAAGGTACATGTGAATAATAATTTAAGATTAATAAGGGCACATGTGAATCTAAGATCAATAAGATGTAAGACTGACTTTCTGTTGATCTGTTTTCACTACAGTAGATGTGAATGACATCACTTCTCATTCTTTACAACTTCGGGAACATTGGCAAATAGATGAGAGGATAATTATATAGAGGATAATATGGATATTTATATGTTTGGCACTTTTTACTAATGTTATAATCTTTGCTTTTTAAAACTTTTAAAACTGTATGTTATGTTATTTGATCAGGCTGCACCTTGCTCTCTCATGTTATTTTAGTTATTCATACATAGCCAGTAAGAATGACAAGAATCCTTGAAAGTATCTGCACAAATATGTGGCTAAATTATCGCTTTCTCTTCTTTTTGCCAAAAATAATTTGTGAGCAACTTTTTGAGTCATAATTGGAAAAAAAAAGTTTCTCATTCAAAAACTCTTTGATACGCTGCCAAAAAAAGTTTTACTGACAAAATGGTTTCAAACATATACACACACATCATTAGTGTTTTTTCTTATAAAACACAAAAGAGTAGCTTGAGTTTTTAAACTACTTAACATGGCAATTACTCTTTCCTTGACAAGCTACATGACTAGAAATGAACCATAATATCTGAATTTAAGCTCATAGGTTTGTGTGGTTGGCTCATCAACACAAAAATAAAAGCTGAACACAGGCATGTACTGTACATTACCCTGTGTTGGTTATTTACATAAATGTGTCACGATCTCCGTCTTCACCGTCCCATCTGAGTCTCCTTCACTACACTACCCAGAATCCTCCTCGTTTCCACACCTGTATTCACTCCCTCACTTATCAGCCTGTCCCTCGTTATCATCATCAGTGTCACCTGTTTTCACCTTGTTATGTCTGATTCCTCCGTGTATTTAGTTCCCTTGGTTCATTCAGTCTTTGTCGGTCAATGTTTGTTGTTAGCCCGTGTGGCGCCCGTGTTCCTGACTTTCTGCCTGTGTTGTATATATATTAAAAGTGTTCTTTACCGATATTCCGGACTCCTCGTTCCTCTGCCTGAACCACACCGTGACAGATTGACCGACCCCAAAGTAATGGATTCTTTCGTTGCAGTCCAATTGCTCTGCTTAGAGCAAGAAGATCGTCCCTTGGAGGATCATCTGGCGGATTTCTTCCGCCTCGTTCCCGCCACGACCTTCCAGGACGACAGCCTCTGCAGCTTCCTCTATGCAGGGCTCAACACCGCCACCAGAGAGCTGTTGTCAGGGAAGGGTCCCCAGGGGAGCTTCGCAGCTTATGTGGAGTGGGTGCTGGTGTCCTGCGGATCTCCCTTCACTATCGATGACGGCACCAGTCCCACTCCACCCGAGCCTACCTCATCGCTGGTTCCGCCCAGCCCGGTCCAGCCCGCACCAGAGACCGTCCAGCCCGCACCGAGACCGTCCAGCCCGCACCGGAGACCGTCCAGCCCGCACCGGAGACCGTCCAGCCCGCACCGGAGACCGTCCAGCCCGCACCGGAGACCGTCCAGCCCGCACCGGAGACCGTCCAGCCCGCACCGGAGACCGTCCAGCCCGCACCGGAGACCGTCCAGCCCGCACCGGAGACCGTCCAGCCCGCACCGGAGACCGTCCAGCCCGCACCGGAGACCGTCCAGCCCGCACCGGAGACCGTCCAGCCCGCACCGGAGACCGTCCAGCCCGCACCGGAGACCGTCCAGCCCGCACCGGAGACCGTCCAGCCCGCACCGGAGACCGTCCAGCCCGCACCGGAGACCGTCCAGCCCGCACCGGAGACCGTCCAGCCCGCACCGGAGACCGTCCAGCCAGACCCGAGACCGTCCAGCCAGAGCCCGAGACCGTCCAGCCAGAGCCCGAGACCGTCCAGCCAGAGCCCGAGACCGTCCAGCCAGAGCCCGAGACCGTCCAGCCAGAGCCCGAGACCGTCCAGCCAGAGCCCGAGACCGTCCAGCCAGAGCCCGAGACCGTCCAGCCAGAGCCCGAGACCGTCCAGCCAGAGCCCGAGACCGTCCAGCCAGAGCCCGAGACCGTCCAGCCAGAGCCCGAGACCGTCCAGCCAGAGCCCGAGACCGTCCAGCCAGAGCCCGAGACCGTCCAGCCAGAGCCGAGACCGTCCAGCCAGAGCCCGAGACCGTCCAGCCAGAGCCCGAGACCGTCCAGCCAGAGCCCGAGACGTCCGCCAGAGCCCAGACCGTCCACCAAGGTCGAGACCATGGTCCCCCAGCCTCCCTCTCCCGCCTCCTCTCATCTGTCTTCCATCAGTTCTTCCACCTTCCAGCCCCCCTAAACCAGCCTGGCCCATGGATCCCCGGTCTCTTCCCGTGTGGCGCCCGTGTTCCTGACTTTCTGCCTGTGTTGTGTATATATTAAAAGTGTTCTTTACCGATATTCCGGACTCCTCGTTCCTCTGCCTGAACCACACCGTGACAAAATGAGATGATGTGCAGGGTATTTGCATGGCCTTTAATTCAGATTTTATCTGCTGGCTGATATTATTTTAGGAGCCTTTCATTATTTATTATTATAAATTGTTGCCATTTGCTTTTTTGACATAATGATGGTATTGTTGCCAAGGGGATGGCAGCATGCACAGAGACATTTATTGATGTTTTTGTTTGTTTCTTGTCCTGTGTCACATTCTAGCATGGCATGTTTTAACATTTCATGCTCATTACAATGAGTTTGTTTCCCTGTTTCTGCCCTTCAGCTCATCAAATGGTGCATTGAATACAACTGACTAAAAATACTAACCAACGAAAAACCCACTCGCTGTGCCTTGTTACAGAAGGAGAAATACATAGACTTATTTAAGTGCATACAAGGATTAAATGGATATTTGTGATACTGCATATTCACAATATTTGTTCTGCTAATAAAAATTAAGCAACATTTTGTATATCACAATCACGTTAATGCTTTTTTTACTTGGCCATTAGTTTTCCTAACAAACAATGTCATCAGGTCTGTCTTTTCTCGCAAGTATGAGAGCATTAAGTGTCTTTTTTAAAAGCATCAGTAGCAAAAAAGATGTTTGAATTTCATTCATTTCTGTGAATCAGTTTAAACTGTCAGTTACAGAGCTGGGCAGTCATTATTTCACATTAAAGGGATAGCTTGCCCAAAAATGAAAATTCTATCATTATGCACTCACCATCATGTCGTTTCAAACTTGTATGACTTTCTTTCTTTTGTAGAACATAAAATAAGATTTTCTGAGAAAATCTGTTTTGAAATGTCTTTTTTCTTTGCCCATACAGTGGAAGTAAAGGATAAAAAACTAAAAAAAAACTTTTCATTACAGACATTCTTCAAAACATCTTTTTGTTTCGCAGAAAAAAGAAAGTCATACAGGTTTGGAACAACAAGTTTACATGAGTGAATAAATGATGACAGAATTTTAATTTTGGGGTTAACTCTTTCTTTAAGTCTTATATCTTTAGTCATATCACCTAGCCTTAGCGCACACTCATTTGCAGGGACGATGTATCTTAAGGGATTATATGCTCTGTTTAGTGTTCTGCTCCAAAAATGCAGCTCTGTGGGCTCTACCATGTTTTTAGTTTATTGTAGAAAAAAAATCCATACATGCACCTCGAAATCTAGTTGGTTTAAAAAAAAATAAAAAACTTTATCTTGTGGTGAGAGAAATGAAGGTTGGTTCAGAATATCAACAATGCTTAAAATGAGCTTATGCATGTAAATGTATTTTTTATAAGACTGCTGTTGGAAGCAGCTTGGACATGCTCTGTTATTGATTACCTCCCTTGGTAAAGAGATAATATTACACCAGTATAATAAGCACTATTCAGAATGTAACTGTTTCTCATGGGAAATGTAAAAATATATATATTTGCATGCCTCCATTATAAAACTTCACTGGGGTTGAGGGAGTTTTTTCACATATAGGCAATAAAACACACTGTAGCTAAATATGGTTGTAAATATTTTGTTGTTACATATAATATCTTGTTTTGCCATTGTGTTCAGCATGTTAGTTCTGCCCTTTGACCTAGTTTTCCCCAGTCTGTTTAATTAGTAATTTCATTCACTTGTCGTCCATTAATTATATCATTAGTTCCCTTTGTTTGTCACATGTGTATATACCCTGTGTTCTCACATATTCTTGGTTTGTCCTCTTTTGAGATAGTGTTTGGTTGTTTATTCTTTGTTGTTCTCCAAGTTTACTATTAAATATTACTCCAGTTAAATCTCCTTCATTGTGCGCTTTGTTAACTCAACCATTCCGTAAAACACTTGTAAGTGTTCAATCGTTTTAAATAACAATTGTATAGTGCTTTACAAAATACAATGTTGGATGGTTAACAAGAAATGTCTACACTAGTTATTGGTCAATGTGAAGTCTGATACACCCCTTTTTTACTTGCAGTAAAGACAAAATCAATGAGTCTCATTATTTAATGTTCCTTTGCTAAATAAAAGCCATCAGTTATTCATTTGGCTGGATTGTTTAGCTCAATCAAATTTGACAGGAACACCTGAACATCAGATTCGTTCAGTTTGCTTTTGCCTTCTCCTGCTGCCTCTTGTTCATTCAAATTTTTTTGACGAAAAACAAGCCACATGAATGAAATTGCTTTAATCTGTCCTTGAGCTGCTTTACTGCTAAGAGAAAACGGCCCCTCAGAAATCAATGCCTGACAGTAAAATATGGGCATATTTTAAGTGACTGAAGAAGTTGCAGCATTTCACCAAGGAAAGCCCTTATCATGCAGAAACAGCCATGACGATGAGAGGAAAATTATAAAAACGGATTTAATGCATGCTCCAAGTCACCTGCTAAGATGTATGAACCTACTTCATTATTCCAGGGTGCTTTGTCTTGTCAAGTGTAGGCACTGCCCATGAGACCTGAGCAACGTTGGCACACCTCTTGGTGTGTGTTCGATTATACACTTGGACCTAAGAAACGTGCCAGTATTGCTCATTAATACACTGTTGATCCACTGTCCCACTGAAAGATACACTAGGACTACAGTAAAATGTCAATATGAGCCAACGTGGCTAAGTACACCTCCCCACCAATCATTAACAAAGCGCTCTCCTTCATATAACACAAAGCCTTGATATTCTGCATGCCAATTCCAAGAGGCAAATTTCAACCTTTTGTATATTGTATGGAAGTGCAACACAAACAACACCTGAAAGGACAGATTAGATCTTGAAAAGTCTTTGTCTGGACTGATTTAGGACGTTTTCTGTATTTCTGCAAATACAGCAAGACATTGTGCTGCATATTCAATGCTGAATTATCCCATCTACTGATTTACACCCTAATTGGCTTTGTTAATAGTCCTTATAATGTGATTATATGCTTCACGGGGCAGCACATCCCTTTTGGTCTCCATATCTGTAATGTAAAACTCCTTTTCTGGATTAATAGTTTGGTAGCAGAAAGTGAATGTTGGAGCCATCCATACCACACAGATAGTTATTGACTTGTTTTTACTTTCCCAGGCAAACAACTAGTGAATTGTGTTTGTCTTTTTCTATGAAATAGGTCATTTAGGACACCTGGTTTGGAGAAAAGTATTGAAACTTATTCATACATTAACCTATTTGCAGTGTCTACACTTTCCATCCTGGTCTAACATAACATTTCACACATATATGAAATGATGAACATAAAAATACTGGTTACCAGCAGATAAATATGGGCTATAAAATGGGATGTGAAAACACTAACATGAAAGCATGAATTCATTGTGATTCTACAAATATACAATGTAAAATGTATGTACCGGTTCCTAAAGCAAAACTTTGGAGAATCATTTCAGTGCTCAATACTTACCATAACGCCTTGCAACTTGATGAATATTTTGCTGAATTGATCTTCTCTTGGGAATGATGTTTGTTTTGGCTTTCTACCAACGTTTTTTGTCAGGCACATGTTGCACATGCATACAGTTCCCTTTCGAAAGGGAACTTTCACTGCGTCGATGACGCTATAGACCTTATTCCCAAGAGGAAGAGGGACAGACATCTTTGCCAGGCGATTCAGGTCCCACTCGCGCTGAGGCAGAGCAGAGACTAGAATCATGGGGTTTCAGAGGGAGCTTGCCGAGTAGTTTGAGAGAGTTGTTTATCTCTTACGCCCCTCTGAGGCTTGCGAGAGTGAGCTGCAGGATGAGGATGTGTTGTCACTAACATCCTCTGATTTGACAGCGAGTGCTCTGCTAGCAGCCCAAGTATGCCCATAGTAAATGAGTTGTTATGGAATGCGCTCAGCGAGGCTTTGCTGCCGTAGGAGCGTGTAAGGGAAGAGACCGCCTGGTCAGACTTTCCGAATGGTTTCTTTCCAGCCATAACGCTCAAACTCCTGTGAGCCTTCCATTCCTGCCCGATCTATACAATGAGATGGGGATAGGCATTTGTGGTTGAACTTGAATGGCATTGGGGAGAAAGAAAGCTTTTCTTCTCAATGCATCACTGTCGCATTCTGAACTTTTCGGCACCTGCGTCGAGACGGTGATGGGAACATTCGGAGAGGCGAAGGCACGTTCGGCTGCATTAAATCTTGCATAACACTGCGGTACGAATCTGCAAACTTCCTACACCCCAGGCGCTTCTTGCATCAGCCCTGAGGCTGGACCTGTGATGAGTGATTCCTTCAATTTGGAACCCTTCTGTAGGTCTGGCGTCGGGTTTGGTAGTAAGCTCACTCTCTCCGTTCTGCCTGCTCTCTCTCGCTGTATCAGCCTCGTTGTAAATTGAAAACCATGGGGGGAAGAGCCTTTTCTTATAACGCGCCTAAGTTATGGAACACACTACCCGCATCTATTAGGGATGCTGCTTCAGTGGATTGCTTTAAGAAACTTCTTAAGACACATCTTTTTAGTCTAGCTTTTAATTTATAATTGTATTATTAATTTCGATACTTTTATATTTTCTACTTCCATGTTTGATTATTTTGTTTTGTACATGCTGTAGCGCTTTGAGTCTGAGAAAGGCGCATTACAAATAAAATGTATTATTATTATTATTATTATTATTATTATTAAGTGCGCTCTTTCAAGCTCTTTATAGTGATAGGCCTCCATTTTGTGAATGTCTTTCAGGCCATCAACCTACAAGGGCTGCAGGTTGAGCTTTGTAGGGTGATGAGCTGTTCGATATGTTCCGCCCTGTCTTCCTGTTTGAGTGGAAATTTACGTCACCGCATTCCCGTGTTTCAAGGCACTTTGGTGGGCCTTTAAAAAAAGCCTGGTGCAGACTCCAAAATATGGACTTAAAAGGGATGTGAGAGCCTACATAGATTTTTGCACGTCTATCTGCTGTGTGAAAATTTACTGAGTGATGACCTGACCTTCATCTAGGTACTCTGAACGACCCCATAGTTGTCTTATTTTAGTACTGGCCTACAGTGCCTACAGTGTATCTGTCACTGTAAGAATAAATGTGTGACTGATTGATAGCAATGTCCTTTTTTGCAAAATAGAGCTGCAGGTCATGCATTTTTGAGGCAATGCAGAAGAAATTGCTTGTCCTCTGTCTTAAAACAGAAACCTGCAGTGATAAATGATAGTGTTTTAGCTTTATATATGAAGGTTATTCATATACTCAAATCTGGTAATTTTCTTGTCAAAATAAATTATCTTTGACATTGCTCAACCTGTACTCCTGAAAGTAGCCTTTGGGCAGAGTCAGAGTAGATGGCATATGTACTGGCTGGCTATATAAAACTAAAATACAATGATACAATCACTTTATAGAACTTTCAGGGACATCTAAACAAAACAAGAAAACCAAACAATATAATAACAATAACAATATGCTAAAGCGAGGGTTCTCAACTCTGGCCCTCGAGGTCCACTTTCCTGCAGCATTTAGCCTAGCTCCAACCTTGATCAAACTCAACTATACCTGTAACTTTCTATTAATCCCAAAGACCTTGATTAGCTTGTTCAGGTGTGTTTAATTAGGGTGGGAGCAAAACTCTGCAGGAAAGTGGATCTCGAGGGCCAGAGTTAAGAACCCCATGCTAAAGTCTCAGCATATCAATGGAACCCAAGTTGGAGTGATCAGCATGTGTACAATCCATCAGTTAAACTGAATATATATGAGTGGTGAAATGTTCAAATATCACTGGGACAAAGAAGAGCCAGCAAAACTAAACCAAAGCTTACCTTTAAGACAGAACTGTACTTTTATTCATCATGCATTAGGGTACTGGGTAGTTCTAGGAACTACTACGAACTAGCCACCAGGGTGGTTCCCTTGAGAACTAATGGTCCCCTTAGGATCCTGGTTGCATTCGCAACGCCAGTGAGAACTTTGAAGTGAGGTTTAGCCACGCTTGTTGTTGTGACTTTTATTTTGACAGCGCGACGGACCTTTATTCTGACAGTGCTTAGAATTCCAGCCAGAGCTCAGGCTCTCCGTGTTCATTAATTTATGATCTGTCTAACAGTCCTGTCTGATACGATAATAGATCTTTTATACATAGAAAGTAGACAGTATATGAAAAGGTATAAGCGTATGCCATGTGGTTGATGTCCAGTGTTGCTAGCTGAGCAGAAATGCATGATTCATGCTTCACATGGTCCCCTCAAAGTTGCGTTGGATTTTCTCCTAGCGTAAAGTTTAAGAGGCACATCTGTCACTGTTTTCCATGTTTGTAGAGTTTGTTTCTGGAGTAAATATATGCTATAATCTGTGTGTTCAACAGCTTTTTTTTATAAATGTCGGGTGCTGGTGTCAGCGTTCACTAACGTCACTGGTAGTTCCTATAGTGCTGGTTTAGACCCTACTCTGAAGTAGTAGCTAAATTAGTTCCTCCAAAAGAAATTCCTACAATTAAAATAATTCCTAGTTCCTGCTGTGCGAACACGGTAAAAAACGGGTACTTCTGCCAATAGTTCTAAAAGGTTGCTCCCGTGCAAAAGACCCTAGGTAGAGTTTGAGGGTTGCCCGGGGTGCTGCAAGGTAATAGTGATTTAGCTTATGTCATCATCCATTTACAGGCATGCCATCCCTGCAGAGATTACGAATAAGGAGCATATAATGTGTGAAAAGATTGAACAAGTGCACCCCATTAAAACTTCATGAAGATTCAGGACATCAGGCTCTCCTGGTCAAAATTTGATTTCTGTCACAGTTATTGGCATGTGTGTGTCTGTGTGCAAACCATTTCACTTAGGTCCTTGGGGAATCACTACATTTATTTCCAGACCAATTTATAATCTGCAGCTAAATGTGATTTGATGTGTATCCTGAAATGGAATATGATTGGAATGAGATTGCTTCCTATACTCCCTGCTACCCATCTCTAACATTTCACGCCTCAACTTTAAATGACTTTTAAAGAGTGTTTTTCAGTTTCAGGCCGCTGAGCCGTCTTTGCACAAGGAATATAATTGAACCCATTATTTAACATTTGTCAGATCTCTGCGTGTATTTAAATTTATAAAATCAACTTCAAACCTTTTCCTTCACTGATAACACATTTCAAATTTGTCAAACACTTAGCTAAGACATTCATATAACGTCGGAAGCAAAAATACACTTTAATGGACTTGAATTGTGGTAAGATCTGGTCAAGAATGCTAATGTGCTTAACTGAAGAAAATTATTTTTCCTGAATTATTTTTAAATGCCTCCTTTGTTAGCCTGTCACACCTGCTAAAAATAATGTGGTGAATGGGCTGAACAATATGTAATGGTGATTTAGGATCATTAGGATCAAACTAATTTTTACTAGAATTTGCACAGAAACAACAGATTTTTGTTAAAGAAAAATAGCTGTCATTTTGTTTGTTTTTGTATTCAATAGATTTAATGTTATCCATAAGAAAGAAATATCACAAAGTTGATTTATATTTTTAAAGTGTTTTTTAAATGTTTTGTCTCACATGGCTGCTAGAGTTACAGATCTCAACAGAATTAATAAAATCAAAAGTAAGATATTTCATTTGAATTTTGGATTTTGATTCATTTGAATTTTCAGGACAATATTTTGTCCTTGTCTGTTTTATTTGTCCTGTTTCTTGTTTGTTTTATCACGCGCTCTGTTTGCTTCAATCGCCTGACCTTATTGAATATTCGATCGGCGGTGTCCGATTGTTTGTTACGCGATCCTAGAGATGATTGGCTTAATGCTGATGAAATGACTCCTCTCTCTAAACTTTCTCCTCCTGGTTGCAGTTTTTTTTAGTACCCCCTAGGTCTGTTGGCCGGGTCGGGGGTCTTGCAGTTGTTTTTAAAGACAAGTTTAAGTATAGACATTTAACTTCTGGGTCCTATTGCACATTTGAATCTCAGTTAATTACTGAGTTTTGATTTATAGACCCCCAAACTTTCATGGGGATTTTATACAGGAGAATTTATGCTGGATTTGTATCTGGAATTGTCCCCTCTTTTGACAATATTTTAATTTGGGGGGATTTCAATATACATGTGTTTCTGCCCTTTAAAGCCCCTGGTCAAAGAATTTTTTAATTTATTAGAGTCATTTGATTTTTTACTATGTATTTCTGGTCCAACTCATGAACGTGGTCATACACTTGATCTTGTATTATCTCTGGGAGTCTCTGTTGGTAGTGTGAAGATTGCTGATACTTTTTTTTCTGATCATAAGACTGCCTGTTTCATCTCGCATACTCAATCCTTGCACAGCTAGTAGATTTTCAGCTGTTTTTGAGGTTTCTCCTTTAATTTCATTGATCGAGTCCCCCTCTCCCTGTATGGGTTTAGAAGAGTTGGTCGACCAGTTTAACTCATCTTGTTTCGATATTTTAGATGTCGTGGCTTCTGTCAAAGTCAGTGAAAAAAAGGTAAAATCACAGCTCTGGTTGAACAGTACAACCCGTGCTCGTAGGCAGGAGTAGGAGGGCTGAACGCAAATGGGTTAAAGATAAACGACAGGTCTCTTATGAGATTTTTAAAGAACCGCTTGAACGAGTATCAAAGAGCTGTTAAATTGGCTAGATCAAATTATTTTTCTGGCATCATCTCCAGAAACTGTCATAATTCTAGAGTAATGTGCTTCACCATCACTTACTCTTTCTGTTGACATGTGTGAAGAGTTCTTAAACTTTTTCATTGGTAAGATTGTTGGAATCAGATCTCAGATTTCATCTTTTAGCAATGACTTTATTGCTTCTGTTGACTCTCCTAATCAATTGACCTGTTTTACGCCTGTTCTCTGCAGCAGCTTAAAGATATTATTGCTCATATGAAGCCTACAAGCTCTCCTGGTGATGTGTTTACTTCTTCTCTGTTTAAGCAGGTACTTGATTCCATTGGTCCAAGTATTTTGTCTATTATGAATATTAGTTTGTCATCTGGTGTTCCGGTTAGTTTTAAGCATTCGGTTATTCAGCCCCTTCGGAAAAAAAAATGACTTAGAGCCATTTGAGTAGTTTTTGTACCATTTTGAAATTGCCTTACCGTATATCTGAGATACTGGAAAAAATTGTGAATGCACAGCTTAATGACTTTTTAATGAAGAGTGCAATTTTCGATAGATTCCAGTCAGGTTTTAGAGCTGGCCATAGTAGAGTCTGCTCTTTTGAGGGTCTGTAATGACATCCTACCAGGTGTTGCTTCTGGAAACCTAGGGAACTTTATTTAGGGAACTGAAGCCTTTCCTCCACATATTAAGGCTCTGCCTGAAGACCTTGATTAGCTGATTCAGGTGTGTTTAAATAGGGCTGGAGCATTATGAAATGTATATATTTTTAATTGTACATATAAAATATATGTAAAATATAAAATTAGTTCTGAAGGGTTTTTTCCATAGACATGAACTAACTAAATAATTAGGTCCATGTGAAATGCGCAGGAACTATTATTGGAGTTTTCTCCTTTTAACAACATGTGTTGCCTTTAAACTTCTGAACTTGGAAAGGTCACCGTGCATCACATCCTCTCTGCCTCATGTCAATGTTGTGAGATTATATGTCCCATTTTAAGACACAGGCTGTCATGCTCAGGCAAGACTAATAAATCCTTGTGCCTCGTTAAACTAATCCTTCCTTGAATGCATGAGTGGCATTTTTAATGTATCATTTCATGCATATTTTTAACATTGCTTTTCCCTCTCTTTTTTTCACATTCACCCTGAATGGAAGATTGTCAGAACTGAAAGATTAAGCAGCTCCTCATACTCGGGCTTAGCAACTTTTCTGAACGCAGGCTGTCAAATTGGTGTTCTGTCTTCTGCACATTCTATTTCCGATATTTTCTTATTCTTCCATTTTCTTCTCTGAGGACGATTCTTGATTGACAGCTGAAGTGCTAGCACAATATGAAGTATTTCGAGTTAAGGGTCTTTTGTGCTGCAATTCAGACAGAGCAAAGCTTTGACTGAGATAAAAGGAAGAGATGTGTTTCACTGTTGTTCAGGGCTTCATAGAAGCCACTTGACTCCTGCTCCTGTCATTGGCTGCGTTTACACTGGCACAAAAAAAATCAGATTTTTTTGTATTCACATCTGACACATCGGAATTTGTTGCACACGTGTAAAAACAAAAATCCACACGATCGCATCCTTTCTGAGCCAAATATGTTTTTAAATTGGATACATATACAATATCTGGACATCTGACCTACATCTAAACACATCTATCCGATTCCCCTTGGAATTCCAAAACTACTGCAAGGAGAGGGCGACAAGTTTGCCCACATAGATAGCTTTTTTATGTCGTATTATGAAGCAGACGTGCCTGTATATGCTTGCACTAAAACTCACCGCTTTTTTATTGATCTGGAAATTTTATATATTGGCAAGAGACACACAGAATCATTCAGGAGCATAAAATTTGTTTTCAACCTCTGTGAATTGTATAAATAAACAGCTTTGCTACTGAAAGCATCATGATTCTCAGCAACAAGGTGGTAACTCTCTTGTTAATTCATTCAAAATCATTTAAAAACATGTAATTACTGCACCACTTTATTTCACTTTAGGATTCTAAACAGGTGGGACAAAAAATCAGATATGTTCAAAAGATCAGATTAAGACTTGCAGGGTAAACGTAGCCATTGGGCTAAAAATGAAACAGCATTAGAATGATCTGGAAGGTTTGCATCAAATCAAATCAACTGAAATTGAGAAAACTTTCAGTAGAGATGATTGTTCGAACACTGCAAAGACAGCAAGCAATGTAATCATCAGAGTCAATCACAGCAGCCTTAACCCTGGAAAGCCTTATGTATCATATTTGATAAGCAAATTTCCAAGGCCTCTACATTTTCAACATAACAAAAGCCTGTTGTACACAATCTGCTACATGCCTTCTGTTGATTGATAGTTTATACTTTTTTAGAAAGTAAAAGGCCTTTTAGCATAATTGCAACAAAAAAAATTGCTAAAAAAAGATTTTTATAAAGTAAACATAAGAATAAATTGATTGTAATATTTCAAGAAGAACTTTGAACACTTACTGAACTAAAGAAAAGGTTCAGTTTTTAGGTTATCTATACATCATTTTTATTTAAAAAAAAATCATGTAAAAAAATCAATACATTGGTACATAATACATGTATTTGTGCATCTGTCAATCATTATAGGCATTGCATTATATGTTTTGCCCCCACAATAAAAACTACAGCGCTTTGATCATTAAACTAAGACGTATTATGCATTGAATGCATCAACAGATGCTTGACAAATGCATTCAGAACCTTGCAACTATTGAACTTTACTACATAAAATAATACATTATTTCTTTTCAACTTTTGGCCGCAACAATTAGAGTACTGACAAACATATATTTTTTTAAATTACACACGGTGCACTCCGCCTCCCACTTGTCCCGACCTGTGAAGTTGCACTTACGCTTCTGCATTTTGTGTGCAATGCTGCTCCGCTGTCTGCTCTGCTCCCTGTGTATGTGCGCGTCGCAGAGCCGCCCACAAGGCAGCCTCTCGGGAATTACGTCACGCAACAAAGTACCGTATTGTGTGCAAAGGCAAGCGCCAGTCAATTTAAAGTACACGCTTAATGGTCAAGTCAAGTCAAGTCACCTTTATAGCGCTTTTTACAATACAAATTGTTTCAAAGCAGCTTTCCAGAGATAACAGGAAAATAATGTTGTAATAGTATTGTTAAATTCAAAATTAAATGTTAAATGTCCCCAACTAAGCAAGCCAAAAGCCAATGGCGACAAAGGCGAAGAGAGTCGAAACAGGCAACAGTGGCAAGGAACCAAAACTCCATCAGGTGACAGAACTGAGAAAAAAACCTTGGGAGAACCCAGACTCAGTCAGGGGACCAATCCTCCTTTGGCCAACGAACGAACAGTGTATGATTATGATTTAGTCAGCATAATAGGTCAGAAGTCAGATGGGATCAGAACTTTCACGAATGGTCCCATGAAAAACAGTGAAAACGTCTCGGTTACATATGTAACCCTCGTTCCCTGAGTACAGGGAACGGAGACGTGTCGTCGGGGGAGTTCCCTGATGAATTGGGATCACGCTAGGGAGACCAATCGACTTCGAGTGAACTAAAACGAGCCAATGAATATTGGCATGCAAGATTTGCATTCCGCGACCCGCCTACCAGTGCGGGTATAAAGGGCGGAAGCAAACGCATTCACAATGCTTTTTCGCTGAGGAGCCGAACAGTGTCCAGTCCTCCGCGAAGGTACAGCAACATGGCGAAGGGACGACACGTCTCCGTTCCCTGTACTCAGGGAACGAAAGTTACATATGTAACCAAGACGTTCCATTTCGTCCTGGGAACTCCGACGTGACCCCATTCTGACACTCTTGGATGGGGGAGACTGAGAGGCCAGTCTCGACCGAGATAGACCCAGAGGAATTGGAAACTGCTCTTTTATTGAGAAAGTGGGTACCGCTGAAGGCAGCGGCGGAAGAAAAACAAAAGGAAACAAAAGATTCTCCACCCGGCCCTCCTCCGGGGGAAGGAGGGGTGCAGTGGCACCCTCCTGAAGAGCAGCAGTCAGGTCCTCTGGGTCGCCCGTCTCAGGGCCGCTTCCCTCTCCTCTTACCGGGGGGTTTAGACGACCCCCGGGCGGGCTGGGCACCTCTCTTGCGGCCGGCCGCCTGCTGCCTAGGAGGCTGCTGCTTAGGCGGAGCAGGGGCGGAGGCGGCGGCAGGAGGGCGCCCTCGGCGACGAGCAGCGCGAGGTGGAGCCGGGGGGGACGGGCCAGCAGCAGCCTGTCTCCGGGGCATGATGTGCTTGATCACCTCGGACTGCTTCTGGGCGGCGGAGAACTGTTGGGCGTAGTCTTCCACCGCGTCGCCGAATAGGCCACCCTGGGAAATGGGGGAGTTCAGAAACCTACTCTTGTCTGACTCCGTCATGTCGGCCAGGGTGAGGCAAAGGTGTCGCTCCTGGACCACAAGTGTGGACATCGCTCGGCCCAGGGAGCGCGCGGTGACTTTCGTCGCCCGGAGGGTAAGGTCCGTCGCCGTACGCAGCTCTTGAATCACCCCTGGGTCGGTACCACCCTCCTGCATGTCGCAAAGCGCTCTCGCCTGATGGACCTGGAGGAGCGCCATCGCATGCAGGGCAGAAGCAGCTTCTCCACACGCACTATAGGCCTTACCAGTCAGACTGGAGGAGAACCTACAGGCGCGAGTAGGGTCACCCCTCCAGGTGGACGCGGACTTAGGGCACAGCTGTAAAGCAACCGACCGGCTCCACCGGGGGAATGCCCTCATAACCCTTCACTGCCCCGCCATCGAGAGTGGTAAGGGAGGAGGAGGGAGTCGACCTATGTCGGGCCGCCAGAGGGGCCTTCCATGATCTCGTCACCTCCTCATGCACTTCCGGAAAGAAAGTCACCGGAGCGGGGCGCTGAGAACCAGCACGGGCCGCCCCGAGAAACCAATCGTCGAGCCGCGAAGGTTCGGGACACGGTGGAGGATTCCACACGAGCCCGACACTTGCGGCCGCCCGGGAAAGAATAGCGGCCATTTCCGGGTCCGGCTCGGACAACGCTACCACACCAGAAGGGGGCAACGCACCCAAGTCGTCATCCCCAGAAGATGACCGCTCTCCCTCCGATGCAGCGATCGACATCTGGTCCTCCGGCGGCGCCCCGAAGGAAACGACCGGGACCACACGAGATGGCCCAGCGCGCTCCTCCAAGGGCTCCAATGGCAGCAGTGTGGAGGAGTGAGGAGTCCGTGGGGGTCTTTCACCCAGCGGATTATTCCTCACTGTAACCCTCAGACCACCAATGGGATTAGCCGAAGTAGCCGCCTTCTGAAATGAACCAGAAGACGAACCAGATCGGGGAATCTCCAAAGGGACTCCCCCTCGTCTGAGGGATCTCAGTCTCGATCTTAACACTGCAACGGTCATATTCCCGCAATGGGAACATGACTCGTTCACGAAAGCCGCCTCAGCGTGCGCGAGGCCCAAGCACGAGAGACAGCGATCATGACCATCAACCGGAGGCAGAATCTGACCGCATCCAGAAACACACGGATGAAACGTCATCCTTAAAAGGATGGATCTTCACCCGTGTTGCTCTTTCAGAGAAAAATACTCTCTAGTTGTGCTGAAGCACACAGGGATCAACGCGGCAACACAGCGGGGAAACTGCAAGCCCGCTGCGTGCACTCAACCGTATACCAGCTGTTAAAACAGCTCTTTGTAAACACAGCGCGTGTAGTAACAGGCAGCAAACGGGAGATCGCGAAGACCGCTGAAGCGCCGTCACACCAGCACAGAGAGATCTCAGGAAACAGCAGACTCGTTGAGCAAACAGAAAGCACAATCTTCAAGCTCATAACACTCAGAGGGCACAACTGGTCGGCTCCGAAGCAAAAAGCATTGTGAATGCGTTTGCTTCCGCCCTTTATACCCGCACTGGTAGGCGGGTCGCGGAATGCAAATCTTGCATGCCAATATTCATTGGCTCGTTTTAGTTCACTCGAAGTCGATTGGTCTCCCTAGCGTGATCCCAATTCGTCAGGGAACTCCCCCGACGACACGTCTGAGTTCCCAGGACGACAGGGAACCAGACATTTTCATGAATTTATAATGAGGACGTTTGGTTATCCTACCTTACGTGGAGTATTGACCATGCACACCTGACACTCATCTGCCCTTATCACCAGCACCATAAGTAGCACACACACCCACCCACACAAACACTCAGTCTTTGTCTGGTCTTGTCTGCTACAGACTCACTTTCCTCGCTACTTACCTGCTAGAATTTCCTGTGAGACTCTACTAACATTGTTACCTCGATCCAGTCATCTAAGTCGTTATCTATAGTCATCCCACGTCTCCTCTTCTGATCCCATGTGTCTGTGTGCTCTGCAAACCTGTTAGACAAAGCTCAACAAGCTCAAACTCTCATTTATCTTTCTATTGATTATCTTACCTGTTAGTGGACTGTGTTCCTGCCGCTTCACTAATAAAATCACCTGTTTGAATTGATCCATCTCTCTACCGTCATTGAAGATCTAAGCCTGTACGTGATAGTTATAAAGATAGTTATCAGTAATTTACATTACAAGCTATTGATCTTACTTTTTGGTCATATAAATAGCAGCAACTGCACAAATTTGCATATTTTTGATCTGTTTCTTTGTGTGTGATACTGCACCAATTTGCATATTTTTGCTCCGTTTGTTTGTGTGTGATACTATATGTATATGACAATTAAAAAAATCGTGCCGTTATTTCATATGGCAGACTTTACAGGGTTAAAAGAATAAGACAATGTGTATTGCATGGCAACAAGATGAGATTTTACGCTGTGTTTGCAGTACGTCAATTGTGTGGTGTCTCTGAGGTGTGTTTGTTCTATTGCAAAAGGATCGGCCCTTGGGAATTTACTTTTTGATATTGAGTGTGTTTGGTTCAGTGTTTTTTGACATTCTCAGCCTCCAACGTTTCTTTGAGGCTTTGATCTTGTGTATTTCTATGTCATCTCACTCATCGACTCAACATCAACCAAACACTTCACAGCAAAAGTAGGAATTGATGCCACCTATATGACTAAGGGTGGCTATATTCTGAACCACAGAAATCCTGTTTCAGCAAACTATGCCAGGAGACTTTTAAACGGATGTAAAATATTTTTAGTCACTTTGCACAGGATTGCATTTTTGTAGTTCAAACTGAGACAATAACGGTATAATTTTGTTTAAAATACTTGCACTTTAACACCCGTTTTCAAAAGTTTGCATTTTCAGACCCCCTAAAACGCTGTTGTCGTATAAATGAATGACCAAAAAGCATAAACATTTTTCAGTTTTTTGTTGAAAACGCGTAGTGTAAATGGCCCACTTTTTTACTTTTAAATTGTTAATTGTTTGGTGGTTTTGTACTTGCCATAATGTAAACATAAACTGCAAGCTTGCAGATAAGTGCTGAAAGTTATATGAAAAGTTCAAGTTTGCTGAACTTTGACCAATAGTGGATTTACAGTAAATATCACAGACCTCTTGGCTAAATTCAAAGAACACAAATAGATTGTTGATGGTATATTTTTAGAAAGAATTAATTATTTTTTAATTATTATTTGTGACATATTAAGGCCAATTCACACTGCAGTAACAGATGCAGACCAAATTGCAGACACTTCGTCAGGTTTTGTCTGATCCGTGTGTTACCCGTCGCCATCTGTCACATTGGTCAGCGCTCATTTGTGTGGTTGTGGAATATCTGAGAAATGACGTACATCTGGTGATTGTCCACGTTGGTCACCATCTGTTGGTTCAGTGTGTATTGGTCTTTATCTATTCTAAAAAGAAGCTTGACATGACATCCAGGTTTGTTGCAGTGTCCAATGAAATTCAAATCCAAAATCTAGTGACCATGATTTTAATTTTAATCTTTATATATATATATATATATATATATATATATATATATATATATATATATATATATATATATAGGTAGAATTTACAGATGTAAATTGTAATATTTATGTTGGAGATATAGCTTATATATATATATATATATATATATATATATATATATATATATATATATAATATATATATATATATATATATAAATATATATATATATATATATATATAAATATATATATATATATATATATATATAACAGTACTGTGCAAAAGTCTTAGACACGTTAGTATTTTAATGTTAGTATATCAGTTTATATTTCCAAACATTCCTTTAGCCATTAATTGTAATAAACCTGCAAAACTACCTTAATTTGTTCAAGACAAAAGCTGTTTTAATCAGAAAGGTGGTCACACCAAATAATGATTTGATTTAGCTTATGGCAGTTTATTGATAAATAAAATCTACAGTATTTCTGGCATTATATTTGAAAGCATCCTCACTTTACAGCATTTTTACACAAGTGCCTAAAGTTTCTTCAAGCGTCTTGGAGACGTTGCCACAGTTCTTCTGGATTTAGTCTGCCACAGTTTTTTCTGTTTCTTCATGTAATCATAGCCGCGTTTCCACTGCCGGGCCAGGGCCGGGCCAGAGCTAACAGCGAGCCGAGCCGAGCCAGTGGCCTCGGGCCTCAAGCACCGGGCTCGCGTTTCCACTGCCGGGCCAGTAGCCCTGCAGCGCTGCCCTAAACCCCGCCCCTAACACGCCTTTCTGGATCAAACGTCATACAATACAACCCAACCCATTTCAGCGGGTATTATGAATTTATTTATAATAGGAAGATAGCATGTGTATTAACTCACCGGCCGTGGGTGCTAGTGTCCCGATTGTCTCGCGATTGTCCTGCGAGTGGACGGTGACCCAGCACACCGTACATCAAGTCGAACCATGGAAAGTCCCTTCTCTGAGTTTCGCTTTGTCCATTGTGCGTTTTAATCGCCTTGTACAATATACTGCGCCCGCGACTTGTTTATTTTTTCCTGAACTTGAAGCGTTGCTCGCTGAATGCTTAGCTTAGAAAGTTCAGCATCGATGCATTTTATAACGTCCTCGTTTCTTCACACGCCGTCATTCTTCTGCCCAAATGTTTAGAAGAGCTTTGGTATCTTCCACAGACCAGTACAGGCGATTCTCCATTTCGAGCAGCGATTATTTTTCGCGACATAAAACAGTGAAATGTGCATCTTGCTTCAGATCATAACATTCCATAACACCGATAAACTCCGCCTTTTACCTCGAGCACGCCTCTAGCCCGAGCTGGCCCGCTTTGGCCCAAGGTATTCGACGGGCCAGAAATCCTGGCCGTTGGCCCCGAGGAAGCCCCGCTCAAGCCCCGGAAGTGACAGTGGAAACGCGACTGGCCCTGCCACGCACCAGCACGGCTCGGCCCTGGCCCGGTAGTGGAAACGCGGCTACTGATGGACTTGATGATGTGAGATCTATGGGAGCATACCGGCTGTTGTCAGACTCCTTGTGCATACAAAAATCTCACTGGATTGTTACAGTTAATGGCAAAATGAATGTTTGGAAATGTAAATTGATATTTCTTACTGAAATAATACAGCAAAAAGATATAAATAACTGACTTTAAACCATTTTTTGAGGGGTGAAAATACTAACGTGCCTAAGACTTTTGTACAGTGTATATATTGTTTTGCCTCTGTTATTGACGAAATCAAAAACCCTTTGACAGTGATCATTTCATTGAGAATAACACCGCTTTTTTACAATCATTCTGTTCCTCTGTGCTTTTTCTGCAGGTGTTTTCTCATTGGAGTCCGTCCTCACCACACAGGCACTTCTCAAACTCTGCAGAATGAACAGGGCTTTTAACAGGAGAAAGGGTATGACAATATAATAGATTTAATTCCTGCAATGTCAGCTGCCAATATGCCAACAAGCCTGACTGACTGATGAAGATGATTGTGCATTTATGAGGCTGGTTGAACTACAGAATGTTTATATATAAACTTGTTTTGAGTGACAGAATTTACTGTTACATTAAATTTTCCTCCAAGTCATTGAAGAACTTGTTGGCTAAATGTTTTGTATTTGATTGCTGATTACGTTCGTTAGGTGCACCATAAGGGATGCAGTTCCTAACATATTTTCTTTTGGAAAGTAATTACTTCCAGGCCCAAACTGCATTAAAACTTGGCTAAAATCAAGTTTCACCCCCACACTTCAAGTTTTCAAAGCTTAATTTCTGGCACTCATCTCTATTCTTTGTTTTCAATTCCAAAACTCCTCAACACACACACTTTGGATAATTTGAACATCATTGTCAGACCTGGATTCATAGGTGACATAGGTTTGCCTACTTCCCACAGAAAATGTGCCTTCTAGGCTAATGATTTATTAATGGCAGTGACAGAAGAGCCTCTGGACTTGCTGGCATGGTCACAGCCCACGATTGGCGAGTTTATCTCCAGCCACAGACACTGCAGTAGTAGGTTGCTTTGAATATTTCATAGCTCTCTGTTGGGATTTGCTCGTTCCCTGAAATTATCGTTAAGTCCAAACAGGCACTCTCACTCACGACTCTCTTTCTCAGAAGGTGATAATGCTGCTTAACGAACTAGAAATTACATGAGACTTCACATTCATTGACCTTTATAGTCACCGAGGGACAGTCTGCTGTGTGTAAACTGTTCTGCACCATTTTCCCTATTTATGACAAAAGGTTCAAAAGGAATATACTTTTTTTTAGGCATAAACACATACTTTATGAGTTTGAATGATTTAAGCCTCCCCAGAACATAAAAAAATCTTAAAGGCACAATATGGAACTTTTCGGCTTTCAAAATAGCAAAAATAACTGTATCTATGTTATATATTTCTTTTAGTTGTGTACTAACATTATCCCAAAAGTTCCCACCAACTTTCAAATCCGGAGAAATTTATATTTTAATTTGAAGACACGGGCCGTGTCTTTATTTCCGTTTCGTCGCCCGTCTATGACGTCATATAACCTTTGACTCTAGTTTCTCTAACTTCGTGCGGATCCCGGCGAAAAACCGCCAAACGCAAATGTAAACACCGGACGCACTTCACTAAAATAAAAGAAGACGATAAAGAATCAATAGTTGGATATCAATAATGGACCATGATTATGCTTTGCCTGCACGTTCTGCTGCTGGAGGCAGATCCGTGAAGCGGAAACGCACGGGTGACAGAAATGACATGAGAAGGGTTTGGGACAGGAGAAGAGACATGACTCGCGTTAACATTGGAGTTGCATTTCCACGAGCTTCGTGACAAACTGGAACTACAGAGAGATGCCGATCTCGCTTGCATTCTAATAAACAAGTAAGCACCCATTCAGCTAACTATATCTATCCGTAACTTATATGTTGTGAAACGATGATGGCATGTGTAAAACGCAGACGGACTAGCTCTCATGTACAGTATAATGTAAATTCACATTTGTTGTAGATATAGCTGCAGAAAGTAGCTTCATATGCAGTTCACCATCTTTTTCAATATCATAGTATAAACGTACCGTAATTCCTCAAATAAAAACCGGTATTCAAATAAACGCCGGGCCTCTGATAGTGGCCGGGTACGTGGCCAACGCGGACAAATAAAGGCCGGTCTCAAATTAAGGCCGGGGGAAAATTAGTGTACACTCAAAGACGGACGCGTGCTGTGCTTGTCATATATCACAACTACTATTCAGTGTTTTTAACCACGTTTATTTTAGGTTTCAGACATTTAAATAGATTAGATTTATAGCAAAACAATACATTTATAGTTTGTAAAATACACAATGGTGTCTATGGAAGCAGAAATAATCCATTCAAATATATTTGGCGACGTGTTTTATTCATATCAGATACACAGTGTAAGTATAAAGTTTACTCTATTCTTCTCCCAGTTCACCGGCCACTTACTTTCATGCATTTCGGGAGAAACTGAAGAATTCACGCGCTGTGTAACGTACAAATCCAACAGACAGGAATCTCTGAACTGCGGTGCCGATCTCACGTTACAGATCAGGATCAATTATAAAGGGTTTTAAACGACAAAACAAACTCACTTACACTGAATTGAGAGTCAGAATAGAAGATAGTTGATGACATGGTAAGCAAGTTTGTTAATATTTAGAAATAAAAGCGCTACATCTGTCATACAGCGCTATTTTGGCTGTGGTGAACAGTGCCAAGCATGACGCGTCACCATGGAAACATGGCTGACGGGCGGGCGGGGATCGCAAATTAGAAATAAAGGCCTGCCTCTAATAAAAGCCTGCTTCAAATAAAAGCCGGCTACCATCTGCAGTTCAGGTAAATAAAGGCCCCGGTCTTTATTTGAGGAATTACGGTAATTATAATTATTAACGAAAGGTGACCGTGTTTTTTAACATCTATTAATACTAGCTAGATGGAATATTGATTCAATAGCCCTGATAATTCATATATCTCTCCGTTCGAAGAGACGTGATTTTAAAAACACTAAGTTAGAATGAGTGAGGAATGTGGAGAGCGACAGAGCGCGCGTGTTCATTACAATGGCATTACATAAAGTTAATAGCCGTAACTAAACGTAACAAGAATAGAGATATAATATAAATAACAACACATTACCTCGTCAGTGAACATGTTATCTGCTGGAGATGCTAGATGCCTGGGGAATGACAGATCGCGCGTGTCCCAATGAACATCGTATAGCTGGTTCGCGCGCGCACTCCCTCTCTCTCTCTCGACAACGACAACAACTCCCATGAGCACACGCTCTTTCACGACGTCATCAGAATACGTCTTTTGCTATTATTTTGATTGAGTGACCCCTGGTGGCCAAAAGTTACATACTGTACGTTTAAACTGTTAAAGAATTTATCCATGTTTACATACTTTTTTCCCCCTGAAGCGCAGTTGGAACTGATATTGTAGAATAAAACGTTAAAGTCTCTTTAATATTAATCACAGACCTTATTATTTTCCCACCAGAATTTAAAATTGCAATTCTATAAAACCAATGTATAAATAAACCTAGAATGTGCTACAGTGCATTATTAGGTGATTATGTAATTATTGAAACATTTGTGACACTGTAACTGAAATATTGAAATCAGGTAATTAAATCAAAATGTAACTAAATCAGGGATTTCCAAATGAGAATTGAATCAGGAAATCAGTGCAGATAGTGTTATGGATAAGTAGAATTGTGGTAAAGCTGTGTTGATTTTTAAGGCATTACTTTACAAATTAAAAAAATACTTGCTTTAAATATTTTTTATTTAAATAGTTATTTTTATAAATTGTATAAATATTTTTTTTTAATTGTAACAACTTAAAAACAAGCATGAGGTTATCTACTCTTGGTTGGTTAACTGCTTTTAGCTGGTTTAAATCTCCCTGACTGACCAAAACTCCTCTAAAACTATCAAAATTAGGATGACTGGTAGAAACCTTGGTGGAACACAGTGTTTCCCTTTCGAAAGGGAACTCGCACTGCATCGATGATGCTATTGGGGAACGCCCTCCACGTGAACCTGTGTCTGAAAAACTATCCAATCACGGCAATTGAATTTGACCGACGACAGCCTATGACATCACTACTAGTACGACCCGGAAGTATAAAAGGGGAGCCTATATGTCATTCTCTTTTCTTCTTCAGGGACTGTTTTGTATGATTTGCAATCACCTGAAAAAGGTAAGAACAATTATGGCAAGTGATAAGCGTTTCAAGAAGTGTGTGGATTTGTGTCTTAGGTTTCTGACACCAGATGACACACACACAACTTGTGCGTTTACTGTTTGGGCGAAGAGCATGCACGATCAGCGCGTGAAGGAAGGAGCTGTTCGTGGCAGGCTGGGTGAGAGGTTACTTTCAGCCCATTACTCCCCAGGTCCTTTGAGCCTTACATTCCTTCCTGATCAGCATTCTGAGATCAAGAAGGTATGGAAGAACCCATATTATGCACGCATCCATCGTCAACAGGGAGCAAACTACGCTGAATATCGAGGGGATGCGTGAACATGGGTATGTGTCGATGCCCCCAATTGACGAGATGTTCTCTGCTGGAGAGGCATCGGCACTTAAAGCTCCGGTCCTGCCTTCCAAGCCACTCAAGATGACATCTCGCTTGAATAGCAGGGCATATGCGGCAGCAGGTCAGGCTGGGGCTGCCTTACACATGATGTTTGTGTTACAGGCATACCAAGCCGACCTGCTGAAGGATTTGGTTCAGGGGTAGGGTCTCTCCCCTGACGCAGTGGACGAGCTGCGCCGCACCACAGACCTGGCTCTTCGGCCACCAGACAAACCGCTGCCTCGATTGGAAGGCCTATGGCAGCGATGGTGGCCATAGAGAGAAATCTGTTGCTAAACCTGGCTGACATCGGGAGAAAGAAAAGGGTTTTCTCCTCGATGCCCCGGTTTCACCATCTGAACTTTTCGGCGCCTCCGTTGAGACTGTGGTGGAAAAGTTCCTATAGGCGAAGGCGCGCTCGGCTGCATTCAAATCATGCATTCCGCTGAGGTCCGAATCCACGCCCAGACAGCCAGGGGGGCCTGGCCCTCCCCGGTTCTAGGATCGGAGACAGGACCAGAGGCTCAGCGTCGCCTCTCGCGCTCCTCCTCCTCCTACAAGGAGTAGGTCGCAGAGGACTCCCTCAGTATCTTTAGAGTGAGATCATCTACAGCTTATTTCTGTAAGGTCTAGTTTTTCCTTGGTATTGGCCTCCTCTTTCTACAAGAGTTGTGTAGCCTAGGCCCGACTGTGCTAGTTGATGTTAAGGGTAGAATAAATAGCAACATAGGTAGCAGGCTATTCCTAAGCCTCCCATGCGGGCATATTCTGGGCGTTTAAAGGGTCGATTGCGCTTTTGCTGAGTACACTGTCCATTGGCAATGTAAAGTAGGAAAAACCGGGCCCACAGTATTTCTGTGAGTACACCTATGATATCTGAGGCTAGATCTGCTAACAAATATCGCTATCAAGTAACAGACCTTCACAGGCCTCCTTGAAGGTGGCTCCGCCATGTTGTGGATTTTAGCAATAAATAAGATCATCACGTTGTAGGCTCCCTTTGAGCCTCCCTGGTTTTAACCCAGAGCCTGGTCATTGTATTTTTTTTATAATTATTTTTTTCTAGCTAACCCTAAGTCCAGTTATAAGTTTGAAGGACACTCTCCCTGCTAGATTAGCCCAAGAGCTTCAGGCGCTCCCCTTTTCTAGGGTCCCTTGTTAGAGTGCCCAGCTTCCACAATGTTTCAAAGCACTGTGTAGATCCAGGATTGAGTAGAGTTACTCCCCTCGTTTGCAAGGGTTATAAAGCTCTATGATGAGTTCTACTCTCCAGGATGCCCGTCTCTGGAGGTTTCACTATTGGTTTTGTGAGACACAGACAACAACTGTTTAGGAAAACAGACAGGTTGTTGGCAAGACTAGGTCAGTAGATTTGATCAGGTCAGCCTCCCTGGTGGCATATGGGGTTGACTTTATGTCCCCCTCAGAAAGTGACTGGACGGGACTCCTTTCGGGCCCCCTGGCCATACTCCCTTAAAAAAGGGAATTCCCGAAGTGAATTTTCGAAAGGGAACGTCTAAGTTACGACTATAACCTCTGTTCCCTGAGAACTGCGACACTGCATCGTTAGCCATGCGGGGATGCCTGCTGGACAGTCCCTTCAGACGAAAGTGGATGACATGTTCTCTAGGTGCCCCTTTTATACTTCCATGTCACAATAGTAGTGACATCATAGGCTGTCGCCGGTCAAATTCTATTGCAGAGATTGGAGCGTTTTTCAGTCAGCGGTTCATGAGGCCGATGTTCCTCAATAGCGTCATCGACACAGTGTCTCGTTCCCTGTTCTCAGGGAACAGAGGTTACAGTCGTAACCTAGACGTTTTGCCACCAGGGATGACCTTTATTTAGGTTTGCTATTCTTTTGCAAAAGGTTGAAACTGAAATCATTGTTCACAAGATAAATAAGCCTGGCATGATAATAACTTTGGTAACAGGTTGTATTTTAACATCTAAATTAATGCACATGACCTCATCCATGCACTTGCTTTTCACCAGTTGTTTTGAA
The DNA here is from genome assembly GCA_036326025.1 of Chrosomus eos. Classification (NCBI taxonomy): domain Eukaryota; kingdom Metazoa; phylum Chordata; class Actinopteri; order Cypriniformes; family Leuciscidae; genus Chrosomus; species Chrosomus eos. Next base: position 10,519,621 of record CM070828.1, on the reverse strand, counting down.
TGTCTACCCTTTATGATTATTTGTGTTTAAACTGACAGCTAATCGGTGGGAGCATTACAAAATGACCTTTAGACCTAAGCTCTGGACAGAGATATCCTGCGGTGCAGTAACCTTTTCATAGCTCAGTTGAGGTACCAGAGGTACGGGGGGAAAGCAAAGGGTAAAGCTAAAAATGGACCTGTCTCCTTTGCACCAAGTTTATTATTTTTTTAGTTTAAAGACCAATGAACTATATGAACCTGTTCATTTGATCATCGTGGTTTCACTTATACTTACTTTAATATATAAATGACCTAGTAGATCAATGTTATGAATTTTGGAGGTCGCATGACTCAGCAATTTTCTAAGAGGAGACTCTGTACTCTGAATTCTGTGAATAGTTATATTGCTATGTTTTGACGTAAAAGGTTGTGGTGTCCAGGGTTTTTCTTGGCTCAAAATGTGGTTAAGGTGGTAGGTGTTCTAATAATCAGATGATTGAAGAAAACAACACTTATCAAGTTAAAGTCTCCATGAAAATAATGAACACCGTGAATCTGCAAAGCAGATATTTAGACAAGCATTGCTATTATTATTGCTGAAGAGACCCATATAAAAGCCCCTTGCAGCTTGTTGAACAGAGATGTACTTTATTATGTTTTTTGCCTGGTTAGTCCAATAGTCAGAGTGATCAGACCTATGCACCTGTATGAGGTCCCCTGTTATATCTTTTGATGTAGAGGGCCCTAAGGTATTTTTATTTAATAAATAGTATATTTATTTAGTATATATAGTTAGGGACAATGATTTGATTTGTATTTAGGCTGCCTCGTATTTGTATACATTACTTTATTTCGAAATTGGTATATCTGAAATGATCTCTTAATTTGGCAGCAGTCTACTGAAGGCAGTAAGTATAAAGTATCTTTCACATATTTAATAGTACTACCAAAATTGTTAATGGTACCAGTAAGAAAATGTTTATTGTAAAGCGCAATTGAAATCAGAACTGGAATTGTTTAATTCCTTATGGTTCCCAACCCTGATAATGAGAAAACTGTCAGTCCAACTCTTTCATTGTACTAGTAAGTTTTGCACAGGCAAGCACAGAAATTTTCTTCAAAAACTGTTCAAATCCAGTTTCATAGATAAAGACATTTGTGCCACCCAAAGCTATAAGCAGTTGAGTTTTTCTTATGTCCTCATGACATTACTGCAGCAGAGAATGCCTGAGAATTCGTCCTCTCTCTGTCAAGCATTAATTGGTGTGAAGTCAGAGAGTTCAGCTGATTAATGTGTGTGTGTGTGTGTGTGTGTGTGTGTGTGTGTGTGTGTGTGTGTGTGTGTTTGTACCTGTGTGGCACTGAATGCTGAAGAGCCTGTGTTATAAAGGTGTCAAATAAACAGTGAGAGAGCTGTCTTCTCCTTGGCACAGGATTAGACGGCTTGTCAGCTTCATTATATTATTGTTTTTTGTTGGCATCGCAGTTCTTATACTCTAAGGGCAATCTCTCTTACTCGCTGTCTCTCTTGGTCTCCTTTAGCGTCCCTTAATCTTTTATTCTGTCTCTCTCTCTCTTTCTCACCCACAGTTTTTTCAGTTTCTCTTCATTTTTCTAAAACCGTGCCCTGCTGAGTCAGGTCTAGATCACAGCAGCATGCATTGACCATAGAGCCAATTCATCAACCCACAATTTCACTCCCAGCTCAAGGGAGAAAAGGAAGAACAATGAGGTTCACCACAAATTCATCAACACCTACAAGGGCAATAGGAAATAAAGCACAACATGTCAGTCAGCCCTCTAGGAAAAAAAATGATGCTGTCTGTTCAGGGTCTTCCCACCTTAAAAGTAATATAGGCATTCACTGAGGTCCCCCAAGTTCCAGGGGACCCCTCAAGGAGGTCCATAATGAATAAGCAGCCTATACCTTCCAACATGAGGACATGGAACAGCGAAACATGTCAAAACTATATCAAACTCACATTTTTTCACTTTTTGGCTGTGACACACCATGAAAATTCTAAATAAGTTGATGTATGGCTACTAGAGGCTGGGGTTTATGACCTATATTGCAGCCTGCCAACAGGGGGCCGATAGAAAAGTTTTGGCTTAATTTTTCAGGATGTGTGCGGCACACTTGGTTTAACATGTGCCAAACCTAAAGACTACTGTACGAATATGTAAACCGTTACACCTCTATCTCATGATTTCTAACCAGTGTTTAGAAAGTGATAATTGTACTTTTTAACTTTCATTTATAATTATTATTATTAAATGTGCTGGCTAATGCTAATAGTAAATTCTCTAAGATTATTATTCACGTCGGCAACTAATGATTTTCGACTTCGCCAGGAAAAGTTTATGGGGCAGACCTGACCTGTTAAAAAGAAATGGTATTCATCCCTCCTGGGATGGTGCCGCTCTTCTCTCTAGTTTTGTGGCACATAGTCTTAAATAGAATTAAACCTTTACTAACTGGGACCCAGGTCAGGAAGCAGACAGACTGGCTAAACCGACCGTCTGCTAGCTGTATCATGTCACAGAACATTTGACATTTTGTGCTGGCTACGGTATACAGGATACCATACAGACTTTATCAAATAATTTGCTGGTTTTCTATTAGAGTTACTACTGGCTGCAGATAAAGTCCTAATTGTTGGTGATTTTAATATCCATAGATAATGAAAAGGACACATTGGGTTTGGGATTTAGAGACATTCTATCATCCAACTCTATTGGAGTGAAGCAACACGTGTCGGGACCCACTCATTGTCGTAATCATACTTAAATCTTATATTGTCACATGGAATCAATGTTGGGAGATATCATTAAGAAGCATGGCATTAGTTTTCACTGTTATGCTGATGATAATCAGCTCTATATTTCTTCACACCCCGACGAAACTGACCAATTTATAAAGTTAACAGAATTTCCTATTACTTAATTCTGAAAATAACAGAGTTTCTAATTATTGGACCACAAACCTCCACACGTAGTAACCTAGAATACTGTCTAACTTTGATGGCTGCTCTATCGAGTCTTTGTCATCAGTTAGAAACCTGGGTGTGCTCTTTGATACTAATCTTTCATTTGAAAGCCACCTTTCTAGCATCTGTAAAACTGCATTCTTCCATCTTAAAAATATATCTAAATTACGACATATGCTCTCAATGACAAATGCGGAACAATTAGTTAATGCGTTCATGACCTCAAGCTAGATTATTGTAACGCTCTACTGGGTGGTTGCCCTCCATGCTTAATAAACAAACTCCATCTGGTCCAATACGCAGCAGCTAGAGGAGTTACTAGAACCAGGAAGTATGACCATATAAGCCATGTTCTGTTAACAACATTGGCTCCCTATTAAACATTGTATACATTTTTGTCAGTTTAAATCTAGACTAAAAACACATCTCTTTAACAAGGCATACACATAGAACATTATCAATTTCTATTAGTCAAATCAGTTAAAGGATTGTTAGACTGCATAAACTAGGTCAGCCGGAACCGGGGACACTTCCTATAACACCTGATACATCATAAGAAGAATGGCATCTACGTTAATATTAGTCTCTCTGTTTATCCCGAGGTTTACTAGCCTGGCATGCCAGACCTACATCAAGATGTTAGGTCTGGGAACTCTCCATTGACATACCTCAATCCGAGGGGCGGGATAAACGGCTGTCTTTCAAAATCCCTCGGCACGCAATAGGATAGCGCTAACCAACCAGAGCAACGAACGGCTGAGGCTGAGTGAGTCCCGTGCGTTTTCTCACTAGCGGAGCTAGTTGATATATTAAACTTTTGCCGTATCCGGTCGTCAAAACTTCTAACACATCTTCCTTTTTTAAGAATGACTTAAGTGACGTTCTCTTAACTCCAAATCCTAAAGAATCGTGGCCAAAGCCGATTCGAAAGACCGCTGCATCTTCATTGTTTTCAAGTAGCAGGGAAATCACCTATGGAAATCACGCGGAACGTCATGAACTGTGCCGTCATTGTGTTAAGCCCGCCCGCCGACTCTATACACCATGTGATTGGCCTGACCAGTTTTTAGTTTTTCCAGCTCAAAAGCCTATTGAGAGTTGCTAGACCACACTGGCAGCGAAATGATTTTCGCTGCCGCTAGGGTGCGTCTAGATTTCTAGGCTAGAGGTTTACTGTAGTCAGCCGAATCCGGGCCGTTTCCCCATCAGATGGTGGATCTGCGCCTAGACACGACCACAACACATCATGATGTAGTCAGCCGGATCCTGGCCGTATCCACATCAGATGGTGGACCTGTGCCTAGACCCAACCACAACGCATCCCTGAAGTGTCAGCAGAGATTGTCAACTAGACTCTCCCCTGTGAAGGCCTCATCGACACGGCTACCAGTGGCACTGATCCTCAACAAACCCGTTTCCATACCGGCGTGATGAGTCCGATCTTCAACCAGATGGAACTGGATAAATATTCAGAATACTCAATCCAATCTGACTTCTGACCTGTAATGCTGCCTGAATCATAATCATACACTGTTTATTCATTAGCCGGAGGAGAACTGGCCCCCAGACTGAGCCTGGTTTCTCCCAATCATCCTTTTTTTTTTATCCATTCTGTCACCTGATGTAGTTTTGGTTCCTTGCCTTTGTCGCCTTTGGCTTATAACTTTTTTACAACAAATATGAACCATCACTGAACTTAATTAAGCTGGACTATGACGCTATTTTCTTCTAGATCTGCTGTACAGCCGAAACAAACTTTGTTGCATTATTTTCCTGTCACTGTTCCTATCACTGTAAAGCTGCTTTGAAACAATCTGTATTGTAAAAAGAGCAATATAAATAAAGGTGACTATTATTTAGAAAATGTAATCATTTACCACACTATTTTTTTCTATCCTTTTCTGCCGACCCCCCTAGTTCCCCCTTGCAGCCACCTGGGGGTCCCTGAACTCCCTGGACAGTGTTAAAACCCCTGCTCTAATAATTAAACATGATATGCATGGACCTCAACATTTCACACGCCTACAAGAAGACATTTAATTAAAAGATGAGGTCTGATTAATCACCACATGAAAATAATTGAAACTGACAACAAATGCAACAACAGCAGTATAAATAAAAGCAAGAGTAATCAGTTTAATTTATTCATGCTGTGCATTGCTTTGATCTCAAGTACTGCATCATATTGTTATTATCCTCGCATTACACACCTTTCTCAAACATTCTCAGAAACAAAAAACATGAAAAGGCTTTCTTTGTGTTTGAGACTTTGGTGTGTTTATTGTTTCATGTTTAAAGCACTGAAATTGGGGGACTGAAAGACAGGAGACCCTTATCGATGTTAAGTGTTTTAAGGGGTCTCTGAGGTAAATATGCAGTGTCAGCTGTGCTGGAGAATCAATAATTAATTTTAAAGTTTCCAGTGATTGCGATTCCTGTTTAACTACTCCACATTTTTGCTGCTTCTGTGCCAGTGGTGCATTAAAGAAAAAGAAAAAAGAATCTAACAAATGAAACATTGACTGACCATCTTTGCACAGCAATGCAGCACTGAAAAGATGCACTGTCTTTTTAATCACATGAATAGCATAGACGTCTCAGAGGCTCAGGCAATAATTATAGCTGAAATGTACACAATCTGCCTGGAATTATTATGGACCTTGTTAAAATTACTGCAGCCCTCAGCTGCCCGTTTCTAACAGTGAGAACAGAAGGACATGCAGACCGGCTGGTGAGACACGCCAGGAACAGCACAAAATTTGATAAATTTTCCCAATTGTTGTTCAGAAACAAATATTATATTAAAAATGTATGAATTTACTTCAAGTCAGTATTTGTGCATTCCCGCCATGGCGAAATTACTTTAATTACGAGATTCCACCATGTAAAAAGTTTTTACATCCTCGTAGAATTCATAATTACAACTTGTAAGCTCAGAATTGTTTGAGAGCTCCGACTGGTGACCAAGTGCATATATATTTTACTGTTGATAGTGTTGCCATAGAAATGCATAATTCCGCATCAGATTTTGTTCTGAAAAAAAATTCTTACAGTAACATACAGTAACAATTTTTTTTTTTTTTTTTTTTTTTTTGCTGACTTACTAGAAATATCAGTCATCTGCCATTACACCTAAATTCTTCATCTTTATTCTCTTTTTACATCCAGATAAACCAAGTATGCATACACCTGAAGCCTTGGTGAGAAGTCATGTTGTGTATAATGCAAAGGTACAGTTTGAGACATATTTCTTATTTGTTCCTGTGGTTCTCTTTGCTTGTTCTATATGTACAAAAGGGGGTGTGTGTACACCATATCTTTGACTTTGGGGTGTGTGTGTGTGTGTGTGTGTGTGTGTGTGTGTGTGTGTGTGTGTGTGTGTGTGTGTGTGTGTGTGTGTGTGTGTGTGTGTGTGTGTGTGTGTGTGTGTGTGTGTGTGTGTGTGTGTGTGTGTGTGTGTGTGTGTGTGTGTGTGTGTGTGTGTGTGTGTGTGGACATGTTTTTCTATCCTGGTGGGGACTTAAACCCGAATGCACACAGACTCATGGGGACTCGAGTCACAGTGGGGACCTAAATAGAGGTCCCCATGGGCACAAAAGCTTATAAATCATACAGAATGAGTTTTTTTAAAAATGTAAAAATGCAGAAAGGTTTCTGTGATGGGTAGGTTTAGGGGTAGGGTTAGTGTAAGGGGACAGAATATACAGTTTGTACAGTAGAAAAACCATTATGTCTATGGAGAGTCCTCATAAAGATAGCGCACCAGACTGTGTGTGTGTGTGTGTGTGTGTGTGTGTGTGTGTGTGTGTGTGTGTGTATGTGTATGTGTATGTGTATGTGTATGTGTATGTGTATGTGTATGTGTGTGTGTGTGTGTGTGTGTGTGTGTGTGTGTGTGTGTGTGTGTGTAAGTGTGTGTGTGTGTGTGTGTAAGTGTGTAAGTGTGTGAAAGATGAGCCTGCTCTACTGAAGCTGTTGGTATGATGGATGTAGTAATGTTTAAATTTGTACACACGTGTGTGTGTGTGTGTGTGTGTGTGTGTGTGTGTGTGTGTGTGTGTGTGTGTGTGTGTGTGTGTGTGTGTGTGTGTGTGTGTGTGTGTGTGTGTGTGTGTGTGTGTGTGTGTGTGTGTGTGTGTGTGTGTGTGTGTGTGTGTGTGAATAGACTGTTAGTACAGCTCACTGAACTCCCCTTCTGTGACCGTCACCTTCATCATAGTTTTCATCAAGTACAGAATGCTACACACACATACTGTATGCTTATCAACCCAGTCACCATTACAAACAAAATATAGTGTTAATATATTACTTACATCAATTGACATTATGTCTGCTGTGTGTTTATGTAGTTCTTGGGAATCACAGATGTGGAGCAGCCCAAAGGGACAGACATGGTCCGTGTGGCTGTCAGGAAGCTGAAGGTAGTGTGTCCACAGAACTCCACCATTCTGTGCATTTATAGGCCATAAAATGTGCTCACAGTTCTTTATGCCTGTTTATGGGGCAGAAACGGCTAATTATATGTAAATATATAGAGATTTTAAAAGGGTAAATTTACTTCCAAAGTTCATATAACAGACTCAATCCTTCCAGTTAACACAAGGCAAAAGCTACTATATATATATATATATGTTTGTGAATGTAAAAGGTCTGCAAAGTTTCAAAGATCAAAGTGCACGACAAATGGAGTTATTGTCTCCCAAAAGAAAGAACTGATTCTGAACTGTAAGCTATAGCCTTACCTATATTTTCATCGGTGATATTCATACAATTTATGTTATGTTAAGTGTGAAGGTACTTGTGTGTCACTTGTGTCAACCATTTTTAAGAAATAAATTCAAATTCCTAAATATTTGGGTCGTGGCTTAATAACCATGGGAATGTGGGACCCACGGCCAAACCAGTAGAGAACGTCTCGGTTGCGGATGTAACCCTCGTTCCCTGAGTAGGGAACGGAGATGTTACGTCGGATGACGACGAATGGGGTTTCGCTTAGAACAACTATATAGACTTTGAGTATACAAAACGAGCCAATGGCAAAGAAATGCCATGGGTCTGCGGAATTTGCATGACGTAACTCCACCTTACCTCGTGGTATAAAAGGAGGATGCCGGCAACATGCAGATATGGTTCTTCGCTGAGGAGCCGAGACTGAACTCAGGCGATCCCCGTGGTACAGCGGAAGTGGCAGGCAGACGTAATGTCTCCGTTCCCTTCTCAGGGAACGAGGGTTACATCCGTAACCGAGACGTTCCCTTTTGTTGTCACTCTGAGTTACGTCGGATGACGACGAATGGGGTTACCAGTCCAATCACGCCACCTTCACAGCTGTCTTTCAGTGCCCTGCGTAAATCTGAGATCCCTGTCTTGAGACTAGCACAGACGAAGGACTCCTATTTAGCACAGGAATACCAAGGTATACTGGGGAGCATATCCAATAGTTTAGAGGAAATATGCAATTAATGCCAACCAGAGGGGGGGGACTTAGAGAATACACATATGACCCGAAGGAAGCATATGGAGAACACTGGGGTGTCCAGCCGCAGGTGGAATATTTCAACCCCAGGGGTGGGAAGGTGGCTTGCCAAGGGAAAGACACATGCTCAGAGAGGCTTACAGTGGGAATACACATGTAGGGGTTGCTCCGGAGAGGGACACTGGCGTCGACGTCAGGAGTGCAGGAGGAACTCAGGGCTTTCGGGGAAGCTCACCTGAGAAGAATATCGCACGTATCCAGTCCGTGGAATGGAATGGTGAGCAAGCGAAGACACCTGAGCGGGTCCAGTACTAGCTGGTTGAAGCGAGTACATGAGAGGACACTGGCTCCACTTGGAGATTGTAGAATCTGGCGAATGTGTTAGGTGTCGCCCAGCCTGCAGCTCTGCAGATGTCTGTTAGCGAGGCGCCATGCACTAGAGCCCAAGAGGATGCCACACTCAGTGGGCAGTCACACCAAGGGGGCACGGTCGACCTTGCTGCTGGTATATCAAAGCAATGGTGTCCACTATCCAGTGAGACAGCCTTTGCTTGGAGAGAGCCTTTCCCTTCAGCTTCCCACCATAACAGACAAAGAGCTGGTCTGAGGTCCTGAAACACTGCGTTCTGTCTACATAGGCGTGGAGAGCTCGCACTGGACAGAGCAGTGCCAAGGCTGGGTCTGCCTCCTCCGAGGGCAGCGCTTGCAGGTTCACCACCTGCAAGGGAGTGGTGGGAACCTTGGGCAAATATCCAGGCCGGGGTCTCAGGATCACGTGAGAGTAAGCCGGCCCGAATTCCAGGCACGCTTCGTCAACGGAGAATGCGTGCAGGTCCCCTACCCTCTTGATAGAGGCCAATGCAACCAGGAGCGCTGTCTTCATTGACAGGAGCTTAAGCTCCACTGATTGCAAAGGCTCAAGGGGAACACTCTGCAGGGCAATTAGAACCACCGCGAGGTCCCAAGAGGGAACTCAGTCTCTCAGTCTTCAGTCTCCTCGCTCCTCTAAGGAACCTGACGATCAGGTCGTGCTTTCCTTTTACTTTTTGAACTTACCTTCTTCCCTATCATGGTGTGCGGCGATAGCGGCAACGTATACTTTGAGGGTGGAGGGAGACAGCCTTCGCTCCAACCCATCTTGAAGGAAGGAAAGCACAACACCGATCGAACATCTCCGGGGGTCTTCTCGGCGAGAAGAGCACCAGCTGACGAAGAGGTTCCACTTCAACGCATAGACGTGTCTCGTGGACGACGCTCTAGCGGAAGTGATGGTAGCCACCACTGCTGGTGGTAGGGTACTCAAACCTGCCTGGTCCCGTCCAGGAGCCACTCTTTAACGTGGAGGCTCCAAAGATCGGGACGAGGGTGCCACAGGGGGTCCTTCCTCAGAGGGATTGGCCAAGGAGGTGCTGTCGGGAGGAGTACAAGTTCGGAGAACCAGGTCCGGGTGGGCCAGTACGGCGCAACCAGAAGGACCTGCTCCTCGTCCTCCTTGACCTTGCGCAAGGACTGCGCAAGAAGGCTCACTGGGGGAAACGCAAAGTTGCGGCCCCACGGCCAGCTGTGCGGCAGTGCTTCCATGCCGAGCGTGCCCTCGGTCAGGGAATAATACAGGTCGCAATGGGTCGAGTCGTGAGAGGCAAACAGATCTATCTGTGCGTCCCTGAACTGGTCCCAAATTAGGGCTGTCACTTTTGTGAAAAAATCCTGTTCGATTTTTGAGACATAAGTGTTCATTGAATCGATTGTAAAATCGATTTTCCGTGTCTAAAGACGCTTCCATTTTCAACACCAAATATAGGCAAATCCACGGACAACTAACAGGCATTAGGACGAACGTAAAGAGGGCGCAAATCAGCAATTTTCCTGATGCTTTATTGGCGTGAAGTTTCGTGCACAATAACAAACAGGAGTGCTACATTCAGGGATTGAAATTAACACCCTGGCCTTAACTCCCCAAATGCGGGTAAAACTAAATTTTGGCGGCTAACGCTGTCAAATCAAGAGGCGTGCGTCTATGCTTACTCACTTTCTTTGCTGTGGAAGTTCGTGTAATCCAAATCTGTGTGGATTTAGCGCAAACACGCAACTCGTGAGTCCTCGTGATATATTAAATACAGCGTATTGCGCAGAATCTGCGCATTTCTGGCCTACTTGAAGACACACGTCACTTAGCAACGGCTCTGGCAACAAATAACGGCGCGCTTGTTCACTTGCATTGAAGTAATAGCGAATATCAAAAAGCATTTGGTTAACAGAAAAGACATTATTATTTTCCAACATCCTACATGTTCTATTGATCTGTCCACCTAAAACACATTTTTGGTTAAAAAAAAAAAAAAAAAAAAGGCAGCTAAAATCGATTACCTATTTTCGTTTCGATACTTGTTGTTGGTTGGTCCGATCGATTGTGCAATCGATTTTCGAACGTAAAGTGACAGCCCTATCCCAAATCAGCTGAACCGACTGGGGATGGAGTCGCCATTCTCCAGGGAGGGGCTGAAGCCGTGAGAGCTTGTCGGCTGCACAGTTCAGGGCTCCGGGAATATAAATGGCTCGAAGCGACCTCAGACACTTCTGACTCCATAAGAGGGGATGGCGAGCGAGTTGCGACATACAGCGAGAGCGTAGACCAGTAGATGTACGCTACAGTGGCAGTATTGTCTAATCGGACTAGTAAGTGTTGACCCCAGAGCAACGCCCGAAAGTGGTGCAGGGCAAGGCGTATTGCCAGCAACTCGAGGCAATTGACATGCCATAGGCACTGGGGTCCTGACCAGGAGCCCGTGGCAGCATGTCCATTGCACATGGCGCCCCAGCCCGTGGAGGCATCTGTTGAGACAACAACATGCCGGGAAGCTCGTTCCAGGGGCACTCCGGCCCGTAGAAAACTGAGGTTTGACCACGGGGTGAAGTACTGATGGCAGGTCGGAGTAACTGGTACTCGGAGGGTGCCGTGTTGCCATGCCCACCTCAGGACTCGGTCGCGAAGCCAAAGCTGAAGCGGTCTCATATGAAGCAATCCGAGCGGCGTTGCCGCGGCTGCAGATGCCATATGCCCCAGGAGCCTCTGAAAAACTTCAGTGGAACCGCACTCTTGCGCTTGAAAGTCTCGGGCAAGTCAGCAATGGCTGAGTGGAGAAGGCGACCAAGTCAAAACTGAGTAAAGAGATCCTCTGCACGGGGCAAAGTTTTCCCAGTTGACCCGAAGGCCCAGACGAGCTAGGTGCCGGAGCACTGGGTCCCTGTGTTCGCAAACCTGGTCTCGAGAGTGAGCTAAGACAGTCAGTCGCCGAGATAGTTCAGGATGCGAACCCCGTGTTCCCATGGAGGAACAAGGGCTGCCTCGACAACCTATGTGGAGGCGCGAGGAGACAGGGCTAGCCTGAATGGGAGAACAGCGTACTGATATGCGCGCGCCCTGACAGCAAACCGTAGGTAGGGTCTGAGTCGAAGGAGAACGGAGACATAAAAGTAGGCGTCCTTCAGGTCGATCGCTGCAAACCAATCCTGTGGCCGCACACATCCGGAAATGCGTTTGGCCAGGAGCATCTTGAACAGCAGCCTGTGAAGGGGGCGGTTCGGATGCATAGGTTCAGGATTGGCCGTAACCCACCAGATTTCTCCGGGAGAATGAGGTAGGGGCTGTAAACCCGGAACTCATTTCGGCTGGAGGGACAGTCTCAATCGCACCCTTCGCCAGTAGGTTAGCAACCTCCGCTCTCATGATAGGGGCATAGCCACCAACCATAGTGGAGCGGACTCCCCTGAAGCGGGGAGGAGACCGTGCGAACTGAATCGCATAGCCAAGCCGATGGTCATCTGTGAACTCTGTATGCTCAGAGACGAGAGAGTCAGTTCTTTCTGAATAAGGATTCGGGTGAACGGGCGGGGTTGGAACCGTGGGAGGGCACCTTCGGCGGTGGGCAGACTGAGGGATCTGAGCGGACAGCGGGGCCGTTTTGCAGAATAACCTCAATCTGCTCACGGGCGGTTGAAAACTGTTGGGCGGAAGCACTTAACCGCACCGCCGAAGAGGCCGACCTGGGATAATGGCGGTGTCGAGCAGACGGGTCTGCGCAACATCCTGCACATCAGACCGGTCAGCCCCAGAATGGTGAACATCACCTGAGAGCGTACGGGCACTTTCGTCGCTCGGAGAGCAAGGTCAGTGGCGGCGCGCAGCTCACTGAAGAGCCTCGGGTCAGTCCCGCCCTTGTGCATGTCCATGAGCATCTGGGTCAGCTAGACCAGCAGAACGGTCATGGGATGCAGTGAGGCGGCTGCCTGTCCTGTGGCACTATAGGATTTCGCCACAGATTAGTGTAGACGGAAAAGAACTACAGGCTTCGGACGGGTGCTTAGGATTGCGCCGGGAAGCACTCTGAGGACACAGTAGCATCGCAACAGAGCGTTCAACCGGGGGGACCCCTGTGTACCCATGGGCAGCGGCCCCTGAGGGGAGGAAAGGCGGATGAGACCAACGAGCGGTCCCGAGAAGACAAGGGGGTCTTCCAGGACTTTGAGATCTCATCATGCACATCCGGGAAGAAAAATATTGGGGTTTGCCGTGGACGCGGGTCGGCGTCCTTACCCAAAAACCCGGGAAAGCATGGCCGTCATCTCCGGATCAGACTCAGGCACAGCCGTATGCACACCAGAGGGTGGCAGTTGTGACGAGTCGTCACTTCCAGAAGAATCAAGCCCACCTAGTGATGCTGCTACAGACATAGCATCATCCTCTGTAGCTTCAAATGAAAACACACGGGCCACCCCTTTATTTATTTTTTTGAGACCTTGTTCCAGACCATCACCCTCAGGTCACTCTGGCCACCAGCCGAAGATCGGGGTGGATGAGGTGACTCTCACTCTTGCGAGTTCACCGAGTCTCGACCTAAATGACGCGATGATCATGTTCCCAGAGAGAGAACATGAGTCATCCACGAGCGCTGTTCAAGCATGATCAATGCCCAAACAGACAGCGCTCGTGCCCATCAGAGTCCGATACCAGTCCGCTGCAACCAGAAATGCACGGGCGAGCCGTCTTTAAAAAGACATGCCGCGTGCGAGCTCTTTTATGATAGGAGAAACTCAGCGATGTTGAAGCGAGCTGGGAGACACACACACACTGGCAGATCACTGCACAGATCAGCCAGCACTGTGAACTCGCTGCAGATCGCCGTCACACCAACACAAGAGAGAGAGGCTCGTCTCGTAGAGCGAAGTCAGAGATGACTGTGGAGTGAAGAAATACTCTTGGCTCCGAAGCGAAAAACATATCTGCATGTTGCCGATATGTTGCCGATGCATGTTGCCATGTATACCACGAGGTAAGGCGGAGTTACGTCATGCAAATTCCGCAGACCCATTGCATTTCTTTGCCATTGGCTCGTTTTGTATACTCGAAGTCGATAGGTGTTCTAAGCGAAACCCCATTCGTCGTCATGCGATGTAACTCTGAGTGACAACGAAAGGGAACCACAGTTTTAGAGAGACTGGATCCTTGATCGAACAGTTTCTGTGAAAAAAAAAATTTCAGACACTTTGAGAAAAGAGTTTTTTTTTTTTTTTTTTTTTTTTTTATTATTTCTGGTGCTTTTAAATTTCTTATGTATCCTTGTACGGTGTCCTTGATCCTTGAGTGCAGAGAAAGGCGCCTTTAAATAAAATGTATTATTATTATTATTATTATTACATTGTAACGCAGTTTAGAGGTTATGGGAAGAAGGAGGCGGGAACCAGCGAACATTCAACAATTTTAATAATAAATAATTAAACAAATACAAAAACAAAAGTAAAGACAGCCACAAACAATAAAACAAAACATTAAAGGTGCTGTAAGCAATGTTGGGTGACGTCAATTCTTGTTGATGTTCAAATTATTGTCAAACAAAACGGAGGCTAGCTAGACCCTCCCTCATCCGCGCGCTAACCCCACAAACCCCACCCCCAAATCATTCTTGTCGGTTATTGGCTGGAACAGTTTGTTATGTTTCGTGGTGCAGGTTGGCCCAGTTTGTTTTTGTTGCCGTTTTTGGAGCCTGGGGTGTCTGCAGAGACCGCGTTTTCAGGGAACAGGCAGCTAGCGGATAGTGAGGAGATGTTTGCTGTATGTGACAAAAAAGAAATTGGCCTAAAACCCCATTACATCGCTTAGAGCACCGTAAAAAATAAAATCCAGGCCTGGCCTCTCTCAATCTCCACTGTCGTCGCTCCTAATTTTATGCTTCCGCTCCTCCGTGAGAGATACGAGACCGGTGCGTAACGCAGGTGTCGCTCATTAGTAATCACGCCACTGGCTGATCGCGCCATTCTCTCACAGCCCTCGGCCTCGTCCTGGGGTGCGTTTCCCGAAAGCATCGTTAGCCAACTATGGTCGCAAGTTGGTCGCAATTTCCATTGAACTCTATTGGTAACGACGGAACTTCATCCATAGTTGGCTAACAATGCTTTCGGGAAACGCACCCCTGCTCGCCACATACATGACAACGTTTTTCCTTTACGTTCAACGTTCAACGTTGTCAACAAATGATTCCTGTTCAGGCGGATCCGCAAAAATGACTAAAAACGCTGTATTCTGCTGCCAGGCCAGTAGTTGGTAATGTCACTTTGTAAAGAAACACTCTGCACCTATAGGCTGAACACGTAATATACACGCTCATGACTTCATAGTTTACTTTTCACAAATGTATGTTTTTGTTGTTTACATGGAGACAATAACGGTATCATTTTCAAAAAACTTGCATTTTGAAACCAGTTTTCAAAAGCCTGTGTTTTCAGGCCCCCAAAACGCTGTTGTCGTGTAAATGGAAACAGGTTTTCCGTTTTTAGTTAAGCCATATTCGGGGACAAGAATATCATAGAGACTTGTTGTAGGTGGGTTCCTTCAGCTGATGAACTACCAAACAATGCAAACAAGGCAACCACTACCCAACACCCTACCATAGTTGTGTGTGTTGCATTGGCAAACACCACTCACATTTTCTTTAGGAAACGTAAAAATCTTTTTGATATATCTTACTGCTTTGTTGTTATTTAAAAATAGAACTGAAATAGAACCTGGTGGGATTTCGAGGGTGACAGATTAACGGCATGGTAATGATGTCCCTTTCCTGGGCAATATTTCTTTTGCCCAATTTATGTCCAGCTTTGGACTTGAAGGTGTATTTGAGCACCTCATTTCACCTTATGCTCTACTGCTCTCCAGCAGCCTTTAAAAATTGTGAACACCTCCGGCTCGGTCTGCTTTTCCCTTGATAGTATGTACTTTCTTCCGCTGCATGTGCTAAATCACTTTTGCTTCCTCAGTTTCAAAGGCACATCAAGAAGTCAGAGGGGCAGAAAACTCCTAAAGTGGAGCTTCAGATCTCTATATATGGTGTGAAGATATTGGACCCTAAAACTAAGGTAGGTTTTTTTTTAAATATAAAATTGTCTTGTGTTCAGTGACAGGAAGTGCTGAATAAAGATAAAACCACTTGATGTGATTTCATGCATGGCAACTCTAATTTAGACTCTAACAATCACAGCAATTTATTCAGCTCCATAAACTACCCCACTATTATTCTCACACCTGCTCTGACAGAACAATGAAATGCAATTTAACTGAAAATTAAATGTGCTATCTTATCTTTCAAACATTTACTGTTTAATGCCATACCTATTAAGTTCTGTTAGCACAACTGATAGAATTATCTCATTCCAATACTAAAAGAATGTAACTAATTCAGCAACTATAGTAACCAATTAGCACTTGATAAATACAGTAAGATGTGTTTGCTCAAAACAAAATAGCTGTAATAGCTCTGTCAGGATCTGAAAAGAGAGCCAATGTTTGTGAACAGTATATTTTAGAACAATCATAAATGGATGTTTCTCCCATTTTAGGCATTGTTTAGAATAAAAAAATTCTAAAACGTATTATGAATTATATAAGAATTTATATTATATTTTATATTATTTTAGTGATAACACATGTTCTTTCAAATTACATTACTACATGAACATCTAGGCTCAAACAATTCAAATATATTGTAAAAATATATAAATACTGTACAGAAAAATATTGTAAAATATTTTTTAAATATTGTGGGAAATCAACAGAATTTTCTGTTACATTTGTAATTTGTTAAGAATACAAAACAAAGATTAAAATGCCTATTTTCCATTTCTAAAGAGAAGGTGGCAGGTTGTTATAAGCAGAATCTTCTCACATGAGAAATAGTTTTTGTTGCCATGTGTAACGTAAGATATTTTGCTATATATTTGCAGCATCTGAAACACAGCAATAACTAAGGGCGATCGCCTCTGGGCATCGGAATCGCTTCAGGGCTTTAAATTCTCAATGGGGAAAGACTAACACTAAGTGAATTTGCAATTGCGTTTAAAATTTTATTGCAATATCCCTATGTATGAGTCACATCAGCTGTGAAACCATTGTTCCATCAATATGTATCAATCATCATTTACATTTACAATTAATTTACCTCATTTACAATTAAACTTTGCCCTTTCACACGCACACTGCTTTTGTCCATGTTCCTGTCATTGGATGTTGATTTTGGGACACTATACTGAAATTAAACAGTAAAATGGTTTTCGGAAATAAAGTACTCACAAACTTGATCAAGATAGCCTTCATCACAAACTTGATCCTGATGAAATCTATTTACATAAAGGCACTTATATTCAAGTGGAAATGAACATTATGTAAACCCTTATGCTCAATATAATTAATTGGTTTGAGTAAGATCTATTTAAATTAAACAAATTAGTTCAATCAAATGAACTCTTATGAGTATATAGAACTTTCTTTTTCTTTTGAGTTCACAAAACTGACACATGCCTCAGCTTCTGGTGCTCAGTGCACTGCAGAGACCTCCCTCTGAACCATTTCAGTCAGCTGAGTTAAAGACCCTGTCCTTAAAGACAGTGTTCCTGACTGCTCTGGTTTCCATCAAGAGGATAGGGGACCTGCATTTTCGGTCGAAGGGAAAGGCTATCTCCAAGCAGAGGATGGCTCACTGGATAGTGCATACAATCGCCTTGGCTTACGAATCCCAAGGCGTGCCTTGCCTGTTCGGGTTGCGAGCGCTATCAACTAGAAGAGATGCTTCTTCCTGGGCACTGGCTCAAGGCTCCTCGCTGACAGATATATTTAGTGCTGCGGGCTGGGCGGCACCTAACACGTTCACTAGATTATATAGCCTCCGTGTAGAGCTGGTATCTACCCATATACTCGCCCCCAGTGGCCAGTAGCGTGTTTATAGTGTCAGCTTGCAACGCCACTCCCGCCCCCATGGGCCGGATACATGCGTCTATTTGCTCCAGAAGTGTTCCCCAGAAATGGCTAACCCTGTGAGTTCCTCCGTCACTCCTGCGGCAGTCAGATGTTGCGGAGGCCTACACTCGTATGCATATTGTAACCTGTTTTAGGCTGGGTGTCTATATGTAGCGGTCCCTGCCGCGACCCCATATGTGTGATCCTCCACGATCAGCTTCTCTGCGGATGAGCCCACGTCTTTCCCTCGACAGAGTCTGCTCTGTCATCTCTGCTGGTGTTCTTCCCCCTATAACTGGGCTGGAACCACCCAGAGACTGCCATATGTTGTATTACCCTTCTTGGCTAGTCCATATGTGTGTCCGCAACAGTGCCTCCCTCCGGGGTAGGATGTGACTTCCACAACATTCCCTTCCCCAAGGGCTTTCCCAGCGTTATCCAATAAGTCACACTGAGTGGGTCTTGCGGAACAGCAGTTCTTCTACTTTTTGCCTAACACTGTGGTCAGGCCAGGAGGCTCAAGCTGAGCGCTGCAAGGGCCAGCAGCCGTGGCGTTTTGTTAGATATCCCCATTCGTCAGAATCACTTCTTACTCACGTCGTAGTGAGCTGACGAAGAGGAATGTTACGTATGGTAAACCTCGTTCCCCGAGGAGGGAACGGAGACGTGAGTCCCCTCGCCACAATTGCTGAGCTTCGGTATGGCCGAGTCACAGGTCCGGCTCCTCAGCGGAAAAATAAGGATTAAATAAGGATGCAATTATCGCATGCCAATGTGCATTGGCTCGTTTAGTTACACTCGAAGTAGATAGGCTCTTGCAAGCGATCCCCATTCGTCACAATCATTTCTCACTCACTTCTCTGTTCCCTCCTCTGGTTACGAGGGTTACCAAACTGAACTGAGAGTTTGAGAACAGAAATATGTTACATTTTCTATATTGCCGCACTCATTCAGCAATTGCTATTGCTATACTAATGCTATCAAAGCATTGTGTTTCCAACAACTGATTTTCTGAAGTTTCTGCTACTAAAAATATTTAAGTTGATATTACATGATCATTTTAAGTGAAATGAATGAGTTAGCTTGCGCAAATATTTCAAGCTAAAAGCAATTAAAATGCACAAGTACAAAATAAAAATGTGCCAGTTCTGCTTGCTTAAACTATGAATTTCTTTACTTCAAAATTTTTATGTAAGTGATTGCCTCAAAAACAGTGTAAATACTGTAATCAGTTAATATAGTCATCTATAGCACATTGATGGTGCTGAGGGATAGGACATATCCTCATCAGTTTTTGCAACCGCTCTCAGCAGAAATGTATCCATTTCGAGGAAGCATCTACAATTGTTGAGTTTTCATTTTGTTCATGTGCGTAAAATGAGTGTGGATCTTAAACTGGAATATGTTATTTTAAATCCTCTGATGAGAGCTCGTTGAGGCTGTTATCAGTGGCTGAAGGCAACAACATATTGTTCTCGAGCACAGATAAATGCTCCAGTTTATCGCTTTTCATTCCAGTGAAATCACAAAAGAAAATGCAAACAAATGTGTCCCTGCGTTTATACACTGAAAAGCAACTGCAATTTTGCTTCCAATATGTTATAGGGCAGATTAAATGAATGGTTCAGCACTATGTCTCTGTGTAATGAGTTAATAAAAATTCTCCCTCCCCCGTTCACACCATTTTTTAATAAACATTTTTAATAAACATAATTGTTGAAACATAAACGAGAACATATGAATTCGCCCAAGCCATGAAAGAGCCTTAAAAATTTAAAGCCCTGAGCAAAAATACAAATTCTCCTCTGGGCTGTTTTCGATTTGTTGCTTTTTGCTTCAAAATAGGTCAGTCATCCCAGTGAATCTTTCATCTCAGTTGAACTGTCCTTCTTGTTCCAGGAGATGCAGCATAACTGCCAACTTCACAGAATGTCCTTCTGTGCAGATGACAAAACAGATAAAAGAATCTTCACCTTTATCTGTACAGAACCCGAGACGAAGAAACACCTGTGTTACGTGTTTGACAGTGAAAAATGTGTAAGTAAATAAGCTTGTGATACCTAACAAATGTTAGAAACCTGGTTTGTTTATTGATTGCAATTTGTGCAAATCTTGCCCAGGCGGAGGAGATCACTCTCGCTATCGGACAAGCCTTTGATCTCGCCTCAAAAAGTTCCTAGAGTCTGGTGGAAAAGATGTAGAGACGAGGAAACAGATTGGAAACCTTCAGAAACGAGTAAGATTATGTTCATGGATTACTGCACACACACACGTTCAAGATGCAGATATGTGCCCAAATTCTTCATTCTCACACAAACACGCTCATGATTCTTCTGGCCCTGTGGAAAATATACTCTTTTAGGCCACACTTAACACACCTTTCACTAATTTATTTTGTAAAAGAATTTTGTCATTTATTTCTTAATGCAAAAAAAAAAATTCCCAACATCTTGATTTTATATTTTGTTTAAGAATTTTCTGTAATGGAAATTATGGTGGTGAAAATTACATTTTTAACATTATTTATATAAAATGGCTGACTCTTTTGTCTTGCTGAGGTTACTTGTATTGCTAGATGTGTATCCTAAATACACAAAATTAAAACTTTTTGCATAATTAAATTACAGTGACAAAAAAAAAAATATGCTTGATCTTTATCTTGAGTTTGTTTGTTTTCTTCAGACATCGTTTAAATCAGCTTAGTTTTAAAGTCCCCCTGTAGTCAATAATTGTATCCCTTAAAACTTATATTTAATCACCAAAATGACATATTTCAATGTTTTTTCCCTGAAAAAAATGTCTTCATGCCTCTGAATAGCTTGATTGGAACTCTACACCCTTGCCTCATTTAATATATGAGGTTCTATGAATATGCAAATTAGCCCCACCTCCACTTACTCACACCAGCTCAAAGATCCACTTGTTAATGATCTCACTTTGAGGTGATTGGTTACAAGGTAGTTTGTGACTTGTGAAAAAACTGCAATTTTGAACCACACTTTTTAAACTTTCTTTTTTTTCACTGCAATTTAAAGAGAAAATACTCAATGGTGTTGACTCATGAATTTTCACATGGTTTGTTTGTTGTCGTATTGAAAACACCACATAAACATTTAAAACTTGATTTTTACCACTGGGGGACTTTACAAATGTAATTATTTGTTTTTGTTTTTTACAGATTTTAAAGTTTAAGATTAAGTGTTGGTCTGGGACAAGGGAAAACCAATAGAATATCCATCTGATTTGATGGATGCATGCGCGGCCATCTGTAAATTGCATGTGTTAACTAATCCTCTTCCAGTTATTTTGAGCTTGTTATGCTGCTTGATATTGTAAACTGGTATTTCTTATCTTAATATTTTAATCTATTGGTATAATTAAGAACACTGGTTTGTTGCGTGAATAGTTTTGCGATTTACTGCACATTTTTATTGTTCTGGGGCCGTATTCACAAAGAATTTTAAGGCTAAAAGTAGCTCCTAACTGGCGAATTTAGGAGCAACTCCTAAAAATAATGGGCGTGTCACTCTTAAATTTAGGACTCCTAATTTTTTTCACTAAGAGTAATTCACGAAGCATTTTAGCCCTAAAATTAGCACCTAAGTCTGGGACAGCTTAAAAGAAGTCGAGAGGACTCCTAACGTCTCGGTTACTGATGTAACCCTCGTTCCCCGAAGGAGGGAACGGGAGACGTGACGTCGACGTGACGACGTTAGGGGATCACTTCAGGGAGCCCTATCAACTTCGAGTGTCTACAGAACAAGCCAATGAACGTTGGCGTGCGTGAAACGCGTCACGCGCCCCGCCCCGCAGCGCGGGTATAAACAGGAAGCGGACGCACGCACTCATTGTTTTTCGCTGAGGAGCCGAGATAGTGACGGCCGTACAGCGATGGTCAGCAACTGTGGCGGCGGGACGTCACGTCTCCCGTTCCCTCCTTCGGGGAACGAGGGTTACATCAGTAACCGAGACGTTCCCCTTCAGTCGCTCACGTTCGACGTGACGTCGACTTGACAACGTTAGGGGATCCCATGGAAAACGCCATCGGTTCTGCCACATCCAGCGCCCTATGCAAGACTCTCAGACCCCCAACTGCTGAGGCGGAAGATCTGCGTAGAGGGAGTTCAACTGCTGTTCCATATACCCACACCGTGAACTCTTGGGGGAGAGGTACGCTGCGGAAGCCACATCCTGCCTGAAGGGAGGTAACATGTGGAGAATACACATATGGACTGGCCAGAAGGGCAGTGCAACATATGGAATGTCACTGGGGTGGCTCCAGCCTGAGAAGGGGGAGGCTACACCAGACAGTGACGGCAGAGCGGACTCTGCCAAGGGAAAGACACGGGCTCACCGCAGGGAGCTGGTCGTGGAAGAATACTCATATGGGATCGCCGCAGGGATCACCACATATGGAACCCAGCCTAGCACAAGTTACACAAGCATACGAGCACTAGGCCTGGCGTCGGACGCTCCGCAACGTCCGACTGCCGGAGGAGTGCGGAGGAACTCACAGGGTTCGCCAGAGTGGGGAACTCGACTGGAGCAAAAAAGCGCACGTATCCGCTCCATGTGGAGGGGAGTGGCGCAGCAAGCCGACACAAGAGCGGAAACTTCGGTGTTACCGGCTGGTTGAAGCGAGCACACAGGAAGAAACCGGCTCAACACGTAGGCTATAAAACCTAGCGAACGTGTTAGGTGTCGCCCAGCCCGCAGCTCTACAGATATCTGTCAGCGAGGCGCCGTGTGCCAGCGCCCAAGAAGAAGCGACACCCCTAGTGGAGTGGGCTCTCAACCCGGGCGGGCAAGGCACGCCTTGGGCTCCGTAAGCCAAGGCGATGGCATCCACTAACCAGTGGGCCACCCTCTGCTTGGAGACAGCCTTTCCCTTCTGCTGGCGGATTTAGTCTCCTTGCTCCCCTCAGGAACCTGACGATCAGGTCATGCTTTCCCAACGACTTACCTTCAACTGCATCGTGATGTGCGGAAACGGCGGCAACATACACTTTAAGGGTGGAGGGAGACAGCCTTCGCTCCAACCCGTCCTGCAGGAAGGAAAGCACGGCTCTGACCGAGCAAGTTCGGGGGTTCTCCTCGTGAGAAGAACACCATTCAACGAACAGGTTCCACTTCAATGCATAGAGGCGCCTCGTAGAGGGGGATCTAGCTGAAGTGACGGTGTCAACTACCGCTGGGGGTAGGTCACCTAGAACCTCCGCGTCCCGTCCAGGGACCAGACATGGAGTTTCCAGAGGTCCGGACGCGGGGGCCACAGGGTGCCCCGTCTCTGAGAGAGCAGGTCCTCTCTCAGAGGAATGGGCCAGGGAGGGGCTGTCGCGAGGAGCACTAGTTCGGGGAACCAGGTCCGGTTGGGCCAATACGGCGCAACTAACACGACCTGCTCCTCGTCCTCCCTGACTTTGCACAAGGTCTGTGCAAGAAGGCTCACTGGGGGAACGCATACTTGCGTAGGCCCGGGGGCCAGCTGTGTGCCAGAGCATCCGTGCCGAGGGTCCCCTCGGTCAGGGAATAGAACAACTGGCAGTGAGACATGTCCGGGGCGGCAAACAGATCTACCTGTGCGGTCCCGAAGCGCCTGAAATCAGCTGGACCACCTTGGGATGGAGTCGCCACTCTCCCGGTAGCACCTGCTGCCGTGAGAGCTCGTCGGCTGCACGGTTGAGCAGGCCAGGAATATAAATGGCACGAAGCGACCTCAGATGCTTCTGACTCCAAAGGAGGAGAGGGCGGGCGAGTTGTGACATGCGGCGGGAGCGTAGACCACCCTGACGGTTGATGTACGCAACGGTCGCAGTGCTGTCCGTACGGACCAGTACATGCTTGCCTCGAAGTGGCGTTTTGAAGCGGCCCAATGCAAGATGTACTGCTAACAACTCGAGGCAGTTGATGTGCCAATGCAGTTGAGGCCCCGTCCACAGACCTGAAGCTGCATGCCCGTTGTACGCGGCCCCCCAGCCGGTGGCAGAGGGATCAGTGGAGACCACAGAATGCCTGGACACTTGTTCTAGGGGAACATCTGCCCGCAGGAACAAAGGGTCCGACACAAGCTGAGAGTTTGGCGACAGTGCGGAGTCACTTGGACCCGGCACGAGCCGCTCTGCCACGCCTATCTCGGGACTCGATCGTAGAGCCAGTGTTGGAGCAGCCTCATATGAAGCAATCCGAGCGGCGTACCGCAGCTGCAGATGCCATATGCCCCAGGAGCCTCTGAAACAGTTTCAGTGGAGCCGCTGTTCTGCGTCTGAGCGTGCTCACGCAGTTCAACACTGACTGGACGCGGGCCTTGGTGAGGCGCGCTGTCATGTTGATCGAGTCCAACTCCATACTGGGAAAAGAGATCCTCTGCCCGGGGGTGAGTTTGCTCTTTTCCCAGTTGACCCGAAGCCCTATGCCTGAGGTGACTGAGCACCATGTCCCTGTGTTCGCACAACTGCTCTCTCGACTGGGTGAGAATAAGCCAGTTGTGACAGGGCCAGCCCGAAGGGTAAGACTTTGTACTGATATGCCCGTCCCTCGAACGCAAAGCGAAGAAACGGTCTGTGTCAAGGGAGAATCGAGACATGAAAGTACGCGTCCTTCAGTTCGATCGCTGCAACCAATCTTGGGGACGGATGCATTTGTAAATGCGTTTCTGCGTAAGCATCTTGAACGGGCAGTCTGTTGAAGGGACCGGTTCAAGACACGCAGGTCCAAGATTGGCCGTAACCCACCGCCTTTCTTGGGTACAATGAAGTACGGGCTGTAGAGGCCGGTCTTCATATCGGCTGGAGGGACCGGCTCGATCGCGTCCTTCGCCAGTAGGACTGCGATCTCTGCCCTGAGCACAGGGGCACTGTCCGCCAGAACACGGGTGAACAGAATGCCCCTGAATACAGGGGGACGCCGGGCGAACTGAATCGCATAGCCGAGTCTGACAGTACAGATGAGCCAGCGAGACGGGCTGGGAAGCACTAGCCAGGCTCCCAGACCCCGCGCAAGCGGAACCAACGGCACCACAGACGTACCCGGGGTGGGGCAGCGCGGCGGAATGCAGGGACCCGACTCGGACGGCATAGCGGCCCGGAGTGGGGTCTGAGTGTGTGGTGCAACACGTACCTGCTTCCGTCGAATGGCAGAGTGAGTGTGCGGAAGCGTCAGTGCGTCCAGAACACAGCCACTGCTGCTCGCTGGCGAAGAAGAGGGCTCAGAATTGCTCTTAGTTGAAAATGAGGGTACCACTGGCCCGTGGGTCAGTGGCGGAACAGAAAAAGGAAACAAAAATTCTCCACCCGGCCATCCACCGGTGGTAGGAGCGGTGCCTTCACCACCTCCTGAAGAGCAACTTGATCCACTCTGGGTCGCCCGTCTCAGGGTCGTTAGTACCTGCGCTTGCCTCCTGGTTTGGCAGCAGGCTGGACGAGCATGGTCAACTTCCTGCGGCCTGCCCCACGCCGAGGCCTGGATGGTGGCTGCTGCTGCTAAGGCTTAGCGGGAGCGGAGGACGCCGCAGTAGGTCGACCTCGGCGACGAGCGGACGGAGGAGCTGCGGCCGGCGGACGGTGGGAGCAGCAGCGGTCCGCCGGGGCAGGATGTGTCGGATGGCCTCCGTCTGCTTCTGGGCGGCCGAGAACTGTTGGGCGAAGCTCTCGACCGCATCGCCGAATAACCCAACCTGGGGAGAGGGGCATCCAGGAACCGACATTTATCGGTGTCCCTCATATCCGCGAGGTTGATCCAGAGGTGGCGCTCCTGGACCACCAAGGTGGACATCGCCTGACCGACTGAACGTGCAGTTTCCTTCGTCGCTCGGAGAGCGAGGTCGGTTGCCACACGGAGCTCCCGGAGGAGCTCTGGGTCAGAACCACCCTCGTTCATGTCCATGAGCGCCTGGGCCTGATGGACCTGTAGAAGCGCTATGGCATGGAGGGCGGAAGCAGCCTGTCCACAGGCTCTGAAGCCTTGGACGGGAGGCGTGGATTGCCCCGCCAGGAGGAAGCGGACGCCGGACACAATTGCATCGAGACGGCACGCTCCACCGGGGGAACATCCACATACCCCTTAGCCGCCCCGCCGTCGAGGGTGGTGAGGAGGGAGGAGCCACTAGGACAGCTCCTGGCACTATACGGCGCCTTCCACGTCCTAGTAAGCTCCTAATGCACTTCCGGAAAGAATGGCACTGGGGCGGAGCGCTGAGAACCAGCACGGCCCGCCCCGAGATACCAATCGTCCAACCGAGAAGGCTCGGGACGTGGTGGAGGGTTCCACACAAGCCCGACCTTCTCGGCGGCCCGGGAAAGCATAGCCGCCCATTCTGGATCTGACTCGGGCAACGCCACACTCCCAGAGAGGGGTAACGCAGCCGAATCCTCATCTCCAGAGGACTGAAGCTCCCCCTCCGATGCTGCGATCGACATCTGATCGTCAGGTGGGGCCCCAAAGGACACGGCTGGCCGACCACGAGAGGGGCCAGCGCGTTCGTTTGGGGGCTCCAACGGCGGCAGCACTTGAGAGGCGTGAGGGGCCCACGGAGATTGCCTCGGCGGGGAAGCCCTCACGGTAATCCTCAGATCACCCTGACCATGCGCAAAGTAGGTCTATTCTGAGGTCCAGAGTCTTGATCTAAGCGCTGCCATAGTCATATTCCCGCAATGAGAACATGAACTATTCACAAAAGCTGCTTCAGCGTGCTGAATGCCCAAACACGAGAGGCAACAATTGTGGCCGTCTGCTGGCGCCAGGGAACGACCGCACCCAGAAACGCACAAGCGGAATGTCATCCCGAAAAGGACGCAGCGTCACGCTTGTGTTGCTCTTTTAAGCCAAGTTCACACTACATGATTTTAACCCCGATTTAAGCCCGATTTGCAAATCGTTGAGCTCGCCGACAGGTCAGGGTGTTATCGCGTGCAAATCGCGGGGGATTAGCGGACGATGAACGCTCGCTAATCTGTTAGTATGAAAGAGCCAACAATGCATCAAAGACGCTCGCAGACGCCTCGCAGACGCGTCGCCGAGCCCAGAAAAATATCTAGCGTGCTAGATATCCAGAGCTGTCGCGCGACTCAATCTCAGTGATGTCATGAGCTAGAGCCAATATGAGCAAGGCATGGGTTGAGGTCACCGGGTAAATACCATGGTAAATACCGGTAAATACGCGAAATGCGCGATTTTCAAACAAACATGACCAAGACGAGTTTACAGAAAGATGAGCAACATGTCGTCAAGAAAGCAATGGACTCAACAGCAAATTTTAGGAGCAAAGTTTAATCGAACTGTGGCAGGAGCATGAATGCCTTTATGATGTTGGACATGAGATGTGAGAAAGAGAAAAGGTGGACGGAAATTACAAAACACCCTCAAACACCCAGGTGAGCAAAATGTTATAGGTTGAAATGTACATTAAATCTTACTGTAATTCTGTTTATTGTCATTTCCGGTTCGTTTTATCGCGTGATTTTTCGTGACAAAACGTGGTTTGTAGACGAGATAGAATAGTTGGGTGACAGAGTTGTTGTCAACTCCTGTAGTGCGTTACCTCCTGTTGCGGATCAATCACGTTGTGTCGTGTGGTGTGAACAGCTCAACAACTTGAACACTCCTGATTTCACAGAGAGCAAGTCATGTAGTGTGAACTGCACAGTTCAGCCCGACGTTTTAAAATCATGTAGTGTGAACAAGGCTTTAGTTGAAAACAAAAAATACAAAGAGAAAAAATAACTCTCTCAGTGCTGAAGCACCCATGGATAGCCGCGGTGTAATCGGGGTACACACTCACGAGAGGAACGCCCACCGAGACCGACACATACAGACACACACACACACACAAGCAATGCTGTGAAAACAGCAGTTGTGAGCTGTAATGCTCGCGGCCACCGCTGATCGCGCCGTCACACCAGCACTGGAACAGAGTACTCTCTTTGAAGTCTTCAACGATCGATGCAGCAGTCTGCAGAAACTCAGAGTCAAAACGAAAGCTCGGCTCCGAAGCGAAAGACAATGAGTGCGTGCGTCCGCTTCCTGTTTATACCCGCGCTGCGGGGCGGGGCGCGTGTCGCGTTTCACGCACGCCAACGTTCATTGGCTTGTTCTGTAGACACTCGAAGTTGATAGGGCTCCCTGAAGTGATCCCCTAACGTCGTCACGTCGACGTCACGTCGAACGTGAGCGACTGAAGGGGAACTCACTAAGACCTATTCACAAAGGATTGTAGCGCATATCACCGCCTCTCGCAGTCGTCCGGGGTCCACCACACAAGCGGGAATGCTGCATTGATCTGCAAACAAATAGGATTTGATTTCCCATGTGTTTTGTTTGATATCCCAGTGCCGAATTTCCCATTTATCTTTTTTTTTTCAGCACCAACTTAGCCAGCAGCAGTAATAGAGGGGTTTCACGACGCGTCATCAATCCGGAAGTCGCCATTTTGGAGGTACTGAACGTAAATAATGCCACTGAACTGAACCGACTTACATATTTGGCTGATTATTGCTGCTGAAAAATTGTCGTGTTTTGGTCTGTACTAATCGGTCGCACCGTGAAAAAACATTTAGAGTTCTATAGACTGCCAAAAGTTAAAAGAAAGAGTGCAAAAAACGGATGAAATCTGACCTAAAATGATGTCAACACTGTTCAGATCGAGTTGTGTGATCATGCAGCTCTTTGGCAATATGCCATTGACGTTGCGTTGATGGAGGGGTTTGCATTAGCAATAGAGATATTGACTTACTTAAATTTTACAACATGGGAATGTGTATCCGCCGCGCTGGACTCCTGCGTCTCGAGCGGCAGAACTGGAGGAGGCTGGTAGGCACAGTTTTATTTCAGCGCCGGTTTCAAAAATAATAATCTTCTGCTTGTCCGGAACTTTGCAACAACACAGCCTTGTATCGGCAGCGACTTTCAGCATGTTCCCTATAACAACGTCTGGCGTGTATCTTGAAACGGATTTCATGTGCTTTTTTTGGACTGACAATCTGAACGTAGCCTATGAGAAGCTAGCTCGTTCGAATCTTTACCACATATTAACTTTAGTTCGTCAAAATTCTGCCCTCTTTCCTGCTTAAGTCCTTCTCTATATGATTTCGCAGCTTCTATGTGTTTTTTCCCGTGGTTTAGACATCATAAATTAGTGTAACAATGTGTTCAGTAGTACATAAACAGTGCAATCCATGCTGTTGTTTACATCCGAGTCCCTCCGAAATGGCCGCGCATCCGGGTAGCTGACCAAATCGTGACGTAGGTGAAACCCCTCTATGGTGTGTTCAACTTCACACCGAACGCGAATTTAATTATTTGCGCGAGTAGATTACATATTTTTTTTACAGTCTATGATTACATAGAAAGTCAATGCAAAGACGCGAATAGACGCATCATTCGCGCCGGGCGTTGTGAATGACGCGAATCGGGCGACGCGTTTGCCGTGAATGTCTTCCTCGCAAGTTGAAAAATTTGAACTCGAGCGAATGTTCAAGCGTCTAACTAGACGCGTATTTGACGCTCTATTCGTGTTCGGTGTGACATAATAACTGATCCTGCGTTATGGGCTTTCTTTTCCGTTTTGGCGAGTTCATAATCCACCGTCATTCACCTATTACATTACTTCAATAGGAGCAACATTTCCTTGCTTTAAGTAGTCTATTTAGGCTTATAGGATGTCAAATGTGTTAATGCAAAGTGTTAATGCAAGTGGCGTTTTTCATTATTAGGCAAGTGGTGGTTTTCATTGGGGTATTAGGCTACTTTAATTTAATTTAATTTAATTCACGACTTTTTTTCTCTCTCTCTGCCTTTTTAGAATTACACTTCACTGGGGCCTGCAAAAACATGATATGCATTTTCGATGACATTACTATTATTATTTTGTGTAGGACACAGACATATTTAGATGTCGTAATTCCATGATTTGTTGCGTCTGTGTTATGTTCCGCATGATGGCCCTGTCATCTAACAACCAATCACCGTGATCATTGCAAGGAAGCTCGTGCATGAGAATTGACGTCATCCATAGCAACGAAGACTCACTCTTATTTTAGGAGTTGTCATTTTTCCTTACTAAGAGTAAGTCTGAAAGGCATTGTGAATAACTTTTAAGAGAAAACTCCTAGCTAAAATATTTTAGTGCGATTTAGGAGTACTCCTAGTGGTAAAATGTGAATACGGCCCCTGATTCATTAGCTGCTATAGGTAAAAAATAGAAGTCTCGCACATTCAAAGAAAATAGCTTACCGCTTTGCAAAATAAAGTGGATCCATAAAAGTCATCTGGAAAGTGACAAACATAAATGATGAAAGCATGATAAAAAGTTTCCAAGATTTTGTTCATGTTGTCTGAGTTAAAAGTTGTTCGTTTTTATAGAAATCAACCCCTGAGACATAAAAGGGCTCACAGTTAAAGAAATCCCATCAATTTGAGAGTTGATTCTTAGGAACATGTCAACAAACAGCAACATAGAGGAAGGCTTGCGGCTGTTTTTTACTGATTTGCGCAGAACAGGAAAAACAATAATAAATAGTGGAAAATGTGGATGTGACAGTGCTTGGGGAGATAAGGGGAGAAAACTTTTTGTAGACTGGTGCACACAAGGGTTTGGAAAGGATCGAGGGTGGGTCTGATATTTGGGTTGTTGTCAATAAACAGGTTTCCTTTAAAATGTTCATTCTGGTCTACTACAAACTTTGTCAATTTCAATCTGTGAATCCACACGGCGTATGTGGCCATTTTGAATAATGTAACCTGTTAATATATGTGCCGGAATATAAAAAGCAGAGCTCACATGTGCAAAGGGCACATGTAAACAATTATTTCTTTTTTAGGATAAATATTGTTGATAAACTTAAATGAAACATGTTTGTTCAACAACGGTCTTTTCCGCCTGCTGACTGCTTCCCTGATTTTGATTCCAGTGTAAACACATTTAATGTATGCTGCATTACAACATCTGTAGAAATGCTCCTTTTCATAATATACTGTATGCTGATTGTATGCAGCTTTCTTTGAAGTGTAAATACGACTAAAGATAGACAAATCTAACCAGAATAATCCTGTGAGCAGGCTGTGGGTTGTCCCGAATGCCAAAGACTTATGTAAAATATTTGCATGTGATTGACAAATGAAAATGTGAATCTTTTTATTCAATATGTGCATATGTTAATTTGAAGATTCAGGATTTGGAGATGGAGAACTCAAAACTGAAGAAGAAGCTTAAAGAGCTGGACGATCAGCTGATGGATCCTCGCTGTTCACCAGTACGTTCAGTAGGAAACGAGTCTTGCTTATCATTCCAGTCGGATGCTGCTCCAATCTCAATGATTCTGCTCTCTTTTAGTTCATCAAAATGTTTGTTTTTCTCTCCTATCTACCTACGCCACATGTTTTCCCCTTTTCTCTATTCCAATCTATCTTCCGCTCTCTCTCTCTCTCTCTCTCTCTCCCCAACCCCCAGTGCCCTTTTTCAGCACCTGCATGTTAATGTCTCTAATGAGCCGTACATTTTGCAGAGGCCGTCTGCCTTGTCCTGGTGTGGTGATGTCACATCACTGTCCAGCCTAGAGATCTCCTCTGTCACTCTAACGCCTGTCAGCTCACCCGATTCCAGCCAATCAGCAAGCTTGCTCACCCCTCCTCCTGCTAAGCCCACCCAATTACAGTCCACAAGTGGTTACATCGTGCCACGACCTCGTGTAAATGTCTCGTACACAAAAATAACACAGTTCACTTTGCATGCGATTCACTTAGCTACTATACAATCTTACACTCTTTAATTGAATCTTTCATTCTTAAAGGGATAGTCCATCCAAAATGAAAAATCTATCATTTACTCTCACGTGGTTCCAATGCTGAATGGCTTTTTGTCTTTGATGATAGACAGATTGGGTTATTTTTCAGAATGTCCAGGCTGCTCTTTTCCATATAATGACAGTGAATCATATGGACAGTCCATATGATTCATGCAATGTAGCAATGGATGAACTATTTCTTTAAATGCAGTGGTTCTCAATTTTTGGGGGTGTGACATTCTTTTTAATGAAAAATTTCTGTACAGTAGGTCAGGGGTGTCCAAACTTGGTCCTGGAGGGCCACTGTCCTGCAGAGTTTAGCTCCAAGCTGCCTCAACACACCTGCCTGGAAGTTTCTAGTATGCCTAGTAAAACCTTGATTAGCTGATACCCCTTCAAAATCTATCTTTTAACGCTGTGTCATCGATGACGCAATGGGGAAACACCTTTCACCTAGAATACTGAAGCCTGATTGGCATAATGACATTGAATCGCAATGTCCAATGGAGTTCAAATGTGCGAATCAGGAGCGGGAACGCACCGTAATAATGTGCTGGGCGCCAAGACTGTGACATCTGTCATAATTTCGTCATTGCCAAAAAGTGGATTTAAGTCTACGAGATCCCCTTGTGCGTTGTACTCTCTGGGTTCAGATAGCCCTCCAACCCACCGCATATAGACGAATATTACTAATGTGCCCTTTAAATAACAAAAAAAAAAAAATACTGCACTATTGACTTTAGACCAGGTCTAAAGTTTTGTTGGTCGATGGCTATTTCAGTTGCCTCAAAATAGCAACACGCCAACAATGCGCCTGGAGACACCTTGTTTTCAGACCAGCACGCCCATGTGGCGCAGGACGTGAAAATGATAACTGCGTCGGGTGGAAACTAGCAAAAAAATCACAGCGTCGCGCCGCATTGCGCCAGGATTTTTAAGAAATTCGAACAATACATACCGTTTTGGTGCTGTCTGTAGCACCTCAGTTCAAGCAGCACGTGAACCAATCATCTCTTCCTAGTAGCTATAGTGCAGAATGAATGAACATCAGAAGGTATGTTGTTTCAACCACGGAAAGACGTCAATGTAGGCCTACACAATTTTTCAAGTTAAAGTCCACGACGTTAATCTTCTAATTTGTTTGTCGTACAAAATGGTGGATTCAAAGTTATGATTGGTCAATCAAACTCCCGGCGAAGGGTGAATTTGTTTACATAACCACTACTCAGTGAATGCCATAGAGGAAACTCGCATGAACCTCATTTGTTGTCGCGTCTGCCATCAATGTGTTAAATTTGAATGTTGAAAGATTTTAAAATAAGGGAAGTCTCCCCACCTTTTGAGAACCACTGCTTTTTATTTTCTTGCAAATAAATAAGAACTAAATACCTAAATAAAAAAGGAACACATAGTGATAAAATGTATACACAGAATTTACAGTTAAAAGCTTATCACACAAATTAAGTTAGATCTTACATTTGGGCTGGTTCTGACGCCTTTATAATGATATGTTTGTTGTCAATGTTATCAGGCTGGAAGCATACAAGCTAGAGCGCCCTCCACTGACATATTTGATATGGTTCCATTCACCCCCGAGTCTCCAATAACAAGACGGTTGAATTGTAACGGCATCTCATCTCCGTACCTGCTTCCAAAAGACAGAGGTGGGGGGCTCCTTATTTGTGCTGTCTCACTTAGATGAATGTGTCACATTTTCAAAAACCTGAAGGCAAAATCCATAATTGGTAATGTCATATGCTTCTCTATAAAAATAATGGTCCATTTGAGTTGGACAAATGGAGCCAGAGTGTATAGATGTTGTTTGAAGATATTTGTTAGTAAATGGTTGTGAATTTCACTTTCAGTTCCAATGCACTGGCAGATGTTTTTAGTAATGAGTTAATTATATATAATATACATTTATAATATTCTATTCATTAATAGAAATTTCTGTATTCAAACTTTGCAAGGGGTTATCCATGAACTATTGCACACTTCTGCTAAATGACAAATTATTTACTGCTTTGTCTGGTTGTGCTGTAGATATAGACCTGTTTGGAGCACAACCATTTGATCCGTTCATTTGTGGACCTACTGTCTTCACCCCAGACATCCAGTCCAAACTGGATGAGATGCAGGTAAGCACATTTATTTAGTTTTTAATCTTTCATTTACATATTCAACGATATTAAAATTCTGATCAATAATATTTTCAGGTTATATTTAAAAATATATAGCGGTGGATAATCAATATGGTACCAATAAATTATGTATATTTTATTCTATAAAAGCTATTTTATGTTTGTAATATCATGCTTCTACTAATAATTATAGAATTCAAGCACGATCTTTATATTCTCTATAACTCTACAACAGCATTACTTGTTTATGTATCATAAGGTTTTAATTTGGTCTCTGACGCAATGTGCAATATCTCCAAATGCTATAAAAAAGGTGTGAATCACTTTGAACATGTTACTCATGTTTTGATAGGATTATGACAGAATTCTAGATATGGGAAAGAGAAATGTCAATAATGTGTCATAAACAAAAACAGTAGATGCAGCTAACATGATTGTGAGAATGTATTAAAAGATCAAACCATATGAGGAGTATTTGGCAGCATTCACCCCACTGTACTATAGAGCGTTTTTAATTCCCATTCCAATAATCCAGAGGATTATGGAAGTTTCCATATCTGAGGACATCCCACCTGTTATGAGATTATTAGACCCTATCATTTGCACTCCTGTGTCTGTAAATCCTGTAATCCTGAATAATTCAATTATCTTCATCTCTCTTTTCACCCTTAATGCCACCCCCAACCTCTCAGCGGCAGAGATGGTTTGTACACTTTCATTTGTGATTCACCTCACAGTGTATCCTCTAGTATTTTGATATGCTTTTACAAGATTTACAAGCATGAATTTTGCTGTATCCATGTATGGTATTTTGCTGTGTCTTAACGGGTTAGTTCACCCAAAAATAAATATTCTGTCATTAATTACTCACCCTCATCTCATTCCAAACTTGTAAGATTTTTATTCATCTTCGGAACACAAGAAGATCTGAGAGCTTTCTGTCCTCCATTGACGGTTACACAACTACCACTTTGATGCTTCAAAACGTTTATAAAGAGATCATAAAACTAATCCATATGAATTGAGCTGTTTAGTCCAAATTTTCTGAAGAGACATGATCACTTTAAATGATGAACAGATTGAATTTAGGCTTTTATTTACATATAAACATTGATCAACTCACACATTAGTTCACATTAGCATGTTTGCTTGACATGCAAGAACCAATTCAATAAGATTCAGTTGAGTTTCCATCTGTTTATGTTCGCTGATCAATGTTTAGATGTGAATAAAAGCCTAAACTCAATCTGTTTATCATATAAAGCGATCGTGTCTCTTCAGAAAATTTGACTATGGATTAGTTTTACGATCTCTTTAATGAACTTTTTGAAAAGTCAAAGTGGTAGACCTTTAATGGAGGGACAGAAAGCTCTCAGATTTCATCAAAAATATCTTCATTTGTGTTCCAAAGAACGAAACGGGTTTGGAACGACTAGTAATCAATGACAGAATTTTCATTTTCGGGTGAACTAACCCTTTGATATGTTAGACCAACATGGAATCTGCTGAATTTTTTCTTTCCCAAATTTCTGCACCTATTTTGTGAGTAATAGTGTGCAGAATTGGATTTATGGTCAAATATATTAAAATTGAGCTAAGAGTTAGTAATCTAAAACAAAGGGCTGGGGTGAGCTTTGTCAATGACAGGCGTTTAGTTCTGCAGTTGCGGATTCTTTGTGGTGCTGGTTATTGCATGCATGCCATCTCATTGTTTTTTCAGAGTAATGGAAATCTTTGTTTACACACACATAAGCAGTGCTATGCAGCTGGATGTAAAGTTTCAGACCTAAGCTTATTTTTGCATGTGTAACATGAAGAAAAATCATTGAAAATGTGCACTGATAGAGCCTCCTTCCTATTGGCTGCATGTATTGAGGCTGCATTCATGAAAGTCAACATTTCACAACTACAGTTGCAGAAGAACGGCTTTCTTAGGCTGTTGTGTTGAGTGGAAACAAAATAAAGAATTAACACTTCAGTGCTGCTTATGTGTGCAATGTGAACTGGTTTTACTGTAGTGGTTAAACATTTTAAGATAACAATTTGAATGTACATGAACTACTGGTGTGTTAGCATTAAACAGTGTGATGATGTTTTGTTTTGTTAATAATGAAAGTTATTATATAGTCTTATCTAAACTTGAATTTATCTTCTTCATTGACCTTGTTACGTGTTTTTATTGAGCAGTTTAGTTAATATTTCACATTTGTTGTTTTGGCAGGAGGGGTTCCAAATGGGACTGACTCTAGAGGGGACGGTGTTTTCCCTGGATCAGGTGGACAGCCGATGCTGATTTTGGAAAGACATTTTTATATACGCTGTGATTCTTGACCACAAAACCCTAAAAAAAATCACATATTTAATATTTGTATTTTGAATTGAGTTTGAAAGAAATGTAGCAGGAGCCTGAAAAAGGTCTGTAGAGGTCATTTCTATTTTTATATAATAAAATCAACATTTGAGATTGATGATTTGTGTATTTTAACTTCTTAATCTTGAAACTGAAATTGTTAAAAGGGAGATGGACACAAAATGTGCTCTAGCTCTTTCTAGAATTTTTCTAGAGTTTGGACCAAATTTAGATGGCGTTTTGAAATACAAAGATGCATTCATTCACGGCCAAGTTGTGTTTATAATCCTTGCCAAATTATAATAATTTGTGGTTGCAGTTGTTGCTGAGGAGGTTGCTCGTGTTGTAATGGTGCAAAGAATAAAAGGTTATATTATAATATCTAAACTATTAATATACTAAACATCAGGGTTATAGATTTATCAAAAACTGGTGGGTTTTTCCATGTTCAGCAAAATCATTGTTGAGGATTTCCATTTATATTTCCAGATGTTACAATCCTTTTCTCTTTCATTGATGTCTGTTTTAATATTTGTTTAATGCTTCTCACTTGCTCTTTAATGCTAAATAAATGAAAACTGATAGCACACCATAATTAGCTTTGTGCTCTTTTTTTCAACAGCAGCAAACACGTACTCTACTAACAATTATTCATGATAAAAATCAATTGAGATCTGTTGAAATGGATTTCAAATATTTAATCTGGAATTCATTACAAACGATTGCTGCCCCTCTCCCCTCTTAAGAGTACAAAAATCCGGATAAAGAGTTTCTTTGTGTCATGTATTGTAGGCTAATGAGTCTTTTAATGAGACCAACATTGGCTTCTGTGAGAGTTTTCATTAATAATTAAGTATAAATTAATCATCCGTCCAACAGTTTGATTTCTCTCTCGTATAGTCAATTGAGATTGGGAAGAGAACTGTTGGGGAATTGAATACTGAATAAGATCCTACTTTAATACTACACATACAAACTCATCTATCTCATCCAGATTCGCGTAACCTTCAAAATCCCTTAGAAATGACTGCAATTTAAGGGTGAACAACATCAACAAAACATCATACATGTTAGACAAAGGCCGTCAAATTTGTAAAACATGACTTTTTGAATTCATTTCAATAAATGTTTTCACATACTTTAATAACACATGGCATATAAAGTATAAATTAAAGGGTCCATTTAGTCTCTCATGCACTCATACACCACAGGCTAGTGGAAATCATCATGAATAATCATGAAATAAAGGTCAGAAATCCCTCAAGGCCCTTACAGACGGCGTTTGACAATAAATACTGTATTGGCTGAGAACTCCAGTCCAAATGATGATGCTTTTATCCTTGACTTCATGAGAAGCACACATGGCCGATATCAATGCCAAACTCCTGATCTTGGCCACCTACATCCACTGGAGCCAAGTCCACAATCGGGAGCCGTGAAAGTGTTTGTGTGCGGTACGCAAAGACAGTCCTGCCCCATTCACCGTTGGGTTTCTGGAGAGAGGAACAAAGAGGGAAAATTGTGAGTTTTCCATTGGTAGCTTTTTTAAATAAAAGAAAACACTTACTGAATGCTAATCTTGACATTGTCATCAGCATTGGTGACTAACTAACTCAAGGACCGTTCACACTGATTCACAGCAATTTGCAGCAGCGAAATGACCGCAAGTCATTCAGTGAGATGAGATGATTTCCAGCAACAGCGATGCAACAAAGTTTAACAGAGTGATGATTTTATGCTAATGAGAACAGAATGTGATGTGGAAACTACCAATGAGAATATATACAGTGATCCGCTGTGTGATACATTTGGATACTTAAGTCATGTAAGAACACCTACTAGCACCAAACAGCACACGTGTAATCGTCAGAGTGAACTTGTATAGAAAATATAATCGTAACTTTTACAGTAAGATACATTTTTCAGAATCACTGTCTCAGTATTAACTCAGTATTTTAAATTAGTTTTATTTTATTAGTGTAAATGTACACTACCAGTCAAAAGTTTAGAAGATTTTAATTTTTTATGCTTTTAAAGGAAGTCTCTTATACTCACCAAAGCTTCATTTATTTATTTTCGAAGTAGACTAAAAACAGTAATATTGCGAAAAATTATTACAATCTAAAAGAACTGTTTTCTATTTTAATTTATTTTATTTTAAAATGTAATTTATTCCTCTGATGGCAAAAACTGTTTTCAACTTATACAATAATAAGAAATGTTTCTTGAGCAGCAAATGAGCATATTAGAATGATTTCTGAAGGATCATGTGATACTGAAGACTGGTGTAATGATGCTGAAATTTCAGCTTTGCCATTTAAGGAATTCATGCATTTTTAATCAAACAAATGCAACCTGGTGTCAGCATAAGATAAACATAAAAACATTTAAAAAAAAAAGGATTCCAAACTTTTGACCAGTAGTGTACAGTATGTGTCAGCATAATTGAGACAAATACATGTCATTGTTCGAACAAACTATTAAAATATAAATATGCCTACTTAAATAGTTTTTAATGTACTATTTTAAATGTTATCTATTAGTTTAATTAAATGTTATCTATAGTTTATTACTTAAATGTATGATTAGCGTTTACCCAAACAATCTAAAATTGGAAAAGTAGCTTCCCCAAAACTGATTTCCATTTTATGTAGTAAATGTTGCCAAACAATACAAAGTCAAAAATCGAAACATACAGAGCAGCCGTCGGTGGTGACGGTGTACTTCAGACGGTTGCTGCTATATGCCTTGATGTCCTGTCCATCAGAAGCCTTTAGGACTAAAGCCTTCTTCAGATTGCTGTTCTTCTCATCTTTATAGGCCACACTGTTTTTGCAGTGGTAGGTGACGGTCTGTGCTGCTTCTTTTGACAGAAGGCGGAGAAACCTTAATTGGACTGACACCATGTTAGCTGATGCCTCTTTGTTTCCATAGGTGAACTGAAGAGGAGTAAAATAAGAGTAGGAAATATACATTTAAGTGTACAGGGCAAATATTTTTGATGGTCACTATTGTAATCATATTAACCTTAGTTCCCCGGTTCATGGTTGCTCCAAACCAGACTGGTTTTGGTGAGCTGGAGCGTGAAGTCCACCAGTTCTTGCGTGGGATACTGGCAGGGTTGGCAGGTATACAGGTCTCCCCCATTTCCATGTCACAGTACACTTGGATGGCATCTCTAGCGCTGCCTTCATTCGGGTCTATCCAATAGTCACCTGGGATACATTGAGAAAGAGAGATGTACTTTTAAAACTGTGAGATCCTCACATATACAGTATATCACTAGCCAAGTTTCCATCCACTTGTCAATCGAATTATCTGAAGTTCGGTAAAAAAAACTTGTGCGAATAAAGCTGGTGAAAGTGTGTTTCCATCCAACAGCTTTAAAGCGAATAAAAACCTGTGCGTAATGACGTCACATGCTGTTTTGCG
The DNA here is from genome assembly GCA_036326025.1 of Chrosomus eos. Taxonomy (NCBI): domain Eukaryota; kingdom Metazoa; phylum Chordata; class Actinopteri; order Cypriniformes; family Leuciscidae; genus Chrosomus; species Chrosomus eos. Next base: position 10,480,199 of record CM070828.1, on the reverse strand, counting down.
ATCAAATTGGTATATCGAGTTGATTTGAGACATTTTAAGGTGTTTCCATTCATTTTCCCACTGAACTGCGCAACATTCAAGCAAACATTTGCAAACTAAGTTTTGCTAGACAAAATGGATTCCGCCATCTACAAACAAATGATCAATATTGCACAAGTTGTAATAGTGCTTATGCAAATGACAGTGCTCCAATTCGGCAAATAATGTTTCCATCAGCGTTTATCGCAAAAGCCATATATATCGATATTCATGAATTCAATCGTATTTTACTGTTTCCATAAGGCATTTTTCATTCGATATCACTTAATTCGGATAAAAACATGTGGATGGAAACATAGCTATTGATTATTGCATATACAGTATATTACACTGGATTATAATGTCTCTTGTGTGGCCTACGTCACGTGACCGTCCCAACAAGTACTGTAAACTGTATCGTGAACGAGCTTAGCAAAGCTGGACCAAGGTGAGCATTAGTGGCTGAAAATGACTGATTGATTCACTAGATTTATCGGCTGGGGGTTGTGTGGACTCATTTGAAGCTGCCTACATTTGGATTTCTCTTTGTCTGAGGAAAGAAAGTCATATACATCTTGGATGGCCTTGGGGTGAGTAAATAATCAGGAAATGTTCATTTTTTAATTTGATTTTTTTGTAGGAAGTAAGTCTGTAAGTAGGTTCTTATTCTTCGATCAAACTACTTGCACACAGCATTTCTGTGGTTTGAGGTCTGGGCTAGTCCAAGCAATCTGGATCATAATTCAGCTCATTGACAGATGACTGCACATCTGTTTTCTGATATGGTACAGCCATGTTACTGTGGGCAGCTGTGTTTGTTTTATTGCTGACATAATTGATCTTGCTTTGACACGTCTGTATAAATTCTCATGAAAGGTCGGGAATCCTGACAAATATATCCTGTCAAATATTACATAACCCATATATATTGGTTAGTGGCTGTGGTTTCTTTATTCTTACACTCCATTTAAGGCAATTCCTGTAGATGTCTGATAAAGAACACTGTGTTTAATTCAATGAATCTAATTATTCATTCACTGAATGGGCAGAAGATTCTTTTCTTACACAATGCCTGCTGGTGTTGCATACTTTTGTCAATAAAATAGGTTTTAACCCACAATCCTTTACCCCAGACTATCTGTGGTTGAAGGCCTGTAGCATTTATGTTTTTACTATGATATTGTACCAAAAAAATTAAAAACCATAAAGGTTTAAAGGTGCCATCTGTCAAAAAATCAATTCATACTCCACATATTCCATTCCAGATGAGGGCAGTATACCTCCAGAAAGTTGGCCTACTCTAGTCTGTTTTTTTAGTTTCAGGTTGTTAATCTTCTAAAACCGTCAAATAGTCCGCTTTGTCCCGCCAAAGCCTATTTTGATCGGTGAGGGATGTAGACTAGAATGACTGCTGCCGCTGCACTTGACAGGGCGCGTTACGAGCAGAGAGAGAGAGAGAGAGAGAGAGAGAGCGAGCCCCGGCCGCGCGCCGCGCACTCTCACGTCTTCAAACAACACGAGAGCGGACTTGCTCTCTCTCCCTCGCGCATATTAATCAAATCAATTGACACGATAGTAAGACCGCAGTTTCGCGTGGAGCATTTTGAGATTTTTAGAGATTAAAGAGATACAAGCAGTGCGAGTTATTCGTGTGTTGCAGTTTGGCTGGTGGTTATGTATGTTGTCCGCATACCGACTCCCATGGCCGAAACTGGTATTACAACAACTGTCGGGCCGGGGCTAGTAATGCTAATGCTAATTTAGGTTTATATCTCTGCAACACTATAACTTTTCATTTTTTTAATGACATCATCGCCCTTATTTCTTCTCATTCTTTTGATGCGTGTAGCTCATTTTTTGGATATTTTTACCTCAATTATTACACATGGCACCTTTAAACCGGTTAAAAAAAGTTTGTCAAATGGTGGTCTAGGGACCCTCAGAACAGTTGCAGAAAATTTACAAAGACTTTACAAAATGTATTTTGTAGGACAGTCACAACTAAAATGTTAATTTAAGATATCAATGAAATATGTTTAATGCAAGATTTAACACTGAAATGTTCATTTTATTATAAATAATGAGATTAATCATAATTATTTTATTCTATTGTCAACCCTAGTTTTAAACAGTACGAAATAATAACTAAATCTGTTTTTTATTTTATTATTATTTCTTGTGTAATTCTAAACCCATTTGATCTTCTTTTCTTCTGTGGAACACAAAAGGAATTATTTTGGAGTCCGGGAAGCTGCATAGCATTTTAAAAAGAATCGATTTTGAATCAAATTTGAGTTTTTCTTGTGTACAGTTTTTTACCCAAATTTTCACTTTCACATTTATACTTAAAACTCGTAAAAAATATATGCCAGTGCAATGAGACGAAATACACTCGCATTAAAAACATTCAATAAACAGACTTTAGATCTCATGCAGTTTTGCATCACTTCAGGTAAAATGATCTTATTTTGAATGTTTGAATAATATTACTGCAAAATGAGACAAAGAAGAAAAAAATAATATATATATACACACATACAAAAGTAAGTCATTTGGGTTTGGAACAGCATGAGTAAATACTTAATATTTGTGGTGACTTATTCCTACAGAGATGAATCATAAATGCAATCCAGGACGTACTTACTGTACCTGATCCGGGTCAGTTCAACTAAAGCATTCTGAGCTACAGTAATTCTAAAATGCGTGTAGGTTCATCTCACTCACCGCTCTTCTTCAGAGGATAGCACTGTTTCAGGTCCTGGCACGTGCGGGCAGGATATTGGCGAGTGCCATCAGGACTGCGCATGCTGTCCAACTGACTTCCCAGACTCTTAAGAGACAAGTGAACCTCACTGTCGCCCCGAACTGCATCAGATCCGTTATTGGGTCTTGCTTCATCCTCATTGAACTCTGGTGGGGGAGGTGGGGGTTCCTCTGGGTCAGATTCAACATCAAGGTCGAAGTTTGTACCAAAAAGGTCATCCACAGCAGCTGTTGGCGGGCCAGGAGCACCTGGGGGTCCAGGTGGGCCGGGTTCTCCGGGGGGTCCCTACAGACAGATGGGTGAATACTGTTTATGCTGAACATTAGTGTTTAAACATCTAATCACATCTGATCATGAATACAAATCAGGTACGATGTAAAGTACGATGTATCTGATTATGAGTCATTAAAGAGAAAATGGAGAATTTGCCAAAAGAGACAAGAAAAAACGCTTTGTATAAATTATAGACAGTGATTAGATTTTTGCCATGTGAAAAATGTACCAAACCTCTCAAATCCAGCAAACTTCCTTAGGCGGGTTTAAGTTGTTTTTGTATCAACAGGAAGATCTCATCTCATAATAAACATAAAATTCATCATACACATGATCTCATGCCTCACCTCTGGTCCAAAATCTCCCGTGGCACCTCGAGATCCCGTAGCACCCAATGCTCCAGGTAGACCGACATCTCCTTCTTTTCCCGGTGGTCCAACAGGGCCAGGGGTTCCCTAACATTGACATATTTCAAATTAAATTCTGTTCAACATGCATATGTTTTGCTGGTGAAATCAATGTTGAGTGACATTTCAATCTGTTGCTCACTCTTTGCCCACTTGGTCCAATGATTCCTACAGCACCATCATCCCCTGTAGCACCCTGAAAGGAAATGATTGACACATCATTATTAAGGGAGGATATTGTATTGTGTGACAGGTGACATATTGTCAATTATACGTACTGATGTTCCAGGTAGCCCATGGAGTCCAGTGAAGCCACGATGGCCCTTCTGACCTCTCTCACCCGCTTCTCCTTTGTCTCCTTTGTCTCCCATCGGTCCTTGTGGTCCCTAAGGTTGATTAGAAGATATTTTTGCTGTGCGTTGTTCACCTACCCTTATTATGAGATTTTAACTTGTAAAAAGCGTTCACATCCTCATCGAGCTCGTAATTTCAACTTGTAAGCTGGGAATTTTCTGAGAGCTCCTACTTGTGCCACGTGACTGCTGTACCACCTGACCGTTGCAGATTCATTTAGTGTTGCCATAGAATGCATATTACCAGTCCGAGGACGTGAACATCTCGAAACTACGGTAATTACAACATGGCGTGAATGCACTGCAGCATAGGTTCTCCTTGTGTCATTTCCACAAATTGTATTCAGTGTTCATGTCTAATTTGTTATTATTAAATTGTATTTAATATATGAAAAGGATAATGTAGTAAGCTGTTTAATATCAATCATTATTCACAGGACATTTTCGCAAAAAACAACAACAAAAAAAACAGACTGAATAATCAGGACCCCAGTGCAGAAGGGTCATATATGTTTGGCAATAACTTATTAAATAAATAAATGGAAAAAAAATGTATTTCAATTATTTGAATACAAGTGAAGAAAGAGACTGTGGAGTGACATTAAACACATGAAATCTCATTAAAATACATGACGCATCTATGTAGAAAATGGGTTGCACAGGAAAAACTAATCAGAATTGAGTATTCCAAAGTGAAAATATGTATGATTTTATTGGGCATTGGCCACCCTGCAATCTAGACAAGTGTTTAACAACCAGAGGGCTGGAACACACAAGAGGGCCAAAGCATGACTTATAATGACAAATTAATATTCTATTATTAATACAATAATAAAATATGAATATATTAATAATATTATTTATAAATTGAATTAAAATCAAGAAATCATATTTATTCTTTCCACTTAAAACTGTTTTATTTCCAAGTTTCTGTTTATATATATATATATATTTTAAATAAGCAGATTTACGATGCTACTGAAGTTTTGTACCAATATGTGAATAGGCAGACCTACCTTTTTCCCTCTGATTCCTGCCTGACCATCAGGACCAGGTGGACCTCTTGCACCCTGTCAGCAAAATCAACAAATGAAACAGCATAGCTTAATAAAAGGCTACAAGATTAAAGAAATTGCTTCATTATATTACATTATGCAAAGATTATTTAAATAATGTCAGTCTACATGCTTTTAATAAAAATAAATGGGTCACACTTTTATCTTTGACAACTACAGTATGTCAAAAACTAAGTACAATGTACTTTGCTGTGAAGTATCAGCAATGGATACAGGAAACAAACCTGATCTCCTCTCTTTCCTGGACCTCCAGGAGTTCCGACGGGTCCTGGGCTTCCTGGGGTTCCCTGGCCACCTGTAAGACCCTCTGGGCCTGGGTCTCCTCTTTCACCCTAAAAGCAAGTTAACACATCATGTGAATTTGGCCATTTTTGGTTATAATTTTTTATGTCAAATTATGACTCTGGTTCCTACTCTGACTCCAATGATGCCATCAGCTCCTTGAATTCCATCAGCTCCAGCCAAACCCTAATTTTAGAAGGAAGTCATTAAGAATGCTTTGTATACATGTAACCAACCGTCTCCACTGTGTTTCTTACACTAACATCTCATACCTCTGAACCAGCATCTCCTCGGGGTCCGGCTGCTCCTGGCAAACCAATAGGTCCAGCACCACCTTTAGTTCCTTGGGGACCTGGGGTGCCAGCTTTTCCTGGTGTACCCTTGAAAAAAACAAAATAGATAGTAGATGAGGTATCAAATCATCTAAAAAAAAAAACAGAGACTGGGAAATGTCATTCTAAAAAGACACATTTTGATATATTCACTTGCATGACGAGGATAGAAGTGATGACTTACCGCAGATCCAGGAAGGCCAGCCATACCACGCTCTCCTCTCATTCCAGGAAGACCCACAAGTCCCCTCTGTCCTGGAGTTCCGGCAGATCCTGCTGGCCCATCTGGGCCCTAAGAAAGTTAAGAAGAATATGAGTTGTGGAACACAGCAGTATTTACTCTTTCCCCACCAATGATGGAATTTTCAGCAATCCATGTTCCCTTTCGTTGTCACTCCGAGTTCCGTCGGATGACAACAAATGGGGTTTCGCTTAGAAAGCCTATCAACTTCGAGTATACAAAACGAGCCAATGGCAAAGAAATGCCATGGGTCTGCGGAATTTGCATGACGTAACTCCGCCCCACCTCGTGGGTATAAAAGGAGGAAGTCCGCAATATGCAGATATGTTTTCGCTTCGGAGCCAAGTTTATTTCTTCACTCCACAAGCCATCTCTGAATTGTCAGCTTCACAAACGAGTTCCTCAGTTTTGGTGTGATGGCGATCTCCGGCGGGCAATAGCCGTGCAGTGGTTTGCCAGAGAGTGAGGGTCTCCCCGGAGTGCTTCAACACTTGAGTGTTTCTCTCACAAAAGAGCTTGCACGTGGCATGTCTTTTTAAAGATGCCTCGCCCGTGTAGTTCTGGTTGCGGCAGTCTGTTTGGGCATTGATCATGCTAGAGCAGCGCTCGTGGATGACTCATGTTCTCTCTGTGGGAACATGACCAATCGTGTCATTAAGGTCGAGACTCAGTGAACCCGCAAGAGTGAGAGCCCCCTCTGCCGATCTAGTGCCCCCCCGCGGGATGCTACTTCGGCTGGTGGCCAGGGTGACCTGAGGGTGACGGTCTGGAACAAGGCGCCAACTCTCTGTCCGCGACCCCAGCCCTCCTCCATGACGGTGCCCGCTAGTGAGCAGTTGATTAGTGAGTGCCTTTCCTCCCCTCGATGGAGCAGCTGTCCGTGGGTACACTGGACTTCCCTCGGTTGAACGCTCTGTTGCGATGCAACTGTGTCCTCAGAGTGCTTCTTCTTGTGGCGAGTTTAAGCACCCATCCAAAGCCTGTAGATTCTCATCTTCCATGGTGGCAAAATCTTACAGAGCGGCGGACAGGCAGCTGCTTCACTGCATGCTATGGCCACTCTGCAGGTCTACCAGGCCCAGATGCTCAGAGACATGCACGAGGGCAGGACAGACCCAGGGCTCTTCAATGAGCTGCGCGCCGCAACCGACCTTGCTCTCCAGGCGACGAAGGTTACCGCGCGCTCCTTGGGTCTGGTGATGTCCACTGCGTTGGTCCAGGAGAGACAACTGTGGCTGAACCTGGCTGACATGCGGGATTCCGAGCGGACTCGTCTGCTTGATGCGCCCCTGTCCCAGGCCGGCCTCTTCGGCTGAGCAGTGGAGGACTTTGCCCAACAGTTATCCACTGCGCAGAAGCAGACTGAGGCCATCAAACATATTCTGCCCCGCCGACCCGCTGCTGCCTCCACCCGTCCGGTCGGGCAGATGCCTCAGCCTGCTCGCCACCGAGGGCGCCCTCCTGCAGCTCCCGCCCCTCCCGCCCAGCCTACGCAGCAGCCTCCACCCAGGCCCAGGCGCGGAGGAAGCCGCAAGAAGGCGCCACAGCCCTCTCCCGCCCTGCCCCCCGCTAAACGCCAGGCCAAGCGGCACTCCTGAGACGAGCTGCTCAGGGATGATGTACGTTTCTCAGGAGATGGTAGCAGGAGGGCCGGAAGAGAATCTTTTGTTCTCCACTCTCCGCTGCTCACCCACGGGTGGGCAGTACCCTAATGTGGTTAAAGAAAGAAACAATCCCCTCTTCCCTGAGCTCACAGAGTTCTCGGACGACACAGAGCGCCGCCTACAAGCCGTGCTCTCTTCGTCCCCCTCTGTCCCAGAGGGGTTGACACGGCGGGTCGTCCACGGACCGCCTCGACCCTGTCCCCCACTGTCGCCAGACCCCCGACAGAGCAGGTCCCCGTGGAATGCTGGTCCTTCCCTGGCCTCCTCTGTCCGGGCGTGGTTGCTAACTGTGCCCCCACATCGGATCGCTATGCCGTCCACGTTTGGGCCGGTTACTCCGCTTCGCTGCCCCTCCAGGGGGACGCCTGTGGTCCGAATGACCCCGCTGGTTCAGTTCCTGGGAGCCTGGCTAGAGCTTCCCCGTCTGTCCCGCTGGATCGCCCGCACCATCAGGCTCGGCTATGCGATTCATTTCACACGGTCTCCTCCCTGCTTCAGGGGAGTCTGCTCCACTTTGGTCGGTGGCAATGCCCCCATCATGAAAGCAGAGATTGCCATCCTGCTTCTCCAGCCCTTACTTCATTGTCCCCAAGAAAACCGGTGGGTTACGACCAATCCTGGACTTGCGCGTGCTGAATCGCTCCTTACACAGGATGCCGTTCAAGATGCTCACTGCCAAACGCATTTTCGAATGCGTGCGGCCCCAGGATTGGTTTGCAGCGATCGACCTGAAGGATGCCTACTTTCATGTCTCCATTCTTCCTCAACACAGACCGTTCCTCCGGTTTGCTTTCGGGGGGCAGGCATACCAGTACGCGGTTCTTCCTTTCGGGCTAGCCCTGTCTCCTCGCGTCTTCACGAAGGTCGTCGAGGCAGCCCTTGTTCCCCTTCGGGTTCACGGGTTCACATCCAGAACTATCTCGACGACTGCCTGATCCTAGCTCACTCTCGAGACCAGGTTTGCGAACACAGGGACCTCGTGCTCCGGCACCTAGCTCGCTTGGGCCTTCGGGTCAACTGGGAGAAGAGCAAACTTTGCCCCGTGCAGAGGATCTCTTTTCTCGGTATGGACATCGACTCGGTCGCCATGTCCGCGCAGCTTACGAGCGAGCGCGCGCAGTCACTGCTGACTTGTCTGAGACAGTTCCAAGTCAAGAGTGTGGTTCCACTGAAACTTTTTCAGGCTCCTGGGCCATATGGCATCTGCAGCCGCGGCAACACCGCTCGGATTGCTTCATATGAAACCGCTTCAGCTCTGGCTTCGCGACCGAGTCCCGAGGTGGGCATGGCAACAAGGCACACTCCGAGTACCAGTTACTTCGAGCTGCCGTCAAACCTTCACCCCGTGGTCGAACCTCAATTTTCTCAGGGCAGGTGTCCCCCTGGAACAGGTTTCCACGCATGTTGTTGTATCAACAGATGCCTCCACCACGGGCTGGGGCGCCATGTGCAATGGACATGCTGCCGCGGGCTCCTGGACAGGACCTCAGCGCAGGGTGGGAATTATGTAATTTTAGGGGCAAGGCCATTTGGCCTCCACCTTTTCTTTTTTTTTAGGGGCACCAAGGCCACATGACAGGGCACAAAGGCCATTGAGTACAATTCGATGGTTTTCCCATTCAGATTGATACCATAACATCCTAATTTGGAATAAGACATGGATAATGACTTTTTTTAATAAAAACAAAACATTTTTTACCTTCTGTGATCTGATTTGGCTTCAGATAAAAAAAAAATCAGACAGAAAATATAATATTTTATGTATAATCAGGCATGAAAACGGTTCAGGGGTGAAAAAGGTGAGAAGGATATTACCCCTCTAGGGGGTACGGGGGGCATGCTCCCCCGTCAGAACATTTTATATATTCCATATTTTAAAGCATCAATCTGATGCATTTTTAGATGCATTTTTTGCATACCAAAAATCAAATAGAATTTCTATAACTGTGTTGAACTGATAATCACTCTTTTGTGTGTTAAACACAATCTACTTCATTACACTTCAAACAACTTCATTATAAAGAAAAACAACAAATAAAAAAAAATATGATCATAACCTATGACAAAAAATCTATTATAAACTAGATTAGTGGATAACTCAGCAGTAAAATTTAGTCTAGAAAAATCACAAGTGTACAATAATTTTATAAAATCTGAACATTTAGTTGAAAAAACATTATTTACTGGGGAACAAATAAGAGACAATAAGTGTAGCACTAAATCTGGTAAAACGTTACACTTTGCTCTTTGTATTGTTGTAAAATACATTAATGAAAAACAAGATAAAAATCAGAAAGATCAATTAATTTTATATAGGTATAGTCTAAGGCTACTATAAAATGAAGACATTTTTTTAAATGTATATCACAGCTGTTTAATGAGGCAGCAACATATGATAGATAGGACAGAACAAAAAAGGCTATAAAGAATATTTCATTGCGCAAAAGTATTATATGATTATGAACGGATCCAATACACTGCGGCACAAAGCGCGTATGCGCATCCCGAGCGCAGAATGATGCGCTTGAAACAACACAGTCTCACAGCGCACAGCGCGTCGAGTCCGCATTGAAAAGTTAAAAGCACAAAGGTAAGATATATCGATGCGTAGTGTATTATACAGTAGCCTATCTATCTATGCAATAGTTTATTGAGCCTTTTCTTTTAACAGTTTTAAATTTCAGTTACTGTGCACGTGAAGAACAATTATAGTGCTCTCCAGTGTTGATCTAACAGACACACGATAGAAAGTAACATGATTAAGTTACAAGTCCAGCAAGATAGTCATTTTATGCGAAACCATAGAGCTTTATCTACAGATCAAGTATAATAATATTAACATTGAATCATCTTGGAGTGAGTTTCATCGTTGACTGTGTTGTAACCGAACGCGACGCGCTGTTTGATGCTGAATGGAGAATGACTGACAGCACAGGAGTTTTTTATGAATGGGAATGCGATGGGAAAAAAAAAAACGCTTCAGTGCGCCGACGCGCTGACAACGGTTATGACACTGCACCTGCGGGAATCCACGAACTAATTGAAGTTCAGAGACTACTTGTGTGGCTCACTATGCCGCACTGGCGCTTTATACATGGAACTTGGACAGGGCCAGGGCACACAGGCCACTGTGGCCGTACGATGATTTTTTTTCACGGGGCATGAAGGCCAAAGTGTAGGGCAACGGCGGCCATGGCCGCGTGGCCGTGGTATAATTCCCACCCTGCCCCAGCGCCTATAGCGCCTATAGCATGTCAATTGCCTCGAGTTGCTGGCAGTACGCCTTGCCCTGCACCGCTTCCGGGCATTGCTCGGGGGTCAACACGTACTAGTCCAATCAGACAATACCGCCATAGTAGCGTACATCAACCATCAAGGTGGTTAGCGCCGTATGTCGCATCTCGCCCGCCACCTCCTCTTATGGAGTCAGAAGCATCTGAGGTCGCTTCGAGCCATTTTTATTTCCGGAGCCCTGAACTGTGCAGCCGACGAGCTCTCACGGCTTCAGCCCCTCCCTGGAGAATGGCGACTCCATCCCCAGTCGGTTCAGTTGATTTGGGACCAGTTCGGGGACGCACAGATAGATCTGTTTGCCTCTCACGACTCGACCTACTGCGACCTGTATTATTCCCTGACCGAGGGCAAATATGCGTTTCCCCCAGTGAGCCTTCTTGCGCAGGTTTTGCACAAAGTCAAGGAGGACGAGGAGCAGGTCCTTCTAGTTGCGCCCTACTGGCCCACCCGGACCTGGTTCTCCGAACTCATACTCCTCGCGACAGCACCACCTTGGCCCATTCCTCTGAGGAAGGACCTTCTTTCTCAGGGACGGGGCACCCTGTGGCACCCTCGTCCCGATCTTTGGAGCCTCCACGTGTGGCTCCTGGACGGGACCAGGCAGGTTTGAGTACCCTACCACCTGCGGTGGTGGCTACCATCACTTCCGCTAGAGCGTCGTCCAGGAGACACGTCTACGCATTGAAGTGGAACCTCTTCGTCAGCTGGTGCTCTTCTCGCCGAGAAGACCCCCGGAGTTGCTCGATCAGTGTTGTGCTTTCCTTCCTTCAAGATGGGTTGGAGCGAAGGCTGTCTCCCTCCACCCTCAAAGTCTATGTTGCCGCTATCGCCGCACACCATGATTTGGTAGAAGGTAAGTCTGTGGGAAAGCACGACCTGGTCATCAGGTTCCTGAGAGGAGCGAGGAGACTGAATCCTCCCCGCCCTCCTCTCGTTCTCTCTTGGGACCTCGCGGTGGTTCTAACTGCCCTGCAGAGTGCTCCCTTTGAGCCTTTGCAATCAGTGGAGCTTAAGCTCCTGTCAAATAAGACAGCGCTCCTGGTTGCACTGGCCTCTATCAAGAGGGTAGGGGACCTGCACGCATTCTCCATTGACGAAGCATGCCTGGAATTCGGGCCAGCTTACTCTCACGTGATCCTGAGACCCCGGCCTGGATATGTGCCCAAGGTTCCTACCACTCCCTTCCGGGACCAGGTGGTGAACCTGCAAGCGCTGCCCTCGGAGGAAGCAGACCCAGCCTTGGCACTGCTCTGTCCAGTGGGTGCTCTCCGCACCTATGTAGACAGAACGCAGTGTTTCAGGACCTCAGACCAGCTCTTTGTCTGTAATGGTGGGAAGCTGAAGGGAAAGGCTCTCTCCAAGCAGAGGTTGTCTCACTGGATAGTGTCCACCATTGCTTAAGCATACCAGCAGCAAGGTCGACCGTGCCCCCTTGGTGTGACCGCCCACTCCACCCGGAGTGTGGCATCCTCTTGGGCTCTAGCGCATGGCGCCTCGCTAACAGACATCTGCAGAGCTGCAGGCTGGGCGACACCTAACACATTCGCCAGATTCTATAATCTCCGAGTGGAGCCAGTGTCCTCTCATGTACTCGCTTCAACCAGCTAGTATTGGACCCGCTCAGGTGTCTTCGCTTGCTTGCCATTCCACTCCACGGACTGGATACGTGCGATATTCTCCTCAGGTGAGCTTCCTTGAAAGCCCTTAGTTCCTCCTGCACTCCTGACGTCGGCGCCAGTGTCTCTTGCCTGAGCGACGGCTAGGTGCCTCCCGTGTGCATGGTCCCTCTCCGGAGCAACCCCCACATGTGTATTCCCACTGTAAGCCTCTTTGAGCATGTGTCTTTCCCTTGGCAAGCCACCTTGCCACCCCCTGGGGTCGAAATATTCCACCTGCGGCTGGACACCCCAGTGTTTCTCCATATGCTTCCTTAGGGTCACATGTGTATTCTCTAAGTCCCCCCCCCCCCCGTTTGGGCTGGCAATATTTTGCATATTTCCTCTAAACTATGGGATATGCTCCCCACCTCTAAAAACTCCTGGGTTATTTCTTCAACCCATTTTCTGGGTTATTTGTGTTGGGTTAAAATTATGGGTTATTTTTTCAGAGAGTACCCATTTTCTGGGTTATAGGGCTAATATTTTGACCCAATTCCTGGGTTGTTTGATTTTCTGGGTTATTTTTCAAAGAGTAACCCATGTTCTGGGTCCCCACTCGGCCCCTCCCCCCTGCAGTTGTTCTGGAATTTTCTCACAACAGTCATTTGAAATAACCGACACTTCGCGCTCGATCCGGTTTGGCCTGTGCTTCTTCGGTGCAACTTCGTCGTGTATTCAAGGTAAGCGAGTATTTTCAGTGTTGATATAATGTAATATTTTCTGTGTCCATGTCCCCGTTGCTAGTTTAGCACCATTTGCTGAAAAAGTTACCATGGCTTATTGTTGCTACGTTGAGACTAGTGTTAGCTGTGGTAATTGTGGTTGTCCTGTACGTTAGCTACGCTATCGCGAAAACATCTAACTAGTTTAAAGTCTGTGTAAAGTCAAAATAAATATGTGTTTTGAGTCTGTCAGACTAAAGAAGAAAGTGTTATTAACCACCCAGACAGTTTGAAATGATTAAAAATAACGATAGGTTCATGAAATTAGGTGTCAAAATGGTTGAAATGCTTTTTACACATTGTTGAGAAATACATTATGACCTATTTAATGTGTTTAGAAGAAAATGACTGAATTCACTTTACACGGTCTTTAAATTCTATTTTTCATAACATGTGCTGTACTTATCTCATTGTTATAATAACGGCAATAATACGGTAACGTTAAGTAGCTACAGTGCAGCTAGCTAACTTAGTGGCGACGTCGTGCCGACACAATCGACACAATCATTGAGTTATTTTTACCAGCTGCGCCGTGCTTATATTATACAGTGCTCTACTGGCTGAAGTAGTGAGAGTTAAAACCTGTTAAACTTTGCAAGTGCGCCGACGCACTGAAGCGTTTTTTTTGGTTAAATAGTTCAAAGTTACTATCAGATTTATTGTTATTACCGTGACAAACTATACATCATTAAACATATATGACTCAAGTTTCAGTATTTGACCACTATTGTATTCGGAGAAACTTATATTGACAGTTATGTCTTAATTTGTGTCAGAAGTTATGAAAAATATAGTCGATACCTTTATGAATTATGATCGTCAGCCGCTCTCATTGAAAAAAAAAATCCTGTGCTGTCGTCATGACAGCGCTTGACAAAACAACGTGCCTCAGGGCTTTTAGCTAAAAAATTTGCAGATTTGGAGAAATATTGATAGATTCTCATAGGTTTACATCAGAGTTCTATAGACAGGAATAATATTTATTGAATTTATACCCAATGTGTCGATGTAATAATTATGAGCACTGGAGACTCTGATGTACTGTGTTTTCAATCCATAAGAGCAGCCTGAGGACGCCCTATGCACATGTAGTCCATATGTTACACACAAAGAAGTCATAATCATGTGACATTCCAGGACGTCCCTGACATAAACAAAGCTAACAGAGATCGCTGTAACATGCATATAAAGACGTTGTGAAGACAATAAACATGATTGCAATGATATTTGATTTACCTGTGTTCTTCGAGCCATGTCAGGTATTTTCATAATAGATTATATTTATAATGTAATGCTAATGGATATAGACTTTATCATCGTGCAGAATACTATAAAATAATATATTGTTTGTCTGATTTTTTTTACCTGAAGCCAAATCAGATCACAGAAGGTTATTTAAAACAGCCAGTCGTTAGTAATTATAATGCAAACAAAAGAAAAGCATATTTTATGCTTTTAGTACAAAGGGTTCATGACCTGTATCTGTTTCAGTTTGGGTGTGCCATTTCTGGGGATTTTTTAAAAGTGGGGTTGCAGCCTAACAGATTAAAGAAGCGGGTCAAGTCTTCGAATTGTTGCTAACCTCTATATTACTATGTTTTCTCCAGGTCATTTTAAATGGACAGCTTTGTCGCTGATATGCTAACTGAGTGGCGGCTGTCTGAGCTGATAGAGAATTTTAGAGCTGAGCATTTTACTCTTACTGCCCTTATATCATCTCTCTATACCTAAAAAATGTCTTTAATTGGGCTTGATTGTGTCGGTGCAAGATTCTGTGAAAGTCACAACTTCTTTGACAGTGGAGTATGCATATCTATATAACCCTTATAGTTAAAAAAATACGTGTGCCTTCCTTGTCTTTAAGCTGTTATGCATAAGAATAGGCCAGATATTCACCTTTGCATTAATGTCATTACACTTGTTAATGAAAGAAAAGATGGACAGTAGTATAGACTGTCATTCACACTAAATGGGTAATGCTGCAAAATAACCACATTAGTTAACTAGGAAATTGGGCCAAGTTAAAAAACAACAACACAACATTCCCTTAAAAGTGATTATTTTTTAGCTTTATAATCAAAAAGTGTCTGGTGAGTGGTTCACAATTGTCTCGACTTATTAATAATACTCATGTTGTCTTGTTTTCTGTCTTTCAGATGAAGACATCTCCATAGATGAGGAGGCATTTCTTCTCTTAGATGAGGACACTATCAAAAATCTTGTCCCCAAAGTTTGTCCCAGGCTTAAATTCCTGAAGCTCTCCAGAGACACAACCAATGTTTGAAGACTTTAAAGGAGAATTACGGCGAAAAATTAGCCTAGAGGTAATTAACACATGGTTACCGATTCGACCGTTCTTTGGGATTTGTTTTCATGATAATCGAATGTAAAGAGTTTTATCTCTAATAACTGATTAGCTTATAACGCTAGTATATGGGGCATTGAATACAAGTAAAAAGAAATCGTTAGTTAATACCACTAACAAGGCTCAAAATAGCCTCACACTAACATGGTAGCATAATGAGGGTCCCTACATGCAAACCCAAACATTGAGAACTTTGTAAGTGTACAGACAGTTTAAAAAGAAGATACTTTATAAAGACAGTACATTACGCGTATACAGGCAGGAGCCATCTTTGGAAAACAATCTCGACCAGTCAAGCCACGAACGCCGTGCTAAGACAGCTGAACTGTGACTTAAACCTATAGACCAGCTCACGTAGCATGGCGTTCGTGGCTCGACTGGTCAAGACTGTTTTCCAAAGATGGCTCCTGCCTGTATACGCGTAATGTACTGTCTTTATAAAGTATCTTCTTTTTAAACTGTCTGTACACTTACACAGTTCTCAGTGCTTCGGTTTGCATGTAGGGACCCTCATTATGCTACCATGTTAGTGTGAGGCTATTTTGAGCCTTGTTAGTGGTATTAACTAACGATTTCTTTTTACTTGTATTCAATGCCCCATATACAGTACTAACGTTATAAGCTAATCAGTTTTTAGAGATAAAACTCTTTACATTCGATTATCATGAAAACAAATCCTAGAGAACGGTCGACTCGGTAACCATGTGTTAACCCCTAGGTTCATTTTTCGCCGGAATTGTCCTTTAAAGGACAAGTTCGGTATTTTACACTTAAAGCCCTGTTTTCAGATCTTTTCTGATGAAATAGAACGGTTAAGATTGAAATTTGGACACATGCTGCTGGCCCGAGAATTTTTGGTTTCTGTGGTAGCACCCCCCCACCTCCACAATGGCTGCATAGGTGCACTGGAACAATCCTACGATTAACTACGATAAAACCTGCTACCACAGAAACCAGAAATTCTCGGGCCAGCAGCATGTGTCCAACTTTCAATCTTAACCGTTTTATTTCATCAGAAACTCTGAAAACAGGGCTTTAAGTGTAAAATACCGAACTTGTCCTTTAAGCCTTAGGTTCAATCCAGTTATTGAATGTTGTCGAATGTTTTGAGAGTTGTTTATTTTTCTATTTTTTCTTTCTAATATTGTTATTACAGTCTGACCTAAAATAAATAGGAAAATAAATATGTCCAAGTGTGTGTGTGGTTTTTTTTATATATAGTTTAATTTAATGCAATAAAAATGTAAAAGTGCTTGAAGTGTGTAATATAATTTTAAAAAAAGTTTTATTTTCTGAACTAAGGCATACTGGCATAGTAACCCAAGTTAGCTTATTTCTGACCCAACTCCTGGGTTAAAAAGGGACCAACTAATTTCTGGGTTATTTAAACCCATATATTGGGGTTGTTCTTTTGACCCAGAAGTTGGGTTATATTAACTACAATGTTGGGTTTTTTTTAACCCAAAATTTGGGCCAGGTATTTAACCCAGAAGTTGCGTCAAAAAGAATAACCCAATTTTCTGGGTTGAAATAACCCAGAAATTAGTTGGTCCCTTTTTAACCCAGGAGTTGGGTCAAAAATAACCCATTTTGGGTTATTTTTGACCCAGGAGTTTTTAGTGTGCAGTGTACCTTGGTATTCCTGTGTTAAATAGGAGTCCTTCGTCCGTGCTAGTCTCACGACAGGGATCTCAGATTTTCGCAGGTCACTGGAAGACAGCTGTGAAGGTGGCGTGATTAGACTGGTAACCCCATTCGTCGTCATCCGACGGAACTCGGAGTGACAACGAAAGGGAACGTCTCGGTTACAGATGTAACCCCCGTTCCCTGAGTAGGGAACGGAGACGTTCCGTCTACTTGCCACTTCCGCTGTACCGCGGGGATCGCCTGAGCTCAGTCTTGGCTCCTCAGCGAAGAAACATATCTGCATATTGCGGACTTCCTCTTTTTATACCCACGAGGTGGGGCGGAGTTACGTCATGCAAATTCCGCAGACCCATGGCATTTCTTTGCCATTGGCTCGTTTTGTATACTCCAAGTTGATAGGCTTTCTAAGCGAAACCCCATTTGTCGTCATCCGACGGAACGTCTCCGTTCCCTACTCAGGGAACAAGGGTTACATCCGTAACCGAGACGTTTTCACTGTTATATGGTATAAGGGCGCTATTACGCATCTTCTAAAAGAGTACAGGATCTCCAGACCAAAACACAGGCAAAACGGGAGCAGAAACATGCGATAAAAGCATTGCTTATGCATGTTGTAGTCTTTGAAAAAATTGCAAGTTTTCTCCGCTTTTTCTTCAAAATGTTGCTTTTTTGTGAAACTTAACCACATTCAAAATAGAGTAAATAATTTTTTTAAAGAAGAGGCTGTTCTTTCTTTTGACATATGGGATGTTCAGACATTCCAAAATTTAAATGATCAAAAACACTGGCAGTGGCTTTTTAAACACTGGCGGGGAAAGAGTTAAAGTGATTTCATTATAATTCTGTATACTGAACACATGAGGGCTTTTCACACTTGAAATAGTTAACCCAGGTTCATTCTAAACCCCGGGTAAATAGAATCCTGTTTATCTTCACCATCTTCACATGGTTAAAAATGAATCCTGGGTATTTATAAGCTGATGTTTCACATTGTATATTCCTAAACCAAGCGTTAACATCCTTAAAGCAACACCATGGAACATTTCCTCTTCGGTCGCCCTACTGGTTGGAAGCTAAATTGTCCATTACCGCTGTCGTAAATAATTTAGCCTACCGTCGCATGCACACTCGCTGATTATCCAGCTCCGGCTTTAGAATGAACGATGTCCACAGACAAGGTAGAGTATTTTAGATGATTTCATGAAAGGATCATGTATTGCGACATCAGAAACAAAGAAAAATGAAATAATGACTATTGTAGCGCTTGACGTAAAGCAGTCGAAATTTGTAGTTCTTTTTGTGGTCGGGTTACTACTGACTTATAGGCAACCTTGAAGTTCCGTAGTGCCAGTAAAAGCGATACAGACCCCGTCAGGCTATGGCAGAAGTGCCTTTCACCCTGTTACGACTTGATGAACCACTGATAAGATTTTGGAAACATGATTTTCAGGTAAAAAATGTTACATAGTGTTGCTTTAATTGCATATTTCTGGTGTCAGTGCAACTAACTGGACGAACACTGCAAGCGACCTGTTTACATAAAGGCTCTAACGTTGAACATCCTCATATTATATGGTGCTGACTATACTACGATCAAGTTTATTCTGAATGGACTTTTCAGACTATCCAGGTAGGAATGAAACGGTCTCTTCTTCACTCAATTTGTCATGTTTTCTGTCACCATTTGATATCTGTGCCTTTAAATGCTGAAACTAAAAAGTGGTGCTAACCCCGCTTCTAAATTACAAGTGTGAAACGTTCTTTACACTGGGTTAAAAGCAGGGTTAAGAACAATGATATCCTGGGGTTAAGCGCAGTGTGAAAAGCCCTATAGTTTATTTTTTCAGCTTTATATAGTGAAAAGGAAAAGGAATCACATACTGGCAGTCCGTCATCTCCTGGTTCCCCTTTGTCTCCAGGGTTACCAGCAGATCCAGGGTTTCCATGCTCCCCCTGGCGGCCAGTACCTCCAGGTTCTCCCAGAAGTCCAGGTGGGCCCTCTTTACCAGGGGCTCCGATAGGACCAGGCTCGCCAACTGGACCCTGAGAAATATATCAGTATAATCAGAGTCCATATGTGACATGAGAAGCCAAGTGTCTTAATTTATTGGTCAAAAAGAATCAAACACATTGCAAATACTCTTTGAATGACTAGCTGTAAGCACTGCTTTGTTGGTTAAATCCGTATTAGGGATTGTCACTCACAGCAGAGCCTGGTGGGCCAACACCTCCCGGGGATCCTGGGAAACCACTGGGACCCTTTTAGCAAAAGGAGAGAGCCAAAGAGGATTCCACAAAATAGAGAAAGAAAAGCAGCAAAAGGATTCAGCAAATAACAGAGCATTTCTGGGTATTTCTAAGTTGATAAACAATGATTTTGATACCATGATTTTTGTAACTTACAGCTGCTCCTTGAGTACCTCTTCCACCTTTAAGGCCTGTAATTCCAGTCACTCCCTAAAAGAAGTACTATATTTATACATGTTTTTTAGTCTATCAACTCGTACACATATGCATATATATATATATTGCTCACCTGTGGTCCAGGTTTCCCTGCCATTCCCCGAGGCCCTGGAGACCCCGCCTCTCCCTTTGCACCTTCCTCTCCAGTTTCACCTTTAACTCCAGGCTGACCATCAGGACCCTAGCACAAAAACATATGTGTACAGCTTATTGCATATAATATCAAATAAATATGTTTTATGATGGATGGATGGACTTACGGGAGGCCCAGCAAACCCAACAGGACCAGTAGGACCTGGTTCTCCAGGTGAGCCCTGAAACACAATACATCAGCGGAATTGTGAATCACATAAGAAAAGAAGTTCAGCGAACATCGGTTTTCTCCTGGTAAACTGCTCTACTCACAGCCATTGCTCTGGAGCCTGGAGATCCAGAAGGGCCTCTTGGGCCTTGTTCTCCCTGTAATTGAACAATCAGTTCTGAGTACATCTAAGTAGCAACATATGTAAAATGTACTTTTTAATCAGTACTTCTAAAGAACAGAAGAAACTTCAAAGTTTCAGCATTGCAGAAAAAACGCAGACAGATCAAATCACCACTTATGAATAGTTTAAAGGAAAAGTTCACCCAAAAATGAAAATTCTGTCATTGTTTACTCACCCTCGAGTTATTCCAAATCTGTATGAATTTCTTTCTCCTGATGAACACAAAAGAAGATATTTTGAAGAATATGGGTAATCAAGCAGTTGATGGACCCCATTGACTTCTATACTATGGACGTCAATGGGGTGCATCAACTGTTTGATTACCCATATTCTTCAAAATATCTTCTTTTGTGTTCATCAGGAGATAGAAATTCATACAGATTTGGAATAACTCGAGGGTGAGTAAACAATGACAGAATTTAAATATTTGGGTGAACTATCCCTTTAATTTATTTAATTAATATTTTTCAATCAAACCTTCTCCCCAGATGGACCGGCTGGTCCAGTAGGTCCAACAGGTCCGGGTAATCCCTACACACATAAAATACATTTTATTTAGTGTCTTTGTAACCCCTGTTGTGTTAAGAAATAGGTCAGAAATGTGAAATATGGATATTTTTAATTCAGAATTATTGACTGCTAGGTTCAGTTCTTTGTTATATTACAGATCACTCACTCGAGCCCCATCATTGCCAGCCGCCCCTTCAGCCCCACCGTTACCCACTGCGCCCTGAGAAAACAGATAAAGAGTATTAAAACACAAGGTTTTGTGCAAATCAATAAGAAAAATATAGAGAACTCTGTATTGATGTTACAGATGTGGGCTACTTCACATCGCCACACAGATAATGTTTCACAGATAATATTAGAGAATATTAACTTCCTGCCAAAGGATATTAGACAGTCATCTATATGTCACCCGTCATCCCTAACAGAGCCTGACCCACCAAGGCATTTTATATATGCAATATTGTTGCACTGACTGTAAAGAATGAAACTAAAATATACTGTATTTGTTATGACGTGTAATGTTTAATGTGCCGAAGCCTCTGATTCCACACTCACACTTTCTCCTTTAGGCCCAGCTGGTCCAGTTATCCCTCTTTCTCCTGGCATGCCCTGTAAGCCTGGTGATCCTGGTTCTCCTACAGTTCCAGTTGGACCTGGTTTACCCTGCACAGCCATTATTATTGTCATGTTACTATGCTGAATTCTATTATCTTTCAGGAACTAAAATGGATGCATTGCACCATGCAGCATTCTTGATGATTATTAGTGAGTAAAAATCTGACTCAACCTTGAGACCATCAGGTCCAGGTGTTCCTATGCTTCCTTTGGTTCCTGGTAACCCATTAGGCCCTGAATCACCTCTCTCTCCAGGGGTTCCACGTTCACCCTACAAAAATGACAGATACAAATACTGGATATTTCTTATTGCACTGATAAATGCTGTGCTCTGATACGCTGCAGTGCAAGTACAACAGGCTCACCCTTGGACCAGTCTGCCCTGCCCACCACCTCTCCATGGATACCCTGAGGGGGAAAAAATCAAAGCCATAGAGTTCTTTAATAATTCCATTCTCAGTCAGTTTGTGTTCTACCTGTCCAGCAGAAATGACAAGCAGTAAAGACTGGAATATAATGATCAAGTAAAGAGCACAAAGAAATTATCAACCCACCTCATCGCCTGGTTTTCCCGACTCTCCTGGTGGGCCTGGGGGTCCAGGCAAACCCTAGACATTTAGCATAATTAATAATAGATTTAACTCTTACAGGGACACATCATATCAAGTTTACTTACAGATGTGAAATGTTTCATTTTTAAAAGGGTCATATACCTTTTATTTTATTTTATTTTTTGTCTTCGAGTCCATGTATATTGTTAGTCAAGTTTATACCGAAATGATTTGTGTGGTACACACAGCACAAAGTTTGACAGATTACAGTAGATTCCTTAAATTACCTCATTGACTGCCCAGACAAAATTTCTGAACACCAAGTAAATAAATGCCATTGTTAATGTGGGCAGAAATCCTAGGATTCCGAAATTTTTGATAGATTGTCTTTTGGGACTATGGAGGCAGTTCTGAGTTTTAAAACTTGCAGTTTGCAGCTTGAAAAGATCAAGGACAATTTCTCATCATATGACCCATTTAAGAGCATTTGAACATTCAACATTCAAAGTAATCTCTGACTGAATGCATAACCAAAGAAAAAAAAACATACTTGAAAGCCAGTTAGTCCAGGAGGTCCCTGTTCACCTCTCTTCCCTGATACTCCCTGAAAATAAATAAAATATACTCAGCCATATGCTATGAGCTCCACTTCTAAATATTTTACCACAACAGACATATTACTTGAGTACTGAAATAGTAAGTACCATCAAATACACAGAAAATTAAATAGACATAAATGTGCCATAAATTACTAATTGGAAGACTCACGGAAGGTCCTGGAGTTCCCGCTGGACCTTCTTCTCCATCTTTTCCATTAGGTCCCTGCAGGAATCATAACCATCATATCAAATCATAATGATTGACTTGACTCTTAAACCACTATGCTTACAATACCAGCACTGACGGTCTTTACACTAGAAGTCTTTTATAATAGCTTGTTTTGAAATGTTACAATGTGTTTTAAGCTTAATATCAAAGTTGCACTATAATTGTAAGCCAGGACTCACTCTTTGTCCTGCACCTCCTGGTGTTCCTGTCTCTCCTGCTTTCCCTGGATCACCCTGGATATTCAAAAAAACTCATTTTATTACAGGAAAACAGATGGAAAGGGGAAATCATCACATGAACATTTATAACAAAAATCATTTTAACTTGTTTACTACAATATTAATGGGTAATTTGTCCATTAGAGGTATGTTTGTCTACTGAAGCGTCTTCAAATAATGCTTTATCTATATTAAAACATTTATTACATCCTGGAATAAAGATCTAATCAATAGCCTTCGTCATCCGTTAAATGTCTTTTGATGTAATGTCTAATAGCATGAAGTTTTGACCATGTGTGTGACGGTAATAGTATCTGATGGAAATTACTTTTTTTCTTTTAAAGAAAAAGCTAAATAACCTTGGACTTAAAGTACTAACCCTTCAAGTTTTCTAGCAACTAATTATCTTTAAACATTACAATAATAATAATGACAGAAGTATTGGAGACAATGATTCTTTGTTGCTAAAAAATAGCTACAAACTAAACACATAAATAACTAATTAATTAAAAAAATTACTTTTTGCTCACAGAAGGTGTTATGAGATACATTTTAATACACAAAATGACACATATCAGTAAAATTAAGAATATAATCCGTATGGCTTTTTATATAAATAATCATATATTAGAGAATTACACTGAAGCCTTTGGGTCCAGGTAGACCCATGGGTCCTGCTGCACCTCTTGTTCCCGTAGACCCGGCTGAACCTGGATTCCCATCATCTCCTGGTCCTCCCTAAGGAAAAAGAACACCACTCTTCATCAAGATGTGACAGAACTCACAGAAGTGTTATTTTAAAGTAACACCAAGTAACTTTTCCTCTTCGGTCGCCCTACTGGTTGGAAACGAAATTGTCCTTTGCCGCTGTCGTAAATAATTTAGCCTACCGTCGCACGCACACTCGCTGTTTATCCAGCACCGGCTTTAGAACGAACGATGTCCACAGACAAGGTAAAGTATGTTACATGATTTCATGAAAGGATGATGTATTGTGACATCAGAGACGAAGAAAAACAAAATATTGACTATTGTAGCACTTGACGTAAAGCAGTCGAATTTTGTAGTTCTTTTTGTGGTCGGGTTACTACCCGAACCCCGAAGTTACATAGTGCCAGTAAAAGTGATACAGACCCCGTCAGGCTATGGCAGAAGTGCCTTTCACCCTGTTACGACTTGAGGAACCACTGATAAGATTTTGGAAAAATTATTTTAAGGTAAACAATGTTACATAGTGTCGCTTTAAATGCACAGATGTTTAGAGCTTTTCAGCCATAATAGTGTTATTGTTTACATGTGTGTAGTTTTGACAAACTACAAAAAAAAATCTACCTGAAAGTTTTTTTTGTTTGATCAGACACATTAAAATAACAAGATTATTTTAGGCAAAAAGTGCATATATTACCTGTGGCCCTATCTTCCCCTCTGCACCTTGCATTCCCAGAACGCCTGTTAAGCCCTAAAGAGACATGACATAAAAAATTTGTGAACACCTTAAATGAAGTGGACGGAAATACCATTAGAGATCCTTATTTAGAATATTAAGAGTTTAAGTCTATAATTGCATAGCATACAGGGTGTGATACATAATGTTATAAAAATTAGTAAATTACAATACAGATCATATCTATTTTACCAACCCTTGCTCCCGGAATTCCTGTTTCCCCAAGTCGGCCAGGGTCTCCAGTTGCACCCTTAGGCCCTGATGAGCCTGGGACACCACGTTCACCCTGTGCACCCTGGGGGGATTAGAAAGAGAATATAGTTTAGTATGGAATAGTATTAAATTGAGAAAACAAATGAGTGGTGATGATGTTGCTGGCATTGTTAGCCGCCTTTGAAATCTTATTGGCTAAGATCCATTTAGCATATTTCTAACCTTTTGACCAGGCAAACCATCAGCTCCTGGAAAGCCACGGTTACCTGGAGCTCCCTTGAAAAAAATAAAACATTAAATATCATTGTAAAGAACAAACATGTAAAGCAGTCACTGCAATATAACTTTGGATATGTAGGCTTGCACTAACTCTTTCTCCAGCTGAACCTGGGGCTCCAAGGGCCCCTGCGTCTCCTCTTGGACCTCGTTTTCCTTCTTCTCCCATCGGTCCCATTTCTCCCTGAACTCCAAGTGGGCCCTACAACAAAACATATACAATTTCATCTTTAGCATTGGATGAATGTTCTGATGACATTATTTCAAACAATTATGAGCAATAATAACAGTGATGCATCCAAATAAATTGTATTATTACAAGGCACTGTCCTGAATGTTGTCAATACTTACAGGCTCCCCTTTAGTTCCAGGTTCTCCTTTAAACCCAGGGGAACCTAAATCCCCCTATGAGATACATGAAATATATAAATGTGCACAATATGAGTAATCAACGTATCCACCTTAAATATGAACACAAGAGAAAAGTGATTCCCACAATGGTGGTTTTAATATTGCAGTTTGCATTGTGTCATTACCAGCTGGCCCTTGGCTCCTGAAAGTCCGGTTGATCCTTGAGGTCCAGGTGGACCAGGCTGTCCAATCAGTCCAACAGGGCCCTGCACACCTGGGATCCCCTATGATGAATAGATGATGATATTACAAAACTGTCTGTAGCACAAATGGTAAAGCATGATTTAAGTGCTGGAGTTCAAGTTCAGTTCATCCTAAAAATTATCAATAATAATAGCAATACTTGCCTTACAGTAGCAATATTATTCTGCACTATAATAAGCACAAATTGTAGTATTCTTTGATGAGTGTTTATGGAGCTTACTGCTTGTCCTCTAAGTCCAGGAGTACCATCTGTTCCTGGTGGTCCCTAGAAATGACATTAACATTATAGAAATAATTGAATCCACAAATCATTAGAAAGTAGAATGTAGGACAGGTAAGACTGCACCTGGTTGCCCTGTGGTCCTGATGAGCCCTGCCGGCCTGTTTCCCCCCTTTGGCCTTGAGGTCCACTGGTACCGCGTGGGCCTGTGGCTCCTGCCTGACCCTGTCCAATTTTTAAAAAGAATATTACTCACATTTTTTATACCTGCCGTTAACAATGGTTTATAAATAAAACCTATAATAACGTATATTTTGAAGGTGCAGCAGGTCAACTGTTCTAACTATAACAATCAATCAGACGTACCTTCATGCCTGGACCACCAGGGAATCCTGGGGCTCCAGTAATTCCCATTGGGCCCTGTAAATTAAATTAGTGTCAGTTTAGATAACACATCAGTCTTTATTAATAGAACATACTCCACATGTTTGAAGATACAGTAAAGGCATATGTCTTTAAGGTATGTTGATAGGGTAGACACATGTAAACTGATAGAAGAGGGACTGTCGTGGACATATCAGTGTTGTTGTTATATATAAATGAAAACTTAAACCTAAAATAAAAACGTAACTTTTTTTAAATAAATAAAAAGTACTAAAATTACAACAAATATTTTTTTCAAATGACAAAATCATATAAGAAACATTCTAAAACTTAATCTGAAATAAAAATAAAAATGGATAATATGAAAATAAATATTGATAAATGCTATAATAGTATTTAAAGGTGCTCTAAGCGATGTCACGCGTTTTTAAGGCCAAAACATTTTTTGTCACATACAGGAGTGGTTTTCAAACCCTGGGTCGCGACCCTCGGGTGGGTCGCGAGAATTTAAAAATGGGTCGCCAGTGATTAAAAAAATATATATATTATTAATATTAATTTTATTAGAAAAAGGAATAATGAAACAACGAAACAAACTGAATGCTTCTCCTGACATGCGTGTTGCCCTCTCTTCCTGCGAACCGGCTTGGGACCAGATTATGCATTACCCTTCTCATTAATACACAAAACACGCACTCGTTCGCTCCATCCGCAACACAAGTTCGCTCAATCTGCAGCAACACACAAACACTCGTCGATCCTTCCTATTGTCACGATTCTATGTGTTTAGTTATGTTTTGAGATCGTTTTCCCCTGTCTTTGTGATTTTGGTTTAGTCCTGTTAGTTTTTCCCGCTCCTCGTTTGTTCAGATTCTCTGCACCTGTTTTCAGTTAATTATCTTGTTTGGTTCAGTTCATTTAAGCCCTGTGTTTTCCCTCAGTGTTTGTTGGTCGTCGTCTACGTATGGTTGTGTATCCTGAAGTCCTGGAGTCTGTTATTTTGTTCCTGTTTGTTTTTAGAAGTTTAAGTTTGTAAAATAAATATCAACTATACTGATATTCCTGTGTCCTCGTCTTCGGCATCCTGCACACACCCTGACAGAACGACCAACCTTAAAAATCTAAAAATGGGCCGAAGGAGGAAACACAAGGAGGTGAGCCCCTTTGAAAACCCAATCCTCTTCCAAGAGGAGCTTTCTCTTGAGGAGTATGCGGGACGATATCTCGAGCTCTACGATGATGCGACATTGGAGGAAGAGGAACTGACAAAGAGTTTCTGGGGTGGATTAAAAAACCCTCTCGCCCAGATAATTCTTGTCAAGGACCTAAATCTGTCATTCTTGGAGTTTGTGGATCACACGCTGTGGGCATGTGGATCCAACTACCTGGTAGAGGATCTCCCACTCCATTCAGTTCCAAGTCCGGTATGCCCAGAGCCCATCGCCTGCCCGCCAGAGCCTGAGCCCATCGCCTGCCCGCCAGAGCCTGAGCCCATCGCCTGCCCGCCAGAGCCTGAGCCCATCGCCTGCCCGCCAGAGCCTGAGCCCATCGCCTGCCCGCCAGAGCCTGAGCCCATCGCCTGCCCGCCAGAGCCTGAGCCCATCGCCTGCCCGCCAGAGCCTGAGCCCATCGCCTGCCCGCCAGAGCCTGAGCCCATCGCCTGCCCGCCAGAGCCTGAGCCCATCGCCTGCCCGCCAGAGCCTGAGCCCATCGCCTGCCCGCCAGAGCCTGAGCCCATCGCCTGCCCGCCAGAGCCTGCACTCCGCATCAGCCCTACCACCAGATCGGTCCCTAGACGTCCCCGGATGATATCTAGTATGACTGATCCCCCGCTGATGTCAGTGCGATCAGCCAGGAAGAGGGCTGCCGAGGCTGGGGTTCACGTCACACCCGCTGGGCCTGAGCCTTCACTGCTGGCCCTGTCCAGTTCCGAGTCCCATGATGTGCTGGCCTCGTCCAGTTCCGAGTCCCATGATGTGCTGGCCCCGTCCAGTTCCGAGTCCCCTGATGTGCTGGCCCCGTCCAGTTCCGAGTCCCATGATGTGCTGGCCCCGTCCAGTTCCGAGTCCCATGATGTGCTGGCCCCGTCCAGTTCCGAGTCCCATGAAGAGCCAGAGCCCGTTGACCCAGCGCCAGCGCCCGTTGACCCAGCGCCTGCCCGCCAGAGCCTGCACTCCGCATCAGCCCTGCCACCAGATCGGTCCCTAGACGTCCCCGGATGATATCTAGTATGACTGATCCCCCGCTGATGTCAGTGCGATCAGCCAGGAAGAGGGCTGCCGAGGCTGGGGTTCACGTCACACCCGCTGGGCCTGAGCCTTCACTGCTGGCCCTGTCCAGTTCCGAGTCCCATGATGTGCTGGCCTCGTCCAGTTCCGAGTCCCCTGATGTGCTGGCCCCGTCCAGTTCCGAGTCCCCTGATGTGCTGGCCCCGTCCAGTTCCGAGTCCCATGATGTGCTGGCCCCGTCCAGTTCCGAGTCCCATGATGTGCTGGCCCCGTCCAGTTCCGAGTCCCATGAAGAGCCAGAGCCCGTTGACCCAGCGCCAGCGCCCGTTGACCCAGCGCCAGAGCCCGTTGACCCAGCGCCAGAGCCCGTTGACCCAGCGCCAGAGCCCGTTGACCCAGCGCCAGAGCCCGTTGACCCAGCGCCAGAGCCCGTTGACCCAGCGCCAGAGCCCGTTGACCCAGCGCCAGAGCCCGTTGACCCAGCGCCAGAGCCCGTTGACCCAGCGCCAGAGCCCGTTGACCCAGCGCCAGAGCCCGTTGACCCAGCGCCAGAGCCCGTTGACCCAGCGCCAGAGCCCGTTGACCCAGCGCCAGAGCCCGTTGACCCAGCGCCAGAGCCCGTTGACATCAAGTCTGTTCCCGTTCCTGAGCCTGTCCTTCTCCCCAAGAAAATTTTGGGGGGGGGCTATACGCCTTCGCCGTGGCCGGCCAAGGACCCATGGAGGCCTGAAAGAATAACACCACCATGGCCGCCCGAAGGGTCCTCACCGCCGTGGCCACCTGAAGGGTCCTCACCAGCACGGCCACCTGAAGGGTCTTCACCGCCGTGGCCACCTGAAGGGTCTTCACCGCCGTGGCCACCTGAAGGGTCTTCACCGCCGTGGCCACCTGAAGGGTCTTCACCGCCGTGGCCACCTGAAGGGTCTTCACCGCCGTGGCCACCTGAAGGGTCTTCACCGCAGTGGCCACTTGAAGGGTCTTCACCGCCGTGGCCACCCGAAGGGTCTTCACCGCCGTGGCCACCCGAAGAGCCTGCACCGCCGTGGCCACCCAAAGGGTCCTCACCGCCATGGACGCCCGAGGGTCCCACAGCTCCGCCCTGGACGCCCGAGGGTCCCACAGCTCCGCCCTGGACGCCCGAGGGTCCCACAGCTCCGCCCTGGACGCCCGAGGGTCCCACAGCTCCGCCCTGGACGCCCGAGGGTCCCACAGCTCCGCCCTGGACGCCCGAGGTTCCCACAGCTCCGCCCTGGACGCCCGAGGGTCCCACAGCTCCGCCCTGGACGCCCGAGGGTCCCACAGCTCCGCCCTGGACGCCCGAGGGTCCCACAGCTCCGCCCTGGACGCCCGAGGGTCCCACAGCTCCGCCGTGGCCGGGTCCCACTGTGTGGCCACGCCCACAGCCTGCTCCGCCCTGGCCACGCCCACAGCCTGCACCGTCGTGGCCACGCCCACAGCCTGCTCCGCCCTGGAGGCTTCCTGGACCTGTAACATGCCCTCGTCAGCCTCCAGGGCGCACACCCTCCCACCCCTTTGGATGTTATACGGCGCGAGGACGCGCCTTCGGGGAGGGGGGAGGTACTGTCACGATTCTATGTGTTCAGTTATGTTTTGAGATCGTTTTCCCCTGTCTTTGTGATTTTGGTTTAGTCCGGTTAGTTTTTCCCGCTCCTCGTTTGTTCAGATTCTCTGCACCTGTTTTCAGTTAATTATCTCGTTTGGTTCAGTTCATTTGAAGGGTCTTCACCGCCGTGGCCACCTGAAGGGTCTTCACCGCCGTGGCCACCTGAAGGGTCTTCACCGCCGTGGCCACCTGAAGGGTCTTCACCGCAGTGGCCACCTGAAGGGTCTTCACCGCCGTGGCCACCCGAAGGGTCTTCACCGCCGTGGCCACCCGAAGAGCCTGCACCGCCGTGGCCACCCAAAGGGTCCTCACCGCCATGGACGCCCGAGGGTCCCACAGCTCCGCCCTGGACGCCCGAGGGTCCCACAGCTCCGCCCTGGACGCCCGAGGGTCCCACAGCTCCGCCCTGGACGCCCGAGGGTCCCACAGCTCCGCCCTGGACGCCCGAGGTTCCCACAGCTCCGCCCTGGACGCCCGAGGTTCCCACAGCTCCGCCCTGGACGCCCGAGGGTCCCACAGCTCCGCCCTGGACGCCCGAGGGTCCCACAGCTCCGCCCTGGACGCCCGAGGGTCCCACAGCTCCGCCGTGGCCGGGTCCCACTGTGTGGCCACGCCCACAGCCTGCTCCGCCCTGGCCACGCCCACAGCCTGCACCGTCGTGGCCACGCCCACAGCCTGCTCCGCCCTGGAGGCTTCCTGGACCTGCACCATGCCCTCGTCAGCCTCCAGGGCGCACACCCTCCCACCCCTTTGGATGTTATACGGCGCGAGGACGCGCCTTCGGGGAGGGGGGAGGTACTGTCACGATTCTATGTGTTCAGTTATGTTTTGAGATCGTTTTCCCCTGTCTTTGTGATTTTGGTTTAGTCCTGTTAGTTTTTCCCGCTCCTCGTTTGTTCAGATTCTCTGCACCTGTTTTCAGTTAATTATCTCGTTTGGTTCAGTTCATTTAAGCCCTGTGTTTTCCCTCAGTGTTTGTTGGTCGTCGTCTACGTATGGTTGTGTGTCCTGGAGTCTGTTATTTTGTTCCTGTTTGTTTTTAGAAGTTTAAGTTTGTAAAATAAATATCAACTATACTGATATTCCTGTGTCCTCGTCTTCGGCATCCTGCACACACCCTGACACCTATGGCTGTCAAAATTACTTAAAAATGATGTTCGAATATTCCCTCAAAATAAAACACACATATTCGAACTATTCGAACATCTGGCTGTGCATTTTGTCAATGACGCACATTACGTCAATAACAGGACAAATTAATACAAAGAGACAACTACTCTCACTCGCAGGCACTCTTTCTCTCTCTCGCCCTCACGATCACACTCTCTGCGCATAACGGTTTAAATGAACAATGACAATAAAGAAATGTTGAGTGATGATCAAGAGTTTGTAATATTAAACAAATAATATTAACATTAATTGAAGTTTTACTGTAGCTAGAACCGACATTGAACGCTCCGAGCTGTGCTGGTGAACATGGAACTTTTCCTTGACATGAAACGGTAGCCTATAATCAAACCAGTGGAAGCATGCAGTGCATGGAACTGCTGTATCTAACCTTGCCTACCTTATTCATGCAATAAATAAGAATAAAAAATAAAAACAACTTTCAGCAGTGCTGTGCCAGTGCGACTCCTGTGACCTGTCTCTGATCCCTCAGGCAGCGTGTCCACTCGCAAAACAGACAGCCGCGCCTCTGATACCGCGGGCGTGTTTTTTCCACATTAGAATATAAATTTTCACCTTCGAAATTCTGTTTTTATAAACTATTCGAATATATATGTCATGATTCTGCCTTTATATCCTTGATTTTCCTAGTCGTGAGGCAGGATCATGACAGAATCATGTTTTGTGTACAAGCGCATGGCCGATTGTTTGGCCATGTGCTTGTGTTGTCTCGTCTCTAAACCCCGCCCCCTTGTTATCCTCGTCTTGTGATGATTGTCTAGTCAGTTTCACCTGTCCTTGTCATTAGTGTTCCCTATTTAATCCCTGTGTATTTGCTGTCTTGTGCGGTTCATTGTCATACGTTGTGTGATCTATGCTGTGAGTAGCCTGAAGAAAGTCTTGTCTTGAGTAGTGTTTTGTTCCTGTCATAGTTGTTAGTTTACCATCTCAGTATTATTCTTTGTCTAGTCTATCCTGTCTTGTTTTACCCCATCGTGGGTTTTGTTTTCCCTGTTTTTGTGCATGAATAAACGTAGTCACTGCAACTGTCTGCTATTGGGTTCATCCTTCCTCATCCACATAACAGAATGAACCGCCAACAACAGAACCCAGCAGACCGCATGTCGCTCCGGCTACGACCGGAACAATGGTGGTTGTCGACTCCCACCGACCGAGAGAGGGTCAACTGTCCAGTCCCGTCCCAGGGGGAGTGGATATTGAAGAATTATGCCCTACTCTGGGATCATTTCTCCCAGGAGGGTCCGCAGACTTCTTCCTCGGGATCTCCACCCTCTGCCTGTCTGCCTGTAATCCCGGAGGGTAGTGTTTTGGCCGTTGTCTCGCAGGGGAACCAGGCCAGTCCTGCCGTGACTCCAGAGACACCTTCCACGTCCATCAGTCTCCACGGGAAGCGTGGAAGGCACCTGTCGTGGGAGTCAGCATCGGAGTCTTCCTGCCCGGAATCCTCCCCGCCTGCTGTGAGTTCCCCTATACCTGTAACGGTTTCTGCTTCACCTTCCTCTCCAGTCCCCAGTCTGGCCACAATCTCTGCACCTCGACCAAGGAAGAAGAGGAGGAGGAGGGGAGCTTCTCGTCCTTTACCCCTGCCTGTCCTAGAGCACGCGCCCGCTGCAGTCAGTGCCGTCACAGAGCCCGCTGCTGTCAGTGCCGTCACAGAGCCCGCTGCTGTCAGTGCCGTCACAGAGCCCGCTGCAGTCAGCGCCGTCACAGAGCTCGCTCCAGCAAGCGCCGTCCGTGAGCCCGCTCCAGCAAGCGCCATCCGTGAGCCCGCTCCAGCAAGCGCCATCCGTGAGCCCGCTCCAGCAAGCGCTGTCCATGAGCCCGCTCCAGCAAGCGCTGTCCATGAGCCCGCTCCAGTAAGCGCCGTCCCTGGATCCGCAGAGAGAGTTGCGGCCGATCTAGCCGCTAAGGATGTCCTGCAGGCTGTTTCGGCGCATCAGGAGATGCCTGTCATCATAGCGGCCAATACCTTGTCTGAATACCTGTCCCGTCTTGTTAAGATTCTAGAACCCCCTGTCTGTCCTGCCTTGTCCTCCGCACCCACGCCTGTCACTGTGAGCGCAGGACCCGCGCCAGCCGCCGAGAGCGCTGCACCCGCGCCAGCCACCAAGAGCGCTGCACCCGCGCCAGCCGCCGAGAGCGCTGCACCCGCGCCAGCCGCCAAGAGCGCTGCACCCGCGCCAGCCGCCGAGAGCGCTGCACCCGCGCCAGCCGCCGAGAGCGCTGCACCCGCGCCTGTCCCCGTGAGCGCCGCACACAGTCCTGTCCTGTCACCAGCCTTGTCCCCTGTCAGAAGTCCCGTTTCCTCCATGTCCTCTGTGTCCCCCGTGTCAGAGTCTGTCGCCACCAGCCCCCGGACTGTTTCACCCTTTGTCCCTGTCTCCACGAGTCCCCGGACTGTTTCACCTTTCGTCCCTGTTTCCATTTGTCCCCGGACTGTTTCCCCTGTCACCAGTAAACCCCGGACTGTTTCGCCCAATGTGTCCCCAGCCAAGTCCCCCCGGATTCCCCGTCCTCAACCCTCGTCCCGAAGACCCAAGACCCCCAGTCCTCCCATCCACCCTGGACCTCCCCTCATGAACTCTGTGTTTCCTCCACCCCCCTTGCCTTGTATGTTGTTTTTGATGTTTCACCCCAACCCTGTTGTTGTATATTCGTGTTTACCGTTGTTAGTGTTTTCCATGTTTTGTTGGTTCATGTCTTTGTCACAGTCTGTCATGTCCCGTGTTTAATGTCCCCTTGAGGAGCGTCTGGTAGCCGCTCCTTAAGGTGGGGGTTCTGTCATGATTCTGCCTTTATATCCTTGATTTTCCTAGTCGTGAGGCAGGATCATGACAGAATCATGTTTTGTGTACAAGCGCATGGCCGATTGTTTGGCCATGTGCTTGTGTTGTCTCGTCTCTAAACCCCGCCCCCTTGTTATCCTCGTCTTGTGATGATTGTCTAGTCAGTTTCACCTGTCCTTGTCATTAGTGTTCCCTATTTAATCCCTGTGTATTTGCTGTCTTGTGCGGTTCATTGTCATACGTTGTGTGATCTATGCTGTGAGTAGCCTGAAGAAAGTCTTGTCTTGAGTAGTGTTTTGTTCCTGTCATAGTTGTTAGTTTACCGTCTCAGTATTATTCTTTGTCTAGTCTATCCTGTCTTGTTTTACCCCATCGTGGGTTTTGTTTTCCCTGTTTTTGTGCATGAATAAACGTAGTCACTGCAACTGTCTGCTATTGGGTTCATCCTTCCTCATCCACATAACAATATATTCGAATTTAGAATATTAATACAATTCGTACCATTTCCGCGTAAGCACCGCTCAACTGTGATGTTTCCAAGCACATTTTTGCGCATGTGAAAAGGATGATTTTTTTCCTGTGAAAGTTACGAGAGCATAATGCCCCTTTTACTTTCGCTTTAAATGATTTCGTTTTGGCTTGTTTATAGTTATTATTTTTTTTTTATTCTTGTTCTGGTCTGTAGCCCACATAATGAATATTACATTTAAAGAGTTTGTTGTGGAATATGTTGAGTATTTTTTAAGCATGCAGCAAATGGCTATTAATTGGTTAAAATTCCTGTATGTAGGCCTATAGCTTGATCAAATTATTTCAGAATCGACTTTGCGTTGCAATCGAGTCAAGGATCAGCAAGTGCATGTGTATCATCATAAGTGGTTAAAAAAAGTGCTCAGATGATTTTTTTCTGCGCACAAGCCTATGGGTCGCGTCAAAAAAAAAAAAAAAAAAAAGGGTCCCTCTTGAAAAAGTTTGAAAACCACTGACATACAGCAAACATCTCCTCACTATCCGCTGGCTGCCTGTCCCCTGAACACACTGTAAAAAAACGTGAAAAAAAAG
Source organism: Chrosomus eos (assembly GCA_036326025.1). NCBI lineage: Eukaryota > Metazoa > Chordata > Actinopteri > Cypriniformes > Leuciscidae > Chrosomus > Chrosomus eos. The sequence continues at coordinate 10,445,393 of CM070828.1, read as the reverse complement.
TGTCTCTGCGGCCACCCCAGGCTCCACAAACGGCTACAAAAACAAACTCTAGCGACCCGCTCTACGAAACATAACAAACTGTTCCAGCCAATAACCGACAAGAATGGTTTGGGGGTGGGTTTGAGGGGTTAGTGCGCGGATGAGGAGGAGGGAGGGTCTAGCTAGCCTCCGTTTTGTTTGACAATAGTTCGAACGTCAACAAGAAGTGATGTCACCCAGGATCGCTTAGAGAACCTTTAAATAATAATAATTAAAAAAAAACTTGCACATACCAATGGACCTGGTTTTCCCACATGTCCAGAAAGACCACGTTTTCCCTAAAAACAGAAAATATATATAATATATATTTACTGATGAAAAGCAAATTAAAGTAAACTCTCTCCTCCAAGTTCAAATTTGTAAAACAGTAAACCCAAAAATTAAAAAGTTGTTCCAAACCTGTATGAATTTCCTTCTCTTGAACACAAAAGAAGATATTCTAAAGAATATCGGTAACCAAACATTGACTTCCATAGTCCCCCCCCCCTTCATACTATGGACGTCAATGAGGCTCATCAGCTGTTTTGTTGCCCATATTCATCAAAATATCTTCTTTTGTGTACAGCAGAAGAAAGAAATTCATACAGGTTTGGAACAACTTGAGGGTGAATAAATGATGGCAGAATTTTCATTTTTGGGGGAACTATCCCTTTAATGGTTCACTTACCACAGCCCCTCCTGGACCGATGCGTCCTCTCTCACCAATCATACCAATCGGACCCTGTGAAGAACAATATTGTTATCAAAGAAAGTGCAGTTTAGAAAATCCAATAAAGTGCAGTTTAAATGAAACATCACAATCAGAACTGCAATCATAATGTGCTCCATACCTGTGGACCCACAAGTCCCATGGTGCCAGGAGACCCAGATTCTCCCTTTTATAATGAAAAGAAAATGCCATTTACTAATACAGCCAAACTACAGGGACACAGGTTCAAGGAAATGTCACATGAATTTATTGGCTCCAAAAATGTGACCTCTAACCTTTGACCCCACAGCACCGGCTTCTCCTTTCATACCCTGCAGACCTGGATGACCCTAAAATGGGAATGAGATTAATTGGTTTTACACTATTTGTAAAATTGTTCTCAAACATGAACTTATGTATTTGGTTTGTACAATTTATAGTAATAAATACTAATAAATATTAAAACGTAATTCACGATCAGTGCAAAGAGTAAACAGTGATCAGTGTATTGGAAAGGAAGTTTTAATCTAACCCACCTTTGGACCTTTTATCCCTGACTGACCTGGTAACCCGGGAAATCCTCTGGAGCCCTATGAAACAAATCATCACTGGTTAGGATACACTGTGACTAAGCATTTCATGTGCAGTATTTATGGAAATTCTAATTATAGTTTTTGATCCCTGTCAGCGCCACACTCATTTTTTATAGCAATTGCATTCCTCTGATGTTTTGATTTGTGTAGTTTTCACAGTGATTCAGTCTGTGAGCCACTAGTTGGCACCATGGCGTCTTGCATTCTGGGTTAATTGCTTCTAGCTCCCATGAATTAATTAGTCATTGTTTACAACTGTGTTTAATTTGTCATTGTCTGCCACACTATTTAAGTTCCACTCTTTGATTCAATTTTTTTCTCTGTCTGCTCACTTGTTCTTCCTTGTGTACTGCTTGAGTCATCTTGTAATTATTCTCAGTTGCGCTGTCATTTAAGCCTTTGATTTAAATTTGAGTCTGTTTGACATTGGATCATACTGGAAACTCTTTAATATTACTCTTTAATCAGAAACACCATGTTTTTAGAATTTTAGTCCATTTAGTTTAGGGGTTTTCACTCATATAGCAATCCCAGACATGTGGAATTTTACGTCGACTTGTAAAGATCGCCAGAAGATTGTGGAAAAAACGATTGTAAAATGTTTACATTGTTTATAATCTTAAAGTCAGGGTTTGGCTGGTTTAACATGGCCCAGTTACCCAGGCTAACATTCTGGCAAGGTTCTCCAAAGTTATGAAGTTCTTCCAGTAACGTTAACAGAATGTTTAAAAGTTATCTGGTCTTTAATAATGTTCTTAAAATGTTTGCACAAAAACATTATTTATACATCAATCATGAAAAGTTTTCTTTCTATGTTTAAGTTGAACATTCATCTAACGTTTTTTAAATGTTACTACTCAGATAACATTTAACGTAGCATTCCCATAATGTTCGATAAAATTGGAATGTGTCCTTAACATTTGCCTAACCAAGAAAAAACATTTAAAAACTAGACATTCACAAATTACATTTTCATCAACCAAATGGGAACACTAGCAAAAAGTTCTTTGAACATATTGTTGTTAGCTGGGTATCCTATCCTGGTTGATGCTGGCAAATTCTTATGGCTAAAAGCCTTCTCTGCCATTCAAAAGTAGAAGTACAATATTGATTATGACCCCACCAATTATGTTTAGAAGCCTGGAGTGGATCTTTAAAATGTGCATACTTAGAAATCTAAGAGGAAACTCAAACAGGCTGTATTGTATTCGTGCATTCACAAACAACTAGATGCATATGTTCCATTTCTTTGAGATGCATTTTAAAAGCTGTACTTCTTGAACCTGAATCGCTGAAAAAAAAAAAAAACAATGGTCTGAGATGTCTGTCTAGGGCAGATTAATCCTACACTGCACTGCACATAAGGAACATTTCAGCATGCCAAGTCAATAAAATGTCCAATATAATATCAACAGCAGCATTGTCTTACTGCAGAGCCAGGGAATCCTTTTTCTCCAGTATTTCCAGGGGGTCCAGGCTCACCCTATTACAGAGAGGAACAAAACTTATCATAAGCACAGGGAAACCTTTCTTACTTCTGTTCAGTGTATTCAAACTCTGTAACATGTACATGACAGCATTTTTTAAAGATTGGACACCATATTGAATAAACTGCTTTTTTATGATGTTTAAATAACAAAATCACTGGGTGAATTGTTGGTCTACTCACATCTGGACCAGCTTTTCCTGGAGGACCATCTGGCCCCCTTAGACCAAAAGAGCCCTACAGAGGAAACAAATCTTTTATTGCACAGTAAATGACACAATTGTTTTTCTTGAACTGTATGACATGGATGAATATTAGAAACCTACAGACACCAGTAATTGTCAGAATATTGATCATGGCGTAAAGGCATTAGTCTTACCATGGGTCCAGGATCACCCGCATCTCCTGGCGCACCTTGTGCTCCTGTTGGCCCCTGAGTGACACAGAGGGAAATAAATTTGGGGGAAAAGTGCAGTGAGAAAAAAAGAAAGAAAAACCCTTGAAATTATGACATGTAGCACCAAGCTTGAGTGAACTTACTGGTGGACCCGGTGGGCCTGGATGACCTCTTGATCCTGATTCACCCTGATCTCAACAAAGATGTTATATATCTCAGTTTAGTGGTTCTATATGGCAATCCAGCTAAATATTTATTTTTTAAAAAGTCATTATTGAATGTGGAAAGATCCTTACCGGTGCTCCAGAGACCATCCCCGCCATCCCATGCTTTCCATCCTGGAATCCAGAGGCCATTTGAGAAGCAAAGTGACTCTGTAAAACATAAATGTCACCATAGATTTACAGATTATTTATCCATGCACTTCATTATTTTTTTTATAATGCATGTGCCCTTGTAATCTTTAATCAAACTTCCCCTCCTTCTTTCAGCGACATCTCTTCTCTTCTCTGATGACGTGTTTATTGACATGAGGGCGGGACAACCGGTCACTCATATGAAATTAATCAATAGCAAACCACAACCATCCAATCAATTCCCAACCTTTTTTCTTGTTAGAGAAGCCGTTTCTCTTGGATATAAGTCTCAATAGAGTGGTGCAGGAATAACTAGGCCAAAAAGGCAAAAATAGTTAGCATTTTAGCTCTTCCAGTTCCATAGTCCTGAAAGCAAATGGGTTTTTTGTATGGGTGTTAACAAAATGTATAATAATCATAAGCCTTTGTTAGCCACAGACCTTGTTCACAGACCTTATTTTATGCAATAATGCTTTTGTGTTTTTGTCAAGGGAAGGGAACCAGTGTGATGCTAACTTCCGGGTTAGCCTACAAAAATACGACATGACAAGACTATCGCAACATTCGTATCATGGTGAATTTAATGTGATTTTGGTTGCACTTTATTTTACAGTATGTGCACTTACGTGTATTTACAGTGTACTTAGGCTACCTAAGAAAAGGCTGGGTAATATATGGTAACTACATGGGTTAAGGTTAGCTTAGGGTAGGTTCAGGGTTCCCTTATTACCCAGTTATTGCAATAAATAACTATAATAAGCACATAGTATGTATACGCGGGAACAGAACTGTAAAATAAAGTGTTACCATGATTTTTCCCACTGCAAATTCCAGAGTGGTAAACCCAGAATGATGATCACCGTCTAAAACACTCGCATCAAAAACTGTTGACCAGAAACACTGTTGCTCAGTGATGTAATGTCACCATGAAATCAAAATTGACCATTTTGTGTGGAACATTGTTGCATTTATTAAAGCACTATATAAATGAAGGTGACTTGACTTGACTATTCTAGATCATTATCCATGCACATCATTAAAAAAATAATTTGCTCTATCTAATCTTAATTCAGAAATATGAACTTCCCCTCCCCAAGTCCCCTGTGCAATGACATCTCTTCTCTGATAACGTTTTCACCAGCACAAGGGTGGGGCAATAACTGCTCCCGTCCAGCAACCTGTCACTCACATGAGATCGCATCATTTAGCAAACAACAATGATCCAATCAATTCCAGATATAGGAATAGGATATAGGAAGCTATAAAATATAGGATATAGGAAGCTATAAAATTAAATTCAGTTTCACTCAGACAGACGTCACAATAGGTAAGAAAAATTGATCAAAATGTTCATTTCATGCCACTTTCAATAAATGTCATAATGGTGTCATAATGAAAACAACACATTTTGGTAGTTCGGATTTGGTGGGTTTGCTTGTGTTTTGTATTGCCACTAAAATGGTAATTAAAATCACTAGTAAACTAGTAATACCGCATTTTCATTTTTGGAGTTTGGTGAAAGAAATTAGGCATTATGTTTTACTTAAAACCCTTGTTTTTACAACTATACATTATAGATTTTTTTTCTTCTTCTTTTTCTTATACTTTTTTTTTTTTTACATTTACATTTAGTAATAATATGCATTACATATTCAGGTCAAAGTAACACATTTTATCATTCTAATCACTGATAAAGGATATGAGAAATACAGGACAACAAAACAGATAATTGTTTGAAGTTAATATAACCAACTCACCCCAGGCAGTGAATTGCCCACAGGACCAGGCTCACCTGGCATGCCTGGGACACCTGGCTCTCCATCAAAACCAGTAGGACCTGAGACACCCTTTACAAAAACACATTGCATGTCACTATTTTAACAATTTAGCTGTCATTTACTACATTAAACTATGTTTAAGTAATTTTGGTTAGAAATTCCACGAAATAAGAGAGAAAATAACTTTTAGTACATAACTTGATGTTTCTGAGGTGAAATAGCCTCATAACAGAATACAAATGGCTATGGGTATTGGTAAATGTCACATACTCGTCTTCCTTTGCTTCCTGGATATCCTGCCCGGCCGTCTGCTCCTGGGGGACCCTGTTTGATGTGACACACAAGAAAATGGACATCACTTTGATTGACATTACAAAGAATAAGGATTTTGGGAGGAAAAGATTACAGGTGTGTGTGTGTGTGTGTGTGTGTGTGTGTGTGTGTGTGTGTGTGTGTGTGTGTGTGTGTGTGTGTGTGTGTGTGTGTGTGTGTGTGTGTGTGTGTGTGTGTGTGTGTGTGTGTGTGTGTGTGTGTGTGTGTGTGTGTGTGTGTGTGTGTGTGTGTGTGTTAATATTTTACCATTGGTCCTGGACGCCCAGGTACTCCCACAATCTAAAAAAAAAAAACATGAATTCAAAATAGTAAAACAGTATAACAATTTTAACACTTTAGCTTACTGTCACATTAGCCTATTATATCTGGCATAACATATTGCATGGACATATGATGGACAGAAGCATATAGACTCACATAGGGAATGTCACCAGGTTCACCTTTTTCACCCTGTAAAAAAAAAAGCAGGCCTAATCAAAACTTTATATTAATTTGTGATGGGGAAAAAACATATTACATATAGACCTAACAAATGTTAATCTATGCCTGAATTTTCACGAATTTTCAAAGTATTCACGTACCTTAAACGCAATTGTTTCTGCAAAAGAAACACAAAATAGAATGAAATTAATTCAAAGACTTAATTATAATAAATATAGCCTAATAAATGATAAATAAACGATCTCCCCTCCTCATCTAAATTATTTTTTCTTTTCGAATCTAATTGACGTCTGCCCTCTAGCGGCCGTTTCGTGTAAGACTCACCGATCCTTCCACCACGCGCACTGGCGAAGGTTTGACACACAGGACAGCACTCTCCATCTGGGATGATGAACTGTTCGCATCCCTTCAGCTCCCCACAGCGGATCTCCTCACAGATCACCTGGCCTTTATCACAGACACAAAGTCTGCACGGCTCTGGATTCCAAATCTCATTTTCGGAATAATTCTTATCACCGTCTTTACAATTTGTTGTGTCCTCTGTTCAAAGACGAAAATAAAAACAGACATAAGGATTTTTATATCAGTCATTTATAGTCTATCATACACAAACATTACATTATTTTTAAATCACATTATCACATAAATGAACAACGCAATTATGTAGCTATTTATTTAAATTGGTATAATATTTTTACTCTTAGCTTCCAAAATTGTAGCTTCCAAATTATAGCCTTATTTATTAATTTACTTATTGTTTGTGATGAGATTGGGTAATGTGGGATAGCCTTGCTGAGAAAAACATTTTTGGCAAAATCAGCGGCAATTCTGTCAGCCAGCAGATGGCGTCAAGCGTCAAGAATCATTTTGTTCACATTAAATTAGTTATTCTTATTTTGATATTTTCATCCTAAAATTCCACTTTGGTTATGCTTAGTGCTAATATTGTGGTAGAAACTCAAAGATTTTCCTTTATGTCTTTGTGTAGCTACTGGTTACTGGAAGCCATAGACATATACACTAGACGTCACCTTGGCTACAGCAGTTCATTGGAACCATAGACATCATATAGGTAGACGCCCTATCGACCGCTACTGCCTATTGGCACCATAGACATAATATAATACATAGACGCCCTATTGGCCGCTTTGGAACGTTGCTGCGATACGTCAACGGGTCCGCCATTTTGCGGAGGGCAAGACTGTATGAGACTGCAGAGCTGCGTTTTTTTCTGGATAAAAACAAAAACTGTTTTTATATTTATCAACCGATTTCAGTGGTTTGTATGTGGTGTACAAAAAGTTCCATCTCTAGTTATTTAAAATCTCAATAGTTACACTTGTAAAATATTTGTTTTAATAAAGAATGGTCAAAGCTCAGGCTTGTCATGTATCTGGCTTTTTATTCTTGGATAAGAATGATGAAGACCCCCATACTGTGATATAATTTAAGTTTTCTTATTGTGGAAAAAGCATTTTCTGTGATTGACCAGATTTGAGCAATAACAAAGATAACTGATGGATCCTTTATGCTAATACATATGTTATGGTACAACTACTGTGCAATGCAGTAAATATAAAATTTGTGAGAAGTAATAGTAAATAGTTTAGTCAATAAAATAAACAAATAGTATACAGCAAATAAAATAGTAATGAATAGTATGATTATATAATATCATACAATAATACAATCATAAAAATATTGATAATATAGCATATGGTTTATTAATAATACTATAATAATAGCAATAGAATAAGAAATATCAATTACAGAATATACACAATAAAAAATAAGTTAAATAGTGACTTATATTTAATATTTAACTCTTTTTGTTAAATTTCAGTTTTATTGATCAGTAATAGCCATTATAACAGAAGTAGCTTCAGTCAAACATACAGCAGGATACAACGTTAAAAAAGCCTAAATATAAAGTTATGAAACTTCACTTTGCCCTCAGCCAAAACGATTTACCAGGGAACCATTTATAGATTAATGAGACCAAAGATCGCCCGTTAGATATACACAAGACGAATTATATCTCATGTTTAATCACTAGAGTAGAGACATCCGAGCCGGCGGCACACTTTAGAAGCACTCGCCGAGGTAAGGCTGTCCTCTGCTGGGTTAATGTGCGCTGAGCGCCCGGTGATCGCATCCTACAACTCCGAAACCGTCAGATCAAATTTTGAAATAGGCGCTATCTTTATCAACAAACCACATATTTAAGCTTTAAACAACTACATTGTCGACTGAAAAACTATTAAAAACTCCATTTCGTGACACAATAACAGTAGTATTTTTAAATTTATCCTCTGAACGTTACTATTACTAATGAAATCATGACCAAATACAACCAAAAACAAACGTTCAGTCTTGCCTGTGAAAGATAATTCCTCGGAAGCAGTTTTCAATTGTGTGGCGACTTGTACAGCCCCAAGCAGCGCACAAAACAGGCATTTTTCTCAATTCCCAGTATGAGAGGTATGGGAAAGTTGCCATCCCCAATATGGCGGCGCCGTTGACGTACGCTCCAGCGGCCAATAGGGCGTCTATGTATTATATTATGTCTATGATTGGCACGGACGAGAATTGGAGCCGCCATCTTAAACCGGTCATCCGCTCCGCTCAGTGTAATCTGAATGGCAGGTGAAATGAGCTGTCAGCGCATTAAATGAATCATATCTCACTGAATACTGAACTGATTTTCACGCGGTTTTTTTGCTGCAAAGGTCATTCATGTAGCTATGATACAGGGCACATGGTTCGGCATATTTTAATATCCATAGTAGGCTTAACAGTAATATAATGCTATAAGATATAAAGTGACCAGACACAATATGTGTGATGAAGGATATAATGTATTTTATAAATCACACACTATAAATATAATAAAGAAGCAGAAACACATAGTTGCATTAAAGTAAGATATTTTAATAAGTTGAAGAAACAATTTATGATTTGTGACACGCACACGAACAGACGCACATACACACGAACAGACACACACACTCTCTCTCTCTCTCTCTCCTCTCTCTCTCTCTCTCTCTCTCTCTCTCTCTCTCTCTCTCCTCTCTCCTCTCTCTCTCTCCTCTCTCTCTCTCCACACACACACACACACACTTTCACACACAGACCGAATCCACCGAACGCAGCCACCTGTAATAAAAAGTGAGAAGAAGCTTTTCAACGTGTTTCTAAAAATTAAATTCGGACAACATTAAGCCTATACCTTTTTTATTTTATGTGGATGTGGGAGGGAAAAATGTCGAGACTAAAGCCCTATTCGGATTCTTTACAAGGGTATATGGAGTAAGTTAATGTAATTTTACCACAGGACTTCTGTAACAGTGGCGTGCACAGGGGGGGCGCCGGGGGGGCTCAAGCCCCTGCCCCTTTTGTCTCAAAATGTATTGTGCCCTTTTCTGATAATTGTAAATAATAAAAAAAATTAATATTTTTATAAATATTATAATAAATAACAATACAATTACGCACAATTGCCACTCAAAATAATAATACAAACAAATATTATATATATAAAAAAGTTTTGGCGGAGAAGTGGTAGGCGGAGTTTCCTTTGCAGCGCCTCATACGCATTTAACGGTTCTGGTAGGCGCTACTCAGCAGAGCTCGCGCGAGTCTTCAAACTACACGAGCAGCAGGTAACAGATAATTACATTTATCTTACCATCACCATGCTACTCTAAAAGTTGCGGCAGCACGCGAGTCTTGATTGTTACATACACCTTGTGATGCACTCTTGGACACATCCTCAGTGATAGTACCTGGGGTCATAGGGGGTTTCGGGTCTTTCAACTTCAGACCTCCTCACCCAGGCGACCCGACCGGGAGGAGGAGTGATCAGTTCCCGGCCTGTGTCCAAGAAGCGTTCGCCCACAGTTTGTCCCTCCTGATCCACAGCCATCGTGAGGCTTTTTCCAGCAGCACGCGAGTCAGCACGCGAGTAGCACGCGAGTCTTAACTATAATAAAAGTATAACTCGATATCAGACGAGATTTCTGAGTGATAATGTAATTCGTTTTTATCCACGGAATAAAAGTGCAAGGGGAAATACATCTAACGTTAGTTAAATGAAATCTTAAGTCCATGTCCAACGTGTAAGGAACTTATATCTTTGATTTCATAACGCTTTACAATAAGGTTCATTTGTTCATTACTCATTTATGAACTAATGAACTAACCATGAGCAACACATTTGTTACTGTATAGGCCTATATTTTAGTTAAAGGGACACTCCACTTTTTTTGGATATAGGCTCATTTTACAACTCCCCCATAGTTAAACAGTTGAGTTTTACCGTTTTCGAATCCATTCAGCTGATTTTCTGATATTTAGAAGAATGTCTGCTTACTGATATTCTTCTAAATATCAGAAAATCAGCTGAATGGATTCGAAAACGGTAAAACTCAACTGTTTAACTCTGGGGGAGTTGTAAAATGAGCCTATATCCAAAAAAAGTGGAGTGTCCCTTTAATAATACAACTTTTAATTGGTATTATGTCACAGTCAGTGCATTAACTAATGATAACAAAAACAACTTTTATTAATTATGTTTTAGTAAATGCTGAAATTAATATTAACTAAGATTAATAAATGCTGTAGAAGTGCAGTTCATTATTAGCTAATGCTAACTAATTTAACTAATGAAACCTTATTGTAAAGCGATACTGATTCTTGATAGCTAACAGTGTCTTTCATACATATAATACATACATAAAATTTACAACATCAACAAAACTAAAAAATAATTTTCCATAATTACCTTCTTGATTCTCTGTTTTGTTTGGTAAAGTAAATAATATTTAGTAATATTATCATAATTTCCCTATTTTCATTTGATGTGTTATGCATTCTAATAATTGTATCAACATATTTTCTTAGAATGTCAAGGAAAAAAAAGAAAAAAAAATCAGGAACTCTCTGATGCAGCCAAAGGAAGCATCCCTCTCACAAATTGGCTGAAAAGAGAATAAAAATGCAGGTACAGTTAAAAAAAAAAAAAAAAAAAAATTAGTGCCCTTTTTGGTCCCTCCGCCCCTGCCCCTGAAGAGGTCTGTGCACGCCACTGTTCTGTAATATCAATAGCCAAATCGCATATGATAAGATATAGGTTATCAATAAAACTAGAAGTTGGAGGGGTAACTCAAATAAGCATCGCTGTCATGTGTGTATTAGGCTACATTGTTTCCTGATATCATGTGCGCAAACACAAATAACCTATAGCCTACAACAGGGCAGTTGAATGCTTATCTGATAACCTAAAAGCTGTAATTATTACTTTAACAGTTAGTTACCCCACCTCTCCATGCCGGGTGAACACCGGCTGATGCAGTAAACAGCATTTCACGACGATTTCAGTACAGTAATAGCAAATATCCTTGCTCCTTCTCGATTATCTGGTAATATTCTATTCACAAAATACAACCAATAGTACGGTAATGTTAAGACTTACTTGTGAAAAGCCCTATTTTCGATGGTCCGGAGATTAGAACAGGAATACTCCACAAGCACAATGCTCTGGCATCTTATCTGCTGCCACGCAACGAAACTAGGAATATGACCGGTTCAAGATGGCGGACGGATTTCTCGGTTTCCAGCGGCCAATAGGGATTCTAGTCTCTATATGATTTCTATGATTGGAACGAATGCCTCAACAGAGCCGCCATCTTTGAACAGGGGAGCCCCTTCTCTTTATGCATCAGCGTCAATGTATAGGCAAAGGTCTAACGGAAATAAAATCACCATAAATCGTCATAAATGCGATTTTCTAGTTTCTGGTTCGTTCCAACAGTCAGACATGTATTTATCATCGAGTCCAGAGAAATTTATTTAAAAAAAATTTTTTTTTAAAACATTCTTCCTAGTTCAGATTTCGTTCGTGAACATCCATACGCAGCACAAAAGTCCGGCATCATCCATGAATTTGAAGTACAGATAGTTACCTAGATACTTCCTATGACAAGACCCCTGTTCCAAGATGGCGGCGGTTTTGACGCATGCTTAGAACCCCCAGGTGACGTCTAGTGTATATGTCTATGACTGGAAGCTAGTCCTTACAAAAACTTAGCATGCTAACGTTACACCACTATATTATATCCACCACATACTTGCTACAAACATTCTTTGTTGTTGTTGTTTGTTTCTACAATTAACAGTCGTAAAATGTATCACTATCAAGGGAAAAAGGTAATAAATAAAAAATAAATCAAAAAGACTCTGAATGTTTCTTAGTTACATTGTTTGAAGGACATGCCAAATCTGCACTATTAGCAGATAGCCCAAACTCTGTTAGCAGATAGCAGATAGCCCAAACTCCCCAAAAAAGTAGTTTTTTCTGATTGTCTAACTCAGGTGGACAGCGGTCAGATTGATTGATCGATTGGTCACACCATGTATATAGGCTAATACATTGCAAAAGAGACGATAATTTACTATAGGCTACTTTCAGACGGCATTGTTAGTGCTGAGGAGGTAGGCCTACCAGTGGATAACAGTTTTTTATTTCTTCATTTATTTCACATTGTTGTCAGTCAGGCACACTTTCGAGCTGTTTGTCTGTCTGTCAACATATAGGCTAAAGTAACAAGTGTCTGGGCATCTCAGACCCCTCAGAGAGAGCCTCATGATAAAGCACTGGTCCCATTAGTCTGGTCCATAATGTGTCCTTGACAGGGACATAGCTATAATTATAAGTTAAAGTATAAAGTAGCCTACAATGGTTTAGACTCAGACAGAACTAAAGCATATGCCACCATTCATCCAGTTGTGCTTGCCCTCATTTAGCTGGTGAGCACATCATGCCACACCCTGTAATTGAGGTCTGCAGCTGGAGGCCTTCAGCCATTTTTCACTCAGACTTTTGAGGATGCACCTCTTGTGTACCACATCAAGAACCACATCTTGAATCTTTTTTTCTGTCAAATTATGGGGCTGGTCTGTCTATACAGCACAACTTTCTGTCTGACCAACATTGCTTTAAAAAAAAGTCTCTGCTTGAATGGTTTAAAACATTCTTCACTTTTGTAGCTTATCTTGTCCTCCCATCTCTGTTTCATACAATATTAATATTGTCAGACACAATCAGCACCAAAATTCTGTTCCTACAAGCCAATTTACACTGTTAAACTTGAAAACTCTTGTTCAAAACATAATGCAAAACTGAATAAGACAGCAATTTGCTACATTTTAGTAATACCATATTGAAATATACCAAATCTAAAAAAAAGAAAAGCAAAAATAAATAGATATCAAAACAATTACAGGGTTTTTTGTTTGTTTTTTGTTTTTTACAATTACTAGGACCAGTTTCTTAATTCTTGTCACTTTTTCAACTCTTCACACACTGGACACAACATGTGGGCTTTGCCATAATATGCATTCAATGACTTCTTTCAAATGACACAAATTCTTTTCTCTCGATACAACCACCACCAAAACATTACAATACTCTTTTCCAAACTGTTAAACTCTAAAAACCTAACATAATACAAAACTGAATAAGACAGCAATTTGCTACATTTCTACAGTAATACCATATCGAAATATAATTTGAATCTAAAAAAATAAATATCAAGTAATGTAGCCGAACACATACACAGGTGTTAGTCTTTCAGTTTCATTACCATATATACTGTACAAAAGGGGACAACATAGAAAAAATTGTGTACTGTAATGTTAACATAGGCCATATAAAATATACAGCAGTGAATTTTAAACATTAAAGAGGTTTAAAGAAAATCTACAAAAGAAAACATACTGTAATGCTACCTGTTGTTAGTATTTTTAGGCCATTGTTTTATGAGTGAAAAAATGTGTTTGTTGGGTGAAACATTTGCTAGTGTTATGGAAGAATGGCTTGGTTTGAGACATGTTTGAAGTGTTTTGGTAGTCTTTGTGCATTTTACATGTAAAATTTACTGCTGTCTCTTAAAGTTGATGAGAACTGTATGAAGAGTTTGAGGTCCCAGTAAATGTAAAATACAAAAACTGTAATAATTTTACATAATTGTGGAGGAATGCATAATAAATGACCTAATATATCAGCAGTCAGAATATTGACCACAGTTTTATAATAAACACACCCGAGAAGAAGATGACACATTTTTTTCCTTCATGTCTCTTTAAAACCCTCTTATGTTGTCTGTGGCTCTGCGTGACAGCTCCAGGCTGAGTAACTCTTGATTAGATGCTGTAGCAAGACAGAGACGGTAGACAGAGTAAATGCCGGTTCTGATGCTCAAAGTCTGTCGCATTAGAGTCTATCCTGACGGCTGGCTTTAGGCTTCCACTGCTGTAATCAAGCAATAATGTCTATGACTATCTGAAAGCCTTTAATACAGTGCGTCTAGTGCAGAAACACAGTGGAAGTGCAGACAGCTTTATGGAAGGGAGGAATTATTTTAGGAGACATTTGTTGCCCATACTTTCATCAAAGGCATTTGTGACAGCCGTAATTGTTTCAGTAAAGGCACAAATTATGTCATAAAGACATTCCAAGCAATTAAGAAGACTAAGTGAAATTTCTCTGCACTTTACTTTTCGAAATAATAGACTTTGTGAGAGATATAACGGAAGAGCACAATGGCCAGTGACTAAGAAAATATACTGGCCATAAATATTTTTTACCAGCCATGAAACAGATTAATCCTTATTAATGTTACAAACGTTATTCAGTCAATAGCAATGAGTGATTGTTCTTTATCTTTTGGTCTTTGATTAACATTAAAAACACACACAGCGAGAGGAATATTGAGGCTGCTGTCACTTTAAGAGCTAATGCACAGATCCAGTACTGTGTTTTATTTCTCAACTGTTACTTTAAAATAGACATAAGACATAACTGACTAATGTTTAGAAGGATACTTGCCAAGATGGCCAGTTTGAAATTTTGTTTGTTTGTCTGTTCAAGCACAAGAAGACTTAAAAGGGAGTTCAATTCATTATTTGCGTGCTGTCTGAGACATGGATTTCTGGGCACAGGCATCTGATGTTTGCACATAGAAAACTTGAATATTTAAATTGGCAAAGCTTAAACATTCGTGACGATGCAGTGCTGGCCTGTCAACTGTTCCGAGCACCGTTCATGTTTGTTCACGCTTAATGTTCTCACAATTTTGCATTGTTAGAATTTATAAAAATGTTGACCAAGTGGCGATTGACACCATTTCATATACTCGCCAACATTGTTACTTGCATTAGGCGAGTGTTCATTTTACCTGTCTGTCACCATGTAAATATGCTGAAGGCCTGAAATAATAGGAAATGTATATTATTTTTAGTCTTGTCAATGCATTGGTGCAGTAAAACTACCAGAAAGACACCTGCTGCTACTCAGCTGTATGAAACTGGCCTTTTTAAAGCACGATTTTGAAAAGACAGCAAGTACCAATTTAGTGAAAAAGCGCAGAGGTTATTTTAGGGAAACCACAGCGGCCTCTATTATAGGTTCTGCTTAAGGTTAGCCTGTGGGGAACTTTTATTTCTGCCAAAGAGAAAAGGCACACCCTCTGTCTGAAGTTTTTAACAAAAATATCCTCTTTGGAATATACATGTCTTTATATATACAGTACTCATGTATAGAATGGACATTGCATTTGTCATTTTGGTGCAAGCAATGTTTCTCCTGTATTGCTGACCCTGTGATTGATATAATATCCTTCCAGCTCATAAAACATTACGAGGTGGCTCTCATGACGTGTCACCATAATGGATCATTTCCCTGGGAGGGTCACACACATTGTTTTATGTAGTGTATATTAGACTAGACTGATGACACACTCAAACTAGGGTTTGAGTGTGACTGCATGAATGTACCCTGCAAAATGTAATGTAATTTTAGACTTAATTCTTTCTGAGCCTTCCAACCGTACTGATCAATAACTTTAACTATACTGTATGACTAACCTAAATGAATGTGAAAACACCATAGTTGGATTTTAGGCAAACGCATTCGCCACATGATTGGGTGTGTCTAGCATTTCTTTTGGAAAGAACTTTGACCACAATTGGTGGCCTGCTTTGGTCCAGAAAAACCTCACATCATTACACGCAAGGCCATGAAATTATGTCTCCAGCTCCGATAGAGCTGACAAAGCAGAAGAGCAGGACAATTTAGCTTTCACAATTAAATTAGAAAATTAAATTGTGGTAATTAGCAAGGAATTATGCAATTGAGATAAAAAAAAAGATGTGCAGATAACAACAGGGAATGTTCTCAAAACGTTCTGGCAAGGTCACGTTATGAACAACATTCCTTCAGTAACATGAATAGAACTTGTGTTATTATCTGATCTTTAGCATAAAAATTGTTTATACATCATTCATTGAAGCAGGTTGTTTTCTGAAATGGTTTAGTTGGACATTCGTCTAAAGTTTTTTACAGTTACTGTTTGTTTAAGAATGTTCAGAGAACACTCAAAAGTAAGGTTCCCAAAATGTTTGAAGATTATTAAAATGTTTCCTTAACATTCAAATAACCAAGAAATTTTGTTTTTTAAAACATTTTAAAAAATTGGGCGTTTTGACCGTTCAGAGAACAGTCAGAATAATGTTTTCATTACTTAATACATACATTAGCACAAAAAGTGGGGAATGCTTCATAACATAAATGGACTAAAACAACATCGTCTCTGTGGTGTTTCCCACATCCATTATTAAATAAGGTTTAATAGGACAAATTAGGAACAGTTTGCCCAAAAAATAAAAATACTGTCATAATTTACTCATACATATGTTGTTCCATACCTGTATGACTTTCTTACTTCCATGGAACACTAAAAGAGTTGTTAGGCACAATGATAGACATCACTACCTTCCAATACCTATTTTTTCCATAATGAAAGTGAATAGGGAATTAGTCACTTTAAATAAGGCTAAAAAATTATTTCTAACTACATGGTAAGACATTAATAGCCAATGACTTATAAATTATTTTCCCACTTACATGTGCACAGACAAAATCATAGTATTTGATGTATTTCTGCAATAATACAAAATGAGGCTTTATTATTTAACAAAGTGGAAGAAATTGAGTTCAAAGTGGAAGAAAAACTGTTCAGACTTTTGCATTTTTAAACATTGTTAGAAACAGCAATCATTTAAACAGTTATGAAACACACATTTTTTTCTGTAGTGGCATTAATGTGTGACACTTATGTTTCACCTGAATTGCATAAAGTGTTAAACATGATCATTTACTAAGCTATTAAACTGTTTAGACTTTTGCATTTTTAAACATATAATCTTACACTATCCACAGAGGCATGAAAAATCAGTTGAATGTCAAATTCAAATGCCATGATAAAAATGACATGAGAGAAGCTGTTCTTACTGATATACAGAGAATCTCTTCACATGCTGTGTCAGGTTAGTGAAGTGTGAGGCAGGTTACTCACCGGTCTTAACATCCTGGCACGTAATCAATAACACCTGGGCCAAACAGAACCCCAGCCATACAGGTATCCTGAGGTGATGAATTGAGGCCATTTTCACGACGGGGGCACAAGCCTTGCCTGTGCCTGCCACAGGAGGTAGACTGTTAAAAAATCACAGCTTCAACATGCGCTCCACAAGATGCCCACTGTACCCGAGAGAGCGCAGCTGCCAACCTCTGCGCAGACGTTCCCTGTATGAAAACTCCAGGCAGCCTGTGCACCCCCGCCCTGTGGTTCTCCAGCCTCTCATCTAGCCGGAGCGAAAATAACTCGAGCCTCCAGTTTCCTTTAAGATCATGCACACTTGTGAAGAACATGAAGCAGAATAATGCATCATGTATCACTGCCATAACACAGACACCAATAGATTTAATTATAGGACAAAGTGCAGTGGGTTTACATAATTTCTTAGATGTAGGTACACAATCATTTGGTGTGTAGATTCTACAGTGGATCATAATGCTAACCTATATGTTCATATTAGACACTGTTGAGCTTGACAAACTTTTTTTTTTTTTTTTTACTTTTCATTTACACTTTATATTACAGTATGTGTACTTACATTGTACTTACCCAAGAAAGTTCTGGTAATATTAGGTAACTACATGTGTTAAGGTTAGGTATAGGGGTATAGGTTCAGGATAAGTACCAGGTTATAACCCAATTATTGTAATTGCTATAATAAATACGTATGTATATGCAGAACAGGACTGTAAAATAAAGTGCTACCCCTTTTCACTGATGTTGTATAGGACAAAAAGAAACATCATTAATAAAGTTATGAAACACTAAAAAGTTTTTTCTGTTGTGGCATTAATGTGTGACGCCTATATCTTGCACCTGAATGCATAAAGTAAAGATGGTCATTTGCTAAGCTAGTAAACATGAATTAGTCAACACTCTCATTAATATTAATGAGTTAAAAACTCATTAACATGAGATATTCCTATCAGTCCTTTGCCTTGTAACGCAAGGAGCTGAGAGGAAGATCATCACAATATCATGAAAATGTATATGTAAATGTAATTTATAGCCCAAATGTGCAATAAGGTTTTTGTTTTTACTTTATAAAAATCTAAAACATTCAAAAGTTTGGAATCAGAAAGTTTGGGCTTTTAAAAAACGTATTAATGTAATTCAGCAACATGAAATTGATCAAAAGTGACAGTAAAGACAATTATACTGTTAAAAAATATTTATGTAGTTATTTTGAACTTATCAAAAAATGCCCAAAAATGCTGTATCAAAGTTTCCACAAAAATCTTAAGCAGCACAACTGTTTTCAACACTGATAATAATAATAAATGTTTCTTGAGCAGCAAATCAGCATATTAGAATGATTTCTGAAGGATCATGTGACACTGAAGAGTAAATGATGATAAAAATTCAGCTTTGCCATAACAGGAATAAATTGCATTTTAACCTAAAATAGTAATACAGTATAGTATAATACAGTATATATACAGTAATATTTTAAATTGTAATAACATTTCACTGTTTTTAATGTATTTTTGATCAAACAAATGTAGCCAAGAGACCAGGGCTGGACTGGGACGAAAAATCGGCCCGGGCATTTTGGCCAAGACCGGCCCACTAGATCATAAACACAAATCATTTCCTTTTTTACACAAATCTTTGCACGCCCTTGAATATGTATATCATCTCATATCGCTTAAAACCACTAATGCCATAATGAGTGAGTAGGAATGAGTGAGATTTAACAGATTAAATAACTACTAGGCTAATTGTAAAATACAATTGAAGTAGGCTACACTACACAGTGATGAATCCTAAAACAAGCTACAGTATAAGTTGCATTGGCATAGCAATACCAGTGTATCATACAGGATTTTTGGTAAATCTGTGGTGGATGTACCTTGATCCGTCTAGGGGGGTTGGGGGGCATGCTCCCCCGAAAGAAAATTTTGTGCTTTTTAATGTTAAATTCAGCCATCTGGTGCACTTTTAGAGTAAAAAATTAAGAGCTCCAACCCATATTCAGTGTGCAAATTGAACAAAGAAAAACTCATTCCTCTTTTAGTTATG
The DNA here is from genome assembly GCA_036326025.1 of Chrosomus eos. NCBI lineage: Eukaryota > Metazoa > Chordata > Actinopteri > Cypriniformes > Leuciscidae > Chrosomus > Chrosomus eos. The sequence goes on along the minus strand of CM070828.1, from coordinate 10,425,783 downwards.
ATATAGTGTCTGTCTACATTACTACATAATAATAGTTATATTAATCCCATGACAGTAATTTACATGTATTGTAAAACAAATGCACTGAAAAAATAAAATAAACTTTCAGAATTAGTTTCGTACTAATTTCTATAGAGAAACACGTGATCTTTTATTTTGACAGAAACTCCATCAAACTTTTATTTTGGCGGAAAATATGGTTTCCAAACGCGTCTCATTACAATTCTAGTAAAATGCGTAATCAACTATGTGGAAATATAATGTAATGGGTTCTACACAGCCTATAGGTGTTAAAGTAGCCTGGTTCTGCTCACCACAGTCCTCTACACTCACTCATTTCTCCCCTGATCCTCCTCACTCCTCATCAGACACTTGAAGGGCCTGATTCTTTTTTCACGCTATTTCCCTGCACTTTTCTTGCGTTTCTTCTCCATCGCTCTGACGATTTAAATACTACCGGCTCGCTCAGAGCCCAAAGGGTGAGGTGTTTCAAGGTGTGATTGGACCAGCCCAGTGTCAATCAAGAAAATAACCAATGGGCCGCTGATCTACGCATTTCATGGGCCGGTCTGAGAGAAAAACAAAACCTACTGACTTTTTTTGTCCAATGCACCGGTACAAAGATCCCAGCGCCGCCAATTGATTAAAACTAAACGAATGGGCCGCCGATTACGAGATTTATGGGCCGGTCAGATTAAAAAAAAAAAAATTTTTTTTTTTTTTTTTAAGTTTGAGATGTATCGGCCCAAATAGCACGTCGGCCCACCGGGCAAATGCCCGAAATGCCCGATGGCCAGTCCAGTCCTGCAAGAGACTTCTTTCAAAAAGACTAAGTATACATATATAAATAGAACAACCATGTTAGCTTGCATCAATCTTAAAGCCATTGAATTTAACTGCATGGACAAAAAGCACTTTTCAGTTTTCAAATTATCTTCTTTTGTGTTCCAAAAACAAAAGAAGGTCATACAGGCTTGACACGACAAGAGTAAATTTTGACACAATATAAATATTGGGGTAAACCATCTCTTTAATAACAGAATGTTACCTCTAAAGGATCTTTGGTGGGTGGGGGTTCATTTTGAAACCAGTACAGGATTGGTCATTCATACTCGGCCAGCCTAATTGCACAAATCTTTCTACATCTGAGAAGGCAAATTACTTCAAGACAAATATAGGTTGTTAGACTGTTTCCCTACAAATCTAAATTAAGAAGTTTATTCCATTTGCAAACATTCTCCTACCTTATCGTCATAATTGCCTGAGTAACAGGGTGACCGAGATGTTCTTGGCTGGCCTTACAAAGTATTACTGTACATGAGTACAGACTGTGTTCTATAAACAACTCTTTACAAAAGCTCTTTTTTCCCATTAATGTTTTACCAGTGTGCCTTCAACAGTAACGGACCTCAGTTCTCTCCGGACATCAGTGGACATAAAGAGGAGCCACATGATGAGGTCATGAGTGAGTGAGTCGTTCCGTAAATACATTCTAGCCAAATGAGCCTTGGACACTGCAGTATAGACATATTCTAACAATTTACTTTATGCAGACTCACATAAGTTCACTTCCTTTTCACAGTAGAAAGTATCCACATGTTTTGTGGGGATCTTGGTTCAGTTACGAGGTGAAAAACACCTTTTAGTTGTCTTTGCACAGTTTATTTCACCATCTGTGAATCACTGCAAACATTTAACTTGTCCTAAAAATGGACATAACACATCATCACAGATTGTAAATTTACCAAAACATAAGTTAAACTCAAAGCAAAAGTTGCTATGATATATTCTGGTAAAACATAACATATGATTTGTCTCTTACATGTTTCTGTTACTTTGAAGTATTGCTTCTCTCACTGAAGCTGACAGTATATAACAATAGATAACTGAAACAAAACAAAACAAATGGTGACACTTTACAATGAGGTCCCATTTCTTAACATTAGTTGCTAACAACAACTGTTCATTGTTCATGTTAGCTCAAGTTCATTAAATACAATAATCATACAACTTTTGATATTATTAGCCTATTAGAAATTTTGAAATTAACAAACTAAAATGACTAAATGCTTTAAGTAGGTTATTTTTCATTGTTAGTTCATGTTAACTAATGTTAACAAATAGAAATGTATTTTAAAGTGTTGCCAGTAAAATAAAGTGTTCATAATTAACAACATTATTCATGTAAACTATTATGCTATACAAAAGAGGGTAATCAGATATGCGTGTGGGGTAACGTATAAACTTAAACCTCAAGTTTTTGAAAATTTTTAGAAGTTACAAGTAATGTAAACTAGGTAATTACAGAATATTTCAGATAATATATATATATATATATATATATATATATATATATATATATATATATATATATATATATATATATATATATATATATATATATATATATATATATATATAAATATATATTATATATTCTGTTTGCAAATTAAGCGAAGCAATAATGAACAAGCATTAAAAAGGTCTTACAAAGTAGTTACAACAGATGTGATGGTGTCAGGTCTATTTATTTGAACCTGATAAGACACTACACATATGGCAAAGAACATCCTGATCAGCTTACAACCCCTTTATTATTTATGATCTGGTTGGACAAACCCAAGCAGCACCTCTTCAATCTCATTTAGCGATGTTTCCACAGCCAGCACCAAGTCAAATTCAGACCACTGTGAATGAACATACAAAGAAACGAAATGCTCAAGCTGCGGTGAACTGCAGTCATGTTTGCGGCAGCAACTAAGAACTTTGTGAAGCAGGTTGGGAACACTGGACGGCTGGTCCCTGTGCCCAGTCTAAGTGAAGCCGACCGATATCAACCCCTCAGCCTGGTGACGAGGAAGAGGAGACGACATTTCTGGAAGAAGACCAAATATGCCACAACCCCCTTCTCCCTGAAAGACATACTCGTGGGAGAGAAAGAGATCACAGCAGGTGAGGAAGAAATATTTGATAATTTGAAATCAATTAAAATAACTGGATGAGTAGGCTAGCCTAGGCCTATAGATGAACAAACAGTTGGTTATGTGCATTAATTGTGTGTGCTTCTTTGCGTAATTTGTACTTACAAAATGCATAAAAACGGTTATTATATACTGTATATTGAAATTGTTTCGCATTTTATGCGTTATAAATGAAGGTAGTTTTTGCATTAAAGGGATAGTGCACCCAAAAATTACCATTTTGAAAAAATTAAGAAAAAAAACTCACCCTCAAGTTATCATAAACCTGTATGATTTTTCTTCTTCTGCTGAACACAAAAGAAGATGTTTTGAAAAATATGGGTAACCAAACAGTTGATTGACTTGGAAGTCAATGGGGCTCATAAACTGTTTGGTTATTAACATTCTTTAAAATATCTTCTTTTGTGTTCAGCAGAAGAAAGAAATTCATACAGGTTTGGAACAACTTGAGGGTGAGTATGATAACAGAATTCTCCTTTTTGGGTGAACTATCCCTTTAAGTGGATACTGTAGTGATATCAAGGGGGTGTATTTCTCTCTGGTTGACAGGGGTCTCCTCATATCAGCTCCTGAACTATGAAGACAAGTCTGATGTTTCCCTAAATGGGCGTTTGGGCAACCATCTGATCCACGAGGTGGGAGTAAACGTGAGTGGTTCAGACTCTGTGGCGGTAAAGGCCTCATTTGGAATTGTGACCAAGCATGAGGTGGAGGTTCCTACATTACTACGGGAGCTCAATGCAAGGTAAAGGACACAGTGTGTTTATATTTTATACAGTTAGACAGTTAGTTCCGCACCTCAAAACTGGCTGAGAGCCGGTATTTAGTCCAGCAGCAGGACTATTCACTGTTTGTATCATTCACTTTTTGAACGTCACAGACAGGCTTGTCAGTCTGTGCATTTAGTAAAGATTTTTAAAGTGATTATTTTTGCAGGTTATATTGTTAAGGAAGTACAGTATGTGTGACGTGAGTCAGAATTATTCACTTAAAGTATTTTGTTAATTCAGGAACAAAATACAAATATAATGCGCAAAGGTTGATTTTGCTTTGACACCATTAGGAACTATTTTCATTGGTATAGCAAAAATGACGGAGCCCCCAATGGGACATGGTGATGGGAAAAAAATATGAGATGGGAGGAAAAATTAGCAAAACTTTTGCATTCCTCCTATCCTATTGTATTTTTCCACAAAACTTTCGCACTCTCTCGCAAAATAATTGCATTCCCCGAGAAACTTTGCATTTGCCCACAAAAAAATTGGGTTCATTTGCAAAACTTGTGCATTCCCTGAACTCCTGAAAAATATTGTGTTTGCTTGCAAAACTTGTGCATTCCTCCAAAAAACAAAATATTCGTTCACAAAACTTTTGCTCTCTCGCATATGATTGCAGTCCCCTGGAAAATTTGACTTTGCTTGCAAAACTTTTGTGTTTACTAGCAAAATGTGTGTTCCTCTGGGAAATGTACCTTTTCTCACAAGACGTTTGCGTTTTCTCATAAACCTATTGAAGTCCCCTGAGAAACTTTACCCTTCACTCGTAAAAAACATTGCAATATAGTTTTTTCTCCCATATCATATTATTTTCATCATCATGTCCCTAAGGGGCTTCATAAATATTGACAAAATGAATAACAGTCATAATTGGGTCTCAAATTTAAGTTATTTCAGCAGCTGTGATTACCTGTGTCAGTGCTAATATTCAGTACAGCAGCACTCTTACTCATGTACTTAGATTAAATTAATCAATACATTCTCACATTCTTTTTCTCACAAATCTTTCTGTCTATTCTCCTCTCATTTCTTTTTAATTATTAGGAAAGTGGACCTTGATCACTGTTTGATCCGTCAGTCCAAAGAGAATGGACGCACTGTCCTGTGCATTGTCATGGAGAGTATTCGCACCACACGACAGTGTTCCCTCACCGTCCACGCTGGAATGCGTGGAACGACCATGAGGGTAAACAAATGCAGGTGTACCCATGGCCAAACTATATACGTGGCTGTGAAATCTGCTGTTCTCTGATGCTTTCTATTATCCCACACAGTTCCAGATTGATGACGGTCGAAATCCTAAAGGGCGAGATAAATCCATTGTTATTCCAGCCCACACGACCATAGCATTCAGTGTGCTCGAGCTTTATGTGCGTCTTGATGGACGTCTTGGTAAGCATTAAATGAATGATTAATTCAAGTAATGTACTCAAATTCTCTATCATGACTCTATCATTCTATTTACACTATACCATACAAAAGTTTGGGGTCAGAAAGATTTCTTTTAAAAATCTTCTATTCACCAATGATTCATTAAATTTGTCAAAAATGACACTAAAGACATTTATAAGAAGCCCCTAAAAGGACATGGTGGTGGAAATAGCCTATGGGATGGGAGGAAAAAATATATTTCAATGATTTTGCGTTGTCTCACAAAAATATTGCGTTCCACTAAGAAACTTTGCATTAACTCACAAAACTATGGAGCCCCTAAAGGGACTGGAGGTGGAAAAATTGTTAGATAGGAGGACAAATAATAAGTCAATGCTTTTTTGTTCTCTCACAAATGTTTTGTTCTTCCCCCGAAAAACTTTGCAAAGTTTTTGCAAGGGAACACAAAAGCATTGACAAATAATTTTTCCTGCATCTCATATTTTTTTCCTTCATATGTCCCTTTAGGGGCTCTGTACAAAAGTTTTGCACAAACTCAAAATTTCTTGGGGGAACGCAAACATTTTGCGAACGAATGCAAAGTTCCTGCAAAGTTCAAAACATTTGCGAGAGAACGCACTGACGTATCATTTTTCCTCCAATCTCATATTTTTTTCTTCACTATGTCCTTTTAGAGGCTCCATACATAATGTTACAAAATATATTTCAAATAGGCTACATGCTGTTCTTTTGAACTTTCCATTTATTGAAGAATCCTGAAAAAATGTATCACGGTTTTCACAAAAAGAGCAGCACAACTGTTTTCAACACTGATAATGTTTCTGTGGGAATTTCTGAAGGAAAAAAGTTATTCTGCTTTGCCATCACAGGAATAAATTACATTTTAAAATAGATTACAAAACAAACCAGTTATTTATATAGTAATTCAATTTCACAGTATTACTGTTTTATTGTATTTTTGATCAAATGAATGATGCCTTGGTGAGACTTTCAAAAGTATAAAAAAAAAATCTTACTGACGCCAAACTTTTGGGTGTATATCTGAGTTATATTATATATGAATCATAGATGTTTTTTAGATTTAAACATTTTCAGAAATGAGTTGATTTTCAGATTTAAGTGGAGTCTCCATCTGTTGTTTTATTTAACTAATGGCCTTTAATGTAACTTTGGTCAGACATATGTGTAGCACCAGAGTCAATGGGAGGGTTTGAGAGGGAACAGATACGTGACCAGCTCGGGGATACATTGGCCGCTTTTCCTTTGGAAGACTCAGGAGATTCCTGTCGGGAATCATCTATGGAAATCCTTTCAGAGCAGGTGATATAATTTCTGTTGTCAAATGCATCTGTAATATTTAAAAAATCTTGAAGAAATGTTCCAAATATGTCTCTTGATTTATGCTTGCCGTAGATGACAGGACATTTGAAGAGCTCACTCACTCTGATATGTACATGGACGATGTCGTGACGGACTACTACGAGAAGGCTGCCAGCATGACGGACCTGTCCACCACCTACATGCGGGATGAGAAGCACATACGTGTTAATCTGCTCAACCATAACATACCTAAAGGACCGTGCGCCCTGTGTGGCATGGGGCATCAGAAGCGTGAGACTGTCTATGGCTGCCTGGAATGCTCTTCGGGGGGACACAAATACGTCCGCCTCCACGCTGTACCATGTTTTGACCTCTGGCACAAAACCTTGAGGTGAGAAATGGTTTGGAGGAACTCCCAGGGTGATTTTCATGCAGACCTTGTGCAATATGACCACAAGATGTAAAACCATCATCTTTCATTTCAGCAACAACACAAGAATGTTCTTTGCTCAGTGTTAGTGGCACTGACATTGTAAACCAATGATTTGTAACCCAACAAATTCAAAGGGTTTGACCTCAATCTGATTATTTATTACGCGATTAGTTTAAAGGATTATATATTTTTTCCTTGTTTTGTCACAAATTCAGCTGTTTAATTGAGAGGATATTATTGTACCCGTTGCATCTTAGTTGTTAAATAATAATTAGGCCACACTTTACATTACATTCTTTACAGGCATCCTATGTTCCATATAGAATCTTTAACATCCAAGGAATCTTTCCATTGCACAAAAGGTTCTTTATAGTGGAAAAGCAGTTCTTTAGGCGGCTTTTACATGACACCATTTTTAACAACAACAAGAAAACCCCAGAAAACTTCTAATGCGTTGTGGCCATTCATTTACACCACAACAGTGTTTTGTGGGCCTGAAAACGGAACCTTTTGAAATGGGAACTTTTTTGAAAATGATACCGTTATCTTCTCTGTGTAAGCTACAAAAACACGAATTTGTGAAAACAGCAAAGCCATTTGAAGGCAAGCCTGCAACCTTAGCCGTAAAAAGCTTAACGCCTGCTAACGCTGCGGTACGCAGGGAAGGCGACAAGCCATTTTTTTAATGGATGTCAATGGAGGAGAGGCTTCATTACGCTAATAAATCGTTTTTGTGTGGAAATAGCTTATTGATCTTACACTTGGAGTTAGAGTTTACACCAAAAAAATGCTGTTTTATAAGAGAAGTCACAGATAGTTGTGACAGGTATGATTCAGTTTACGGCACTTCTGATTTATTTATATGGTATTCGCAAACAGTGATTAACTGCACAACTGAACTAAATTTAATGACGTCAAGGCTGTAATGCGATTGGTTAGCAAAGCACACGTGATCCAAGTAAGCCGTTACGCTTTTTCCAATGGTAGAGCCACAGACCGATCATCTCTAGAGAATGGTGATGTCATGCACGTGTATTATGTATTTGCAAAGTTACATCGCCAACTACTGGCCTGGCATGCATAATACAGTATTTTTAATCGTTTTCACATATCCATGTGAACGGGGATCATTTGTCACCTGTACGCATGAAACACTTCCATTAGTATTACAACGTCGTCATGTAAACGTACACTAAAATTACTGTAAAGTTCTTCACAATAATAATATAATTTTTTTTTACTGAAAGGTTCTTTAGGGACCCAAAAATGGTTCCTCTATGGCACTGCTGCAGAAACACCCTTTTGGAACATTTATTTTTAACAGTGTATGTCTCATGTATTTACATAGAAAAGGTACAATGTACTTATTGTGTTCATGTTACATTGTAAAACACTTTGACTGCTATTTCGGTGGGATACGGGTAAGGTTATGGACAGGTTTGGTGGTATAGTTAGGTTTAAGGATGGGTTAAGGTGTAAGGGAAGGGTCATAGATGTAATTACTGAAATATTTACAGATGTAACTACATGCAGGTATTTTAAAAAATATAATACAATGTAAAAAGATGTAATAACTGCATTGTATCAAATTATTCATTTAAATGTTAGTACATAGTACTTACAGATACTTAATATAAAGTGGGACCAATAATCAATATCTATACTGAAAAATTTTGAGTTTCATAATTGTAAAACAGAAAAAAAAACCCCACATAATACAGTATATTAATAATACAAACGGAAAGAGACTGATCTTAGACACAAAACCTGGTGCTAAATTATGTATTGTTTACATATTGTCAGCAATGTTCATTTATATCAGTTTTGAAATGGCACTTCTTACCCATCCAGATACAAATGGGCAAGATAAGAGATACGTTAGGGCAAAAAGCTAGAGCAGATATTAGTTTCATCACGTAAAGACCATCTGCTGTGTTTTCGAACACACTGGGTCGTCTAAATAATTCAGGCCTAGCTATCAATAAATTAGCCTGTAGATCACGTGATGGGAGAGCAGGAAGCGCATCATTGACAGTTGTCTCCTGTGAACATTACACCATTGAACTGTTTCCAGATAGTGTGTGAAGTGAGGGCAAGGATAGTGCAAGGTTACATTTGTGTGCTTATTTGACACCTGGTGGCCCTACTGGTTAGAATAGTGTAATGGATGGCGGGAAAAAATATAGGCCTACCTTAAACTGTTGATTGTATAGCACAGAATGTCAAAAGCACATATTAAAAGACCGCCTGTACTCATGTGCTGCCTGTCCATATCTGTTTACAATAATTATAATTAAAAAAAGATTTAACATTTTAAAGTGAATATTACACTATATAAATTAAAAGTTTGGGGTCGGTATGATTTCGAAAATGTTTTTAGAAGTCTCTTCTGCTCACTAAGGATGCATTTGTTTGATTAAAAATACAAGAAAAACAGAAATATTGTCAAACATTATTACAATAAAATATCCGTTTTCTGTTCATATATACGGTATTTTAAAATGTAATGTATTCTGGTGATTTCTGAAGCTGAATTTTCAGTATCAATACTCCAGTCACACAATCCTTCAGAAATCATTCTAATTTACTGATCTGGCTCAAGAAACATTTTTTATCAATGTTGAAAACTGTCTTACTAATTTTGTGGAAACTGGATAAAAGAGCAGCATTTACTTGTAATAGACATCTTAGTAACAAAAAAGTAAATTTTTATGCATCCATGCGGAACAAGAGTGAACAAAATGACACCTGTAAGACAGTTTTAGCTCAACATATGCAACTAAATTGTAAATCAAAACATTAATAAAGTTCTTTCACTGCATATGGTGCTTTGATTACCAATTAAACATAAAACAGCAGCAACTGTTAGAAGATTTTCTGAATTATGTTGCAGTTGTATTGACTTCTTGTGACAGGAATTTGACCTTACTTGCTATATTAGAGTGTGAGTGACTAAGACAGATGACATGTTTCTTTTTCACTTCTTTATTACTTACAAAAATAAGTACCAACACTCTGCATTAATGACAAAAACAGTTCATATGCAGTGGGGCCTTTTCATTTTCTATATTAAAGCTTGCATCAGAACTCTCCATTCTCACAAACAATTCCACTTCAGGATATGCAGTCAAGCTCAAACTAAATCAGAAGAGCCACATACGAACAAATAAATATAGACCTTTTTTCTTCTTTTACACTTCAAGTCAGAATTAAAGCACTTTTTGATCCTGTATTACTGGATTAGAGAGGAATATTGCAGAAATGAACCACAGAAATGTCAGTTTGGCACAACTTCTCTGCTCCACAGTTCCAGTTCAATAAGAATGTCTAATACAGCCATTGGGATTATGAATATAGCATTTAGAATCAGAAAAATGAGACCAATGCATTCCCCCTCCCCATCATCTAGCTCTGGTTTTTACTATAGTGTTAAGCTCTGTTGCTTCCACACACACACAAAAAAACAAGTATGTCAGATGCTCCAGCAAGAGGTGTGAAGCCAAAATATTCAACATTTCTATTTTACGGCTTTCAAATATAAGATGCACCCGGATCAAGGCACTTGGAGGCCAGGACTGTGTAGAGACACAAAAGAAACAAAACCGACCCTCTGAATACTGTTGCTTTCAGTGCAAGAACCATCATCATCATCATCATCATCATGTACATTAAACCTTGCTCTGAGACTAATGGGTACGATTGTTGGTTTTTAAACACAAGTCTTGACATACTAAGCTGACATAACTGAATATCATTCAAACTAAATAAATATATTATTCCTTATTAATCCAAATATAATGTAAAAAGATATATGTTAATGCTAAAACATCCCCATGCTAAGAAACTCTGAAAGCTTACTGAGAATAAAGTTCATTTTGTTTGAACTAAACATGGGAACATCAACAGTTCTGTGAGTTGGGAACTGCGCACAGTATAACCAGGAGGGGGCGATAAGACTACATTCTTGGAATGAAGCGATTCCAGCCTCACAAAAACAACTGCTAATGAGGCTTCCACCTGCTCAAATCTATTCACACCCCAGTCCAGTGTTCTGCTCCTTGAGCCATATTTGCGCTTCTAGTGTTTGGGTTAATACAGCAGGGGTTGGTTATTTGTGCAAACAAAACTGTCCGAGAACCAGCAATCCACTGTCTGTTAAAAGAATTGGGTGGAATTTTGCAACAGGCCAATATAAAGCCAAAAGTCTCTAGAAAAGAGCAGGAGGGACAGACATATAATGGTCCTGTGCTTTGGTCAATCTGATTCAGTCAGTACGACATTCCCAACACTCCTACTGTAGCAGCTTTTGGTTGAGGATCTCCCAGATCATAACTTTCCTGAAATACGGCATATGGTTCTAGAGAGAGAAAGAATAAATAGTAAATCTAATTCTGCAATAATAATACATATGTATATTTAAGTAATTGTGTGGGTGTAATAAGCAGTACCTGTCTGAATGTGAGGTTGTGTCCTCTGGAGATATAGTCAGCATATTTGCATACGAACACACCACAATCACTACCATTCTTCTGCTGAGGGATCTCCTATAAAACAACAATTAGAACTGAGCTTATAGTGCAATTTTCATTCCTGACCTAGAATGAAACACTTCTACAGCTGTCAAATTAAACTTTTGAGTATGGGTTTCATTTGAGTGAAAAAATAGTGCTAGCAAACAAACACATAAAACCAAATGCAGACTTATACATGTTGTCTGCTAACAATAACTCAGTGCTGTTTTGTTTAAATGTATTTGTTGCACCCTCTTGTGGACTGATGTGACAACATTGATTAAATATATGATCACTGAGATCTTGTTACTTTTACCGTGAAATAATATTGAATTCATTTTGTATTTTGGTCATATTTAAGTAAAAACTTTCAAATAAATTTTATCAGTCATGCTGACAGACTTGGGTGTGTTCAAACTTGTAGTTTGGTTCTTTTGGTCCAGACCACAAAAAAAAAAATGAATACATATAGTCTTGGTTCGCGTAGCATTAACACTGCCATTTTTAAGACCAAACCTAAAGTAAAATAAAAAGACAAAAAGGCTTTTATGACTTATATTTTGTGACGGAAGTTACCGAACATCCAAACCAATGCTGAGTTCAGACCTAAATGCTTGTCGTAAGTGCGTACCTACCTACATATGATGGCATTTTTACCAGCTGAGAATTCACAAAGAGCTTAGCTTATACAATATGCAAAGGAGTCAAAACAGCATCAGGAATTCTTCAATTTTACACAAATGAAGATCTGCTACAAGGAGACTGCGTTTCCGATGTCTGTACTGAACTGATAGGCAACGTAGTTCCTATGCCGTGAAGAGCCAATTCTTGAGCATTCTGTCCTTTTTAAGGTTGCATCTTGTGACCTGTTTTTGGTTTGTTTAGATGTCTTTAGGCCGTTCATATATCAATCGAACCGCACCACAGTTCGCTTGGAAGTGGACAGATTCACCTTTTCAGGGGTCACAAGTCTGCTTGTTTGGTGCGCACCAGGTTTTAAACAGCAGTGTCCACACTTTTTCAAAGGAACTGCACTAACAAAGCAATTGCACCAGTTCATTTTAATCAAACCAAACTTGCCAAGTGTGAACACACCCTTACAATCTTATAGGATTTAATGAAATGAATTAATGTTATGTAATTATACAACTGCTTACAGAAGGTCGTAAACTGCTCACGGTCCATTTTGACAAGTCCAAATCTTTTCCCTTTTTCACCTTGAACTCTTCTTTCAGATAAAGCCTAATAAACAGACGCAGTCATTAGGTTAATATAAATGTGTAAAGTCGCCTGTGAAAAACATACTATGAGCACAAACTTTAACATGGATACATTTAACCTCTTCAGCACAATTGCACAAACTCCTCATTTTAGCTGCAAAATGCTTGTCTTAAAATATAAGCAGTAAAATATAATGCTCCACAACATTGTCACTTACAGAATCAGGTTGCAGATGTCATCATGCCGTTGACCCATGGAGTCGTAAGATAGTACAGATTTTGTTTTTAAGTCAACAACCTACCGTGGAAAAATGAAACATTACACACAAATCTAAACGTCATCACTCAGACACAAATAAATAAAAGCTAATAAAATATTAAAATCAACCGTCCTGTAAAACTATTCATCAGGCACCAAACAGTGAAAGCTTGTGTCCCTTTCATTGTGCCGCAACAGACTGTTACTGTTAATATAAGGGTTTCTAACCCATGATAGTTATGGTTAATTACTCACAGCAAGGGACCAGTGAACACCCAGGTGAAGAGGGACCAGAATGATGTCATACAGGAAGAGGTCTACAGCCTTAGTCCAGCGCCGTACTGAAGCATGTCCACCGCCATGCAACTTGGGAAAGAGGAAAGTACTGAAAGAGTAGACCTTCCTGCCTCCTACTTCCTGCTCACTGCGGGACATCACGAGATTCATGTAGAAGTTGATCACCTGAGAGTGTCAAGGTTACACGTTTAATAATCAAAGGTAATGTTTCATAAGATCTTTCAGATTATGTGTATCATTATACACACAACATTATGTGTCTCAGAGGTCAGGTCTGACCTGTATTTTGATTTAGGAGTATGACAGACAAAAATTATGGAAACAACAATTATTTTCATGTTATGGGCAATAACCGATAAGTGGCTGAATAAATGAAAAATAAAACACTAAAAATGTTATAAATACATTTAAAATGTAAGTAATAATTCTAAAATTTGCTAAAGATTACATTTAACAACTTAATTTAGTGCAGTTTAATCAATTTACTACCGTTTTTAAGTTTTGGCAAACATTAGATGTCAAAAGTATTGTAAAAATTGAAGGGGAAATATGAGAACGCAGAACTAAATATCCATTATCAGCTGATAACCGTCATGTTACCAATATAAAGTGCATTCCTAATAACAGTCTTTTAAAAAATGACACTACCTCATCGTTGAGCCAGCTGCCTTCTTGCAGGGTTGCCAGATCCCTCTGTGTGATACGCAGTTTGAAAGCACTGCACAGAACCAGGTTTGGATCACTCTGAGCAAGAGCAGCACTTACTTCCTGCTGCATCTCCTGTTACATGATACAAAGACAAAAATGAGACTCAAACAAGAAAGAAGGGTGACAGTGTGAACCAATGTGACAGTGAAACAAAACTGAGAACTTGCATGCACATCATTGTTCAGTTAAGGTCTATTTTCTGATAAGGCATTTACTCCAGAAAAAAAGGGTTTACACTTCAGATATTGTAATATCCCTGTTTATATGGCACTCAAAGCTACCCAAGCAAAGAAGTCATTCTTTTTCTTTCCCCCACAATTCTCTTATCAGAGATGTTCGCTTTTGTAATTTATTGTCAGCAATTTATCGTGCATTAATGAAATGAGACCAGAAATTTCATTTAATTCATTAACGGGTTAGTTCACCCAAAATAGAAATTCCTAACATTAATTGAAAGCAACGAGAATACGTTTTTTGGCCAAAAATAGAAAAATATAACGACCATTAAGAAATTTCTTCTCATCCATGTCAGTCACTGATGCTGTTCACGTGAGCACCACAATACATGCGTGTGATGCTGACACAGGAGTCGGCCAGTACTGAGCCAGCTTTCTGACACAGAACCCGGAAGCGCTGCACTGTTTACAATGTGAACAGAAGAAAAGAAATTGTTGAATAAAGTCATTATTTTTGTTTCATTTTTTGCGCACAAAAAGTATTCTCGTTGCTTCCACTGTACACTGTAGTCACATGGACTATTTCAACAATGTTTTTACTACCTTTCTGGGCCTTGAAAGTGGTAATAACATTGCAGTCTATCAGGGGTCAGAAAGCTCTCGGATTTCATCAAAAATATATTTTTTGGTCTGAAGATGAATAAAGGTCTTATGGGTTTGGAAAGACATGAAGGCGAGTAATTAATGACAGAAATGTCCTTTTTGGGTGAACTAACCCTTTACTTGCAATTAACTGCAAATTTAAGTTAAAAGTCATGACACTGCTACATTCACTCATATGTAAACTGATTAATGCTACTTTCTAAAGGCTTGATTTAAAAAAAGATATAATATATATATATAAATATTCTATTTACTATCATAAATAGCACCCAAAAATACTTTTGCTTGTACATGCACAGATTAAAAATAATCATTCTGTTACAATGGATATTTTAGATTTTTTTTAACTAGAATGTATAGCAATCAGGTTAACACATTTGTGAGACATTATTAATCAGAATTTCACCAAATTATAATTAACACAGAGATATTTTTACGCATGTTCATAATATTTCTTGAACGCTTAATTTAAAAAAAAAAAAAAATCAACAATCGGATAGAGAGGTATAACAAGAATTATAAAGGGCAGGATTTTCTTTTAAGACACTAACCTTGGTTAGTCTGGGAAACTCCTCCTCACTGCGCCTCACTGAATCTGTAATCAGTTCAGATCGGGATGGTAGCAAGGGTCCTGCAGCGGTGTCTTTCTCCTTAAGATTCAACCTGGCTTCAACCTCAGCTGACAGATCCACATCTACAGGCTAGAGAATTGGTGAGGAAAACAGAACTACACTTATAAAATGGACTGTACGCCGACATTACGCCACATTGCTTTGAAATGTGATCAAATTACAACTACATAACACTGTTTTCAAAAACATCATAAATCTCCAGATTTCATTTGTAGACAGCAACACTTGCATGACATGAATAAGACACTGAAATAATTTATCTTCCAATCATTCCAAAAAAAAAAAAAAAAAAAAAAAACAGCACCAAGAATTCAGCTTGATTTTTAGTTTTTACATTCAGGGGTAGAAATTCTATAAACAGCTTAAATATTCAATCACTACATGTGGGCTGCAATGAAACACCCCTTTCTGCTGATTGGTCAACCAAACATCAACAGAATCATAATCATTCGCTGCTTTAAGAATCTGTACATCTGTAGCAGAGGATGACTATTTTTCTGTTGTGTGGAACTGCGGAACAACTGATGACTGCATGTTGACCAATCAGCAGAAAGGGGTGTTTCATTCCAGTCCACACGCAGAGATAGATTATTCATCCTGTTTATTAATTTTCTACTTTTAAACAAAAAAAGGCACCATTTCCAATTTTTTTTGCTTTCAATATTAAATAAAAAACAAATAAATCAGAAGATACAAGGATTCACTTACTGTTTTTCTTACGGTTTGATTATCCAACACTCGTTGCTTGACATCACTTCCTGGTGTGCTTCCATTAACATCTTTTGTTCTATAGCAGATTTAAGAATTAAAGAAATTTGAATCAATAAATGTAGACATGCATTTATTAATCAATAATGTTTATGCAACATGTTAAAGTGTTACCTGTCTTTAGTCTGCATCAGTGATACTGGCTCCCGCCACACAGACATGTTAGGGAGGGCTGAAGGCAAACAGAAAATTTGATTTGATTGTAAAAAAATATAATGGAAAGACTTCATTAAAAGGTTAAAACCGTTTCATAGAGTTAAAGGAAAACAGCACAGAAGAAAAGCAGTTAATTAGGGTAATGTTATCATTAGGGATGGGAATTGATAAGAATTTAATGATTCCGATTCCATTATCGATATTGCTTATCGATTCTCATTGGGTGACATAAGTACAAATTGTTTGTTTGTATTAACTCGCTTTAATATCTGATCAGAAGACACAGCACAGAGTATTATTGGTGTGAACCTACACTGGTCTCACGGTTCGATTACGATTATCATGTCATCGATTCACTTCAATTCGATATGCATTACATGCACTGCATCATCAATTTTCAATTTTACTTCAAAAGTGGTGTATGTGTGCGTGCGTGTTCGCCTGTTCGGGAAGTCGAAGTGACAGAAACAGTGACATTCCAGTTTAAGTTTCATGGGACTAAAGTCTGTTTATGCCATTAAGAAAATTAAAATTCTGTCAAATCAATTTTGTTTTAAAGAAATGTTCAAAAGCAGCGCTCATTCATCAGTGTATAATGTTACAACGCCTTGCTGTGTGGCCAAATAATTCTGCATATTGGAGGTAGTTCCCCCCTTTGACGAAATGGAAATTTTACACGTGTTGCAAGCTGTAAAAAATAGGGTTGCAAGCTATTTTTTACAGTCTATGGTTGCAAGTGACCGTATTGTTATGAGGCGCCGTCATACTCTCATTGAGTATGTGCGCGAGTTTGTGTGTGTGTGTGCTTGCGTCTCATATGAGTGCGCGAGTTTGTGTGTGTGTGCGCTCGCGTCTCATATGAGCATGTGCGTGGAGAGTTTGTGTGTGCGTGCGCGTCTCATATGAGCATGTGCCTGGAGAGTTCCGCCCATCTCGTGTGTGTAGAGTTTGCGTGTAGCTACAGTATGTGCGTGAGTGACTTTAGGTGTGTCGTTGTGCATTTCATATGTATTTGTTTGAGCATTCAGCAGTAGGCTACATGTATGTTTGACTACGTAGTATGCGTGCGCAAGTGTTTCATATATCCTATGTGTGCGTGAATGAAGTTTGATTTAAGCTCTAGACGGCACCTCATATATTGTCGTCTTTTCGCGTGAAATATAACCAAACTTTAGAGCACTTCTGCCTCGATGCCATGTTTGCTGCGTTCTGAACCAAAACAACGCAGTGCGTGTGTGACGTCATGACACATTTGCAACGAGCGGAACCGATAAGCAGAATCGATAAGCAGGCATACTAACGGTTCCAAGGAATCGATTCACTGGGCACCGGTTCTGAAGAAGAACCGGTTCTCGATTCCCATCCCTAGTTATCATCAACACTCATTTGGGATGGGGCTCATACTGCTGGGTGTATATTAGCTCTTAATTAAGCTCACCTCTTACTGGAGCAGGTCTGCTCACGTCAGTAGTGCAACTGAGGGGTGTGTGCCCATTAGCCTTGTGTCCATCAAGAGGGAAATTTGAGCTAAAAGATTTTAATAAACATAGCGTTAATTTTCTCCAGCACAGCTACAATGATTTCAAAAGTGTTCTAAGGGCTTACATTGGAGGCTTCATCCGTCCAAATGGTAATGGTTTGCTCTTTGAGTATTTCTCCCGAAGCCATCTCTACTAGCTTCCTGTAATGCACTCGATCGCTCTCTCTCAATGCCTACTCGAAATAGAAAAGCTAAGGAAATCAAAGACATCGACGCACCAAGCTTCCCAGGACATCAAGATTGAGTATTCCTACCTCCTCCACGGTCAGGCAAGATTTGTGTGTGCGGCTCGGGTGCTCCATCTCAGGCGGTCTTGTGCTCAGCCCATGGGTGGTGCAAGACGGCAATAGCTTCAGGGATCTGCGCATCTCCCTGCCTCTGTCCTGGCTTCCCTTGTACAGCATTGCTCCACTGCTCAAGGAGATAAATACAGAACATATAAAGGACAAATCATTTTAGTATCGTCAACCTCATAGAATATGGTTTACAGTTACAAAGCAGAAGCATGTATCTCTCAAGCCTTGTTTTGATACTTCTGTTAGCGCATGGTAGGTATGGTTCATCTTTCATGAATGTTTCTTATTGTTTGCATAATGCATGTTTATTCATAATTGCTGAGTGTTTATTGTTTGGCTGAATTACACCCATATTCTGTACATCATAGGATATGGGAATATTTAGAAAAGAAAAAGATCATATGTGGCTCTTTTTATATGAATAGAAGTTTTTAATCCCCTCTTTAATCATGTAAAAATTATAAACCATTACAACTGGACATTCATTAAAACAGTGGCAGATGATAAAAACAAAATTTGAGAAGACAAAAAAAAAAAATTCAAATTGATAAACACTTCAAAAATGGACTAAATGATACTTACTCAGGTTTACGTAACGCCTGGACATTGTGGTGGACATTGGTTGCTGTCCTTTCTTTATTTCTAAGTCCCATTTCAATCGGTTTATCTAAATAGAGATTGAAATCATTACAAAACTGACAGACTGTACGCAAGTATGAAATATGCCACCGTTTAAATGTTTGAGGACAGTATGATTTTATTAATTAATTTTAAAGAAACTGTGATAAAAAAAATGTTCAGGATGCTTCTATGTATAGAAAATTTCACAGATAACAGAGACATGCTGGTAAGGCCACACTCACCCATTCCGTCAATCTCAATCCATGAACTCAGGCTGTTGCTGTATATGTCGTCAATACCCATAAAGGCAACCCTGCCAACCTGAGTCACCAACAAGCACAAAAAACAAGACAATGAGCAGAATTCATGCAACCTAGGTTGTACAAACAATGCATGTTTTTGCAAGAGCTTAGTAGTGATTATACAAACATACCTGCGTAAAGCCTTTCTGCTTTTCATGTTCGTCCTTCCTGTGGTGTCTCGAACGGAACAGCCCAGCAATCCCTGCAAAAGTCTTCTTGACAACCCGTATGATCACATCTGTTGATAGAGACAATGATATATTTTGGGGGGAAAATCTTGATAGAAGGTTAGTGAGAAGTTTCATTAGGCACTGTTGTTTACATGGAATATATGGTCTAAATATTTACCATGTCTAGCTCTTTTGACCTCTGGATATTCTGCCACACCATCAGCAGAGTACACACTGAAACCCAGAAGAACACTTTCAAGTCAGTAAAGTGAAAAAACCTTTAAAATAATATGGACCATTAAAAATAAAAATCACTAAGCTTCAGAACCACTAGCAAACATACAATATCCTTGGCCTTGGTAAAGAACATACACTTTTATTCATATAGATCACCAAAATAAAGACTAACATAAAGACAAAATAAAAATTATCTACACGGTTCATTAAATGACAACCAAACCTGTAAATTTAATAAGAGCAATTACGACAAACAGTCCAACAATTAAGTTGTTTGCTGTGAAAAGATTGTCTATTGATGAATTGTTTACATTGGACTGATTCCTGCCCCTAAAGACAAATGCTAATACTACACTGACTACTATTGTTCATGTAAATGAACAAGACACAAACTAACAACAGCCAGAACTAAGCAAGCTAACTGCGTGTTACCAAAAATAGAAAACAATACAAATTCGGTTCATTCAGAAATGAGGAATACAAAAGACTAATACTACACCTTTGATAGTTGCGTTTGGCGGGCCTGCTGTTCTCCTGCCGCTGAGTGTCTGTGCCCGCGGCTCTTGCTATACCGTTACCGTGCTCACTAGGCCAGGCTGCGGATTTCTCACCAGAAAAGGGCACGAACAGCGACGATAATCCGTCAACTATCCATTCATACATCACAAACCACCACGATGAATAAGACTCTGTTTCGTTTGTTAGTGCCAGGTCTCTATACTAAAAGATTTTCGAAACAAGAAACGGACCCACTCGTGTTTCAATAGCCTTCCGTAGCAGTTACGATTACTGCGTCACTGATTTGTCAACTGCGGGGCCCTCCCACTATCCACTAATATTGACGTTCCATCACAAACGAAACGATGTTTTATTAAAACCGGCACATCATTTAATTAATATTTTTTTAATACGTATATTCCTTGAATGTTTGATTAAATAACTGATAAGCGATTAAGCTAAGCTGTACTGCTAAACAACATTAGGCGGGGCCAGAGCCGTTAAATATGACGGCTCTGGGCGGGACAGGAATGTAACCAATCAGATGCGACAATGCGCATCACGTGTCTCAAAGCGGAAGAAAAATTTCTAGTGGGTGTGCTTGCTTTTACCTGTTAAATGTTCTAACTCTGTGAAACCTTAGGCTTGTTTGAGATGAGTAAAATCTGCGCAGAACCGATCACCGGTGATCAGCGCGTAATGCATGCCGGTTAGAAATGTGTCCGAGAGCGGTCCGCCTTGCTCTGATGTCATGCTGACGTGTGTCAAAAAGCTCTCGCGAGCGCAAGCCGCACGTGCCGGATTCTGCAGTCGCGCGCAGTTGCTCTCCACCGACTGCGCTGATCAAAAGCATGATGGGAAACGACTTGCTGACGACACAGCTTAATGCTCATTGGTTTAAACAACCGTGATGTATTGTTCTCTATTAAAATGTTTGATTTTTAAACTCGGATATCATGTTTTATGTGTATATGTTATGTGTGAATATTCCCAAACTCTCGGACAGTGCGATCTCTATGGGTTATGCAATGTCATTTTATTATATAAAAAACACATAGCCTATGACTGTATTAAGGAACAAATGATTGATAAACACTCATTTCGAATGGAATTAAATAACAAGTACTTTGGGTGTCTTGTTCATTATATTTATTTTCATATAAAAGCAACAGAACTTAAATTACATCCAGTTTATTAGCAACACTGTGCACGAGCGTGAATCCCGTGAATCCCGCGATATCCGCCTTTGATCTCACAGGTGTCTGACCCACTGCGAGAAGAGAGATCTGTCCGTCTTGCCTGTGCTTTTTTCACTCCTCCTCTCACTGCAGCCGCCTACTCTCGCCTACATTTCAGGCGAGGCGAGGCGCATCTCAAACAAGCCTCTTTACAGCAGAGGTGTGTGTGTGTGTGTGTGTGTGTGTGTGTGTAGTATTTTAAAAAGTATCATTACTTGACATGACACCCTCAATATTTAGTGCGTTACAACAAGTAACGTTAACCCTAGTATGACTACAATGCAAAGACAGGAACTGGTTTGTATGGCAGAACAGCCACCACGACAACTACATACCAGTGACTTATTTTTTTTTATTAAACGGAGTAACACAATTGAAGCTCTTTTAAAATATCACTGTAATAATGTTTAATGAATCCATCATTTATTATAACAAAAGTAAAATCACACTAAATCCCTAGGAAAAACAAAATGTCAGCTGTATTGAATATTGTAGATTAAATATAAAAAAACATTCATGTCAATGTGTGATCTGTCTCTGAAGATGCCAATTGCCAATTTGGCTGGAAAAAGGAAAGGCGAAATAAGATATTAAACTGTCTTATATCTTCGGGAAAAGAATTATAATATAATAATATAAATTATTATTTATATTATTATATTATAATTTCCCCCCGAAGATATAAGACAGTTTAATATCTTATTTCGCTGTCTTATATCTCTCTTTAAAGAGAAAGGGGTATTACTTTATGTTTACCTCAGAGACCAAGTGGAGTCCTGAAGTTTACAGCATCAATTCCCATTCTTCAAGGCAAAACAAGTTAACATAAGTAGCTATATTAGGCCTATATGATTCAAAACAACTGACAAGTGAATGTTTTAAACCAAAAGTACCACAAAACACCATAACGAGGCAATTTTTTTTAAAATGATGTAGTGATTCTTATGTTTCTGGCCAAAAAATTTGTACTGTACATTCAGTATGTGAAACATCGCACTGCAAGACCCCATAGGCTATATGTATGCAAAACATATGTAAACAACACCAGGTTTTGTAAATGATAAAGTGGAGTTAAGGTCCTGCAGGGGCCAGTTGCATAAACATGGTCACTATATGTTAAGAACTAGTCTTAAGTTAAGAACTAGTCTGACCAACTAACAGTTAGCTATAAGGAGAAATCAAGTCTTCTTTTTCTGATTCAAATTAGACCGATATAGTTTTATGTAGCTGACTTTACTATATGACCAGTCTTAAAGAAAAAAAATAGATAACATACTTATACGACTAGTCTAAGCAGTTAATGAAACCGGCCAACCGGCTTATAAAGTATAGAGACAAAACTTACAAGCAACTGCTCCCAAAGAATTTCTAATTTCTAAGTTCCATTTTTAAATTTATTTTATTATTATTTATTGATATTGTTACACTGTTGACTCTTATGTGTTTAAAGGAGGCAGAGTTACAGGACCAATCACATGCTGCATTGTTGGCTGATAAGTCCCGCCTTGTCCTGCTGACATCATAGAGGGCCAAACAGAGTAGCCAATTGGAGGGAGAGGTGGTCCATGGGAGCCATAGTGATGATGATGATGGACAGCCCCTCCACTCGCTGTTGAATGATGTTCCTGAACAACATCAAATTAGCATTGTAACTTAATACTACATTGTGAAATGAACACATATCAACTGTATATTGAACACAACGTTCTCTGATGTTTACCTGCCCTGAATGTGAGGCTGTGTGATTTGTGTTTCCTCCTGGGGACACGGCCATTGGTGGAAGAGCCTTCAGCATCATATTGTGCATGATGATCTGGTGCATCTGAGCATTCTGCATTAGCATCAACTCCACCATATCTGTTGTCATGAGAATAATGAAGTGATGCACTCTTGGCCTATAGCTTAAATCTTGAACTGTGGTTTAAATTCCATTTATTTCTTTAGTTCTTATACAGATTATTGATTTTTCAGGCATGCAACTTGAAAACTACTGTTCAAAAGTTTGGGTTCAGTAAACATTTTTAAACTTTTCTGTTCACCAAGACTGCATTTATTTGATCACAAGTCAAAAGCAGCAATTTTGTGAAAAATTATAAAAATTTCAAATAACTGAAATAACTAGTCTTTTTTTCATAATGGCAAACTCATTTTCTGTGGAAATTACTCCAGTTTTCAGTCACATGAAATCATTGTGATATGCTGTTTTTGTGCAAGAAACATTAGTTGAAAATATTTGCGCTGCCTAATGACATTGAAAGTATGGAAGAGCTTTCAGGGTTCTTTGATAAACAGAACTTTGAAGAAAAGAGATCTTTTTAAATTCTGACCCCAAAATTTTGTATTTGTTAAAGAATAATCTGAAGCACAATACACTTTCTCACTTATAAGTTGCTTTTTGTTGGGAAGTACCTGTAAGCAAGTTTAAATGTACTGTAGTCACTATTACTTACTTTACTTATTTTTACTTATTTACTTTTTGGCTTAGTACATTTACATTTTTTAATTTAGCAGATGCGTTTATCCAAAGTGACTTACAAATAAGTATACAATAACTTTTGCTATAGTATACAATGCTACAAGGTTTAGTATACAATAACTGTTGTTTTTTTCTGTATTTGATGTATCTATCTGTATATACCTTCTTTGATACTTCCTGATCTGTAAGGAAAGGTTTGTGGGGGAGGGATTTGTGCTATGAGAGGCTGTTGCTGTGGTAACTGTTGGATAATGGTGGCTGGCTGTTGAGGAACCTTGTGGAAGGACAAATATAAGTTATTAGAGGAGGGCCAGCAATATATAATTGTTATAGACACATATACAAGGTATTTAAATGAACTGGAATAGTAAATGTAGATATTCGGTGCAGGATCGGGCCAGTGTTAGGTGCTTGAAAGATAATTTAACAGCTGAAGGATAAGAAAACTTTACATACAGTGTGTTGAATGATTCGAGGGGGCTGAGGGACTAGAGGAGGCAGGGGAGCAGGTGCACTTTGGTGGACATGGATGGGGGGTACAGGCTGGAGTGGCCCAAGAAGAGGTTCATAATGATATTGCTTATGAGATCCACCCCATGTGTGTGGCCTTCCCAGGTCCTCCATCATATGTTGTTCCTATTACATACACATAAACATACCCAAATGTGCACATATATTTGTGATTTAAGTGCTAAAAAGTTTCTATTTACATGACACTTTGTTCAAGATGAGAGGCTGCTTACTGCAGAGCCAATGTGTGGAGCTTTACTTTCAGCTCCCCATCTCTGGACGTAATGGGTGGAGCTTGAATGTCCAGCCACACCCTTCCCTAAGCTTACCCTATACCCAAATCTATTTAGGTTAAGCTCCACCCATTAGGCCCACACTACTTCAAGATTGTCTTTGTTTTAATCATCTTGATAAGTTTAACAGAAACTCTTTCTATAGTGTGAAGAGTAATACTTTTAGTATCATTTCTGTGAAACACTATACCCTCAGTCTCTGTAGGAGATTTGTCTTCCGTCTCAGAGCGCTGTGTAATGCATCTGCCTGACCATCATAACTTCCTGCGGCATCAAAAAACAAGGAATTATTCATATCTGTTGTATTCTGTATTTCCAACATCCTCATCTGCTTTAGTTTTTATTCCTTTATAGATTTTATTTAAGCTGATTTAGGCTTAAACCACTGAGATAATTACTACAAAACAGGTATTCTGTCTAGAAAAGGGCTGGGCGATACGGACAAAAATATTATGATATTTTTTTCCATATCATACGATAGGCTATCTATATTTATCACAATTAATGGGGAAGTGTTGTGGCAAAACTTCTGTTAAACACCATCACTGCGTAAGAGACACTCAGAGTCAAATTAATAAAAAGAGAAATGTTTATTCTTGCAAGAAGGCCCAGTCGCCATCACAGCCGTTACATTCTGTGAAGTGAGTGGCGCGCACCAGGAAGACATGAGACAGCTTTTATACTCTTTTCAAGGTTCCTTCTCACTCGCTGTACTTTTCCACCCAGATAAGGCCCCCACTTCTGTTCAGTTTCTACTTAATAACACAAACTGGTACTGGAATAAACCAGCCAAATCTGACCATTCCTAAGGTCGAGATGTCCTGTCCCATATATTCCTGAAACGTCACGCACAAGCACGTACACACATATACTTTTACACATTGAATAGATTAGGAATAAATGACTATTAAAATTTTTCCACAACAATCTCCCCACTTTTTATCATTCTGATTACCCATAATCACAATAATAAACAAAAAGACAAATTTTAAGTCATATCATCACACTACTCTTCATCTCTGTTTTCACATAACTGATCACTCTTCTTAAACATTTGTGAAAATAACATTTTGAAAAGAAAAAGCTTAGGCTGTTTTTGTAAGGATAGTCCCTTAAGTATTAGCAAGCAGATAAAGAATTCAACTAAAGCCGGGCTAGATAAACAATCACTGTTGTTGTACCCCAAGCATAGCTTGACCCTCAGTCACCTTAGTTAAATAAGAAATAGTGTACAGACTAGTTAGAAAAACAACAAATCATCAATCCACAGTGGTTACATCAAAATGTAAAGTATAAGAAAAGTATAATAAAACCCTTCATTTCAAAACCCTCTCCTTGTACCTTATCACATAGCGGATAAGCACAGCTTTTAACCATCTGTTCATAACAAAAACATTCATAGGAAGAAGAAAAAGAAAAGAAAAACAAACACCAAATGTCTAACACATGTCACTGTAGCTTCCACTACTAGAATCATCATCATCACATTTCTTGTCATTGTCATCATCATTTGGATAAAACTGTCATTTTTACCAATTTAACTGAGCTGGAAACACACAATATTGACAATCCTACCCCCGAAACCCCAAAGAGTAATCAAACAATCCATTCATTTTCCTAAAATACTTTCTAATTAATCAGTGACCAATCAAATCTCGTTGGCGTTTTTAAGGTGAGATGTTTGGACGGTGGTGTTGCAATCTCCATCCTTGCAACCTTGTTTGTGGAGTGGACCATAGCCTCTGTCACCTGTGAATGGAGATCTTAAGTGTTTTGTTAGTGCTGCTGGTCGTCCTTCTGGTGTGACCTGTGGAATTTTCACATGTCAACAACACAATATTTATACATTTTGGAACAGAATCAGTTCTGTTAGCTGCAATCCAATCTGACATTCTGTGAAAGGAAAATTTTAAGTTATGCTCTGCTCCATTCTCTGGAAAGAAAACAAAATGTCGAGGTTATTTTCAGATAGTAAAACTACACGTAGTTTCTTTTGTCTACTGTTCTCCCGGGCCCTTCGATACCCTGGCGTTTCCTGTTGAAACAAGTCCTGCAAATACATTTACAGAAAGCAAATTTTGTTTGGGACGGCCTTTTACCCAATTAGACCCAGTGTCCTCCCAACATATATTGTCCCTCCTTTAGATTGTTGTGGAAAAATTTTAATAGTCATTTATTCCTAATCTATTCAATGTGTAAAAGTATATGTGTGTACGTGCTTGTGCGTGACGTTTCAGGAATATATGGGACAGGACATCTCGACCTTAGGAATGGTCAGATTTGGCTGGTTTATTCCAGTACCAGTTTGTGTTATTAAGTAGAAACTGAACAGAAGTGGGGCCTTATCTGGGTGGAAAAGTACAGCGAGTGAGAAGGAACCTTGAAAAAGATATAAAAGCTGTCTCATGTCTTCCTGGTGCGCGCCACTCACTTCACAGAATGTAACGGCTGTGATGGCGACTGGGCCTTCTTGCAAGAATAAACATTTCTCTTTTTATTAATTTGACTCTGAGTGTCTCTTACGCAGTGATGGTGTTTAACAGAAGTTTTGCCACAACAATTGGTGTCAAAGAAGTGGGATTCCTTGGCAGTGCCTCCTGGACCTGAGAGCGGACGGTGTTTGGCCACCTGGACTGAGCAGTTCCAGCTCTACCTCGTAAGTTTCAGAGAGAGGGGCCGACCGCTATCAGGGCCAGGAGAAGCTCCACTGGAATCAGATGAAAACGAACCCGTGGCAACTCAAGACATCTCTGGTAAGAGACGGCTAAAATATTTTTCTTATGGGCTAAAATATTTTTCAATTTGTGGAAAAAAAAACAAAAAAACATAGTGGCTGTGTCTGTTCGTTTCTGTGGCGTAAGTCAAGAGTACTGAGGCAATAGGGGCTAACTGTGCGAAGTGCGTTTTGCAAAACAAGTCAAAAGGTGACGGTTTTGTAAAATCAGGGGATCTTCGTACAGCAGCGTATTGGGGTCAATTGAGACTTACGGGCGGGTCAGGGTTAATACAGTGGGGCTAACTGCGTGAGGTGCGTTTTGCAAAACAAGTCAGAAGGTGACAGTTTTGCAAAATCAGGGGATCTTCACGTAGCAGGCTACTGGGAGTTAATCGATCTGCAAGGAGCACTGAGTGCGCCCTCTCTGATCTGGGGTGACGGGATCAGATCTGGTGGAGACGTCCATCAGATTATTAGACGCAGCGTCGAACGGAAAATCCACAGAGTAACAGAAACAGCCACTATGGGAAAATCTCAGGGTAAGCATGCCAAATTTGATACACCGGTTTTCTGTAGAATTAGGAAAAGTATGGGGGGAAAATATATGTTAGATATTGGGGAAAAAAAACTGATAAAATCTGTAAAAAAAATCTGTAAAATCTGAAAAAACTATTGATAAAATACCGTGATTTCCCCAGGGAGGGAGCACTGAAAACAACTAGACTAAGAGTGTGCGAGAATCAGTTGAACAGGGCAACGGGACATAAGGTTGGTGTGTGAGATATGTTTGTGTGGGGATTGTGCAAACAATCATGTACTGGTTAGATAATGAAGGAACTGGCATGTTTGAGAAAAGAAAGGAGAGGATACAGAAAGAAATGGCATGTAGGGGAAGATTGAGAAGAAATATAGTAGAAAACTATATGTGATGAAAATAAAATGTCTGACAGAATTTATGGAAGTCAAATTAACTGTTTAATTGGTATGAAAATACAGTTTTAGAATAAAATAAGGCATTGTATGATTGACAGGAATTAACATGACATGAATGTTTTAAGCAGTATGGGGAACAATTCAATATTTATTATGGTAAAATAAAGATTGAAATTAGGTTTAGTTTTAGTTTGACAAACATTGTTTTTGAACCTAAGGGGTCTATAATGGGGTAGCATATCCTGGTGTTTATGATTGCAGACAATGTCTGTATTTAATATCTGAGGAGTGACTGAGGGTTCGATCAAGGTCGAGAGTACAGGAGCAGTCTTCTCATTCAGCCCGGCTTTTTGGATGTTAGATATGCACTTGTTCTGTAATCAGTGTTGATGATAATAGCAAATTAGTAAAATGTAAAGACAGCTTAGTCCAAAGATTCTAGAAATCAATAATGTATAATGTCGGATATTTTGTTGATATTAAGTCGTTGAAGCGAAAGATATTGAAAACAAATTAGAATATAATGAGCATTTCCATGCAGCTTATGAAAATTAATGTTGTGCCAATAATAATGATGTTGTATCTGGCACTGGTGGACTGTAAAAGAATACAGAGAACTGCTTATCAGTAGCTCTGTTTGCATTCCTGAATGGAACACACTGGGTGTGCAGTAAGTTAGAGCAGACTGAGAGTGTTTAAATTGTGGTCAGCAGAACCATTTAACATTTAACATGTAAATACCCACTAAGAAAGTGTTTGAAAATGTGATAGTGACACATTTCTGGTAATAATGTGGGTTTGAAAGTAGATCAGTGTTTAAGGGAAGACAATATTAACATTTTCGTCTGAGAAAGAATAAGAGAAAAAAACAAGGTCAAAAGATTGAATTCTTATAAGTGAATTGATGAATAAAATTGGATGTAAAATTATGGATAATGACAACAAATGTGAGTTGCAGAAAGGAAAAAGTAACTAAAAGGATGATTGTGTTTTAATTAAACATTTTAAAAAGGGTTTAGATTATATAGAACTAGAATAATTAATTAAGATCAAATAAGCAGAGGCAGTAGGCTACTGAATTAACAGTTCCTAAAATGTAAAATGTAAAAGGCATCTGATTAAACAAACAGCTTGAAAACTGTTGACCATGAAAGAACTAGAAGCTGATGTTTTGCTTTCAAAAGATAAGTTTGTTATTGGCTGTAATGAAACAGGTTGCTTATCTGAATCTGATGTCTGCTGTGGCTGTAAACGGCCAGTACGACAGACACATTTGAGTGGAAATTTGTAATGTCTAAATAAAGACAACTATAAAATTATGTTTATTTGGAAACAAATGTCATTTCTGGCAAAGATGCCTTAAGCTGGGATAGTTAAAAGATGATAGATAAAGTTTAATGATTTTGTTGAAGTTAGAAGTTTATGAGAGAACAGTGTACCAATCCTGAGTGCCTCAGAGTCTCTCTCAGTCAATCTCAGCTAACAGGCTGTTATCTGACCCTGTGTCACAAGTAATAATAAGCTATTTATAATAAAAGCACAGTGTTTCAGTTGAAAAATCAGACACAGAGATGTTAAAAGAAATCATTGCCATTCATAGAGCAATTTGTATTTGTGAATGTTTTAAATGTAAAACTGAATGACTTTAAAGAAGTCTTTAAAATAATAATACAGATCTTAAATGATAGAAATAACATTTTTGATTATTTTATTTTAGGACCAGTAACTTCTTTGTCTTATCTTAAGTCTCCACCATTGAAACAGGCCCGATGGCTACAGCTACAGATGTACAGTAACAGTACACTGAATGTATGGTTGTGAACTAAATTCACTGAGGATAATCTAAGTAGCTAGGTTGATGATTTTAAGGTGGTTAATGGATTTTAGTGATTAAATACTGCTGTTATTAACCTGTCTCCCTGTGTAAACACTATTAGGCAATCAGAATGGCTCTGGTGACTCTTGAACGTACCTTTCCTAAAGCTCCAGAAAACAGCTGAGTTCTGTTAAAGAAAACTGATTGTGTGATGGGAGAGAGAGGTCACCAGTTTGTAAGCGGTACCAGTGTGTACGATGGCTACTCAATGACGGGATGATTCTCCTGGCCAGGGGACAGCCTAACGCAGGGGGTCACGGACATTGGGCACCTCAGGACGGGGGTGTGGTACATGCAAGAAAGGTAGTGAGAGTTGAGCGCTGACTACTGGAGGCCACTGGGGTCAGCAGAGCATTGAGAGGTGAGATGCGCTGTGACGAGTTGCGGCAGTCTGACCCAAGAGAATGTGAGTTCCTCTATACCACTTGCCAGAAGAAACCGCATAATCGTACGCTTGTTTTTCATTGTGACAAGTGTCTGCAATTAAGCCAGGGGGACAACACCCTGAAGAGAAAATTATAGATAAAGAGCTATGGGGGAGTTCAAGAGCCACCTGAAACATGAGGGGATTGCCATTATTTGTGATGGGAGGCAGGAACAAAACTTTTTATGTATTGGCTGCCTCATGGGCAAGAATAAGAAAATTTATAGAAGTGTTGATTTTGAACTAATATGTTTTAACTCCTGAAGGTCGTTTGACATGGTGGGTGGCTAAAGATGAAGACAGCTTTTGATTTAAGAAAAGTCTGGATAACAAAATTTAATGGTAAAAGGTTAGTGATGAATTTAATATTACATTCTGTCTAAAATATACTCATAGAAGGCGTTGAAAATATTATTTGTTTATAGTGAGAGAGAGACTTCTCGAGTGGAGGAAGGCATGGTAAACTGTGTCTGTCTTTCTGTTGTCGGCCTGCTAGAGCAAGCTGAAGCAAAATAATGATAAGGAAAATTAAACAAAGCAACCCAGCAGACTGAAAATCTAATGAATAATGAACAGAAATGCTTTGGAACTGGTTAAGAGACCATGTAAAATTAGGTAAAAGCTACAGAAAATGTGAAGTTTAAAATCTTAAAATTTAAATCTTTTTAGCAATAATATAAAGAAAGGCGAACATTGAGAATGAGTAGTTAAGAGATGTGTGTCTAGTATGTGTGTGTGATGGTGACAGCACTTTATGTCTTGTATGTATTAGTCTGGGGTACTAA
This sequence comes from Chrosomus eos, assembly GCA_036326025.1. NCBI lineage: Eukaryota > Metazoa > Chordata > Actinopteri > Cypriniformes > Leuciscidae > Chrosomus > Chrosomus eos. The sequence continues at coordinate 10,394,576 of CM070828.1, read as the reverse complement.
TATTCCGCCTGAATAGTGAGTATATTGTTTCATCATTACAGATGGGTTGAGGCAAATGACAAATTTTAAAGAAGGCGATAATTGTGAGTGGATCCGATGAAAAGATGATACAGAACATAGGACGAGCTTTAAATTGATTGGTCATCAAGCTCTGTCTGGTATTAATTACTTTAGTCTTTTATGATGTTGATTTGCATTACGTTCTGGATCAGTTTAAGTATTTGTGTAAATTGGAATTGTGGAGTTGTAGATCACCATCTGGCATGGCCTGAGATAAATGAAAATGTTATAGATTTGATGGCAACAACAAAGTGACATATTGGCTAAGTCAAACATGAAATTATCAAAAGAGCCCTAAAAATGTAGGATTATTGTGGGCAGAAGGATGAGAATGTTATTTGACTGACAAGTGACCAAGTCTGTACAGCACGACCTGACTTGATAGAAACAATTGATGACTTTGAAAATGCTTGTAGATGACTGAATTAAGAGACCAAACAACAGGCCTGAAAAGCAGGATAAGCTGTGAGACCAAGGGCCGTTGCCCTTCAAATACTTCGATGAGCAGATGAGATTGTGGCTTTAAGTGAAGAATGTAATATTTTTGTTTCAGAGACAGCAAAATATGTAAACAACGTTTGGGTTAGTGTTGATGCAAACTTTATCAAAACACTATGTTAAATGTTATGTTAAATTGATGCACGAGTTGAGTCGTGCATCAAAAGGAGGGACAATATATGTTGGGAGGACACTGGGTCTAATTGGGTAAAAGGCCGTCCCAAAAAAAATTTGCTTTCTGTAAATGTATTTGCAGGACTTGTTTCAACAGGAAACGCCAGGGTATCGAAGGGCCCGGGAGAACAGTAGACAAAAGAAACTACGTGTAGTTTTACTATCTGAAAATAACCTCGACATTTTGTTTTCTTTCCAGAGAATGGAGCAGAGCATAACTTAAAATTTTCCTTTCACAGAATGTCAGATTGGATTGCAGCTAACAGAACTGATTCTGTTCCAAAATGTATAAATATTGTGTTGTTGACATGTGAAAATTCCACAGGTCACACCAGAAGGACGACCAGCAGCACTAACAAAACACTTAAGATCTCCATTCACAGGTGACAGAGGCTATGGTCCACTCCACAAACAAGGTTGCAAGGATGGAGATTGCAACACCACCGTCCAAACATCTCACCTTAAACAACGCCAACGAGATTTGATTGGTCACTGATTAATTAGAAAGTATTTTAGGAAAATGAATGGATTGTTTGATTACTCTTTGGGGTTTCGGGGGTAGGATTGTCAATATTGTGTGTTTCCAGCTCAGTTAAATTGGTAAAAATGACAGTTTTATCCAAATGATGATGACAATGACAAGAAATGTGATGATGATGATTCTAGTAGTGGAAGCTACAGTGACATGTGTTAGACATTTGGTGTTTGTTTTTCTTTTCTTTTTCTTCTTCCTATGAATGTTTTTGTTATGAACAGATGGTTAAAAGCTGTGCTTATCCGCTATGTGATAAGGTACAAGGAGAGGGTTTTGAAATGAAGGGTTTTATTATACTTTTCTTATACTTTACATTTTGATGTAACCACTGTGGATTGATGATTTGTTGTTTTTCTAACTAGTCTGTACACTATTTCTTATTTAACTAAGGTGACTGAGGGTCAAGCTATGCTTGGGGTACAACAACAGTGATTGTTTATCTAGCCCGGCTTTAGTTGAATTCTTTATCTGCTTGCTAATACTTAAGGGACTATCCTTACAAAAACAGCCTAAGCTTTTTCTTTTCAAAATGTTATTTTCACAAATGTTTAAGAAGAGTGATCAGTTATGTGAAAACAGAGATGAAGAGTAGTGTGATGATATGACTTAAAATTTGTCTTTTTGTTTATTATTGTGATTATGGGTAATCAGAATGATAAAAAGTGGGGAGATTGTTGTGGAAAAATTTTAATAGTCATTTATTCCTAATCTATTCAATGTGTAAAAGTATATGTGTGTACGTGCTTGTGCGTGACGTTTCAGGAATATATGGGACAGGACATCTCGACCTTAGGAATGGTCAGATTTGGCTGGTTTATTCCAGTACCAGTTTGTGTTATTAAGTAGAAACTGAACAGAAGTGGGGGCCTTATCTGGGTGGAAAAGTACAGCGAGTGAGAAGGAACCTTGAAAAGAGTATAAAAGCTGTCTCATGTCTTCCTGGTGCGCGCCACTCACTTCACAGAATGTAACGGCTGTGATGGCGACTGGGCCTTCTTGCAAGAATAAACATTTCTCTTTTTATTAATTTGACTCTGAGTGTCTCTTACGCAGTGATGGTGTTTAACAGAAGTTTTGCCACAACAGAAGGAAATGCTTTCCACATATTTGTTAGACCTTGAGAATGAATGTAAACATGTTGTTTGTTCACAATTAAACTAGCTAGGCCTCATGAAATTAGTTTTATCTTTCCCTAAATTTTTTATTTTCTATTAAAGCAACACTATGTAACATTGTTTACCTTAATATAATGTTTCCAAAATCTTACCAGTGGTTCATCAAGTCGTAACAGGGTGAAAGGCACTTCTGCCATCGCCTGACGGGGTCTGTATCGCTTTTACTTGTAACTTCGGGGTTCGGGTAGGAACCCGACCACAAAAAGAACTACAAATTTCGACTGCTTTACGTCAAGCGCTACAATAGTCATTGTTTCGTTTTTCTTCGTTTCTGATGTCGCAATACATCATCCTTTCATGAAATCATGTAACATACTCTACCTTGTCTGTGGACATCGTTCGTTCTAAAGCCGGTGCTGGATAAACAGTGAGCGTGCGTGCGACGATAGGCTAAATTATTTACGACAGCGGCAATGGACAATTTAGTTTCCAACCAGTAGGGCGACCGAAGAGGAAAAGTTACTTGGTGTTACTTTAAACGTTTGCTGTGATGATTGTGTGGGATTCAATACAAATTGATATAGCTCAACTTTAACAATTTAATCAAGTTTTGAAAATTTAATCAAATGAAAATATAAGAATTAATTTACAACAACACATTACATTTTATTTTTGGCAAATAAGATGCAGCACAACAGAACCATATACATTTAAAATATGGATGAAAAATATCTTGGGTGTATAATATTCCTTAAAAAAAATATTATTACACCGTACAGTAGTGATATATTTCTGCCATCCTTTTTTTCAATTTTTTTTTATTTTATTTTGACGGTTTGTCAGTTTTAGTTTCAGTTTCAGTGTGTATTTGTCGGTTGTTTTTCTCAAATTTTTTAAGCCAGAAAACAGAGACAGAGGTTCAGGGATTGATAGATATTACATAACATTTGAATTTAGAGAAAGAAAGAAAAACAAATAAATAATAATAATAATTACAAAAACGCCAAAAATTTAGCATAGCCTACATTCAAAGTTTTAATAGCCTTTTTGTTACAAGAGGTAGATAAGAATTTGATATAGATCTTAACATCATTTTTAAAGTGAGAAAAATTAGGGGTAACTTTCATAGTTTTACATTTGTGGATAAAATATTTTGCAAGCAAAAAAATTAAGTTTCAAAGACAAAAAAAAATTCTCATATTGCTTCTCAAAAATGTGAGCGTCGCATGTGTGTGAGTTTGTGTGAAACCCCGCCGTTCACACTTTGACACGCAGTTGTTGAGTAAAAATGCCCCGAGCTTGTCATTATAGCCATATAAGGTTTATATATATAACACAATAATGCAGTACACAAAAAAAAATCACTTATCCATGACATTATGTCAGATCAGTGCTCTGTGTAACTTACTTGTGGAAAGGGCTGAACCCTCTCGTTCAATGTTGTCATTTCTCTCATTCTCCAGTCTCTAAACAAACATGATATAACAATTAAGCAGCATAGTCTCATCATAGACAATTTTAGCCTCATGATAGAAAGTTGTCAACAATAAAGAAAGAAAACCATGTCAGTAGCCTATGTATAGCCTAGCAGCTACGTATTCATCATGTCAAACCAACTTACCTTTTCCAACATTTTCAATCTCAACCTTGTTATTTGGTCAACCAAATCTGTCATTTTAGATAAGATTATTTAGTTATTGTCCATGCTTGCTGTAGAAAGATTTCCGTTGTCAAAAACATTTCTTCTCTTTGCCAACCGTCAGGTTGCTAAGTTACAGACCGAGGATCTTGTTTACGCTATGGTAGACCAATCTTAGACTGCTCTAAATTAAATAAATAAGTAAATGTAATAACATATTATTACAATTGTAAACAAACTATTTCAATGTGCACTTAACCCTAGAACGCATAAACAAACAAAACCTACATAAATGCATAAAGGGGGTCAAAATAACATATTTTGAAATTAATAATATAAAATATGTGATAAATGAATACAAATAATTGATGATACAAAAATGTCTTTATATATCAAACTTGTTTATTTGTCCACTTTCCTTGTATACAATGCAATATATATATTGCATTACATACAATATATATATATATATATATATATATATATATATATATATATATATATATATATATATGTATATATATATATAGTATATATATATATATATATATATATATATATATATATATTGTATATATAATACAATATATATATGCATTACAAAATATGAAATTGATTATTTTTAAAACGCAGTTGTCATTTTTCTAAACAAAGTCTAAACTAATTTAGATCTACTGTAAAGTATATTCTAATCTAGTCTGAACCTTCAATCCCCACATTTTTCACAGACCATGTGAAAATGATATTTTCAGACAGAGCAGATTTTTTTTCACATAAGATTCACACCTTTTAAAACATAACTTTAGAGGAGAGTTTGCACCTCCTTTTTTATGTGTTTTGAGCATTTACAAATGTAAGTTAGTTAAGTTATTGATTCATGATACATTTAAAAAAACGTGTTGTAGTATTTAATACAACATTATCAATGTGTCATAATTAATAAAGATAATACATATAATAATTATATAATTTTGGAATTAATATTTGTATACTTTTATACTCCAAATAAAAGGTAATGATGATATCTGTTCTCTTTTTTATTATTCCATATTTATAATATTATATTATCAAAAGTGTAATTAATTGGTCTAGCATTTATAATTTATGAGACTAGGCCTTATCAAGATGATAAGGTGGGGAAAAAAAACTTTTGTTATGTCGTTTTTTTTACAGTCTATGGTCGTTTCTCAGCCTTTGTTACCTACTGCTCTGCTACTGGTTGATCTTATTTACCCGGGCTTTTAGGCTTTTACCCGCGCCTTGTCAATCACAACCATGATCACAAACAAGAGTACCACAACAAATTCACAACCAACGGGGATGTCGTTTATCTCTATCATGCTCCGCGATAGGCTCTAGAAGTTGTCAATCAAGGGGTCATGCTTGCAAACGTTTTTTAATTGGCCATTCGGACCCAATGCGTTTAAAGGAGGGCGTTTTCAAAAGAGCAGTGAATTTCTGCAACAAGAAATGTCATTGGCTGCCAAGTTCACGTCCTTTATTCTAATTGGTTCTTGCAGACTGTCAATCCGATAAGGGCGGGGATAAACATTCGCGGCCATGTTGAAAATTACACTGACAGTTACTCCTTAGGAAAATCACTCAACTCACAAAACATTGCAAAAAAATTGTTAGGAGAGTTTTACAGAAACATTTGTGTCTGCTTGTTGCCCACTTGAGCGTTTCCTTCATTCCCATGAAACTCCTTGTTCCAGGAGATGGATCAGGATGAAAGGCAGAGAAAATTAGAGGCCGGACGAGCAAAGGTACGCGCTAACATTAGCAGTAACTTAACTTTAACTTGCATAGCCTAGGCTTGTTTTGAATTTGAATACTCCTTGGTATTGTTTATGTCTATAATTACATCAGCTATAACATTTAATTACGTTTTTTGCCCTTTCATTTGAGATCCACTTCTATTTCGGCCAGCCACAGATATCACAGTCACTCATTATGTTCTTTCTGCACAATGTCTTATTATAAAACATTTTTGGAAATAGTCAGCCCTAATCTATTTGTCAGCACATCAGTGCCTAACGTTAGCTGTCTCACGATCCATTGTGCTGAATATTATAGTAATATTATATCATCGTGATAACGGACAAAATTAGGCGTAAACTACATTGATTCTGATTGTAACGTTACCTTTTCATTTGCTGTGATTCTTAAATTTAGAACAATGTTCCTCAGCTTTAAGGTTTCTGACTTGTAATTGTACTTTATTACTTTTTTTTTAACCTTTATATAGCTTTGGGTGTTTATTTGGAGTTTGAATTTTGGGGGGAAAGAACAAGTTTTTTTTATATGCGAATTGTCTTGCTTTGTATCGGAAACTTAATTCATTTGCTTATGGTATGTTTCAAGTTGCACATAAAGTTATGTTTGCTGTTGAATATGAGGCGAAACTGCTACAGCTCCGTCTCTAGGCAGGTTTTGTGTGGTTCACAGGTATCTACAGTATATATTTAGCTCGAGAGCTTTTAAAGGAACTGCGCTTTATCCGCATTGAGAAGTAAACTGAGATGAAGTGACCGATATTTTAATTTGCTTTTAAAGGTCAAACGCTTCAAATGATGTTAACAACACGATGTTGAATGACACTATTCATTCCACAGAAGACTTCAACTTGTTGTTTGTAAAGATACCTGTAGGAGGCACCACACGATTAAAATATCAACACTGCAAGGATGAGTTCCTGGACTCTCAACATTGAAATTGTCATAATTTGCTCACCCCATGTTGTATTTATTTTTATGTGCAACATACAAGATTTAATTTTATCGTATAGGGAAAAAGTCCTCAGTCGCTTGTGTTCCACAAAATAAATAAATTATTGTGTACTATGAGTTTGAGTAATGACATAATTTACAAATATCATAATATGAGGCAACATTTTTGGTCACAAAAGAGGTTGTATTTTTCATTAAAAGTTTATTATTCCTAACCTTACTGGTTTGTCAATAATACCTTTTCAACTCATTCCAACTTCCAAACGATCAAGCTTTTTCATCCACTCATCCAGCTAGATAATATCCATGTAGTGACTTAATTTTGCACAATTCACAACCAACTTGAATACATACAATTCAAATTATTTAATGGTTGTTGTGTATAAGTTTATACATTCATAATCAGTGTAAGATGCCCTATCAGAGGTGAATGCCGGATTGTCAAGCATATCATCTGGCCTGAATCTCTCTGGCATTGGGTCATTGGATCCATACTGTTAAAGGGCTGGTTCACCCAAAATTGAACATTTTGTCATCTATTCGCCCTTGTGTTGTTACAAACCTGTATAAGTTTTTCTCCTGTTGAATACAAAAGAAAATATTTTAAAGAATGTTGGTATTGGTAACCAGACAGTTGATGGCACACATTAACTTCCATAGTAGGAAAAAAATACTATGGAAGTCAATGCTTGCTATTAACTGTCTGGTTGGTTACCAACATTCTTTAAAATATCATCTTTAGTGCTCAATAGGAGGAAACTCATACAGTTGGAACAACTCGAGGGATAGTAAGTAATGACAAAATGTAGATTAAAAAAAAAATAATAATTTGATGAACTTTCCCTTTAAGCGTTGAATTTAATTTGTAACTTTAGCCACATGAAAGGCATGAATGTTCAAGTATTTATCAGTTGGTTATGGAATGTGTCTAGATATGCGTGTTTGTAGATTAATTTAGCTCAAAGATTAACCTGTTGCAGAGTAGCTTGCTGGTTGCCATGGCTTTTGTTAAAAAAACATTGTTTTTTAATCGATCAAAATACTTACTGTTGGTTAACAAGGTAATTATGAGCATCCCTACTTGGAAGCTAACAAATTAGGACAAAAGTACTGTTCTCTGTAATGTAAAGATAAATAATATACTAATTAAATTAATTTTAATTTATATTTATTAGGCTATACATGTTATTATTAGCATTATTAGGATGATACTAATAATAGCTAATAATTATTATTATTTTAAATGTTTAGCTTCCTAGTACAACACCAGTAAATTAGAGCTGCATTAATCGTTAAAGGATCACAGTCTTTATTCAAACACCAACGTGATGTCTAGCTTGGCTCTGCCCTGCTACGTACTTCCGCTTAATTTTCATTTTCCTTCAGTACTACATCTGGCATTGTGCTGTAGTCTTTGGTTTTATCCAGTAAATTTTTTACCGGGCCAATCAGCGACCCGAGGGAGTGGCTGAGAACGATGACGTTTATGTTGTGCCTTATTTTGAGTTGTAGTTCAGTAATGGCAGCGGAGGAAGATGTGAGCGAAGCCATTCGGTCCGTTGTGGCTATGCTGCCAAATATTAAGAAGTTAAAGCCGGAGCAAGAACAATCTTTGCTTAGTTTTGTTGGTGGCCATGATGTTTGTTGGTGGCCATGATTCAGCCGATCTCCGGTTCTGGCGGTACCACTTATAGCATAGCTTAGCATACATCATTGAAGTGGACAAGACCATTAGCATTTCTAAAAAAAAAAAATGACCAAAGAGTTTAGATATTTTTCATATTTAAAACTTCTGTAGTTACATCGTGCACTAAGACCGACGGAAAATGTAAAGTTGCGATTTTCTAGGCTGATATGGCTAGGAACTATACTCTTATTCCTGCATAATAATCAAGAAACTTTACTGCCGTACCATGAGTGCAGCAGGCGTAATGATATGACACAGCGCGTTATGTTGACGGAAGGTAGCCTATTTCCAGGCGCTGCATCATATCATTACGCCTGCTGCACTCATGGTTTTACGTCGGTCTTAGTGCACGATGTAACTACAGAAGAGTCAAGTTTTAAATAGGAAAAATATCGAAACATTTTGGTCATTTTTTTTTGAGAAATGCTAATGGTCTTGTCCAATTCAATGATGTATGCCAAGCTATGCTAAAAGTGGTACCGCAGAACCGGAGAGTGGCTGAATGGGTTCAAAAACGGTAAAACTCAACAGTTTAACTCTGGGGGAGTTGTAAAATGAGCCTATTTCCAAAAAAAGTGGAGTATCCCTTTAATAACGATTGTATCGATTACATAGGCTAGTTACGCCACCTGGTGATGACAAGTGACTGTTAAAATTTTTGAATTTGAATGTTTGAAAAATGCTGATTCATCCAGTAACAATGAAATGGAGTAATTGAACCATTAATTCAATCCAAAGTAATTCATTCAGATTCATTAATAATTTTAAGTAGACTGCAACAATATACATTTTTTAGAATCTCTAATAGGCCTACATTACATGTTATTTTGTTTAGTTGTCTGTTCAGAATCATGGGAGAATCGTGCAATTGCCAGTTATAAAGTCCATTTCTGAGAGGAAAAAATTACTGACTTTTTTTCTCAGAATTGCGAGATGCAAACTCACAATTGCAAGAAAACAATCACAAACAAGCCCCCCCAGATTTGTGAGATAAAAAGTCACAATTACCTTTTTTATTCTGTGGCAGAAAAAATCTTCCATAGAATCATGATCTCTGTTTGAAACAAAAAAAAGGTGATTCTCATTTTATTCAGAATCATGCAGCTCCAGTGTGAATGTAATGTAGGCTGTGACTCTGTAAATGTCAAGGTCCCAATTCGAATCAATTCACATTTATTTGTATAGCGCTTTTCACAATTCATATCGTATCAAACCACACTAAACCCCCCTATATATAATGAATCAAAAACTGGACCTTCCACTTAAACCATAATATATATTTTTTAAATGCACCCAAAAGTATTAGTATATTTTACCATTTTAGAGGATGTTACAGGGAGTGGCCTGAATATTGCATGTAAGACGCCGTTACAGAAATTGTTTATGGCATGTCGTCCCCTAGGCTTCAGATCAACATCTTATGTGATTTGACATTCAGTGGGCGAAAGACAAAACGGATTTCCTACATGTTTATGAAAGCAGGTCAAAAGTAATCCAGCAGAATACCAAGCTCGTTGGATTTTTTTCAGGTCTATTCATACTCAGATCTGGGTTAGAAGTTTAGTCCAGGGTACTAGGTCCAAGTTAGGTCACAGTATGTGAATGGTTTGCATGCATTCGCTCCTCCTCCTTTTCCTTTTTCATTTAGTCAATAGGTTCTGCACATCTGCAGAGAACATCTCTTCACTTGGTCTTTAGTTCTCATAGTTGCAGACTTGCCCAGGAATCATAAGGGATTCTTGTTTGGTTGGTTGATGGATTGCTGGCATGTGACTAATTTAAAAGCCTTAGGGGTTTTGCTGGTGTTTGTTCATAGAAGCACCATTGTAATATTTGGTCCAGCAGGGCTCATTTCAGTTTGCTTTAATCTGGATTAAGCCAGCTGTGAGTAATGTCTCTTGCAGATTTGTGCGTATTTCAGGCGTCACCACATTTCCATGCTTGAGGATCAGGGATTCTCCAAAAAAGGAAGAGGATGATGGTTTTTAGATGATGAAGAACCCATAATTTTTTTATTCATTATCATCTATTTGGACATTGTATTTTTTTAAAACCTGGTTTTCTTGTTGTTGTCTTTCATATTATGAACTAAATCATCCCTTAAGAGGAATTTGCCTTTTGTTTGGTCTAATTATGAGACATCAGTCATGCAGGATTCAGAAGAGGCATCCATTTGACCTTTGACATGGCTCATATTTCAAGCCCAGCAAAATGCTGCTTCTATGTTCTTGCTATCTTATCCTGATGTACGTTTCCCTCTACCTGTCCCTCAACCTCTGGCGCAGCTTGCTCACTTTAGACGGCGCCGGGCGAAAAGCGACAGTTCGAGCACGCAGAAAAAGACGACGAAGAGGAAGGGCCCGACTGTCCAGACGAATGCCTGTTCCACACAAGAGCGCCACCTAGAGGAGCCACAGACAGACGATTGTCATGGAGAGATCAGCAAGGAATACTCAGAGGTTTGCTCTTAGTTTAAGTGTTTCTTAAATTGACAAAATTGTCCTGTTTCTTTGTTACAGCTGACAAGTTATTAAATATATGAGCACAAAATAGCAATAAAATAACGTTTGTGACTCAGTCAGATGCATCAACACAACAGTCACAGTAATGCAAGCAAGCAAGAGAAACCATTATCAAGTTCCAGATATGCTACAATTCCAGATAAAAAACTATTTTCCAGAGTATCTCAACGTCAGAAATGAGCAACTTAATTTTTTAACAAGATTCCTTATCTTAAAATAAAAGAATATATATATATATACACACACATATACATATATGTATATATGTGTGTGTGTATAGAAGGTTGGGGAAAATAATGATGAAAATTTAAGAAATGGGTCAGTTGATGCTTTCATTTATTTGAAATTAATGCCTAGTCTGCTTGACAATATTAATGTAAAGCCTTTCACTGGTCATTCTACATAGAATGTATATTTGTTCTCCCTCCTCATCTGACAAAAAATAGGTCAGTTAGCATAACATGGCTGGGGGGAATGTAGTCATGGTAACACAAACTGTGGAAAATATGCATGTTTGTTTGAACATTTAGGCGTCACTCAGACCTCACGGCACAGAAAGCGTTCCAGATGTCCATCAGTGCAGCAGAGAGACCGATGAAACCAATGCCCAGGAACAGAGCTCCTCATCTGGGTCTCTGGCAGAGTCAGAGCCGCCCGATCAGGCAGAGGGCGAACTTGCAGAAATGATTATAGTTGCACATACTGGCAAAGAACAACTGAAGGTAAACATTTATAGAGCACACAAGACAGTCCTATACACTTGAAGTTACATTTTCCAATGCATTTCTGCACGTATAGTAGTGTTGTCACGATACTGGAATTTCTATTTTCGAGACGATACTATCACATTTTCTATACCACGGTCCAAACTGCCATTTAGATATTTATATCATTTTTTGATAATTTGGGTAATTTTGTTGCAATAGCTTTCACACAGCAAAAGAATGCTTTATTTGAAACTTTAAACTTTACAAAAAAGACAAGTAAAAAGGTCAGTAGAACTGATAAACAAATTTTAAATGATAGCACTAATAAATACAATTGAATAAAGACAAATTAAATAAACATTGCTTTAAGTTTTTCAGGTGATAAACAGTAATTTCTGTAGTATTTACATGATCACAAGTCATTTTACAAAGAAGATAGTGTTATTTAACATTTAATTAAATACAGATCAATGCTTACAACAACCCTCTACGCACACCTTTGCAATAGAATGGTCATTGGCTAGTCTACTTGCTAAACTGACTTTTTTATTTATAATGTATATATATATGTGTATATATATATATATATATATATATATATATATATATATATATATATATATATATATATATATATATATATATATATATATATATCACACACACACACACACACACACACACACACACACACACACACACACACACACACACACACACACACACACACCTATTTGGATATACTATTTATATATATGATTCCACCAAATCAGCCTTTCTTTGTAAAATGAGTTTAAAGTAAGTTTTCTCTTCAAGTGAGTATCAAATGGCACAGCTTTTTAAATATCTGAACGTACACTCGTAATATCAGTCAATCACGCATTATATTACGATATATAGATCTGTAGTGCGAGCGCTTTTGGTGTGAGTGTGAGCGTGGGAATAAGTAAAATTTTGCGCAATTCTCGCAATCCTGTGCCAAAATTCAGGCACTCTAACTGAATACTAATCAACCGGAGTGAATGAGGCGGTGTGTGTCAATGCGCCGTCAGATTGTACAGCTGGTATCAGTGTCGATATTGCGGAAAAATATCAATATTTTTGACAACACTGTACAGTACGTTTGCCTATCCATTAGTTTATCTGAACAGACACCTTAACAAAAAATAAATAGGCATTTATTTAATCAGTAGTATTTATTTGTTTATTTGAAAGTATATTTGTTTTATGCATTTACATTTTTTTGTAGTACATACACTTAACTTTTGCATGCTAATCCCAACTGTATGAGGACTATAACTAACACTGTTTTCTCAGATATTGTTGTGCTGAATAGCTCACTCGAAATCTGAAGGAAGATTTGGTGTAAAGCCATTATCCTGAAATAAAAATTAGAAATAGTCTCTTCAAACTGTGTTACATCTGCCCATTTAACTGGATTAAGTCATGTTATGAATACATCTAGAAACCTGATTACTGCTTTCTGGACTGTAGTGTTTACCATAATTGGTTTGCTTGCATTTCTGATGGTGTAAAGGGAAAGAAAGAACCAATTAGATTTCACGGATGAGGTTAAATGTATCCACGTTATGGGTGTTCATTGAATTCATGGATTTAAGGATTATGATTACTTGCTCCAATCATGTTTTTACTTACTCTTCCTGAGGAAGCCTAGATTTTTAGGTGCCAAAAAGTGTTTGTGCTTATTCTGTAAAATTTCACTTATTGTTTGCTGGAGTCCTATTTAGACATAATTTGGTTTTGGAACTTTTTACAGAAACTTAAAAAATACTGTTGACACTTTTTTTTTAATTCGTCACACAGCAATTACAGGCTGCAGTAGAGAAACGGAATGAGATCATATCACAGCTTAGTAAAAACCTGCAGGTGGCGCTGCACAGCAGAGACCAGGTGCAATTGGAGGCACAACAGCTCTCGGGTCAGATTCAGGCACTACAACAGCAACTACAGCAGGTAAACTTCATGCATTTAAAAAACAAACAAAAAACATCCATAGTGTATCTCCTGCATTGATTATTCAAACACACCCAATAACAGTTTTTGAGTGCTTTATAAGTGATCATCTCGGATTTGTACTCCTAAAAGGTGTACGTTTGGGGTTGGAAAGAACCAAATAGAGACATGCTAGTTTCTCTTTGGCATAAAAAAAGATAATTAGTGTTGACTTGACCAACAATGCATCTAATTCCTTGAATATTGATGGTCTAATATGACTATTTGGTCTCCTTAATGTCTAAATCAACAAAATCCATAATTATTATTTGTGCGAGAAATCATTTAATTTTTGTTCTTCACTATAAAATGCAACAGTAAAGGAGTCTAAACCAATTAAATGTAATACTCTTTTCAGGCTAAAGAATATCTACGTAACAAAAGTCAAGGGTTTGTGGATCCGACCCAGGCTGCTCCGAATCAGCTGCATGAACAGTTGGAGGAGTCACAACAGGTCAGGCCACTTGTATCTTTTTGACAGTTAACCTTGTGAATGAAGCAAAATATGCATTTGTATTAGTAACACAATTCATTTGTTTGATAGGTGACTAAGGAGCAACAGTGCCTCTTGGCCCAAAAAGAAGCTGAGATCACAGACCTGCAACAGAAATTGTGTCTCATGGAAAAATCCCTCTCTCAGCTTCAACATGCCTTTACCCAGAGAAGTGCTGATCAATCAGATCTAAGACTTGACCAACACGGTGGTTTAGATTTATCCAATGTGAGCCTTCTGCTCTCAGAGAACAGTCCTGACTCAAACTCTGAAGCTTTAACGCAAAGCCTTAGAGCTGAGCTAGAGGAAGAGCGTAAGAACAGCCAGCGAGCTCAAGAACAAATAGAAGCTTTTCAGAAGAGGGTACAGAGTCTGGAAGATGAGAAGACCCAGATGGAAGCTCATCTGGCTGCATTTGTAGAAACACAAGCCCAGGAAGCCCAGCAGTATAAAGCAGAGAAAGATGAATGGAACCAAGAAATGGCCAGATTAGATAACCTTGTCAAGGAGCTTCAAAATCGTCTTCATGAAGAGGAGGAGACAGGGCACCATATGCGTTCTAAATATGAAGCTGATATTTCCAATTATGATCTCAGGCTTCAGACTCTGGAGGAGGAAAGGGAGTTGAATGTAGCCCAGCTTACCGAAGCTCACGAGGCTGCATTTAGGCGCCTGCAGGAGGAGCACTCTGACGAGATCCATCACATCAAGGAGCTTCTGAACCAGGCCCAAAATCAACATTCTGATTCTCATCAAAACGTTTCCAAAGACAATGGTGCAGATGTACCCTGGAACATAGTGTCTAAAGAGCACTACAGTGAGGAGACAGCCATTGAGTGTGCTGTCAGAGACAGCTATAGTTTTGATGTCTCTACAGGGGGTTTCCAGGATGTTTTGATGGAGCGATACTTGGCTTCTGAAAGGCTTCAAGAAAGTTCATTACTTGAAGGGAGTCTGGAGGAACGTAGCCTGATTGAGAACTCTGAGACGTCCAGGTTTGAGCTCGACAGTGAGGTCATATTCCATGCTTCAGATTACCCTATTGTCACATCTGATGGTGATAAGTCAGAGCCAGGACTGCCCGTAATTTCTGCCATTGATGCGCACCAACCTGATGTAATGTCTTTCAATGATGCCCAGTGGCAAAACTTAACCTCAACCATTGAAGAGCTGAATGACAGTGCAGGCACTGTGGACTTGGCTAAAGAGCTTCTGATCCAGCAGTGCCAAGACCTGTCAGAGCAGTTAGAGGATCGGGAACGGCAACTCGAGGTTCTTCAAGAAGAGGTTCGGCACTCTGCGGAAGAGGTCGAGGAGGCGCGGGAGCGTTGGAGCAAAGCTTCGGAGGAGCTTGAGGAAGCTAAGTGGGAGCTGGAGATGGAACGTGAGAAAAGAATTCAGTACGAGGAAGTTATCAGCCAGAAAATGAATGAAGACAACCTCAAGAACATACTGAGTGACCTGCAGGTTCAAGGCAATGAAAGGATAATGCCACACAACACTGATTCTAATAAGACCTCAATCCCTTTGTCTACAGATGAGTTGCCAAAAGAATTAAGGGAAGAAAAGGCCCAATTGGTGCTACAGCTCAAACTTCAGGAGCAGCTATCAAAGGATGTCCATGAGCATAAAGCAGCTGGTGACTCTGTAAGTAGTGAGTTTTCATCTTTGCAAGCTCAGAGAGATGAATTTCAACTTCAGCTGGAGCAACAAAGGGAAAAACACCAAGCATCTTCAGTGCTGCTTGGTCAAAAGACATTACAGCTGGATCAAGCCGATAGAGAGATTAAGCAGCTCAAAGCTGAAGTAGAGGAGAAAGCTGGAAGGTTGCAGGACTTGGAGGAAGAGAAGACAGACCTTGAGTCTAAACTAGTGTGCCTTAAAGAGAACCTCACCAACATGGAAGAGGAGAAAGCTACCCTGGAAAGACGTCTCAAAGTT
Organism: Chrosomus eos; assembly: GCA_036326025.1. Classification (NCBI taxonomy): domain Eukaryota; kingdom Metazoa; phylum Chordata; class Actinopteri; order Cypriniformes; family Leuciscidae; genus Chrosomus; species Chrosomus eos. The sequence continues at coordinate 10,378,463 of CM070828.1, read as the reverse complement.
TTCGAGGACCAAGCAGAGAGCATGGAGAAGGTTCTAGAATCAGAATTGAAGAACTTTGAGGTTTGAATCTTAATTGCTCTTTTAAAATATGCTATGTCTAATGTGTAAACTTTAATGTCTGTTGCTGGTTGAAAGTAATAAGAACAAATGTATACATTTGTGTGCTCTGTTTTTTCAGAATGTGGAAAACATGGAATATATTATTTATTTGACATGAATGTGATCCTCCAAGTAACTTGTACCTTTATCTTTAGCACCTACTTAAATCAAAGGATGCAGAGCTCAAGGAAGTAAGGGAAGCACAAGAGAAGGCAGAAGAGGAATACATGGAAAAGGAGAGTGCCTTAATGAAAGAACTAATATCTGTCAAACAGAATCTAGAGGAAAGAAAGGAACAACATGAGGAGGAGCAGAGAATCCTGGAAGAGAAACACCAGAAAGAGGTGAGTGATCTTCTATATATGGCTTGTTCAGATGTTGCAAAGCCAACGGTCTAAAGAAGACCCCCCGTGGATGGATGCTTTACATCCATAACCATTGATCTCTTATCTTTCCCTACCTCCAGGTTAAATACTTGAATGTTCGATTTGAGCGGGAACTTTCTGAGCAAAGTGCTCATCTGGAAGATGAGCAGAAAAGACAGACCAGCTTGATCAAACAGGTTAAACAACTTACTATTTATTCTAGCCATGTGTATATCACCCATTCATACGAGACCTGTCCCTTGAAGCATTTTGTCAACTCTGCTGTACTAGGTCTATGAACGGGAGCATGAGAGGGAGTTGACGCAGCTGGCCGCCCAACAGAGTGAGGAAATTGCCAGACTTAAAGATGAGCTTATCAGTGATCTTCAAGACGGGCTGGAGGCTGCACACCAGGCTGAGCTACTCCAAACACAAGTACCTTTTTCTTTTTTTCTCATTTGATTTTAAATTTGGGGGATGTTTTGGAATATAAGGCCTGACATGATGCAATTTGTTCAAAAGCTTGGGTCAGTAAGAGAGATTTTTAATAAATAAATACTTTTATTCAGCAAGTGTGCATCAATAAAAAGTCATGGTAAAGATACTTTTAATGATGGTTTTCACCAAAATATTAAGCAGGACTGTTTGTTGATAACAATAAGAAACGTTTCTTGAGTATCAAATCAGCATATTAGAATGATTTCTGTTGGATCATGAGAGACTGAAGACTTGTGTTATGGCTGAAGAGCCAACCTTTTGAACAATAGTGTGCATTTTTTAATGGTATATGGAATGGAATCCAGTATGCAGCTACTTAAATTAGTCTTCCATGTAAACATGTAAATGTAAAAAAAGAAAAGCTGTAAATAAATGCCTTTTTCCTGGCCAGTTGCCTACAGTTCTTCAGCAGCATGAGCACAGGAATTCAACAGCTGCCTATTTGTACTGAATTTTTAATAGCAGTACAGCAGTGGCCTTTTCTAAACAAACTCATTCTTTCAATTCCACTCATCAGCTAAAATGTTGGTTGATTTTACTCTCTGTATCAGAGCAAGCACAACCTGGAGCTTGAAGCCTTGCGTCTCAGCTTGACCAACTTGCACACAGCCCAGTTGGAGCTTTCTCAAACCAACATGCAGAAAGATAAGGAGGTGGCCCTAAGTGAGCTGCAGACCATGTTACGTGAGAAATGGGCTCAGGAGAGTGCCATGCTTCAGACGCGCCAACAGTTTGAGCTGGAAAGAGTTCGGGAGCAGAACCGAGAGCAGGAGCAACGAAACCAGGGACTGTACCAACAAGAGATTGGTGAGGGTTTGCCCTGTAGTTTCATTCAAAGTTTATTCTTTTTAGTATTACTCTAGTACTGTGAAGTATATGTGTGTGAGTGTATTTGTTCATTCACTGTATAGATAATCTGAATCAGGAGTGGGAAAGGAGAGTTTTGGAAGAGAAAAGCTTTGTGGAACAGTTGCAGGGCTGTAAACTGGAGGTGAACATTTTCTATTTTAATGGGATGATATCTTGACCCACTGAAATATTGTTGCTTGCCTAGAATTAAGTGTGAAGCAGGCCTGTTTAGTGCATTTTTTTTTTTTCTCTGCAGGATCTAAAAGCCAAGTTGCTATCGGAGGCTGAAGAAGCAAAAACTGAACTCCAGAGTCGATTAAATGATGCCCATCATAAACTGAGTGAGACCCAAAAGGCCCTCACTGAGGCTGAAGCAGCTCTGTCTGAGAGACAGTGTAGGCTAGAAGAACTGCAGCGTTCCACAGATCAAGACATCAAGAATCTGGAGAAAGAGCTCAACCAGGCCTTGACTGACAGAGATGCTGCTGCACGTGAGTGTTGTTTAAACCCCTGTATAAACTAATTCATATTGGCAGTAATCTGTTTTCTTGCTTAGTTTGGTTTTAGGGATATAGGAAGGAACTCAGCAATCCGAGATTGTTTTCAATCAGACCGAAACACACTGGAGCGGTTCGATTGTGGTGAAAAATGCAATGCAACCAGGGTCCGAAATTAACACCCGCCAAGTACCAAATGCGGGTAGATTTTCCGTTTGGCGAGTATATCTCAAAAGGCTATCTGCCACACTGGCGGGTAGGGATGGGTACTGAAACCCATTATTAAACGGCCCCGGGGCTGAATTTTGAAAGACCGCTGTATCGAAGCTCGGACGTTATCGGTTCTGCTGTCGTTACTGGAGAAATATGCTACATGTAGGCCTATTATTGCTATAAAGACGTTATTATTATTTTATCATATCGCTGAGTCCCCAGCCATATAATAAAATTAAACCATTTGCCTGTGATGCATTCTTGCTATTTGCAGTCAGAGAGAGAGAGAGAGAGAGGGGAGATTCTGTCTCTGTCATTCTGTCTAGTGCAACTTCCTTCCCATCGCAGCAGTAGCCTACGCTGTCATTTCTCCTTAAAACTCAAACTTTAAGACAGAATCAGCACGATCGGTGATTGTTGTAAAATGCAGTCTCTACTGTTGCTATATAGCGGGATGCTTTTAATAATAAAAAGTTATTAAAAGCCCAAAAATCTGCGCAAGAGATGCTGTTCCCAATGCGGCGCTCCGAAACAGACTGCAACGAGACAAGCAAATTATACATTGGGCTTCATGTGCGCATCTAAACGATCAAATCTACGCAAAAATATGTCAAAATGACCGGCTCGGAGATTCACTTAAACAGTTTATGTTTTGTCTAAACAGTAGTTATGTCTAAAATGGACGTAGTTATGTAAATAGTTGGGGGAAAATATGTGCATCACTAGACTATTAGATCTGCACTCATTCTTAAAGGGGATATTAAACTTTTGCCGTATCCGGTCGTCAAAACTCCGAACACATCTACCTTTTTTAAGAATGACTTAAGTGACATTCTCTTAACTCCAAGTCCTCCAGAGTCGCGGCCAAAGCTGATTCGAAAGACTGCTGTTCGCCAGCAGCATCTTCTTTGTTTTCAAGTAACGTTAGTAGGGAAATCACCTATGTAAATCACGCGGAACCGTCACAACTCTGCCATCATTATGTTAAGCCCGCCCACCAACTCTATACACGATGTGATTGGCCTGACCAGAGTTTGTTTTTTCCAGCTCGAAAAGCCAACGGAGAGTTACTAGACCACACTTTGCTGCAAAATAATTTTTGCTGCCGCTAGCTGAAATATAGCTGATAGTCAATATCAATGCATTCGCGCCACAGTTACACTGTCATTCTGTGGTAAACACTGGAAGACCAATGACTTTCATAAATGGCATGCCTTTGAAATGTTGCCTTCTGAAAGTCTGAGAATGCCCTAATGTCCCATTCTTTTTCCTGCAGGTGCAGTTGAGGAGTTGATTGCATGTCACAAGGCAGCACTGCAGGAGAAACAGGAACATGCCCAAGCCTTGGAACAGAGAGAAAAAGAGATGACCCAAGAGGTACCATACAAATCTTGCATTTGTTGCAACATAATTGCAATGCAAATGTTTTCTTTTCGTTTTGTACTGAAGCAAACATGTTTGTGAAAGGTTGACCGTCTGCAGTCAGAAAGGGAGGAACTGAAGGCCAGTTCAGAACAGGAGATCTCAAACCTCTGGTCCCAGCTGGAGTGCATGAGAACCAACAGACAGGAGCTCGGAGGCACGCTGGGCTATTTCCCTTTGAGACCATTTCCTCTTTTGAATATCACTATAGGCTTCGGCTGCTGTATTGTTTTACTCGTTTATTATTTATAATAGAACAGTTTTATTTCCCTCTGAACTGATGTTTGTGTTTTCAGCCAAGTTACTAATATTCAGTGCTTGCGTGAATTACAAGGAATTGTAATTTTGTCTCTGTAGAGCTGAAAGAGCAGCTGTTAGCACGCTCATCACGGGTTGATGACATTGAGCGACTGAAACAAGAATTCGCTCAGCAGCGGCAGGAAATCAAAGAACAGAATGAGGCAGAGCTGGAAAACCTCCGTACATATTTCGAGAAGAGACTTCGGGGCACAGAAGAGAGTCATCGGGAAGAAATCGCACTCCTGCAGCTGCGCCTCGTACAGGGAGCTCTGGAGGACTCTGTACTCCAGACTGGAGATGCAAGGTTTGCTTGGATTTCTACATTTTAATAGTGATTCTGTAATTTGTACATCTTGTCTTAAAGGTGCTGTATGTAACTTTTTCACTCTACTAAAGCATAAAAATACCATATGTTTGCAGATATTTAGAAAACTTGCTAAGTTCACATACTCTTTTCTCTAAAAAACACTTCTACAGCCAGTTATTTTACTTTGAAATGTGTCTCCAGGCTGGAATGTTTATTGTTTTGGTCTGTGATACTGCACGTTGCCAATTTGCCAGTTTTCATTGTACATTGCGCTTGTTCCTGTTGCGTGTGCTCAAACTGGCAACCTGCATGAGTCTGAGGAGCAGGTGGCGGGAGAAACAATGATCTAGTACCTATACCTAGTACCTAATCTAGATACAGTACCCATTTCGACCACTAGTTGTCATTCTTACACTCTTACAAATGGAGATGGTCCTCACTGCAGAACATGAAATCCACGGGGAGGAGTCGGATCTAGATCCGACTCCTCCCACCTTACATACCTAAACCTACCCAGCTCCACCCCTTTTCCCTAAACCCACCCCTAAACCTACCCAGCTCCACCCCTTATCCCTAAACCCACCCCTAAACCTACCCAACCCCACCCCTTAATCTGGATCCGACTCCGCCCCCCGGATCTCGTGTACTGCAATGAGGTGCTACTGGAGAAATGAGGAATAATACAATACCAGGGATTCATTACCAGGGGTGCCCAAAGTTGGGCCTTTGTTTTGGGGGTTGTATGAGGAGGTGGAAAAATGTCATTTAAAGGGTTAGTTCACCCAAAAATGAAAATTGTCATTAATTGCTCACCCTCATGTCGTTCTAAACCCGTTAGACATTTGTTAATCTTAGGAACATCTTTAATGTTAATCTTTGATGAAATCTGAGAGCTTTCTATCCCTCCATTAACAGCTACACATAAAGATATCTTAAAACTAATCCATATGAATTGAGCGGTTTAGTCAAAAAAATTTTTAACAGACTTTGTCGTTTTATATGATAAACAGATTGAATCTAGGCTTTAATGTAGAGAATGAGTGAATTTAACCTCTATAATTTTAATATAATATAATTGGATATAATGCAACAGTTGATGCAATAATTCTTGCAGAACAAGAAAACGAATCATGTGTGTGTACGCACATACACTCACAACAACATTTACATACAAAATAATGAAACTACATGAAAGGACATAACACGGTGACAAAATATATTGTGTTTTGTAGTTTTCTCGAAGAAGGCAAGAGTGAAGATGACAGGAGTGAAGCTATGGCGGAGATCACAAGACAACTGGAGAAACACAAGGTGAATTGTGTTTTAGTTGGTTTTGTTTGAGTTTCAGAGATTTATAAACTTGAAATCAAATGTTTCCTTGATTTACTTTCTGTTTGTGTTGTGCATATTCACATTTTTTTAAATAAAAATTATCTTTCTAATCTTTCATCAAAATGCAGAAACTAGCTCCATTTTAATTCACTACCATTGACCAATAGAATGAGTTGGGGACAAACTAATGTGCGTGTGCGCATGTCCCTGTTCTTTGTGAGAACTTATCTGTGGTTTTTTTTTTTTTTTTACAGGAGGAGCTGGACTCCCTTCGGGTGCAGTTAGAGCAGAGACACCAGCAAGAATTGGATCAACTGCAGTCCAGAATGACTCTGGTTTATAAAGAAGATCTACTCCAGGCTCGCACTGAGCTCACTGATCGATACTACAAAGACATCGATCAGCTCAACACAAAACACGCCCATGAACTAGAGCAGCTCCGTGCCAAACTCTCAGACAACCATATCAAAGGTGAAGCTTCGTTCATTGTGTTCCAAAGTGTTTGTATTTTCGGAAAACCCTGGCAACCACTCAGAACACCTCAGCAACCGCACTTGCACACTTAAGAAAACACCCTAGCATTGTGGAAGCAACTTTTACATGGAAACACCATTCACGGTTTCTTCAGAAAATACACTAGTGTTGAAAAGTTTGGGGTCAGTACAAATAAATATATATATATATGCTAAAATAAATATCCTTGCAAAAAGAAGCATACATTTCTTTAAAAAAAAAAAAAAAAAGATTATAATGTTACAAAGATTTCTACATAGAAAGTCTAAAAAACAGCATTGGTTTTATTTATCAAAGAATCCTAAAGAAAAACTATTGTAACTTTCACAGAAATATTAAGCAGCACAACGATGCTTATGATGCTGAAAATTCAGCTTTGACATCACAGGAATAATTAACATTTTGTAAAATTATTTTTTAAATTGTAATATTGCACAATATTACTGTTTTAACTGTATTTTTGATTGTGATCACAAGTTCAAAAACAATGTTTTAATTTTTTCTCTCTCTCTCTTTCTCATAAGAAATAAACAGGTTGCGGTTACAGTCTGCACAAGACGTAGCGAGGCAGGTGGAAGCTGAGGTGAAGGAGAGGACTCAGCAGCACCAGGCCAAGGTGACCCAGCTGGAAACCCAGCTATCTCAGCTCTCCCTAATGCACTCAGGGGAACTGGAGAAAGTGGCGGAGCAGCACCGTGAGCAGCTCAGACAGATGGAGGAGACTGTAAGAGTGCGCATAAGACCAGGCCTTTATACTTAAGACAAAAGGGCTTTGGTGAAGATTGTAGCCATATGACAGTGCTTGTACCAGCCTAAGGCGTAGAAACAGTGGCCATGCTGTAGACAGATGAAACTAATGCTGATTATTATGGACCCTTTAGCAATACTGTAATACCGTTATCAATGGTGTCTTTATGAATACGGTTCTTATTATTGAGCCCTGTGTTTCTTCCTTTTAAAGCATCAGAGAGACGTTGCCGAAGAGTTGAGGGTGCGCCTTGAGGAGGCACAGAAGGCAGAGAGGAATCGTGCGAGTGAGGAGTTGACTGAAGAGCAGGCCCGACTGAGGGAGCAACTCCAATTGCAGGCTGAGGAGCGCTTGGCTTCCCAGAGAGAGCAGCTTCAGAGATCTGCCCTGGAAGAGAAAGAGGAGTTTGAGCAGAGGCTTCTGGAGGTCCAAAAGCTCCTGGATATGGAAAGGCAGAGCCTTCAAGCACTGCAGAAGAGTCTGGAGTGTGAAGAGAGCCCTGAGGTGGTGGCGTTGAAGCAGAAACTTCAGGCTCAGTATGACAGAGAGATGTGCACTGCAAAGAGTACCATGGCAGCAGAGGTCAAAGAGCTGAACGCTCTACTTCAAGATCAGATGGAGAGCAAGCTACAAGAGGCCCTCTGCAGGTCAGAGACTGCATTACACTGAAATGGCATACAATTTTAATACTATTGGCAAATTTAGTCTTGTGGCCTGTTGTACAAAGCCAGTTTCGGTTTCTAATCGGGTAAGTTCAAGATTAGTTTTTAGCAAACTCTGGCTTTTCGGGCTCAAGAAGGTGCCATTGGTTTTTAGTGGGTTTCATTGCTATGGCAACGCACGCTACATGCTCCAGAGCAGGTTTAATTCTGGGTTATTGCAGACCAAAACTCGACCAATCAGCTGAGAGTTTAGATGCAATAAATCAACTCCTCCTGTATCTCTCACTCCAAATTAAAGCAGTTTATAGTCAAAATATTTTTGAGACTAAATTGCTAATCTTTTGCTGCTAATTATTTATATTAAATGAATTATGTATAATTCATGTAATATATTCATATGATTAAATTAATTGACAATATTAAACATTGCTTTTAAAGTCTATTTGTGCTCTTTGTGAAACTATATACATTATTAGGCCTATTTGTTTGAATCCCATGTATTGATATAGTAAAAAAAAGTGCTCAACTTTAACTGCAGCAGCAGTGTTTATTCCTGCCATGTAAATGCTTTTAATTTCATGATATTTTTTTCATAATGATCTTTAGCAGACAAGTAAATTGCGCAGCTCTCGCGAGAAGTGACGCTCTCCATGTTCTGTGTGATTGGCTATTCGCTGCATGTGACACATTTTCAGCTGCACGCGTGTCGCGTGCTTCAGAGTTAATCTCAAACTCTGGATTAAACCTGAGTTGACACAGAAGGTTTAAACCAGGCGTTGTGAGCTGTTGAATTTATATGGATTTGTCAACTACAAATCTACTCTGAAACTCAGAGTTTGTTAAACTAGCTTCATGCAACAGGCCTCAGAGCCACTTAAAAATTAAACCTCAGGTCCCATTACTATTATCTGTACTCTTTAGTATTTCTTTTTTTAATTACAACCTAGGGTTGCACAATATAGGGGACGAAAAAAATTGAGAATAAGTAAATATTTATTTGTAGCATTGTACTTTTAAACTTTTATTTGTTTGTTTATCCGTCTCCAGGTTTGCTGTGCTTTTGTTGTAGGGCTGCACAATTTGGACAAATGTGTTATTATTATTATTATTATTATTATTATATAAAAAATAATAAATATTACTATTGTTTTACTGTAAAATAAAATTGCAATGCTAATATTTGACTCTTAATTAAATGGTGGAAAACCGCATGGTCCCTTCCTTCGAGAAGCTCTTCTAATTACAATTATTAGAAGATGCAACATATTGCATTCCCAAATGCATGTTATAAGCAACCTAAACTCAAGAGGGATGTTGTGTGGAACAGGATTTACTGTGAACCGAGCTGCTCTGAGACACTGAACGCGCTGGATCGTGAGCTGCTCGCATGTAAAAACAAAAACATGGTGCCATGCGTCACTCTGATACACGCTGTGCATGTATTAAAATAATTTGCTTTTGCAGCCTTTGCTTTTTGATCATGTTGTGGCAAAAACTTCTGTTAAACATCATCACTGCGTAAGAGACACTCAGAGTCAAATTAATAAAAAGAGAAATATTTATTCTTGCAAGAAGGCCCAGTCGCCATCACAGCCGTTACATTCTGTGAAGTGAGTGACGCGCACCAGGAAGACATGAGACAGCTTTTATACTCTTTTCAAGGTTCCTTCTCACCCGCTGTACTTTTCCACCCAGATAAGGCCCCCCACTTCTGTTCAGTTTTTCTTAAGGACACAAACTGGTACTGGAATAAACTAGCCAAACCTTACCATTCCTAAGGTCAAGATGTCCTGTCCCATATATTCCTGAAACGTCACGCACAAGCACGTACACACATATACTTTTACACATTGAATAGATTAGGAATAAATGACTATTAAAATTTCTACAACAATTCCACACTTTTTATCATTCAGATTACCCATAATCACAATAATAAACAAAAAGACAAATTTTAAGTCATATCATCACACTACTCTTCATCTAGTTTTCGCATAACTGATCACTCTTCTTAAACATTTGTGAAAATAACATTTGAAAAGAAAAAGCTTAGGCTGTTTTTTGTAAGGATAGGCCCTTAAATTTTAGCAAGCCAGTAAAGAATTTAATCTGAAGCCGGGCTGAATGAATAGACACAGCTATCGCACTCTCGACCTTGATCGAACCCTCAGTCACCTCAGTTAAACAAGAAATAGTGTACAGATTAGTTAGGAAAAATAAAACAAAACCATCAATTCACACTGGTTATTTCAACAGATCATCAAAATACAAAGAATAAAAGTAGAATAAAATCCATCATCTCATAGCGGATAACCACAGGTTTTTTTTTTTAATTTTTTTTTTTAACTCTGTTCATATCAAAAACATTCAAAGGAAGAAAAAGAAAACATACCCCAACAATTAATTCATTTGACTATAGCTCCCACTACTTGTATCATCATCATCATCATTTGGATAAAATTGTCATTTTTACCAATCTAACAAAACATCCCTGCTCTGACCAGTCTCTGTACTGAGCTGGAAACACACAATATCGACAATCCTACCCCCGAAACCCCCACCCCCAGAGATTAATCAAACAATCCATTCATTTTCCTAAAATACTTTCTAATTAATCAGTGACCAATCAAATCTCGTTGGCGTTGTTTAAGGTGAGATGTTTGGACGGTGGTGTTGCAATCTCCATCCTTGCTTGTGGAGTGGACCATTTCCTAGCTGCTGTCACCTGTGAATGGAGATCTTAAGTATTTTGTTAGTGCTGCTGGTCGTCCTTCTGGTGTGACCTGTGGAATTTTCACCATTTGTTTACTGATTATATACATTATTAGTTCCAAATTTATTCTCAACATTTGGCCAATTCAGCAACCTGAAACTCATTTAACTATTACATTAACATTCAACCCACTTTACTCATGTCAACAACACAATATTTATACATTTTGGAACAGAATCATTCTGTTAGCTGCAATCCAATCCTGACATTCTGTGAAAGGAAAATTTTAAGTTATGCTCTGCTCCATTCTCTGTAAAGAAAACAAAATGTCGAGGTTATTTTCAGATAGTAAAACTACACGTAGTTTCTTTTGTCTACTGTTCTGCCGTGACCTTTGCTGCCACATCTGCCCCGGCGTTTCCTGTTGAAACAGTCCTGCAAATACATTTACAGAAAGCAAATTTTGTTTGGGACGGCCTTTTACCCAATTAGACCCAGTGTCCTCCCAACATATATTGTCCCTTAGTAAACCATATTTGGCAATTGTTATACCATCTCCCTCTTGATGCACGACACAACTCGAGCATCAATTTAACATAACATTTAACATAGTGTTTTGATAAAGTTTGCATCAACACTAACCCAAAAGTTGTCCTTCAGACAAATTTCCTCCAGACATCTTTATCTGTCTCTGAAACAAAAATATTACATTCTTCACTTAAAGCCACAATCTCATCTGCTCAACGAAGTATTTGAAGGCAAAGGCCCTGAGCCTCACAGCGTATCCTGCTTTTCGGGCCTTTTGTTTGGTCTCTTAAATCAGTCATCTAAAAACATTTTCAAAGTCATCAATTGTTTCTATCAAGTCAGGTCGTGGTGTACAGACTTGGTCAATGTCAGTCAAATAACATTCTCATCCTTCTGCCCACAATAATCATACACTTTTAGGGGCTATCTTCATATTTGATATTGACTCAGCCAATGTGTCACTTTGTTGTTGCCATCAAATCTATAACATTTTCATTTATCTCAGCCCATGCCAGATGGTGATCTACAACTCCACAATTCCAATTTACACAAATACTTAAACTGATCCAGAACGTAATTCAAATCAACATCATAAAAGACTAAAGTAATTAATACCAGACAGAGCTTGATGACCAATCAATTTAAAGCTCGTCCTATGTTCTGTATTATCTTTTCATCCGATCCACTCACAATTATCGCCCTCTTTAAAATTTGTCATTTGCCTCAATCCATCTGTAATGATGAAACAATATACTCACTATTCAGGCGGAATATTAGTACCCTAAACTAATACATACAAGACCTAAAGTGCTGTCACCATCACACACACTCATACTAGACACACATATGTTAACTACTCATTCTCCATGTTCGCCTTTCTTTATATTATTGCTAAAAAGATTTAAATTTTAAATAAGATTTTAAACTTCACATTTTCTGTAGCTTTTACCTAATTTTACATGGTCTCTTAACCAGTTCCAAAGCATTTCTGTTCATTATTCATTAGATTTTCAGTCTGCTGGGTTGCTTTGTTTAATTTTTTCCTTATCATTATTTTGCTTCAGCTTGCTCTAGCAGGCCGACAACAGAAAGACAGACACAGTTTACCATCCCTTCCTCCACTCAAACAGTCTCTCTCTCTTATTAACAAATAATAATTACATTAAATTAATCACTATCCTTTTACCATTAAATTTTGTTATCCAGACTTTTCTCAAATCAAAAACTGTCTTCATCTTTAGCCACCCACCATGTCAAACGACCTCCAGGAGTTAAAACATATTAGTTCAAAATCAACACTTCTATAAATTTTCTTATTCTTGCCCATGGGGCAGCCAATACATAAAAAGTTTTGTTCCTGTCTCCAAAACAAATAATGGCAATCCCCTCATGTTTCAGGTAGCTCTCGAAAGCCCCTCCCCCTTAGCTCTTTATCTATAATTTTCTCTTCAGGGTGTTGTCCCCCTGGCTTAATTGCAGACACTTGTCACAATGAAAAACAAGCGTACGATTATGCGGTTTCTTCTGGCAAGTGGTATAGAGGAACTCACATTCTCTGGGTCAGACTGCCGCAACTCGTCACAGCGCATCTCACCTCTCAATGCTCTGCTGACCCCAGTGGCCTCCAGTAGTCAGCGCTCAACTCTCACTACCTTTCTTGCATGTACCACACCCCCGTCCTGGGGTGCCCAATGTCCGTGACCCCCTGCGTTAGGCTGTCCCCTGGCCAGGAAGAATCATCCCGTCCTTGAGTAGCCACGTACACACTGGTGACCGCTTACAAACTGGTGACCTCTCTCTCCCATCACACAATCAGTTTCCTTTAACAGAACTCAGCTGCTTTCTGGAGCTTAGGAAAGGCACGTTCAAGAGTCACCAGAGCCATTCTGATTGCCTAATAGTGTTTACACAGGGAGACAGGTTAATAACAGCAGTATTTAATCACTAAAATCCATTAACCATCTTAAAATCATCAACCTAGCTACTTAGATTATCCTCAGTGAATTTAGTTCACAACCATACATTCAGTGTACTGTTACTGTACATCTGTAGCCGTAGCCATCGGGCCTGTTTCAATGGTGGAGACTTAAGATAAGACAAAGAAGTTACTGGTCCTAAAATAAAATAATCAAAAATGTTATTTCTATCATTTAAGATCTGTATTATTATTTTAAAGACTTCTTTAAAGTCATTCAGTTTTACATTTAAAACATTCACAAATACAAATTGCTCTATGAATGGCAATGATTTCTTTTAACATCTCTGTGTCTGATTTTTCAACTGAAACACTGTGCTTTTACTATAAATAGCTTATTATTACTTATGACACAGGGTCAGATAACAGCCTGTTAGCTGAGATTGACTGAGAGAGACTCTGAGGCACTCAGGATTGGTACACTGTTCTCTCATAAACTTCTAACTTCAACAAAATCATTAAACTTTATCTATCATCTTTTAACTATCCCAGCTTAAGGCATCTTTGCCAGAAATGACATTTGTTTCCAAATAAACATAATTTTATAGTTGTCTTTATTTAGACATTACAAATTTCCACTCAGATTGAGTATCTGTCGTACTGGCCGTTTACAGCCACAGCACACATCAGATTCAGATAAGCGAGCTGTTTCATTACAGCCAATAACAAACTTATCTTTTGAAAGCAAAACATCAGCTTCTAGTTCTTTCATGGTCAACACTTTTCAAGCTGTTTGTTTAATCAGATGCCTTTTACATTTTACATTTTAGGAACTGTTAATTCAGTAGCCTACTTCCTCTGCTTATTTGATCTTAATTAATTATTCTAGTTCTATATAACCATAGTTTAATATCTGTCTTCAAAGTTTTTCTAGGAGTTTATCAATCTCCAATCAGGATTCACACTAAATTTGACAAGGCTACTCTGCATCTTTCGCAGTCATTATAAATCATCCGTGAGATTTGTCTCTCTATATTACCTGAATCCTTTTCCAAAATGTTGCATTAAAACACAATCATACTTTTAGTTACCTTTCTGCAACTCCCATTTGTTGGAGTCATTAATTTTGCATCAAACTGTATTCATCAATTCACTTATAATAATTACTATTATAGATATTTTCAAAGGATTCACTTTAAGACTTCAATCTTTTGACCTTGTTTTTTTTTTTTTTCTCTTATTCTTTCTCAGACGAAATGTTAATATCGTCACTTAAACACTGATCTACTTTCAAACCCACATTATTACCAGAAATGTGTCACTATCACATTTTCAAACCCCTTCTCAGTGAGCATTTACAGTTACATGTTAAATGGTCCTGCTGACCACAATTTAAACACTCTCCATCTGCTCTAACTTACTGCACACCCTTGAAGCAGTGTGTTCCATTGAGGAATGCAAACAGAGCCACTGATAAGCAGTTCTCTGTATTCTTTTACAGTCCACCAATGGCAGATACAACAATAGCCGAATCATCATTATTACTGGCACAACATACATTATTGATTTCCGGAATCTTTGGACATAGCTGTCTTTACATTTTACTAATTTGCTATTATCATCAACACTGATTACAGAACAAGTGCATATCTAACATCCAAAAAGCCGGGCTGAATAAGCAAACACATTCGTTTTTATAAAACTATAATTTCCAATTCCTTTCATAATAAACGAAGATGGATGGTAAATCCATTCCTTTTCACTACCCCATTATAGACCCCTTAGGTTCAAAACAATGATTGTCAAACTAAAACTAAACCTAATTTCAATCTTTATTTTACCATTAAAAATATAGAATTGTTCCCCATACTGCATACTGCATTCTTCATGTCATGTTAATCCCTGTCAATCATACAATGCCTTATTTTATTCTAAAACTGACTTTTCATACCATTTAAACAGTTAATTTGACTTCCATAAATTCTGTCAGACATTTTATTTTCATCACATATAGTTTTCTACTATATTTCTTCTCAATCTTCCCCTACATGCCATTTCTTTCTGTATCCTCTCCTTTCTTTTCTCAAACATGCCAGTTCCTTCATTATCTAACCAGTACATGATTGTTTGCACAATCCCCACACAAACATATCTCACACACCAACCTTCTTGTTTTTTTTTCCCTTTTCCCTCTTCCACCAAGTCTACACTTACAGTTTCACTCTATTTATATCACTCTATCACTCTATTTCACACAGACAGCCTTATTGCTGCTTGCTACTTCAATCCTTATCGTATAACTTTAAGTTCTATAGACATCTAATGTCATGCATCCATTTACTGGATGAAGAAGTAAAAACATTATTTCTCCTGGCAGTTCGACATTTTATCTTCAAGCCAACATTTCCTTATCTGTTCACATTTTTACACACATGTTGAACGCAGACACTTTTATTTCTCACTGCCCTGTTCAACTGTTCCCCGCACCACCTTTAATCTTGTGGCGCTCAATATCATACATTTCTGCCCTTAATTTTATCTCATTTGACAGAAAACCGGTATACCAAATTTCGCAAGCTTGCTTTTGAGACATCCCCATACTGCTGCTTCTCTGTTCTCTGTGGATTTCTCTTCAACGCGCGTTTTCTTTAGTCTGTTAGGCGTCCCCAACAAACCCGATTCTTTTCTTTTAACCCAAATCGGTCGGGTTGCACTATTAGTGCCCTCCTAACTATGGTTTACCAAAAAATCTGTTACGATTGTTCTGGTTCCCCCTAATTAGCCTCAGCACCTAAAAACAAATTGCTCCGTGGTGGAACAACTCATTTTCAGGTTACCTATCTGTTTGAAATCTCTTGATCTGTCACAGTTCTCAATTAATCCCAGATTATTTATCTGCTTGAAATTTCTTGATCTGTCACAGACCTCAATTAATCTCAGATTATTTTCCCTCGTATCTGTTTGAAATTTCTTGATCTATATATAGATCTCAATTAATCTCAGATTACGTACCACAGAAACAGCCCTCAGCCAGTATGGTTCAGTTTCACTTTGAAAAATATTTTAGCCCATAAGAAAAATATTTTAGCCGTCTCTTACCAGAGATGTCTTGAGTTGCAACGGGTTCGTTTTCATCTGATTCCAGTGGAGCTTCTCCTGGCCCTGATAGCGGTCGGCCCCTCTCTCTGAAACTTACGAGGTAGAGCTGGAACTGCTCAGTCCAGGTGGCCAAACACCGTCCGCTCTCAGGTCCAGGAGGCACTGCCAAGGAATCCCACTCTGACACCAAATGTTGTGGCAAAAACTTCTGTTAAACATCATCACTGCGTAAGAGACACTCAGAGTCAAATTAATAAAAAGAGAAATATTTATAATTGTTGTAGAAATTTTAATAGTCATTTATTCCTAATCTATTCAATGTGTAAAAGTATATGTGTGTACGTGCTTGTGCGTGACGTTTCAGGAATATATGGGACAGGACATCTTGACCTTAGGAATGGTAAGGTTTGGCTAGTTTATTCCAGTACCAGTTTGTGTCCTTAAGAAAAACTGAACAGAAGTGGGGGGCCTTATCTGGGTGGAAAAGTACAGCGGGTGAGAAGGAACCTTGAAAAGAGTATAAAAGCTGTCTCATGTCTTCCTGGTGCGCGTCACTCACTTCACAGAATGTAACGGCTGTGATGGCGACTGGGCCTTCTTGCAAGAATAAATATTTCTCTTTTTATTAATTTGACTCTGAGTGTCTCTTACGCAGTGATGATGTTTAACAGAAGTTTTTGCCACAACAATCACTTTGTGGTATCCTTTTTATTTTGATTAATTGTGCAGCTTTAGAACAACCCACCTCTAAGTAACTCTTACTAAACTTATTTTTATCTTTTGCAATAAAAATAATTAAAAAATTGTATTATAACAAAACAATGTACAACAAATGGTGAATGTTTCTGGATGTTGTAAATGTGCTCATCAATATCATCTGTATGTCAAACATGTAGGCACCAAGAAGTGCAGAAACAACTGGAAGAGAAGTTGACCCTTCAAAGAGATGCTGCCCTGGGTCAACAGAGAGAACAGCATGGCGTGGAGCTGCAGGCCCAGAAAACACTCCTGGACCAGCGAGCTGCACAATTACAGGATCTTGAAAAGGAGTGTCAGGATCTCAAAATACACCACCGGGAGGAACTGGAGTCCCTGAGGACCAATCACAAGACAGCTTTAGAGACCTTGGAGATGGAACTTACAAATAAACACAAGGCGGAGCTCGACAAATTAGAGGCCGTCTTTCAGGAGACCAACCTGGCACAGCTTGAAGCTCAAGAGGCGGAGCTTCAGGCACGACACAAACAGGAGAGGGAGGAGCTTGAGGAGAGGCTGATGTCAAACATGGATACGTTGGAGAGCACATACTTGAATGAAATTCAGGCAGTACGGGATGAGAAGGATAGAGAACTACTTGACCTTCAAGAACACTTTACTCGGGAGATTGAGAGGGTAAGAAAGGAGGAGCAAACCATCAGAGAGGACCACAGGAGGGAGCTTGCTAACGTGCATATGGATAAGTTCAGTGCCATGACAAGAGAATTGCATCAAGCCCATCAGGTGAGCACTGTAATGGAGGGATACATCAAAAATGCTCAATTTTAAGTTTAGTTAATTTGCCATGTATAGTTTTTGCAGGAGCAACATCAAGTGTGTTAACTTGCTTATGCAGGCGGAGATGTCTGAAGCGGTCTCCTCTCAGAGGGCTGCTCTGGATGATGAGCATCTATCTTCTCTGGATGCTCTTCAGCAGCAAGTAGTTGCTTTAGAGAAGCAGCATAGAGCCGCCCTTCTGGAGATCACAAATATTGCCACTACAGAGAAAAAGCAACATGAGCAACAACTGGATGAGCTGGCCACTCAACACCAGCAACAACTGGATGAGCTGGCCACTCAACACCAGCAACAACTGGATGAGCTGGCCACTCAACATCAGCAACAACTGGATGAGCTAGCCACTCAACATCAGCAACAGCTACATGTGAGTGTTCGGGAAGACAAGAGCATGTCATTTCGTTTAGATGTGTTCAGCCTTTAGCATGGATTTAGCATGTTTGGGTCTCATTTTGAACTGTAAGAAGATAAGTTCTTCTTAATTTAACTCTCCTCTCTTCCTCTTTGTTACTCAGGAGTTAAGGGTAGTGTCAGCCAGGGAGTTGGAGACTCTGCGTAGGGAATTAGAGGAAGAAGCGTCAAGGCAACACCTCCACTTCCTGGAAGAGGCAGAACTTCTCAAATGCAAGTCTGAGGAACAGCTGCAGCAGAGAATTGCACAGTTAAAGGTGAGAGGAGAAGGTGTTTGTTTTAGAGTAGTCATATCCTACGCTACTATTTCCCGATAAAGTACCATTGTTTTTGGTGCAAGAAACGTGGAGAAAGTTTTAGAAACTGATGACAGACCCGTACACTCCAGCCACGGCAGCCAATCACCACTCCGATTTAACGCATATACCTTCCGTTGGTTAAACTTTGCTTTTTAAACCGGAGAATGAAGTGGCTCCAAAAAACTAAAAAATAACCACTTTTCCCTTAATAATAAACATGAGTACTATAGTTGTTTTAATTAATGTGTAACCTGTTATCTATTAAAATAATCAAAAGATCTTAAAAATGTGTTTTTTTAGGGTTTCATGACTCTTCAAACGCTTTGTATTAACAAAATCCAGTATCGATCGACATCTAATTCGGATGTATTATATTAGTACGTAAATCAATTTTAGCACATATGTTTAGTTCAATATGTATATTGATTTAAAAAAAAATATGCCTTGAGTATTTTAAACTTTGCTTTTGAATGTGTGCCTCAGCCTGTTTAATTAAAGTGTTATTTTAGTATCATTGAGATACTATTGTAGTTTATATTAATATTTTGAATTAGATGTCATGATTATTTTCTGTTTTCATTTACTAAACTAAATGAAAATGAGAAATGTTTTTTTTTTGGTGTGTTTCATTCATAATATCCCTGTATTAAATGGACATAGATCAGGGCAAGTTCAGAATCAACATTGTTTAATAATCAATTTTGGAAATAAAACAAAAGGGGACAATCGTCCAATTGAGGCCTTTAAATGTCATAAATGCAAAATTAGTAATTTGGGGTTTAGGTAATATTCACGAGAAACAGTAAGCTACTTCTCTACACTTAACTTTAATAGGCAGTAACTGTAAACATTGGCACAAAATTAGGGCCAAGAAAGAGTATGGCTCCTTTTAATTATAAGCCTGCTTCTCACTACAACTTATCAGTATTATTCATCATATCAAATGTGACTCGGACAGGAAAAAACTAGCTTTTTATCATTTTTCAAATTTTTTCCATCAACTTGTTCTTGTTGTCATTATTGCTGTGACCGTATTGTTCAGTATAAGAACGTGTATTTGCTACTCTCACAAACACGGTTATAAACAAAAGCTGAGCTTATTGGGGGAGGGAGTTAACATCTGGAGTTGGGGGACGGTCCACTCTAAGCTCAAATTAATACTAATCCCACCGTGTACTGTACATTATAGCTTCCGTCATTCACAGTAAACCTTTTCTCTGGATCGGACGCTGTCAGAGTTTTGCATTTGACCTTGTAGAGCTGTTCTCTCGCTCAAAGCTCTCTCTGCACGGGGACTTTCTGATATTTTACACTGGTTGGTTTGTCAGTTGGCCTCTTTCCCTTTGGAGCATTAGAGAGGTCCTCTGACAGCATTAATCCTACAGATGGGAGGAAGTGTAGGGACACGTGAGTGATGGCTGACTGAATGAGGATGTGAGGTTTGTGTGGGGCTTTTTTTGTTCAATGATCATTTTATTTTTGTTCTTTATAGAGCTCTGGGTAAATTTTGATCCTTTACATTCAGATAATTTGAATGTTTTGTTTGAGGGGAGAGTGAGGCTGAGAGTGAAATGTGAGTCATTGTTTTTCTGCCTGTTTCTGCAGTGTTGCCCATGATGTGTGTGTGTGTGTGTTTCAGGAGGAGAGTGACCAGGATAAGGCTGTTGCTCTTGAGGAGCTGGAAAGGGCTTTAAGACAGCAACATGAGCAAACTGAACTCACCTACAGTGACAAGATGAGCCAACTTGCGGCACAACTACAGCAGCTGGACACTGTAGTGTCACAGGTACAACACCCAATCAGTCAACTCGTCACACAGCTACAGCAAATGAGCAGTTGGCTAAGTGAAGCATTAATATTTACTTAACCTTGTAGCAGTGATTATTTGAAATATTAAAGTATCAGTATTAAAGAATTAAAATATTGAACAAAGACAGACAAAACAAGCAATAGTTTGAAAATATTAGAGCAATATTAGATTTAAAAAACTTCAAGTATTAGATTGCAGTTTTTCAGTGTTCCTTTAATTTAAATATAAAGGCTGGAATACACTACACACATTTTGCACAGATTCTTGCCCTGGTTTACAGTCTGGATGAGTTGATGCTAGTTGACAGATTTCACAAAAAATTAAGTAGTGTATAATGGGCACACAGACTTTGAGTCCATCCAGTCAGAGTATATCAGATATTTTGAGCTGATTTTAGAATACATTGTTTTCATCTGACTGACTTCTAGCAACAAGGTGCACGTTTCTGCGCTTGTTTGATGTTTTTGCAATGACAAAGTCTGGTAGTGTTGTGTATGATACTTAGTCATTTAGTGTATTATGCCCAGCTGTTCTCTGCAACCATTTACAAATTCAGCAAGCATATAATCCGTAGTGTTTTAAAAATCTGTTCAAATCGATTTTTTAAAGGTTTTAGAAATCGATTTTTTAAAAATAGGAATTATAATAAAATGGAAGAATCATTTAAATGATCATTTAATCATTTAAATGAAGAGAACTCCGTATAATTCAGTATCCGCGTGCCCTCTGAGAAGCAGACATGCTTTCTGGACATGCACTTTGGATGTGTGCGCACAACTTCTCACACAGCATGCAAGTACCAAATTGAGTTCTCTTTTGCGTCGTCTTGTGCTTTAATATTAAAACTAGCAAGGCTTAAAAACATGTGCATATGCTAAACTTTAATTACGATGCAGCACAGGCCCGATTGGGCAAGTGACCGTTCCGTGAACTGTCCCGAGCGACGTTCATACTGGCACCCCGGGCCATCGGGCAGTCCTTATTGTCGAGCCCTGCAAAGAGAGGTTTTACAGAACCCAGAATGCTGGTACACAACATTACTCTTTACATAAGAACTGGTGGGTGGGAATGTTAACAAAGGGCCTAGATAAGCTTTGGTAGAGATGGGTGTTTTTTAGGTAGAGCTGGTTGTTATGGTTACATATTTGCATGCATTTTGGCCGGTGAAATACGCCACACATTCTTACAGGAGCCTTATTTAAATGCATGCTACACTGTCTCATCTGCTTTTGTGGCTGTTTTCCCTCTTTTTGGCTTTGATCAGCTTGTCCTGTTTGAGCCTGAAGGATTCGTTCTGTAGAACTATGGGAGCATCTACAGACAGGAATTGTGTCTATTTACTTTGGCAGCAAGCTTATTTTATAATGCTTCTAGACGTAAATCTCTCCCTCATTTGTTAGTTGCGTTGACACCTCTCAGGCAAACACTTTCTTGCCTGTGTGATGACTGTTTTCCTGTCTGTGGCGTCTCTCTTGCCTCTTTCTCAGCTACGATCGGAGGTGAGCGGGCTGCAGGTGGAGCTAGAGGGCAAGCGGGCAGAGATGGACACGCTGGAAACTCTCCTGCAACGCAGAGACCGGGAGAACCAGGAAGGAGACAATCTACTGGCCATGCTCAGAGCAGACCTCAACACGGCCACACAGGAAAGGTCAGCTGACCCGCAGAGATGCGGAAAGAGTGATTTCGGGGGAACTTTAACTGACAGTCTGCAAACTGTTTTTGTTTTTTTGCTTTTTTTAAACAACCTTGTTTTCACGTTTTTAGCTGATAATTTAAACATTTATTTTTGTCCCTATAAGACAAGACCTGCAAACAGCACGTGACAAACTACAGCGGATGCTCATAGAGATGCTTCGGATTACTATGGCAACGGATGAGCACATAAGCCGCAAGTTAGGAGCTTGTGTATCAGGTGTTCAGTCTGGAGACAAAACACCCAGCTCAATGACCGCTAGGAGTAGCCGTGATTCACATGAAACGGGTACGTTTCTGTGAGTGTGCTTCCTGGATGAAAAATCTGTATTGATCAATGACTATTAAAACAAGTTCAGAAGGGTTTCCAGGTTTGTGGAATTGGGCGCACAGACCAGCCACTAGTCATGTGCCCATCACTGAAAATTGACCCACAGCTTTTGATCACTGGATTTACTGAAATTGTTTCGCTTTAAGAAGCGTTTTCTCAACATTGCGTATCTAATCATATCTATACTTTTGACGAACACATACATTTTTAATTGAATTATCACTTTGTCTTGGGTCGGCTTTTGTCTTTCAAACACATTAAAATGTACAAATTGATTCAAAATAAATGTATAAAAATGTTTTATGATGACAAATTACCGTTGCTAAAATTAGCATTTATTTTGCACAATCTTAAAAATATTTGGAAGGAAACCTATGGCTAATAATCTCAATGTTCCATTATCGTTTAATATTTGTTGTTGACTTTAACAGATTGGTTTTTAACAGTAAATTTATTGTTTTTTTTTCAGGAGAGGTGATTGTCACGGAGGGGAGGCTGATTGTAGTGTGTGGTCTTCAGCTGTGGACGAGGGGTTGGAGTTGTCTCAGAGGCTGTGTGAGAGTGTGTTCTCTGGGCCGGAGGGGGAGATGGAGGCAGAAGGAGAGGAACTCATGCTGGGATCCTGTACACGTCTGCGCACCGCTGTGGATAAACTACTGGAGCTGCTTTCTGAGTCCTCACAGCAGGTGCCGTGCTTAGAGACACCTCCCTGTCCTACCCACTTCTGACTTTTGCTGAATTTGCATACTGTTTATTGTGTAGAGACAGACTAACCAATATTGGTGACCACAAACATGTGGAAGTGCAATGCTAGGGAGGAACAGTTAGTGATCCATTATATTTATGCACATGTATGTGCACAAAATGGTTTATCCGTTTTGTGGCATAATTTCCTCATGCTTTAATTTAAATAAACTTATTTCCAACTTATTTCCACCTAGTATGCCGTTAAAGGTTTGGGGGTTGGTAAATGTTGTTTTTGTTGTTTTTTTTTTTAAGTATATTATACTCTCAAAGGTTGCTTTATTTGATTAAAAAAATACAGTAAAACCAGTAATAGTGAAAAATTATTGCAATTTCAAATATCATCAACTTTAATATTTAAAAATGTAAGCGTTTAATATTTAAATGTATCATGTGATGGCAAAGCTGAATTTTCAGCAGCGATTACTTCCTTTTAGAAATCATTCTTATATGCTGATCTAATGCTCAAGTAACATTTCTTCTTATGTTTTTCTGCTTAATGTTTTGTGGAACCCCCCCCCCCCCCATTCAGAAAGAACAGCATCTATTGATGATACTAAAAATTGAATTAAATCTGAAAATATAAACAAGTAATTGTTTATAAAAACTAAAATAACATCGTGATAGAAACTTTTTATTAGTTTTAGTTTACAGTTACAACCCTGATGTCACTTATGATGAATTTAATGCATCTTTGCTGAATAAACTGGCCCTTTAACTTTTGAATGGTAGTGTTTGAGATTCAGACCATAATTCAATATGATAATGTGATGGATTTGAACAATTTTTTGGAACTGTTTTACCCATATTCCCATTGACCATATGTCTGTCTTTTTCTGCTGTAGTTGGAGCAGATGTGTGGTCTGCAGGCCGTACTAAATGAGCAATTCAGAGACGGAGGTGAGGCCGGAGCATCTCTGCTGTTTCAAAACTCTCAGCTCTTGGAGCAGCTGGATCATGAGGCCAGTCTGAAGAGCCAACTACAATTGGAGCTGCACAAGGCCGAAGGTCAGGACTTTCACGTTTATGAATGTTTAATATTTGTGTATCCCTACTTCAATGTCATTCGCTTTCACAACTTATTTGCTCTCTTGTGTGCATTTACATGTGTGGATCTAGGTTTGATGGAAGGCTACATAGCTGAGAAAGCCATTTTGGAGGAGGTGCTTCAGCAGAAGGAGACGCAGGAGCAGCGACTGGCAGAGGAGCTGGAAAGCACACGCATCCAACTACAGCAGCTCAACGAAAATCATGCCCTCCTCCTGCGTCAGAGAGAAGCCCTGACGGCCAGCCTCGGAGACACGGAGAAGGGTGAGAGAGGAAGGGGTGTGATTTCGTTTAAGATGACGTGCTTTAGTTTTATTCCCAGATTGAATTACATAAAATGCAGTTATGTAACATTTGTTTTGTCATTTGGTTCATGCCGAATAGTCATGGCCTGTTAAATATGCGTGTTAGTGTACACAGTGAAATGTTAAGGTTGTGTGCTTATGATGGAAGGGTTTAGTTTCACCCTGCCAATTCTTTCTGCTCTGTAGGCTTCCTCGACGCAGAGGAAGAGACAGGTTTGTGATAATCTGCGGCTGACGTAAATGTTTGAGTTGAGAAAAGAATAACTGTACATTTTTCTGACACTAAATGCATCCATTTCTGATGAAGTTTGCAGTTTATTTATTTTAAAAAAAATAATTATTTAATTTTTAATTTTTTTATTTGGTTTTATTAATGCTCTTGCTTATCCTGTGATCTTTTTTTGCAGTCTAAACTCTAAATCTTTTTGGTTTTAAAGGTCCAAGTACTTTTTAATTTTTCTTATGAATCTTTCTTTGCCAATTTCTTCACGATCCAGTTTGCTGTGCTTTTATTTGTGCGTTGAGAATGCACAAATGATCTGGAGCTCCTGTGCATGTTTGCATCTTAATTTGCATTTTCAGTTTGAGTGAGTGAGATCTGTTGTTGCACGTTTTTATTCATTGGTCCTCCTGGGCTCTGTGCAGCTCTGCTAGCGGAGGCTGAGCGTCTGGGGCAGGAGTGTGTGGAGGTACAGCGGCAGGCGGAGAAGGACTGCGGTGGGTTGGCGTCCCGTCTGCAGATGCTGGAACAGGCCCTGGAGGAGCAGGAGAGCCGTGGACATCAGCTGGAGGAACAGCACCGCCTGCAGACTGAAGACCTGCAGCAACACATTGATGCTCTGGAGAAACAGCTCAAACATAACCGCCAGTTCATAGATGTAAGCGTTTCCAACAATTTGTCTGAAGTTCTTTGCACCAAAACTATTCACACCTTGTCTGGTGCTGAGAGAAAAATGTGAATGTTTTATACTTTATTTAATTTCAGTCATGTCAGACTTGGCGTAAGCTTAGGCAAATAAATGACTATGCTTGTACAGGAACAAGCAGTGGAACGGGAGCATGAGAGAGATGAATTTCAGCAGGAAATCAAGAATCTGGAAGCTCAGCTGAGACATCCATCTAAAGGACACGCAGGAGGGAACAGCAAGGGTCAAAGGGTACGGGGCAATGTCTAGCTAAACAGTATGACACCCTTTTTTGTCAATATTGGATAATCTGTGACAAGAGTATGCGAGCAATAAATTTTTTTTTATATATATATTATATCTTAATGTAATTGATTCCTGTGATGGCGATGGCAAAGCTCAATTGTCAGCATCATTACTCCAGTTTCCAGTGTCACATGATCCTTCAGAAATGATACTAATACGCCATTTTAATGCTCAAGAATTCTTTCTTTTCAAAGGTTGTGCTGCTCAATATTTTTGTGGAAACTGAAAGTAATGTTTTTTTCAGGCTTCTTTGAATAGAACTGAATTTTTTAACTGTTAAAGTCTTAACTGTTATTTAAATTCATATATTTAAAAAAAAATCATTTATTCAAGGATGTATTAAATATATTTTTTTTTTTACAAATAAAAACATGCACAGTATATTAACCGTTTAATACAATGTGAATTCTTTCATGCAGTGGCATTTTTATTTTTACTGTTAACATGCCTGTATTTATCTTGATGGTGCGATTACAGACTGATCTCAAAGCAAGAAAGAACATAAACAAATTCTATGCTTCACAGGCAAAATTTCAAAAACCCACTCTTCTGTACCACATTGCTCACATACTCTTTGTGACAAAAACTATAGCCTTTCTGATACTCTGACATCTCTGAATGATTTGAATGTTTTCATATAAATGCTTTTTTTCCCTCCCTAACTGAATGATGTAGATTGAGGACTTGGTTCTTCAGGTATGTTATCCAGTATAGTCATTAATGTGCTGGCCTTGTAGCAGATATGCATGGCTTATGCAGCATAGTAGCCAGTAGTAGTAGAGCATGTGATAGCTATTTTGCGTCAAACCTTTTTTCAGCATATATGCAGTACATCAGTTGCATCTGTAATTTATTTAGTTTTTTTTTCCACTTTTTTTATCCATCCATTGAAACTCAAACACATGCTTATCTTCTTTCCTCTCAAATGTCTTTGCTTACTAACATAGTAGCTGCTGAAAGAGATTGACTTTGCCTTAACCGTCCATCTTGTCTCATCTTTATCTGTTCCTTTTATGATTGTCTTGTAGCCCCTTTAAAAGTCTCAATCCTTGGGAAAACTGTTGTTTTATTCACTTATATTCCCACATGATGACCTTTTTTCACACTGGTGCCACCACTACGTTGCCCAAACCGTTTTAGTAAAGATCTATAACTACCAGGTGGCTGCAGAAGAGCTCTTGTTGGCTGACACTCCCTGGTTTTGTTTGTGAATTTACATTTAGACATTAGGAAATCATTATTATAAAATAATCAAGAAATCAATTTTCTTTTTTTTATTATTAAAGGAAGTAGCTAAGAAAAGTAAAAAAAAAAAAATGTCTCAATTGCATCTGAATTACACAGAAATCAAATAATAAGTGCTCCTTTTATAACCACTCGGTCAGTATACTATAGATACTATAGAAGAACAATGGTAAATTTAAAAGCAAACCCGCAAGACATTTATTCATCTCCGGAACACAAATGAAGATCTTTTTAATTAAATCTGAGAGGATTTCTGTCCCTGGATGACGCAACTATCACTTTCAAGCCCCAGAAAGGTAGTAAAGACCTTATTAAAGTAATCCATGTGAACTCCAGTAATTTAACCTCAATTTTATGAAGCAACGCAAGTGCTTTACGCACAAAAAAATATTTATTTTTTTACCACTTATCACAATCTCTTACGTGTTCACGCAACGTCCGCTCTTGCATCAACAACACGCATGCGCCATAGTGCTCTGTTGAATGTGTGTGTGTGTGTGTAAACAAAGCACTCGCATAAAGTACTTTCTGGGCCTTGAAAGTGGGAGTTGCGTAGCTGTCAATGGAGGGACAGAAAAAAAAGCTCTCAGATTTCATTAAAGGGCCTATATGTGCTTTTCTGAAATTTAATCTCGCGACTGACACCTGTGGCCAAAAAACAGAACTGCTCCTTTCTGCTCGCTCTTGCAGCCAGGGTTGCCAGGTCTGCACAACAAACTCAGCCCAATTGCTCATCAAAACTAACGGCTATTGTTACGTTTATTTTGGGGGAAAAAGTTCCATATAGTCCCTTTAAAAATATCTTTATTTGCGTAAACTAAAGTCTTGCGGGTAATGAAGGAATTTTAATTTTAATAAAAGTTCATTTAATTTTCATCTCAACTCAAGCTCAGTGCTTTATAGTCAAATGTGCGCTACTAAAGCAGGTGCCACCATCTGTAGAACCTAGTGGTGCCAGTGCTCCTGCTCTCAATTGTAAGTCTGGAGCCCTGATTTGTGTTAAAATATTCACACACTCTATTTAGGACCATATTCTGTATTTGTGTAATTTGTACAGGTGGAAAACCTTCAGGCTCTGATCAAAGATAAGATAGAAGACTATAGTATACTGTTGTCAGCAAAAGAGCAGTGCCAGCTTGATGTGGAAGAGCGTAATGAAGAGATTGAGAAATTGACAACTCGTATCCGTGAGTTGGAGCAGGCGTTGCTGAGCTGTGCGGAGGCCAGCCGAACTGTCACACAGCTGGAGCAAGAACTTCAGAAAGCACGCAAGAACCTTCAGGAGCTCACACAGGTGCACAAAACTACACATACAAGTTCAGATGCGTCTTATGTTTTCTGATTTTACAAAACCCCCCTTCCACACATTTGGGCCCAGAATTACGCTGTCTTGTCACTGCTTCAGTTAATTCAATTAATTTTCCATTTTGCACCAATATCTGTAAATCTTAACCCATTCTTATCTGTGTGTTCTTTATTTCAGGATAAAGAAGCTTTGCAGCAGCAGCAGTATGCTAATAAGCTCCAGATCTCTGCCCTACAGTCCAAACTCGATGAAACCAGACACCGCTTCCCCGATATGACCCCTGACCCTAACCTCCTAGAACAGCTGGAAGCTACACAACAGGATCTGCAGACCAAAGAACAACAGGTGTGTGTATATCAAGTAGGGGTGTCACGATTCTCCAAATCTTCGATTCGATTACATTTTCGATTCTAAGGTCACGGTTCGTTTCGATTCTCGATTTTTACATTTATTTTTTTTAAGCACAGTTTGCGATGCCATTTTTAGACTAGACTTTTATGTAATATAATATATGACCTTTGTTCGCAATGTACCACACTAAGTTGTCAAATTTAAAACATTTATTAACAAAATAATGTTACAATAACTTATATCTTCAGTCAATTAGAAACTTAAGCAAAATAACCTGCCATGTAGTTTCTCTTTTATAACTGCAGTCTTATTCACAGAAGATGACATTCAAGTTCACAACAAAACAAACACGGTTTAACAGATACATCTATGTTTTCCTTGCTTTACCTCGGTCTTAAAGTACAAACATGACTGTGAAAAATATTAGTATTTAATTTAGAATTTAATTAAATGCATTTATGATGAAATTACAACATTTTCGTGTCATGTTCATTTTGACCACGAACTGTGCGCTGTCGCTTTAACTCAGCGCGTGCAGCAAAAATAGACTCGGTGCGGAAATGAACGACACTTGTCTCATTCGTGGAGGTGGAGAACCAAGTTATTTGTGACATGCTAGATTTATTGTATAAAGATTTATACTGTACAGTCTGCTGTTTTTGTCAATTTAAAGTTTTAATTTAAAAAGTGGAAGAATGGTACACGCACTGACGCACATACAGTAGCAGAGCTTGCAAAGTGTGGCTTTTTTTAAGCGCGAACTTTGAACGCGAATGTGAACGTTGTCAACATAACTCACTGGAAATCAGAAATACTCCCACTGTCCCACACCGGCGACTTTAGTGAAAGAGGAGGTCAGAAGTCCTGTCGATGGGCAGCCATGCTATCTTTTGACTGGCTGTAGCTGAGGGAGAGGACTCGCAGCACTTCAACGCTGTTTTTTTCCGCTTTGCAAACCGACTGGACGTGACATGGGGCGTGGCAGTATCGACGATTCCATTTTTGAATTCGATTATCGAGATTGTGACTTAATTTCGATCGATTTCGATTTAAAATCGAAATCGTGACACCCCTAATATCAAGTACAGGATTAAGCAGATTGAAAGAGATTTGTGTAATGTCATGATTGAACAATCAGAGTAACAGTATCAAAGTAACAAGTTTTCATTTGTTTTACAATGAGCATAGAGGTCTTTAAGTTAGTTCTCTAAAGGAAATACCTTGTGGGTAAAAAGTTTGAAATACCTTTGCAGTGGTATACTGCTAGTAGACATCCCAACACTGCTGAGAGTGACGATTAGATGAATATGGATATATGTGCAACACGCTTTACTCTCAATTACACCAAAATAAGCACACAACAATAATGACAATGGTGAGAAAACGACATTTAAGAAAGCATTTGATTATGGATGTGTTTGCACAAGCTCTGCAATTCAGCACTCCAGTCAAGCCACATTTGTTTATATAGTGCTATCTATTTTATACACCATTAAACTTAAAAAAAAAAAAAACGCTGGATAAAATCACCGTTATGCCAGTAATTCTAAACCATTTATCTGCACACTTATCTGCACATAATATTTGATAGAAGCACATTTACCCAATACATCCCTCGATGCACAACAAACTCATGTGACTTTGCCTCAACAGTGGATGTGATTTGGATAACTGGACTAACCAGTGGAACCAATCACATCACACTAGATCTCAATTGTTGGTTTGACCATTCTGAATCGCTGAGCCAAGTCTGTCATCAGAATTATTCGGTTTAAATCCCTCCCCGAAGTCTCACACTTCCGTTTCCTGAACGCAAGATAACATGACAGCGTTTTTTTGGCTGTAATTCATGTATGACAAAAAAGCCACATCGATTGCAGCAACTTGCATATTTATTTCAGCTATTTTTACCGATATTCTGGTATTATATTGTTCATTCTTTGATTTCACTTGAATTATATTGGGGCCTTAAAGGAACACTCCACCGTTTTTTGAAATAGGGCTTATTCACATTCTTTCCTACATTTAGATAGGTGTGCAAATGCATTTTTGTCTCAGTGCATGCATTGTTTTAGTTTGACAGGGTCGGCGCTAGCTTATCTTAGCACAATGAATGTAATCCTTTGTTGCCAGCTAGCATGTCTTGAGTAAAAGTGATAAAAATGAAAAAAAAAAAAAACCCACACGTAATTACTACTTGTGGCCTGCGTATTCACAACGAGTACAAATAGCGATGCAGATTAACACTAGGCGATTTCCTAGGCAGATATTGACTTTGGACTATATTAGGGGGAAGCACAGGCGAAGCACTGCTACTTGGGCGCAGAGATATCACGCCACACATGAAATCCCAAGTAGCAGTGCTTCGCCTAAGCAGCAGTGCTTCGCCTGTGCTTCCCCCTAATATAGTCCCAAATCAATATCTGCCTAGGAAATCGCCTAGTGTTAATCTGCAGCACTATTTGTACTCGTTGTGAATACACAGGCCACAAGAAGTAATTACATGTTTTGTTTTGTTTTTAAATCACTTTTTCTCAGGACATGCTAGCTGGCAACAAAGGATTCCATTCATTGTGCTAAGCTAAGCTAGCGCCGACCCTGTCAAACTAAAACAATGAATGCACTGAGACAAAAATGCATTTGCACACCTATCTAAATGTAGGAAAGAATGTGAAAAAGCCCTATATAAAAAAACGGTGGAGTGTTCCTTTAAGAGTTTATTTAAGAGTACATGACACAGCACCATGGTCTAACAACTGTAGGTGCAACATGTTTTTTGCATATGGTAATTTTTTGTGCTGCGGAGATGAGAATTGCAGCCAATGAGTACACGTATAAAGTAACATTACACTCTATGGCTTGTAGGCATTGTCAAAAATCAACTGTTAACATTTGCATGGTTTCTATTTCTAAGATAAAACCTCAGATTTATGAGTAAGATCTGATTTTGTTTCTTGTCCACTTTATGGTATTTCTTTGTTACATTGAAACTTTTTGTCTCTTAGGTGGAGTTGCTGTCGGAGCGTATGAGTGAGCTTGAGAAGGATGTAGTAGTGAGGGAGGAAGAGGTCGGACAACTCACACTACAGCTGGAGCTCAAAAACAGAGAGAGCAGAGCGACGGAAGAGCAGCTCCACGCTCACATCACACACCTGCAGGTAAGGCTCCGTATTGTTGTATAATGACTATAGTCTGGAAGTCATATTGTGGTGGCCTGTGGCCAGTATGTACACAACCTTGGATAAATAGTATTCATAGCACAGTACCTTCATAGAATATGCTTGGAGTTTTATGGAGAATGTGAAAAGGTCCTCATTGTGCCTGTCCTTTAGGAGACTGTGGACACTCTGACGAGGCGCCTAGAAGAGGGCAGCGATGAATCCATCCTTCAGCTACCTTCTGCCCTTCTAGAGGAGAAGAATATGGAGATCGACCACTTAAATCAGCAGATCCTCCAGCTGCAGCAGGAGCTGGACATGACCAATGATAATAAGGTATGACAAGTGTGTCTGATTCCTAAACATGAGTTTTAGTCGTCAGATCTTTTTAGTGAATCAAAAACATAAAATCAGTCAGAGCTGTTATTGAATAAGTTTGACCTTGACTTTGAAACTTGACTCGACCAAGGATTGTTACTTTTTTAGTGTTATGTAGCACTTAAGGTTTATAACAGAAATTAAAAGCCTAGTAAAGATAATGGTAACACTTTACAACAATGTTTTATTCGTTAACATTAATGTAACATGAACCTATGAGCAATACGATTGTTACAGTATTTATTAGTCTTTCTTAATGTTAGTTAATAAAACGTCATTCACTTTGTTCATGTTATATTTGTTAACATTAAAGCACTGTGAACTAACTTTTGATTTTAATAATGTTGTGCACAAGTATTATTGTGATCAGAGGTTTTTTATGAAATTGATTGAATAATGTTAGTACATTTTATTCATTGTTTTAGTATTTATTTAATATAGGATTCATTTTTTTCATTCCATCTGTGAAAAGCTTTGTGTAAACAAACCTTTTAAAATTATTACATTTTTTCATATTTATTTTTTACACACAAATTCTTCAGAAATACAGAAAGAATTGTAACTAGAATAACAAAGAATCTGAACCATTCATTTAAATTCCCATACCTAATATTCAGAAGGCGGAAACATCTCATTTCATGTTTTTAAAACTGTATTCCTCTTTCTGCAGCTTTTAATGTATATTTTAGCTGATTCTATAATCAAAACTGACTTGAAGTACAGTTATCACAAATAAAAGAAAATCTAAGGTTTGAAGACTTCTATAAATTGTTTTGTACTGATTAAATATGTTGCTGGCTTGTAACTGGTCCTCATTACCATTTTCAGACACTAGAGGAAAAGCAAGCGCTAGAAGAGCTGTGCTCTCAGGTCGAACGTCTTCATTGTGACCAGGAACGTTTACGGCAGGCAAAGGAAGAGGAGACCGAGCAGCTCCATGAGGTTATTAACAAGCTTCAAGAGGAGTTGAGCCAGCTTGACCCCAACCATCATGAGGTCAGTGACCCTAGCACTGACAGCCCAGAGTCATCGGACTTTCCCTGGTCGACTCATCCCCGCCAGCAGAGGGCATCTGAGGAAAGCCTGTGCCAGGAGCTCAGCAGCCACACGCTGCAGTCGTCTCGTGCTCGCTTGCAGGAGTTAAAGATCGAGCTGGAACGTGCCGCCGGGGAGAAGGATTCTCTTCAGAAGCTGTTGCTCTCTCAGGAGGAAGAGTATGGAAGTCAGGTGGAGGCGCTTGGCCGGAGTCTTGGAGAGGAAAGGGGGAAGGTGGTCCTGTTGGAACAGGAGGCAAATGAGCTGAAAGTACAGCTAGAGGAGAAACGGACAGAAGCTGAGCGATTGGCGGCCCGTGTAGAAGAGTTGGAAGATGCAGAGCGAGCTCATCAGTCCAGCATGAGAGAATCTGAGCTCCAGTTGAGAAGGGTGGAGGAAAGAAAAGATGAGGTCCAGCAGGAGCTTGACCGGGTGCAAGAGGAGGTGAAGAACCAGCGTGTTGAGAAGGAGCTTCTGGAAAACCAGATCTCAGAGCTGCAGGACAAAGAGGAGCAGTATGAGAATGAGCTGGCCGCTTTACAGTCCACGCTCACAGAGCTTGAGGAGCACGTCAAAGTAGGCAGAGCCAATATCAGCGCCTTGGAGACCAGCAAAAGCGAACTGTACATGGAGAGAGAGGCTCTGAGAAAACGGGAGGGTTATCTCCAGGAGGAAATAGAGCACTTGAAACAGGAAATGACATCAAAGATGAACTACATAAAAGAACTACATGAGCAACAGGAGGAGACTGTGGCTAAACAAGGGGAAGCCCAAAAAGAAGTACTGGTGAGATGCTTGTAAAAAATAATAATTTGTGTGTGTGTACCCAACTACCCATATGTATGTATTTGTTTATTTATTAGTTTTCTATTTCTCTTTGTGGTGGAATTTGTTTTAGCAATACAAACAAACTGTAATTGCTATGGACTTGGTCTGTATACTCTTGCCATGTCCTGTGATGTAAACACTGAGTTATTTGGGAAGTTGCCTTTTGGTTTTAAGCTTTCCAGAGTCTTTAATTAGTCACAGATCAACAAGGTTGTGTTACAGCAGGATAGAAAGAGGAGGAATGAGAACAGACTGATTTAGTCCAGCCCTCTGGCACACAAGAGGAGAGTTTCACACAGGAAGTAACATTTCAAAGAGGAAGTCTGTCTGAAGTCTTTTAAACAGTTTATTTTTAAGCTTGATCTAAATTTTGAATTGGTTAATCACAACGTAAGGTGGAGAGACGCTCTATTTATATTTCCTGGGTTCTGAGTACAGTGGAGAGGTATTTTATCAGAAAACTGTTTCTTGCTAGTGACGAGTGTTTTTTGTTGTGATTGAACAGGAGGCAGAACCCTGGTTGTGTTAACTTGAAAGAATCCAAATAGATAATGTCCAACTTTACATGTTCATTATCTATTTGGATTTTTTCATGTTCACTAACTAGCTGGGAATAGTTTGTTTACAAGAGACTTGCTGTGCAGTTAAACTTTTAAAAATGAAGTTGTTGCTCATTTTTCATAGCATGCTTTTAGCTAAATGAAGCTGCTGATGTAATGCATTTTGAGTGAGTGGTGTAAAAGACTGACATTCAGTGTTTTTATGTTTGCAGACATGTGCTGAAGAGACCTTGGCTAAAGCTGAGACTGCTTTACGTGAGAGGGAACAGCAGCTGATCCAGCTGAGGGCGGAGCATGATGCTTTAAGGGCGGAGCTAACAGCAGTGAAGGAGGGTCTCAGTACCAGCACAGAGAGAGCGGAGAAGCTACTGGAAGAGGGACAGGTATGTGCAGTAGTTTATTTCCTTAAAGGAGAACTCCGGCGCAAAATGAAATTTGGTCTAATTACACATTGTTACCTAGTCAAACGTTATCTGAGATTTGTTTTCATGATAATCGAATGTAAATAGTTTTATCTCTAAAAACAGTTTAGCCTATAACGCTAGTATAACGCAAGTAAATAGGGCATAGAGTAATGACAAATAAAAATCGCTAGTTAATACCACTAACAAGGCTCAAAATAGCCCAACACTAACACGGTAGCATAATCAGGGTCCCTACATACAAACCGAAGCATTGAGAACGTTGTAAGTGTACAGACAGTTTAATAAGAAGATAGTTTATAAAGACAGTCGACTTCACGAAAACAGGCAGGAGCCATCTTTGGAAAACAGTCTCGAGCAATCGAATCACGAACGCCAAGCCAAGTGCGCTGGTGAGATGTGAACGAGTCAGAAGTTGTGATAAGGTGGCTCGGCGTTCGTGATTCGATTGCTCGAGACTGTTTTCCAAAGATGGCTCCTGTTTGTTTTCGTGAAGTCGACTGTCTTTTAGTGGTATTAACTAGCGATTTTTATTTGTCATTACTCTAGTCTATGCCCTATTTACTTGCGTTATACTAGCGTTATAGGCTAAACTGTTTTTAGAGATAAAACTATTTACATTCAATAATCATGAAAACAAATCTCAGCTAACGTTTGACTAGGTAACAATGTGTAATTAGACCAAATTTCATTTTGCGCCGGAGTTCTCCTTTAATTGATCCACATGTTAGGATATCTTCTGGTTAAAATATTTATTTTCAAATTTAGGACTTGCCTATTTACAGCCAAAGTCTTGTTACCCAAGTAATGCATTATCAACCATGATTTGCATAATAATGAATTCACTGGCTAATTAGTTCACTAAGTAAGGGAAAATATATTCACCTGGTCATAAACCTGACATGATGATCACTGTCAATGGAGGTTTAGTTTGCAATTTAATTGTTATACAGATGTGACAATTGCCTGTATATTATCTTTTATCAACGTGATTAAGCAATCAGCCTAGCAACAAGACAAAACACTTCAACAATATTAGTTTCATTAATACTAATATTAAAGGGTTGGTTCACTCAAAAATGAAAATTGTCATTACTCACCATGTTGTGCCAAACCTTCAAGACTTTCATCCACCTTTGTTATATTTTTAATGAAACCTGAGAGATGCATTGCTCATATTTTACAATCTCGTGAATTTTTGAAGCACCAAAGTTTTGGTGCAGTGGACTTTAATGAAATTTGAGATTTATGTCCCTCTATTTAATGTTAAAGGGGGGGTGAAATGCTGTTTCATGCATAGTGAGTTTTTTACACTGTTAAAGAGTTGGATTACCATGGTAAACATGGACAAAGTTTCAAAAATGAAGTTGTAAGTTTGATGGAGTATTTCTGTTCCAAAAATACTCCTTCCGGTTTGTCACAAGTTTCGGAAAGTTTTTTTCGAATACGGGACTACGTGACGTCAGAGTGGGCGGAATTTCCTTATACGGGTCTTAAGGCACTTCTCCCGGAAGGGCGCGCGCAGCTGTAGCCTAGAGCGTACGAGAGCGTCCATCAGAGCGCTGTGCTCTGCTGCGCTGCAATCAAAAAAATGGCACCAAAAAGTGTGTTTTTGGTTGCCAGGGCAAGACAACACTGCACAAATTTCCAAAGAACCCAGAGTTAAGGGACCTGTGGATGGATTTTGTTTTTCCAGAGCAGCAACGGAGTTGTGCAAGTGTTCTTGTTCGTTCCCTTCATTTCGGCGGTAGCTGCTAATAGTTTTATAAACAAGGCACAGTTCGACGATTTGCAGATCGCCTAATACTTAAAGATGGAGCAGTCCCAACGATAAAGGTTCACGGAACCGCAGGCGGTGAGTAAAACTGCTTCAAATGTCTGTGTGTTGTTAACTATCGGCGTGTAAGCTAAGCACAGCAAGTAAACAACATGATCACGTACAGTTAATGTATCGATGGAGCATGCGATGTATGGTGTGTGTGTGTGTGTTTGTGTGTTTAAATACAGTTGTTTAGCTGGCCACTGTAGGTGTCAGTTTGTTTATTATAAAAATAAATCATGTCCTCATAAACCACGAGTCTGTCTGTTTACAACACACGCAAAAGCTTCGCGCGCTCCCGCCCACACGGCACGCCTCCACCCGCTCGGCTTTTTCCTGAAAGACTCGGTACAGCCTATCTTTCTTTTATAAATATAATAAAACTAAAGACTTTTTGGAGATATGAAGGATGCAATACTACTCTATAGGTACTCAAGATTAACATGAGATTGAGTGAAACTGAGTATTTCACCCCCCCTTTAATTTGAAGATGAACCAAAGTGTTTTGGGTTTGTAACAACATAAGTGTGAGTAATTGATGACACTATTGACTTTTTTGGGTAAACTAATACTTTGATAGAATTGAGTATTCCATTGAGCCAAGTAATTCCATTATGCTGCCTGCTTTTAAATTGTAACATAGTTTTACATAATTTGTGGTATAAATGACACCTTAGTTAAAAGCGTAGCATTAAACCTGGCACTGACTTTCAACACCCCAGCAACATGGCAGCAAAAATCAAGTTTTCTGATTTGATATTTCCCTTTCAGACGAAAGATCGTGCGTTGGCTGATCTCGAGGTCCATAACCAGCACCTGAAGGCAGAGCTGCGGAGTCTGCAGGATGACCTGGCTGTGCAGGAAGAAGAGCTGGCCTATCAGCAGAGGGAGCTAGAGCAGCTCCGACAGCGCTGCAACCTGCAGGACCACCATCCCAAACACGTCCACTCCTTCCTCGAAGGCCTTTCCCGTGACCCGTCCCTCTCCGCTTCTCTGTCTTCCCCAGAAGTTCTGCGAAGGTTGGACTGCAGCGAAGAGCGCCCCTCTCGTCTGCAGGTATCTCATCTCTCAGAGCTCAGCGCACTACACAACGCCAGCCTGGAGCTCCACAGCAAGGGTTCCCCCATGGAGCAGGACAAGGAGAGACCACACGGCAGACACATGTTTATCCCACCTTCAGAGGAAGTCCCACCTATCACACAATCTGCATCCCCATGCTCGCTTTCTTTGTCCGAACACCTCTCTGTGCTCGACTCGCTGGATGCAGAAAAGGTAAGCATTGCATTTAACTTCTTTTCAAAAGAAATGTACGAGGGCACAACAGTAAAAATAAATTCATTTTTTTTCTCTTCTCTCTGCCCTGCTGATATTTTTACCGGCCCACCACAAAAACATTTTTTTGACTTTTTTTTTAACGTGTCCGTTAGGGCTGGAGATATTTTTTAGAAAATCACCCAATATCATTAAATATCAGTATTTTTCATATTATTAATGGGGAAGGAAATTTATTACATTCATTTTTGAGGTCAAACATGTGCAAACAACTTGTTTACAAGTTAACTCCTAAGAACCTTTTTAATCGAGGACCGCATTTAATCTTTTCCTGGTTTTTGATTTTAATGTAAATTTATCATCAGAAATGTATGAAGGAATTAATAAATCTTTACCTATTTCACCAGTCTTTAAAAATGTAATGAGATTAAAAAATAATTAATTTATAAATAAATTAAAGTGCTTATATTCAGTATATTTTATAACGGATTAAATGGGAATACATTAATTGTTTTAATAAATATTGTTTTTATTATAGTTGTTAGTTTTGGAATTTACTTCTTTTTTTTTTCTTTTTTTTTTTACATTTAAAAAAAATTTGCAAGTTTTAAGACATTTGAGTTTCTGTATCATGAACCTTCTTTTCTTGGTTTAAAAATATTGATTTATAGCCCAGCCCTAATGTCAGAAAATAACATTTGTCATTTAAATGTTAAGTTTTCTTACAAGAAAATGTTACTTCATGGGTGTGAAACCACCCACTTTGCTAGGTGAATTTTATCAGTTTATCAAACAGATTATTCACAAATTCTCACTCTTTGGTTCCCTATAATTTATTTGTGGAAAGTGTCCTAAGCAAATGTCAATAGTTGGAGTTGGTGCTACTTAGGCTATTTGTTCTCTTAGTTGACATGTTTAGCAAGCTAATGGTGTGATAATGGGCCTGTTTTAAGGTTCTTGAATCGGACAATTCGGATGTAACTCTATCTCGGTCTCCACTTGGCTCCACCTCTGCCGAGTCTGTGCCGGAGTGGGTCAGCGATGGATACGGCAGCAGTGAGTTGTGTGTTTATGCATGAGTTTGTGACCGACAGACTGTGTGCGTTTAATAGGTTAAAATCTTGTATCTTGTTGGAGTTATCTGAAGTGTATTTTTGTGTGTGTAGACGTGAGCTCAGAATTAGAGGCCATGCTGAAGCTCGAGTTGGAGAATACAGAGCGTTTAGATGCTCATTTTGTGGAGTATCTGCGCTGCAGAGGAATGTCACCTGCTCAAAACACAGACAGCGCTGCAGGCAGCATGAATGAAAGCCATGAGGCCCTCACACCTGAGTTACAGGTAAGCACTCTTCACAATGCTGCCCTCACTCATACATAAAGAAATGATTTGAGGATTTTATATTTGTCTGTACCATGCATAGGCTATGTTGAAACGCGTCTACCAGGAAAGCTGCAAAATCCTGTCTTTGTCCCATCGCCCTGCCCCATCTGGCCAGTCTCGGCCAGATTCTGAGCCTGCTCCGCCCCCCTCCTGGCAGAGGGAGAGACGGGCCTTACAGGAGACCATCCTATCGCTCAGAGAGCTGCTCTGCAGGATGGCTGACAGGGAACCCAAGGTGAGACTCATCTGTGCTTTGCTTACCTGATAGATCTTTGTCATGATGAAACAGAAGTAGTGACAGTATTGTGCCACGTCCAAGTGAAACAGCCTAGAAAAATAAAATAAAAGTGTAGGGTGTGGTCTTGGTTCCATCTATTGGTTGCTGGTTAGATCAGTGTTTCCCAACCTTTTTCTTGCTACAGCACAGTTTTAATAAGTAAAACATTGCATTGCACTACATTTTCATCAACTTGCAGGTTATTTTACAGGTTATAAAGTTTATTGTAACTATATAGACCTTATGTAGCCCCGCCCCTTTTCAGCGCTGAGCTTGTTGTCTTTTGACTTCCTCTCTGTATTTTCACAGCGATCTTTCATAGATGAATGAACGGCTCGTTTAAAAAAGTTCCCGGTCGACATTTAAGACATCTGCTTTACAATGCTTATGATAAACATTACAATGCTCATGATAACTTCCGTTAACTCTACAGTAAGTAGATTGACTTCACCAGCTAATTACTCCTGGACAGCGATGCCATAGAGATACACAGAGCGACCGCAGAAACGGAAGTTCAAAGACAATATTCTAAAGATGGCGGCGCCCTCGTTTCTCTCGTGCATAAGGTCTATAGGTGCTCCGTTTTTCTTTTTGAAGACATTTGGCCAAAATATCAACATATAAAAGATAAAGCTCTATGCACAGGATATTTAAAAGCACATTTCGGCTACATCTAGACTATGACTCTTCTCCACTCTTCAGATACAAGATAATAATAGATAATGTTTCTTAAGTAAAATGCTGTACTCATTCAAACATCAGTTATTTATTTACCTTTGCGTTGCAAACAAACAGCGATCTATCTCCAAACTGCGTGTGGCACTTCATTCACGATAGAGTCGGATGGAGTTATGAGGTTTCGCCGACAGTTTGAAGGGCCAATGGGGTTTAGCCACAAGGCTCTTTTCGTTACTTTTTAAAATACTTTTTAAAACTTCATTTACTATTTTTGGTTAATTATTTGTAAAACCCACATACGTGCGTAAAGAATGACCAATAGATCTTATTCAGAGCAGCCCCATGACCGGTATGAAAGTGAGGCTGTGAGGAATAGACTTGCCGTGTTTTCAATGGCATCTGCTGTATAAATCTCCTAGATTACTTACAGTTTTCCACAGCTTATTGTCGCGAGTTTTTTGTCGACTGAAATTTCCATTGAAGAGATGTCTGTCCTACACAGCCTCGCTTTCATTCCCATTAAAAATCAAAGATGGCGCTGCTGTGAATAAGGCTTATAGCATTGATTTAAAAAAAAACTGCTAAATTACTGACAACAATGATATATTATTATTTTTAGCATTTATTTTTCTTTTTCTTTTCTTTTCCTATTTGGAATTCAGGAACACCTGACAACCTCTCACGGCACACTAGTGGAGAATATGGAGCGAATATTTGAGGAGGGGGAAAAAACGCATTTTATTCAGAGGTTGCAGTTGCTGATATTAAGATAGCTTGTAATGTAAATCAGTGAGATCTTTAGAAGTATAGCAGGCTACTTACATAAAATGCATACAAATATAATTTTTACTCCCAATAATATGTCTTGGTAAGATATATACTGTGTGTATATGTATATATGTGAGATGTACAAATAAACATTCCTCAAAAGCCTGATGTACAATCTTTGATACTCACATTTTAACATGATTTTTCTATAAAAAAAAAAATCTCAGTAAAAACACATGTATCCTGACCTGAAGGTGGACAGTTTTAGAATTATACTAAAAGCCCTTGTTGAAAAAAATACATAATAATAACTCAATCATATGACAAAAGGCATGTAGAAGATTGTGCACAACAGGGTTTTTCAGTAAAGTTCTGATCATGTTGATTAGGCTTTGTAGGGGTAAAGACGTAACATGGATCCAGAGTTCACAGCATAGTCTAGAGTTATGGTCTGCATCAATCAGCATGTGTGTGTGGTTCAACAGTCCACTTGTATTTACATTTTTGTGTTTGTGTACACGCATGAAGACTGACAGTGGGGATGTGGACTGGAGGCGCGAGTTGTTGCATGCGGTCCGCAGTGTGTTCGACAGTGAACGGGAGTGGCTTCACTCTCAGCTTCAGGCTTTCATGACATCCAGCACTCAGATGGACCTCACCCCTTTGCTGGACCAGTTGAAGAAACTGTTTCAGAAGCAGGTGATGCGGTTTCCACACAATTCATGTTCTCTCATTTTAATCTTGACATAGATTAAATGCATTCAAGTGCTTTTGTTATTCATTAACCGTTTCTCTTTCAGGAGGAGCAGCAGTGGAGATCCTTAGAGCAGCTGTTCAACGCAGACCGTCACAGTCTATTGGCTGAGGTGCGTAGCCTGCATGCAAGCAGCCAGCAGAGTCAAGAACAGCTGCGTCAACTGCAGGATTCACTGCACACCGCAAAAGAACAGGGCACGGAAATGCAACATCAGCTGCATAGAGATGGTAAATATTTCAGTGTTATCTATGGTCAAAAAGTGAAAAAAAGTTACAGCAAAAAATAAAATAAAATAAAAATATCGCTCACAAAGGCAATTTTTACTTTGTGCGCTGTTTTAGTTGAGGAGATTGAGCTGCGGCTGCAAAAGGAACAGACACTGTCAAATGATCTGCGCTCCGCTCTGGAGACTGAAAAGAATAGAGGACTGGAGCAGCAGAGACAGTTAGAGGCAGAGCTAAATGCTGTGTCAGTGTTGAAGGCGGAGCTAGAGGAGACTAGACTTCAGCTTCAGTCAGCATACAAAATTCAAGAGGAATTAAAGAGCCAAATTCACAAGCTCAGGTACGGCAAACTTGTGCATGCACCCCTTTGAAATTGAATGATCACTTAAGTCTTATGCCGTAAACTTTTTTTTTTTTTTGATGTTTGCTTCAAGGCTGAAGCTGGAAAATGATGAGGCTGAGCATAAAGCCTGTCTACAGGCAGTGGAGAAAGAGCAGGCCAGAGTACAGGAACTGCAAGAGGACCTTCAGCAGCAGAGACTCAACAGTCAACAAACAATTGAGCAAAACCACCAAACTCAGGAGGTAATACACATTTTTGATGTACTAACCTTCTATTGGTGGGAATTTAATTAATCTCAGTAGCCGCGTTTCCACTCCCGGGCCAGGGCCGAGCCGTGCCAGGGCCAGTCGCGTTTCCACTGTCACTTCCGGGGCTTAATTGGGGCTTACTCGGTCCAACGGCCAGGATTTCTGGCCCGTCGACTACCTTGGGCCAAAGCGGGCCAGCTCGGGCTAGAGACGTGGGCAAGG
Organism: Chrosomus eos; assembly: GCA_036326025.1. Taxonomy (NCBI): domain Eukaryota; kingdom Metazoa; phylum Chordata; class Actinopteri; order Cypriniformes; family Leuciscidae; genus Chrosomus; species Chrosomus eos. The sequence goes on along the minus strand of CM070828.1, from coordinate 10,335,727 downwards.
TAAAAGGCGGAGTTTATCGGTGTTAGGGAAAGTGTTATGGTCGTTGGCAATGTGCACATTTCATTTTTTTTTTTTTTTTTTTTTGAGCCCTAAACGTGAGAATGTAGTTTCGACGCTTGCCTTGTCCAACCCATTTTGAGAGATGGGGAGAGAGAGAAGACGCAGCACCGTTGAACACTCACGCGGTTTGTGAACTTGCCAGAAAGAAAGTTTTAAAATGATTGATTTGATTTTATAATCTGTGTGGATTCATTTAGGATACTCATAAAATCTACATGCTAAAGTGAATCGACGTTTGTGGGGGAATTTCCCGCATTAAAAGTGGTGGACCTGTAGGAATTATTAAATACTTATTGAAGTATTATCTGTTATATTATTTATTTTAATAGTTAAAGTACAATAAATGTTTAAATGTTGATTTTAAGAATTGTTTAAATAAATCTTTTTAATAAATGCAACACTTTCCCAAAGTCATGTGAAATAATCGTGTTACATGATCGTGATTTCAAGACTGACCAAAATAATCGTGATTTATGATTTTTTTCCATAATCTGGCAGCCCTAGTTTGAATGTATAGTAGTTATATAATTTGTTATTAATTTAATTTTGTGAATTATATGGTGATATTGAGGATGATGTTTTGTTTGATGCAGTGACTAACCAACTTACTATTTGATGATGTGTATCATTGCCATGGTTAAATGTGTATGAAAAGCAGTTAAAATTGATCATTTGCCCTTATGCGTTTTTTTTTTGTATTTATATAAAACAGTCTTTGCACCTGGCTTTGAACGAGCAAGCATCACATGTCAGTCAGCTTAACTCCGCACTGAACCAGGAGAGCATCACATGCAGTAACCTGCGCTCTGAGCTCCAGATCGAGCAGTCTCGCTGTGAGGCTCTAATGGCCCAGGAGCGAGAGCGCACTGAACTTGCAGTTTCCCGCTTGGAGGAGGAACGCTCTCGGTCGGCGGAGCTCTCGGATTCACTCTCTCGCCAGGCCCAGGAACACGCACGGCATTTAGAGGAGCAAGCCCGCAGACAGGAAGAGGCCAGTGCCCACGACAGAAAGTTCATTCAGGACCTACGGGCACAACTAGAACACGAGAGGCGTCAGGGAGAAGACCTGGCAGCCATGTTGGAACGTTTGCAAGGGCAGGTCCTGGAAGGAAAGCGCAGGCAAGCGGAGGACGCTGAGCGGACGGCACACAAGGAGCAGGAGGATGTGAGGAGGCTCCGTGCTGCTCTGGAGGGCCTGCAGACTCAGAAGACGGAGGTCGGGCGCACTCTAGAGGCTGAGCGAGAGAGAGCCGCTCGCTTACAAGTGGAGCTGGATGCGATGAAGGAAAAGATGAGACTGGTGAACGAGAGGGAGAGGGTGAGGGAGGAGGAGATGGAGAGGAAGAGGAGACAGGAGAAACAGGAGAAGATGGAGAAGGAACGGCGACAGGAACGCACCAACGAGAAACTGGTGATTTTAATTCTTTTCATTTATCATTTATACCCGCTGTACTTTATACAGAGCACCCGACCCGTCATCCGACAGCAACACTAATTTAATTCCGTACCCAACCTTTCTGACATAAAGGCCGCAACCTGAACTGCATCCGCATTAAATCAACTTCATCAGGGTTTTTTTTCCCTCGGTTTTTTTTTAAACCAACATTAGGTAATCTCAGGTGATGCATTTAAGAAAAAGAACACAGAACGCAGCCCAACATTATTAAAAGAAAAAAATGTGGAATGTAAATCCATTGTGTAAACGATAAAGAACTTTTGCCTATATGTAAACAATAGTCCAGTAGTCTCCATAAATTAAAAGAACATATAGCCAAATATGAGCCTTTGCTGACATTTAATATCATTTACATTTACATTTATTCATTTAGCTGACGCTTTTATCCAAAGCGACTTACAATTGCTATATTTCAGAGGTCGCACGCCTCTGGAGCAATTAGGGGTTAAGTGTCTTGCTCAGGGACACATTGGTGTCTCACAGTGGATTCGAACCCGGGTCTCTCACACCAAAGGCATCTGTCTTATCCACTGCGCCATCACCACCCTAATATCATGGATATTTAAGCAGATTCACTCTGCATTTTAATGTGGTTGTCTCTCCTGATACTATGCCGTGCTGCCTATACGTGGCCGTTGGTCCTCTTAGCAACATGAAAAATAAAACTTTTATTCAAATTACAAATGGAGTCGAATTGACTCGAAATAGTCTCGGCTATTGGACACGCACCGCAATTGACAACGCAAATATTATTCCACCTGTTACATTAAATATTAGGGAGTCAGATTTCAATTAGGAGACTGAGAATGACTGACAAGATGATGGCAGAGGATTTGGTGTTGAAATAAAGTAAAATTAAAGTAAAAAAAGAGTGTCATTGGAAAATATATTTTCTCTATATGCAGATTAGGCATGATCGCGAATTTAAAAGGTAAAAGCGAGAGTGCATTCAAAATTTATTTCAATACATGCATGTTGATAGTGGCTCCCTGACACCCGCAAATTATATACAATATAACATGAAGCACCACAACCTCACGAAATCCGAATCAACATACCTTCTGATGTTCATTCATGCTTACAACGATCTGTCACGCCACATTAAAGAGTGCCAGAACAGCTTTCAAATTCTGTCAATTTAATTATGAAATTCTAACAATAAATGCTTTTTTCATATCAGAAGTAACAAGGCACAAAGCTTAGATGGGAGGCAGCATGCTACAACAGATTTGTTCACACATCAAAAAAATTAAAATTAAAAAATTTTAATCGATTAAAAATCAGAATCGATTTTTACGTGAGCATCATAACTTCGGTGTTCTAAAGTTTTTTTTTCTTTTTTTTTCTTTTTTTTTTCTAAATTTTCTCAGATGGAGTTGGAGTTGTTGCGTCAGAAGGATCAGCAGAGATTGAGGCAGCTGCAGCAGACTGTTGCTGACCTGGAGCAGGAAGAGAAACAGCTCACATCTGAACGCCTGCATAGAGACACACACTCCAATGGCCTGACCTTCGCCCAGAACACACTTGCAAACATCTCTCAGGTAACAATACCCATACCAAATTTAGGAATGAACAATAAGTACCTGTGTGACAGTGTGTCAGACCTGTACTGTCAACCTAACCCAAATATACTGATTCTCACAGACTTTCACTCAGATACACTTCACAAGTGTATGGCATTTATGAGTTGTATGTTTTAAAAATAAGGAAAAATTTTACTCGTTCAATAGGGAGCTATGTCGCTCAGAGAGTCTCGCGCCGGTTGTTTATGCAGATCTTACAATCACAAATTCTGTCCGTCTCTGTGTTCCATAGGACTCTACCTCATCTACTCCCTCTCTAATGGAGCGTTTGCTGAAGGAGAACTCTGAGTTCTCTGAGTGTCTCGCTGCTCTGAGTGAGGAGAAGATCTCCCTCAAACACACTATATCCTGTCTGGAGAGAGACCTGCAAAGCTTGAGGCGCCAGGAGCAGGTAATCTTTATTTATTAAAAATGGTGGACCTTTTTGAACTGCAAGCAAGACACAATGCAACCAATTGCAAAATGTTTGCATGAGAGTGTGTAATGGTTAAAAATGGCAGAAAATTGCAGTTCATCATTTCTATGGGGTCACATATCTGCATATCAGAGGGAATGTGTATGTGTTAATGTTTAGTATGTAAATGTTTTAATTTTAGTTGTGATGTTTGTGTGCATTTCTGTCCGTCAGGTGAAGTCTCCTACTGTTCCAGAGCAGTGCGTGTCATCGGAGAAACTGGCCTGGCAAAAGGAAAAGGCGGCTCTCCAGACTGCGTTACGAAAAGCAGAAGCTGAACTGTCAAGGGTCACAGCTAGCAATGAGAACAGACCTATCAATGACCTCTCAAACAACAAGGTAAATCGCCTGTCTCTTTGAATAAAAACATCCCACTCGTTACTTTACCAGTATATTTTATTGAAAAGCTTAGGCCATTAATTGAATAAATGTCAATTAATTAAAAGTGTTTCATGAAATTAAAGCTGACTTTTTTTCTTTTATAATTGTGATCCTAACTGTTTGAACTGCTTGCTTTTTGAACTTGTTCCTGTAGGTGCAGCGACTCTATGAGAGATACCTGCGATCAGAGAGTTACAGGAAGTCGCTGGTGTATCAGAAGCGCTATCTGCTGCTGCTACTGGGAGGGTTTCAAGAGTGTGAGCAGGCTACGCTTGCACTCATAGCTCGTATGGGCGCAAAGCCAACATTAAGCCAATCGCAGGTCTCCAGACCTCTAAACCGCTTCAGAACGTCTGTCAGAGTAGTCATCGCTATCTCAAGGTAAAAAAAAAAATGCCATCATGGATTCACAACTGTGTGTCTGGCAGGGTTAGTATGATGTTTGGAAAATGCTTGGGTGAAAATTCACACCATCTATTTTTTAAATACATGTGAGCAGTGTTCAATCAGCATGTCATTGCTGGACCTTATTTTTGAGTATTTATGTTGTAAGACAGTGATATTAAAAGAACAAATTCAGTATACACCTTATTGATGATGCATCATCGTGTCGAGGCAAGCAGATAAGCCCAGAATATAAATGCGTTTCCTTTTGTTAACGGTTTTTCCAAATAAAACCATTATAAAGAATATGCTTAGTGCGTTGCATTCATATTCTGATAAAATAATAGAAAATGATTTTATAATTTTCACGTTAAAGGGTTAGTTCACCCAAAAATTTACATTGTCATCATTCACCTCATGTGGTTTCAAACCATGAAGAATGTTTTCGTTCATCTTCGGAACACTCCCTCCATTGACAATATAAGCAACTACCACTTTGCTGCTTCAAAAAGTTCATAAAGAGATCATAAAATGAATCCATATAAACCGTTTAGTCTACATTTTCTGAAGACAATCATTTTATATGATTAACAGATTTATTTTAGGCTTTTATTTTTTATCACATATAAACACTCATCAACTCACACATTAGTTGAGGTAAACACAAGCTCAAGCATGTTTGCTAGACATGTGAGAACCAATGAGGTTCATTCTTGTGTTGCGCAGCACGTTTGAGCTTCTACAAGAGGCTTGTTCTCATGCGTTAAGCAAGGTTCGGTGGAGCTTTATGTTCGCTGATCAGTGTTTACATTTCAATAAAAGCCTAAATTCAATCTGTTTATTGTATAAAGTGACGTGTCTCTAAAATTTGGACTAAACTGCTTAATTCATATGGATTCGTTTTACAATGAACTTTTTGAAGCGTCAAAGTGGTAGTTGTGTAGACTGTCATTGTAAGGACAGAAATCTCTCAGATTTCATTAAAAATATTTACATTTGTGTTCTAAAGATGAGCGAAAGTCTTGCGAGTTTGGAACGACATGAGGGTGAGTAATGACAGAATTTTCATTTTTGGGTGAACTATCCCTTTAAGCGTTTTAGAATGTTCTGGTGTTTTTAGTGATTGAAATACTTCAGCAGGTGCTGTATATGGATCACAAGTGTGCAAAACTTTTTTGTTTTTGTTTTGAGAGGTGATTTAAATATTTGTGTTCTGTTATGTAGTTAAATAGTTCTGTAATGTCTTTTTTTCCTGCAGGCCTCTGCTAGTCACGTGACTGAAAACTATGAATTGGTGATTTACTTATTTTCTTACCATTTTTTAGACTGAAGTTCCTAACCAGGAAATGGCAAAGAGCTACAAGGAAAATCTCAGGCAGTGCCACCGTTAACGGGCATGCAACAGGACCCAACACAGGTTAGCAGTCACATGATTCACTTGTTCAGCTGGAGTATTTGAGGCTTGATTTGGTCACTTAAATCAGTAGTCATTCGTGTGCCTTCTCTCTTAGTTCCTGCTCTGAGGACTGAAGTGCAGAGGCCGCAGCAGACTGGAGTTGCGTTCAACTCTCCACCCACCCGTGATCATGCCTTCGCTCAAAGGGCTGTGGTCTCGTCTCTTGTGCCACCAATCAAATCGTCCTTCAGGCTGAATAATAGGTGACGCTTCTTACTACACACAATAGTGTTGATCTACACTGAAAGAAAAATCGGTGTAGAAACTATTTTCACTCAGATATTGCTGTTAAATTGCACAAATATTTACAAAGAAACGTCACATAACATTGAATTGAACATGAACATTTGAAGTAGAAAGAATGAAACAGTATTTTCTTGTAAAACATACTCTAATCTGTTTCATTTACAACTTGAGATGTTGTAAATTAAGATTGTTTCTAATAAGAAAATCGTCCTCTCCTTTTCTCTTCCACCAAGAATGTACACAAGTTCTGTGCCAGGACCAGCTGAACGCTCCCTCAGCTCTTCCCAAGATCAGGAACGTTCCCTCACAGAGTATATTCAACATCTGGAGACTGTCCAGCAGCGTCTGGGAGCCAGTCATCCAGGTAGGATGAGGCCAGGGGAAATGTACCTAATACTGTCATCATCTCAGTCTTCATTCGATAACTTTATTCGACAGAACTAGTGGAATCATGTTGATTACCATAGCAAACAATTTTCTGTAAAAAAAAAAAGAAAGAAAAAGGCACATGTAATTGACAAAAGTCTATACATTTTCAAAAGTTTGGGGTTGGTAAGATTTTTTTTTTTTTAAGATGTATTTGAAAAGTATCTTATGTTTACCAAGGCAGCATTTATTTGATCAAAAATAGGAAAAACAGTAAATATTGTGAACAACTATTACAATTTAAAATGGCTTTTTTCTGTTTTAATATTTTGAAATGTAATTTATTCCTGTGATGGCGAAGCTGAATTTTCAGTATCATTACTCCAGTCTTCAGTGTCACATGATCCTTCAGAAATCATTCTAATATGATGATTTTCTGCTCAAGAAACATTTATTATTAATGTTGAAAACAGCTGTGCTGCTTAATATTTTTGTGGAAACTGTTTAACAGTTTTTTAGGATTCTTTGATGAACAGAATAAAAAAAAACAGCATTTATTTGAAATTTAAATTTGTAAATCCAATTTAAATGCTGTAAAAAGAAAAACATCTTACTGACTGCAAGCTTTTAAACAGTAGTATATATTTTGTATTATGTATTTATTGGCTGTATGAACCTGGAATATTTCAGAAGAAAAAAATTGCACTGACCTCTACTGGACAACTGAAGCATGTCACCCTATAATCACTCTTGAATTGTGGTCTTGCATTCAAATGGTAGTGGAATTAACATATAAACAAACTTAGACCTTGTTTTTAAAACTGATTACACAAGACGGTTAGTTTTTTTGTTTTACTGTAATCCCTTTTAACACTGAAGGTTAAAGAATCCAAAACGTTAATGAAATAATGGCCATTTGTGACTTCTGACCTTACCATCTTACAGTCCCCAGAGCGGACAGGAGGCATAGCCTCCCCGATACCATGAGCTTTCGGCAGAAGTGGTTTCTAGAAAATAGAACCTGGCTGTATTTGAGTTGTTTGGCACCGGGGTCCATGCGGCCTCTAGGTGAGTGACGGTCTGGCCTGATTTCCATGTTACCCAGTACAGGAGTTCAAAGACAAATTCACCTTCTTGTGTGATCAGTCACGTTCTGGATATTCTGGTTTCACAGAGGTGTGCATGCCTGTTCGTCTGCACGGATACTCCCTTGTGCTGCGGTTGGCAGGTTAGGCATTTACAGGGCTGTTGTCATTTCTAATCATGTTTTTTTTTTTTTCAGGTTCACCACTGATGCTTCCATATGCCAGAAAATCTGACCGATGAATGAAGAAATCTGATCACTTGTGCCAGTCTGTTTAAATTAGTAGTTTTTTTTAACATTCATAAATGGCTTTTAATTTCTGTCTTTTTGTTGTTGTCGTCATACATTTTCTTTTTAGCTAAAACAATGTCACCAATAACGTGTTATTAAATTATTATTTCACTGTTTTTGTAAGCAGATTTGATTGGTCTGTAAATGTTCACAGTTCATATTCTTTTTTTTTTTACATGTCCACAGAAAGCATTTAAGACTTTTGCACTTGAATTTGTGATTATTATTTTTTTATGGATTTCACTGTTTAAATGCACATGGTTGGACATGTTTTGTAAAATGTTTTATATTGCTTTTTTTATGGACAGTCTTTCTATAAAAAACAATAAATATTTTAGTCTAAATTGAGATTTGTGTGTCATTTCTATTAAAATACTAGGAGTAGCTCTTCTAAAGTTATTCATTTTATGTGCCTGCTTTACAATGACGGATTTAACGCGTGCTTTAAATTTTAACCCTCTTTGCACCTCTTAGTAACAAACACACTTTCTTAACTTTGCAAGCACATGTTGCATATAAAATGGTTAAAAATGAAAGGAAGACTGAGTAAACAAATGAGAAGCGCTTATTTGCAGTATGCAATTTATGAAGCCAGTTTTACGCATTTATTTTGTCTGGACTTTTTCCGTAATGAGGACTGATATATCCAAGTTGTCATAATGCACAAATCTTTCACGTGTCTGTTGTAGTTGTCTCCAGTTACAATGATAAAAAAATGTATTATTATTTTACTCTAATCCTAAAACACTGACACATCATCGTTTTTTCCATAAACCATTACTATTGGTCAACCTTTACGTCTGTCTGTGGGGTTTGCAACCTATGAAAAAGAGCTTGAGACTAAACCTCGTAACTCCATTGGATCCTCAAACTGTCGGTCAAAACCTCCAAACTCCGCCCTCCTTCTGTGCCACGCAGTTCGGACGTCTCTGCTTGTTCACAATGCAAAGGTAAGTCAACAACTGATTGTTAAATAAATACGGCGTTTTAATTTCTATACTCAAGATAATATGATGAAATAGTAAAAGAGTAACACTTACAGCCTCTGATACGACCGTTAATGACGAACAAAACGCGTAAGGTTAGGCCGACGAGATTCGCTGGTCAAAATCCTCGTTACTCCATTTGAGCTTGATTTTGGTAAAATGTTAATAATAATGATGCGTGCAAGTGTCTTACCATAAAAAAGCCACAATATCAACTTTGACAACACGTGTTTTCAATTATTTAAAAAGTGTTGTGTTTTTGTTCCCATTATTGATTTTGGACATGACGTTTATAGGGGGTCCTAAAATTGTATTTTGCCTATTTCACAATACCATCTGGATCCGACTGTGTGTGCAAATCAATTATTCTCGCGCATGCGCTGAAACCGAAGTTTAAGGCACATACTTACAGATCTTTTCAAAATCTGAAACCGGATTGTGGTTATTGGTATTGATCAAAATTAGGAAACATGTTGGTTTTTTTACACTACATTAGCTAACTGTGTTACCACCGTGCTTGCTGTTGTAGTTCAGCTCACGTTGAGCGTCGTCAATGTTGTTCACACACCTCACCCGCGAACTCATTTAACGCACTGTAGTATAGCATTTCTGTCTATAATGTATTTGTTTACCTAAAAAGTTATCTTTTTTGGGGGGTTAATATTGATGGAGAAACGGAGTTGGTGAAATTAGGGGGCGTTATACTCACTCTTCAGAGCCCGGATAGCTCAGTCGGTAGAGCATCAGACTTTTAATCTGAGGGTCCAGGGTTCAAGTCCCTGTTCGGGCGGATCTCTTTTTCATTGCTTTTACTAACGAAAAATGCATTTGGTTGAATGATATGCGGTCGTTTGATTTTCAACCCTTTAATTCTCGAACCGTGTAAAAAAATAGATTTGTTCTAAAGAGGTTTGCATTCAAAATCATATCTATTTATTTTTTTGAATACGTTGTGAAACCATTCTTGACCAGAAAATTACATAATGGCATCCCTAAATGCATTATTTTACCCATGGATGATTTTATTTTTAGCACAGTATGCACTTTGACACTTTAAAAAAAAAACAATTGTCTGAAATTAAAATATATACAAACTATTAAATACATTTTATTGATGCATTTTAAACTGTACAAAATGTAAATATACAACAGCCTAGAAAACTGAAAACGAAAGAAAATGGAAAATGCACAGCTGCAGTTGGTAGATTAGGTAAGGTCACAGAAGCATTTCACAGGCCAATTATTACAAACACATACCAGTATAAAGGTCAAGGGTCATGCACAATTTGCACCTTGAACAATCTCTATGCAAGCAGTGTGAGATATAAGAAATGGTGTCAGTTTATGTGAAACAAAATGTACACTTTTGCCATTTTATGCATTGATAATCTATGAACGAGATCCAACATATTTGCAGTCACACACAATTACACAAAGGTTTGTCAACTTCCTTTTAGCAGTTATGGGTTTGAGGATGGAAGGTGCATCTGTCAATCACCCAAAAAGTGTCATACACTTTTTGGGCAACTTCAGTGCCAAAAACAAGCCGGTCCTGAGGTATCTCTGGAATATATAATGCTTATCCTATAGACAGAAATATACAACTTCCTTTAAAACTGCATGTTTATAAAAACAAATCTGATTTGCACACTGCCTTTGTGTCATCCTTTGTAACTGAAAAATGATAAAGTGCATTCTTGTTTGATATTGTGCAAATAATAAAACTTAAAGAGCATGCATTATTTTTACAGTGCCATGCTTGAAGGATCTTCAGTGGTTTCCCCCCTCACAGATATCTGGGATTGACAATAAAATCAGATTTTGCAAAGCGTTAAAGTTCATAATGGCACATTGCATATTATAAATATGTCTTCATCCTATCAAAACTATTCAAATTAGCTCAGAAATCCTAAGCACAAACTTCTTGCATCAACACCGACCTGTACTTTTTGAAGAGAACAGAAATGTCAAGGTCAACTGAGTGCAATCCTACTTGTCAATTTACTCAATCGACTCATCGGGAGGCCAAATATACATTCCTATTACAATATAATGTCAAAAATAAATACAGGATTAGTTTTTAACCTTCTTTCAAGTGGATCAATATGTAAGATGTATGAATCATTTATTATTTTGATGATGTACTAAGAAGCTCAAACCATTGTAATGCCTTTGAAATTTTGATACGATGACACGCTGTGGCATAATGATTAAGCTTGAAATCTCGAGTTCTATCCAGAAGTAAATAATTATGACTTCTGTGATCAGTGTCCAAAAGAAAATGGATGGTGTGAGTCTCTTTTGTGTATTTCATCGACGACGATATACTTGTTAAGTCACCTAGAAGAAGAAAAAGAACAGAAATAAATATTAGGAATCCAGCGCAGATCAATGCTGCTTCCAAGTGTGCCACACAAGCAGGGTTGCCAGGTCTCCGCATAAACTAGCCCAATGGCCAATCAAAACGCCCCCTGGTGGCTGGCTGCAGTATCCGGTTCTTAAGTCGTGACGTAACCACTCTCCGATAATACTGTTTCCAGGTCCAAAGGCCGGGTCCTCTCTACCTACTAGGGGTGGAGCCGAACCCGAATACGGTATTCGGAAAGGCACAAATAACGTGTTTTTTACGAATACTTATTTCGAACAAATACTTTAAAAAATATTTGTATTCGGGAAAAAGAAAAACTTTATATCAAAAAGATGCGTTTTCTCACGAGACCGCAGTGCATGCCCGGATGAGTGAGTTAGAGTGCGTGAGTGACGTTCAGGAAGAGGTGACTGACAGCTGCACACAGCAACAGAGAGGGCTCGGCTGAGCGAAAAAACACTTAACTGCATCACTATTTTTGTTGAATAGATTTGTGTACCTTAACTGGGTTCCGTGGGCAGTTTATAACTTTCGGGAAGCGGAGTTTTATCATGAGATTATTCCATTACGCTGCATTAAAGTCTGCAATTGACGTCTGCAGTCGGATGCTCTCATGTTCGCTCTGTTTACGTAGCTCTGTTAGCGCGGTATTCAGACAATAGGCAGTTGACAGAGTCGCAGACATCCCAAGTCTCCCTGAAGCCCGCAAATTAGTTCAAATCTCCCGTAAATCTAGAGCGCGCATGCGAGACAGAACTGCTTCAAACCGTGTAGCGCGCATGGCAGTGAGGGAGAGAGCGAGAGACCTTGCGTGTGTGCGTCATGAAAGCTAGCCCCCCCCCCCCCCCCCGACAAATACTTTTCCCCCCTCAACATATACAAATACAGATACAAATACCGGTTGTTTTGCACACCCCTACTACCTACCTACCGCTTTCGCCCGAGTTTTAACCTGTCCCGTGTTGTTTAAATAGATCGGAGTTAAAAAAAAAACAAGTGACATTTAACTGTCATTCTACCGCTTTCCCTGTGACGAGAAAGATAAGAGAAATGGCTGCAGTTGATTAGGTAAGTTACAAATCTTAAACGAATGAAGAAACTTTGGCGCCAGAGGGTGCTATCCCTTAATCCCTAGTAACACCCACTGGCACTGAAGCGAAAAAAGCCCTTTAAGAAAAGGTTTTATGTAGTCTAGGATCTGGAGTGGACGAGCGGAGCGCTTGGGCCCGGAAGAGGCTAAACGTCACGCGTGACGTCAGACTTCACAACCGAATAGGTCATAAACCCCACCCTCTCCATGAAACGAACGGAACGTGAGCCGAACTAAAAAAAAAAAATTCAAATGACACTTGAAATACATTTTTCCCAAAAACATTTGTCATTTTAGGAAGTTCTTATCAAAACGAAGTATGTTCAAGTGTTTGTTTTTCTAATAAGCTTGGTTTTAGCTAATGATGTGACGCTATAAAAACGGGGTGTGGCATCATCAACAGTGGACTTCTTTCGGGAGTTTTGATAAGAGAAAAATCTTTTCATTTTCCATTACTGATTTTATGTTTCGCATTAACAAAATATGTTGTTTAAAAAGTACAGGGGGGTGTGCTTGCAGTTGAGTCTGCAGGAGTATGGGCAAGACCTTGATGCCGTGGCTCCACCGCCTAATCACTACTGCGCAGACTTTGGCTCCAAATGATGTCATCAGCACAAGATGGCAGTGGCTATTTGTGTGTCATTTTGGCTTATTTTTCTACGGTTTGCAGTCTATGGTTATACCTTATGGATGTGTGGCGGTAGATCATCCTCAGCCCCCTCCTCGGGCACTGGGTCGTGATGCCGGCCTATTTGGTTCTCCTCAGACCAGCCGCCCATAGGCATACGAGGTGTCCTCTGGACTCGAAAGCTTCCAGAAACGGGATCTACGGGAGACATAGATTGTCGCTCATGTAAAGACTATGGAGGGGTCGTATTTTCAGTCTTTTCAGAACAGTCATTTCTAGTACCTGAGGTTCCGTCGAAGCGTCGCTGGCTGCCGCTGTGATGTGCTGCCCCCTGCTGGTGTGAGCTGGTGGCACTAGGGAAAGTGCTGGAACGGGGGAAGTTGCGAGCAGCTTCCATGTCTTCATTGACACTCTCACTGCTCTCGTCACTCTCCTGCCTGTGCCAGGTGTGTCGAGACAGCTCACCTCGCGACTGCTGCTTATGCATCTACATACACATTTGATATAGTTACTAATATAGTTCAGGTGCAGACTACAGACTGACATTTTTCAACAGAACCAGACAAAACATCACAAACGCTTTTGGTTAATTGGTTGATTTGGATGGATTAGTAAAGGAAAAGCAGATAACAATGGGAATTGTAGGTGGGTTTTTGTCTAGATTTTTGTTGCTTTACCTCATGAATGTAGAGAGCATGGATGCTCATCTCTGTGGAGGCGTATTCTGATAGGATCATACTGGTTAGCTGGCCTTCCCAGGCACTACTGCCAGAGCTGATGGTACGGGCGTCAGTGCTAGACAAGGACAATCCAAGAGTTAAGAGGCAGAACAAATTAACGTCAAATAATTTTTACACAGACAGGGACAATTTAAAAAGGATTCCAGCTATACAGATAAATATATTGCTATTCAAAAGTTTGGAATAAGTAAACATTTTTATGTTTTTGAAAGAAGTACTCACCAAGGCTGCATTTATTTGATCAAAAATAAACAGTAATATTAATAAATAATATTATTACAATATATTCTATTTTAAAATGTTACTTATTCCTGGTGATGCAAAGCTGAGTTTTCAGCATCAATACTGCATTATTGTCACGTGATCCTTCATAAATCATTCTAAAATGCTGATTTGGTGCTCAGAAACAGTTCTTTTTATTGTCAACAAACAGCTTAATATATTTGTGGAAACCATGATGCATTGTTTTTCAGTATTATTTGATGAATAGAAAGTTCAAAAGAGCAGCATTTATTTGAAATAGAAATCTTTTGTCTTTACTGTCACTTTTAATCAATTTAATGCGCCCTTGCTGAATAAAACTATTAATGTATTTACTGACCCCAAACATTTGAACAATAGCATATTCAGATCACCAATGTATTCTGAAATTGTAAATATGGTTGTCATTGTATCTAAATGTTAGTCAAAATTGTTATTTTAAAACATGTGATTCTAACAAGCTGTATTAATTTGGCTTCCCTCTTAATAGGAAATCTTTAAGAAAAGAAACCTTAACCGGACAAATTTTCTCAACAGATGTGTATGTACATACATTTTAACTCTTATCTAAATTTTTTAACAAAATGTCTAGTGTGCCGTTCAGAAAATCAATTAAAACACAAAAATGTCCTTAATTTAGGCTTAGAATACACAAGAAAAAAACAATTAAAACTGAAAAAATATATAATTATTATTAATAATAATATATTTTATAACAACACATGGATATTAGTATATTATATGGATTATTTTAATGATTATATTACACTTTAATTCAGTCATTACCCAGAGCCTGTCATTGCTCGCCCAGTCACCACAGCTGGATGGTCCTGACGTGGCAGTCTGGCGGATGGGTAGCTGCCTCGGAGGTGTATACTCGTGCTGACCGGAGAGAGGGATCGGAGGGCGGAAGCTCCTTCACTCACTCCAATGGACACCGGATTGATGGAGCCTTCTCGACCCAGATGAAGTGAGGCCAGGGAAGGGGGTCCTATCAGGAGATTTGCAATAAGACTTCGAGGCTGAAATGAAAAAAAGAACCAAAATTAGACCTTTTAAAAAAATAATCCATCCAGTTATTTGTGTAATCATATTGTATTTGAACTTAAATGTGCGGTTTCTACTTGGTCCATTTTTTTAATCAGAGTGACTAATAATGTGAAGTATTAATAAAAGATAATATTTGCAATAAGAAATATATCATAGTAATAATCTGATAGCGGTTGGCAGTCCAGTCATTTGAATACCTCTGAATCCGACTGCAGTGAATGGGTTGAGGTAAAGACAGTATTCTCTGCTATGATTCCCTGCTGTCCTCCGGCGGCCTCGCGGTGCACCTTCTCTTTCAGAAGACTGATGAAATGTGTGCTCTCCCGTGGGGGCTGCCAGTGTGGATTTGTGATCGCAAAATGCATGAGTGACAGTTCTGTCTTCCCGTCTTCTGCCTGCTGATAGATGGAGGCCTCTGTTTTCCCAGCAGACATCCACTGTAGTGGACCAAAGATGACATCAGAGTCCGCAATAAAGACAGAACTAGATACATCTATCTACAAAAAGATAGAAAACGTGTAAATGAAAAAAAAAAGGTTTCACTTACTGCAGGGTGACCATGTTGACGGACATCCATCTGTGCGAAAGAGCAAGTATCACCCACACCGACCACATCCACCGTAAAGTTTCGGAAAAAATCTATGATCTCCAGAGATTTGCGGCGCAAGCAGAAAATGAGAATGAAGGGAGTGATGACGGGGCTCAAAAGCTCCTCAAGAATAAACACCTACAAAACAAGAGATTAATGAAATGAAAATCTATTTTCTAACTGCATGTTATTGATTGTATTGTGAATTGTATTGTCAACAACTAATTCCCGCCCAAATTTCTATTTCTTTTCGACAATCTGTTTCACTCAGATGTCACAGTAAAAAAAAAAAAAACTACTTCTGTTTCATTGCAACTTTAACACAGAAATTGCAGGCAGGGAGAAGGGGAGTAGATGCTTGTGTTAGGCAGTGTTAAAGTTTTTATAGTTTTAATACTTTTACTTTCAAATTTAACTCTTTGAGTTTCATTTTTGCTACTCTATGACTGTATTGTTTCAATTTGGTTTGTTTCTCAGCTTATTCATGTTAAATAAATAAATTATAAATCGGCAGACATTTTATTTGTAAATTAATATTTTAGCGATTCCAAAGTTATTGTTAACTGAGGTTATTAATTTGATTAATGATTTAACTGCTTGATTATTGTTTATTTAATAATCACATTCATAAGGGGACTCAACAAAACTCCCAAAACTTAATTTGCACTATTTAAATGGCATTATCGTCACCATAATCATGTATATAATCAATTTATTCTGTAATGTATAGTATGCTGTGTATCATTTGGTTTTCATTAACAATAATAACACACTGGTGTTGGGTGCAAATAGAAGAATGTCTTTAACTGCTGCATGACTTACAGCCTTGTACTGAAAGAGCTGTGCGAATTCGTCTCTGGTCTCATAGCGGTGGGCGTTACCCTGCCAATGATCAGGCATGTAGTGAATCTGTGCCAGGATCACTTTAAGCAGCTGCTCTGGACAGAACACCATATGCTTGTCTGGGATAAATGACCTGGGGCAGAAAAAGGAGGAAAGAATGAGCACAAAACTGTTCCAAGTCAAATCTCACCAGTAAATAAAAATGTCAAAGACTTAGTTCAAGTGATCTCTTTAATCTTGGTCACTCTTAGCTTTAAAATACTCTCTTTGCGCACCTGCAGACTGTGATGCCGACCCCAAGTAATGTGATACTGCTGAGCACGTGCTCCACAGCCAATACATCTTCATCATAAATAGTCAAAGCAATCAAAACCGCAAGTATGGAGCCGGCAAAGAATGCCACGTTCTTGGCCACCACCGTCAGTAATGGTGACATGAAGCAGTTCATGTACTTCGAGGAGGCCTTGTAGCCCTTGCTGAGGCGTGACATCAGCTCATGGTCAAGTTCATTGAAGTGTCTGAGGTAAAAACGGCCATACAGAGACCAACATCGAGCACCCAGGCTTCCCGGCTCACGCTTGATCACCTCGGTATAGCTGAAGAACGCATAGAGAATCTGCCAAATCAGGATAACTGGACACAAGAGAAGGTTGGCGATTCCAATCCACAAGATCCGTGAGCTCAGACGATCTGCTAGCTCTAAACGGTTGCCTCCACGTTTGTACTCGGCCTTCAAACTCCACTCGTTTTCAAAAAGAGATCCAGGGCCCCAGAAGAAAATCAACTCAAAGTTATACTTGAGGCCACGGGTGTAAAAAACAGTGTCGCCCAGCAGAGGCAAACGGAAGCGCACAGGAAGAAGTGACTTATTGACCATAGCGACCATGTAGTTTTTGAAACGCAGTATGCGATGGTAGATGTCAAGCTCTGTCAATTCTTTTTTGTGGATGCAAATCTGGTGCTCCTTCTGTATCTCAACTATCCTTGCCTGCACCTCCTGCCAGGTAAAATAAGGAAGGTCCGCCTACCAAAAGAAAAGGGCTGATTAAACATTTAAATAGGTTGAATAGTAGAATTTCAACAGTTCCTTTGGTACGTTTTCTCTGAAAATTATCAGCAATTTAAGTGGTTTAGCAAGAACTCATACATGCTTTCTTCCAGTGCTGACTCAAACGTCTGTTAGAACCAAAACATTTTAGTAAATGTGCTATAGTGAGTTAGCAGAAAAGCTCACCGTGGACATTTTTAGGGCATTAATGTAAAACGATCTGATCTCCCAGTAGCAACAGATGTTGTAGAAGAACTTGATGAGACGGTGGAGCCAAAAGACCCCTGATATAATAAGGATGAAGATGACCGAAACACTGTCACGGATCCTAAAACATACATAAACAAAGGACGGTTTGATTTATGATGGATTATACTGATACAGTAGTAAGAAGCAATAACATTAGTGACATTTAATATATCAAATATACCGAGCACTGCACTCGTCCACTGGTAGAAACGCATCGGGCAGCGTAACCTTTGAGGAATCAGTGTGATTAACAAACTTGTTGGCAAAAAGGATGTCATAGTCCACACAGTTAGCCAGGAACACTGTGAATGCCACCACAAACACCAGTTGCCTAGAATAATAAGTGGAAAAATTACATGACGATTCAGAAGGGTAAATTAATGTGATCACTGATCTGTTGTTAACAGACAATACTTATAGTTATATCACTTTACACTCAAAATGTCATGTTTAATAAATGATTTGATACTTACACGAGCTCAAATATTTCACCCAGCAGCATACAAGTAAATCCATTCTTCTGATGTAGATTATAGACTTATTAAATGTTAAGAAAAGTATAAGACATGTTGACTGTAATTACTAATTTTAGGTCAATCTACTTGATATAACATTTGAAAATCTATTTAACCCATAAACAAGCAATTCATTTCAGTGTGCAAAGGATATTCTCTGGAAGAAAAGGTCTAGATTTTCAATGTGGTGCCACGGAGCTGCAATAAACAAATTTATTTAGGAATTTTATGACAAAACGACATGGAAAAATGTATGGAAAAACATGGAAAGGTTAGGGTAAGAAGCTTGTTGCATTTCCATTGCTCATTTAACCCACATCAAGGGTTAGTTCATCCAAAAATGAAAATTCTGTCATCATTTACTCATCCTCATCTCATTCCAAACCCTTAAGACTTCCATTTATCTTCAGAACACAAATGAAGATTTTATAATGAAATCGGAGAGATTTCTGTCTCTCCATTGACAGCCTATGCAACTACCTATATTAATTGGAGATTAATATGTTGTAAAAAGCACCCGTGCTTCAAATAAATATTATAAATCTGTCGATTGTGTTTATACTGTTATATTAAACATGTATTTATTTTTATATTTTACAAATGTAATACATTGTAATCAAAAGTATTTGTTTATTTAAATCACAATTTATTTAGTTTGTTTAGTTTATTAGTTGAAACTTTTTATCACGTCTTTATTTTTATATTTTTTTACGCTACTTTTCTCTAACCTGTTCCACAGACCCCTAGCACTCCATTGTGGCTCCCTGGGAATCCCCGGACCCAAGTTTGAAAACCCCTTATTTAAAGCAAGGTTGCCAAAAAATAAAAGCATATGATTCTTATGCTTTATTTAAATTGTGGATCTTACATTTGGATCCCTCTGGAACATGCACCAGTAGATTCTCTTCTCCGGGAGGGGAGTCGCTGTAGGACGCCTCCAGGCGCTGGTACTCTGTATCAAAGTGGGCCATCCCGCTGTCAGACCCCAAATCTCCTGTCACACACTATCCCTGCTAGTGCCTCTGGGTTAAAAGAACAAGTATTATAAGCAACCCAGTGGTGTATAACACATAACATGATATAATAAATGTGGTCTCATTTGTCTTTTCAGGTCATTCAAGTATATATAAACGTGACAGGCTGTAGTTAAAAAAGACCCAGCCCACAAAAACATCATACAGCAGTGTGCCCACGCTCATTATATGATTCACGGTATTACAATACAATAAAATAACACACTCACCCAAATATATTATGTTTAAATCACGAGTTTGTTGCCATTAACTACGTGAGCAGTTTTAAAACAAGTGCTGGACTAGTTTGACAGCTTTGTCAAATATGCCAACCTCTCAGAAACAAACAATGTTATCTGAAGAAATGTCTCTTATTCATTTAAATACAGAACACGGTTTATTACAAGATCAACTCTTACCTTGTACCTCCCTCCATTTCATTTATGAAACCAAAGGACTACGGGACCAATTCTGCTCTTCCTATAACGTTAGATGAAAAACATGAACACATTCAGTCCATTCTCCCAAAAGGCACAAAACAGAGCACAGTCGCATATAGTCTCATTTAGAAGGCTTATATATTATCCTTAAATGACGTTATCTACTTTACTTAAAATAACGAATGTGTATTATTATCTTTGGCAGGAGGAAACCAGCTATTTATGTCAACAGAAGCCTGAGGAAAATATGAGATGCGCGTCACATTGAAAAACACCTAGCCTACCTATACAGCAACAAACTGGCGATTCGTTATTCAGACATATTATTTGGATGAAATCTTACCTCATTCGAATGTGAGCAGCAGTTGTGATTCGCACTCTGCTATAAATGGCAAGTTCTCTTTTGTTTTCCAAATTGAAGCATTTTTGGTTTCGATTCTTGACGCACGGTATAGAGGCCGCGTCTACTGTGTGACACATTTGCTGTCCAATCAGAAGCAGGTTTTCGGTGTAAACGAGCCAATGGCATTAGGAGGCGGGTCTTCTTTTAGAAAATACCGCAAACAACATCCATCCCAATAACCCAGAATACATACACATAAATAATTAATTTTGTACCTGAATATTTAAATTACACTGAGGGTAAACAGTAAAAAGTGATTAATCATAGTTGGTTGTATTTTACAGGACAAAAAAATTAAGCATTTTCCTCAGTG
Organism: Chrosomus eos; assembly: GCA_036326025.1. Classification (NCBI taxonomy): domain Eukaryota; kingdom Metazoa; phylum Chordata; class Actinopteri; order Cypriniformes; family Leuciscidae; genus Chrosomus; species Chrosomus eos. The sequence goes on along the minus strand of CM070828.1, from coordinate 10,315,430 downwards.
TTTTGAGGGAACAAGAAACACCAGAGATGATAAACTTATCAAGCAGTTCAAAAGGCCAAATCATGCTAATACCTTCTAGTGCCGAAATTTTGGTAATGTTTACACCCTCCTGTAGGCTACTATGGGTACAATGGCTCCACCTTGTGACTAGTTGTTACATGAAAAAAATTAACTGCAGGTACAAAGTCTGTTTAAATCATTTTAAGCCTGATATGACTTTAGATAAAAGACAATATTTAGATCTACTGCTTGGTTGCATACTAACTGCAGAATAAATGCATGCGTAGGCTATCTAATGGACTAGGACAAAGGTTAAATTAATGTGTTTCTTTATTGACTCATTGCTGAAATTAAGGATTATGGTACAGAGGATTATGGACAGAGTCGGACTATAAATATGTCTTGCACTATCTGTCATGATAGGCTATTCATGATGTATTCAAAAGGACAGAAAATATAAAACTCATCACTGATATATTTACAAGAAAGCTATTATTGAATGTAGATAGTGGTAGAATTGTAAAACAATTCGAAATCAAATCAAAATGTAGGCCTATTTATAAAGCAACTTAAAAAACACAGAGTGTATAGCCTACCAAAGTGCTGTACAAATGCATTAAATTAAATAAAACACAATTGTTACTTTTGATATAGCAAAATATGTTTTTGAGTAGGTGCTGTGGGCTAATCGATCATTTAATATGCAGAAAATAATTATCCCCATAACTGAAATATTCCCATAGTGTCTGTAGATAAAGAGTAAAAAAAAAAAAGTGTGTTTTTTGTTTTTAGCAAATAAGAAGACGCTTTCAGTTAATCATTCTGCATCCTAATTTCAATGTTTTTTTAGCTAATCAGAACTGGCCGGTTATTTCTCCTTGTCAATCATTTTGCCCGTTCACAGAGAGTCCACATCCTATTTTTTTACAGTCTATGGTCCACATCATAGACTGTAAGGTCCACATACGGCAAGCCGGAAGTAAAAAAAAAGCGCGATGAACGATGAATTTGGATGAGCGGTTTTCATGAGTTTGCAGGGTGTAATTAACGTGTAGTTTACGATTTCTCATCTGTCAACAACCGTTTATACACCCAAATATTAGGCCTACATCAGGAAAATGAAGACAGAGGAAAACAAAGAGGAAACAAAAACTTCAGGCACAAAAAAAAGGAAGACGAGTAGCCTACATCGGTAAACCTTTTCATCGCTGGAGGGAGCTGAGAGCTTGTATTGGCTACTGGAAACAGATGCACCCTCCAAGCTTCCTTTGCTTCTGCTCGACAGGTAAAAAAAAAAAAACACCATTATATGCGTAAAAGCTGTAGGTTTCGTCAGAAATCTGGTCTTCATCCACTTTTAGCTACACAAAAAACAACAATAATTTGAAATATGCATAGGCCTACAATTTCTACCTAAATATAGTGCACAATAAAACAAAGTGGACTTGACATAAATTCTTTCAGTTGATAAACTGTCGGCAAAAAATGTAAGTTGCAATAGTATTTTCTTCCCTATATTGTGACATCCTAGCCCTCTGATGGTCTTCAAAAAAAAGTCACACTCGTGGTCTTTGGGGTCTATTGGACCCCAGACAATAAGATTTAATTTTGTAACAAAACAATATATATTTTTTTAACAAATATAATTTTACTCTGTTTATTAATGTTTTTACTCAACATTTGTGCAGTTTTTGGAGGATTTATGATTTTTTTTAAATTTCTATAAATAAATAAATAAATATTTTTTAAATAGGATTTTTACAAAAAAACTGCATTTTATGTTAAATAAACTTTATAAAAGACCCAGATTTCTAACTTTCACTCCAGGGGATACCATGGATAATTTTACAAGGTTTAATGTAAGATTTTTGCCCATTTTTTGGAAAATACAGGTTAAAATTTATAAAATAATGTAATAAATCACTTTAACCACTAGATGGCTATAGGGCTCCACTAGGCCTATATACATTTGAATTACTGAAAGATATAATTTTTCTAAAGTTAAATTCAGTTGGATTCATATCTAAATATTATAAAATCACAATTATAACAAAAATAAAATACTTTTTGTCAAAGTTTAGCATTTTTTTTGTACTGAAAAAAACAACAGTATTTCAATAATGTTACATTATGATTAGAATCAAACCTGAACAACATGTTACAAAGAGAAATGTTGGAGTCTTAAGATTTAATCATTTATTTAAACTGAACAGCAATAACAAATTAGCAAATAAAGCAGTAAAAATAAAATATTTGTAAAATAAAATAATAAAAAAATAATAAAAAGAAAATAGTTTGGAACAATAGAACAATAGTTGGTCTCATTTCTTTTATTTTTTTTTATAGCCTTACAAATGTATTCCTGTGTGTGTGTGCACATTTTCAATGTGTCTAGTGTTACCAATTTATTTTTGCGGTGGTTCTGCATTTTAGATTATTTTATTTTACAAATGATAAGAGAACAGTTTTTATAGTTTGTATGTATTCCTGTATATTGTATTCCTCTATATGTGTGTGTTTGTGTGTGTGTGCGCGTGTGTGAGAATGATAATTTTGGATTGTGGATGTTTTTTGCATTGTTGGAAGTGTGCCACTTTATTTCTGTCATTTCTGTCTGTGTTCTGCGTTATTTCTGATTTTGATGATGAATTTTGTCTATTTTGAGTCAATAATAAATCAAGAATAAATAATTATTTATTTATTTATTTATAGATATTTAAAAGATATCATGAATCCTCCAAAAACTGCACAAATGTTGAGTAAAAACATTAATAAACAGAGTAAAAATATATTTGTAAAAAAAAAAAACTATTGTTCTGTTACAAAATTTAATTTAATTTTTTGGGGTCCAATGGACCCCAAAGACCACGAGTGTGACTATTTTTGTCACGCCTACATAAAAACAGATAACATTCCATTTTAATTTTTTTTTTGTAGATCTAGAAAGTGTTGAGAGCCGTAGGAAGTTTCATACCATTTGGAAAAAGAGAACATTTTTTTTAATTCAAGCAAAAGTCATTTGGGGTCCAGTGGACCCCAAAGACCATCTGAGGGCTAGAGAAAGGGCAATAGGGCGGAACTTGGTTTTGTCCATCGGGAATTGAGTGACAGGTTGTCCCGCCCTCACGCCAGTAAACACGTCATCAGAGAAGAGATGTCCTTGCAAGGGAAGGGAAACGTTGCAAAAAAAGATTATGAAGGCACATGAATAAAAATGATAAACCATTTATAATAGATACTGAAATACTGCACAAAAATAAGAATTGTATAATTGTTTTTTTATAGTGATTAATAATAATAATAAAAAAAATTGTATAAATAGAGGGTGGGTCTAAGCCAGAATGGCTAACAATGTGCACTGTAAATACGAAGATAACCTCATCAACAAGCGTACCAGGCATTTACACTTTATTCCAATAACATTTGGCATGACAAGTACTCTATAAAAACTCAACTGGGTCAGAAAAATTGTATTACTTGAAAACCTGTAGTGGTGTTTGTAGCAGCACCAGTTACCAACATTTAACACAGGATTTATGATTGTGGTTTTATTTCAGCATGCTTGCTCATGTTGACCTTTGCATGCATTAGTGATATTGAGGACTGATTCATATGAAATTCTGTCATACTGGGATTGACAGGAGGAAGAAGGGAAACAGGAGTAAGTGGAGACCCCTCTTACTCAGAGATGAAGTCATTCCTCTGGGGATCCTTAATTAAATTGAACTGCTGATGGGAACCATATTCAGCTACAGTAGCTATATACACACACATTCTCTTTCCTACTGCCTCTGTTTTAAAACCTTTAGGAGCATTGTACATTTTCCTCAACATTTTCCCTAAGCATTAAAAGGGTTGGTTCAGCCAAAAATGAAAATTAACCCATGATTTAGTGATTAGCAACTTCTGCGAGTAATGCGATGCTGGTAAATTTACGCTACTCCATGACACACTACGCTCCAAAATTTCTCTAGCCGCGCCGCTCTCACTATGGAACCGGCAGGAATCAAGCACGTCTCCCCTGGAGTTCGTATGCTCTTATCAGCCAATCAAAAAAAAAGAATAAAAAAAGGGGCTACACAATAGCCAATCATAAAATAGCAGACTATATGGAGATGGAAGGGAGACTATAACTGATAGTGAACCAGTGAAACTATGAAACTATGAAAATGGACCAGTGAAACTGAAAAAAAGAATACTATACTTCTGCATTACTTAATAGCAAATGAAAAATAAATGCAAGTAACATGAAAATATATACAGTACTTCCTCGTTTGATGCCCTCATCTCTGATGCAGGTCTTGAAGAGGCTGGATCTGAGAATACACACATGTATTCATTTCCTGTAGTCCGTGCTTCAGTCTGGAGAGCAGTGTGTGCATGTTTGTGAGGGAGAGATATGCTTTATGGCACAGGGCTTTACTGTGTTATGCTTCAGACATTTTCATATTAAGGATTGTAGAGGATCAAGGTGCACACATGAATTTATAGGACAAGCATTCATTTCTGTATTGAGGGATAATAGAAGAGAGTGTATGCTGGAAGGTAGATTCCTTTTTTTTTAATAAATTTGAAAGATTGGATAATCTTGGATTTGGCATGGGAATGCGAGGAAGCCATGCTGAAGTGTGTATCTTTATTTTTTAGTTATCTTATAGTTGTGGTTTATAACAATTTGAAGATGGAAAGCTTCAGCATCTTTAATGGAAAGAGCTGGAAGGGAATGTATTCTAACATATAAATAGATTAGAAGTCATGTTTGTTGATATATTCACACCGGAATCACACACTCTCTGTGCTGTTCATAGTGCTTCATAAATGAATGAGATCATAAATCCGTTCACTTTCTGTTTGCAATCCGTTCAAATCTTGTGATGATCCGAGGACTCTCAACTTGATTCCTTTCTTGTAGCTCTCTAAAAACACAATAAACATATTCACTTTCCCATGGATGTTCTTCCTGTGGACCGGTTATAGTTTCAGTTAACAAACATATTCTCTAATGCAACCCAAAATTTAGACTTCTAGACCCTTTGAAAGTTACCTAAACTTTTGTGAAGAAAGTAAAAGTCCAAAAATATATATTGAGTTTTTTCCCCCCCGCAGTTTAACATTTATTTTTAAATATCAAAGATTTAAGGTAAATAAAAAAATATAAATATAAGAACATTGTCAGATTTTTTACAGACTCACGCAGCGATCAATGATAATGATTTCTGGCATCATAAAATACACCCTCCCTGTCTATTGCAGAACCATTATTATGCCTCCAGACACAACACCCTGCACTTAACTATTGCATTAACAGTCTCATGGCCGTCTAGCTCAATAATGTCAATCGATTGATCTGAGATCAGTGGTGAAGATGTGTGCTCGCTTATTTCTCTAAAACGTGTACCATTCCATCAAAAAACCTAAACTATTTAGCAAAGTGTCACAGTTATTTTTGCTCATGGGATTCAACAATCTAACCCTAACCCCCAGTATTAAACTTTCCAAGTCATCTGCAGGTCTAACTTGTTGAACATTAAATATGTAAAAATGTCCCATAGATATACATTGAAGGAAAGACCTGAGTCCAGAATATGATTCGGGCTTTTTTGTCTGTAAACTTCAATATCGATTTTTGTCTGTGTGCACATTGTTTGGACATTTTATTTTAACCATATTTCTGAAATCACCAATTTTGATCAAAAATACAATGCTTTTGCCTTCCTATACATCTATTCCACTATGAGAAGGGAGAATTGTCTTGACAGCTCTTTCTCAATTCTTTAATGCTGCCGCCTATTCTCATGTATATTTGTCATCTTACCCAAGACTCTTGTCTGTCTGTCTCTGTTCCCATAATAGGCACCTGAATAGGCACACATAGGCACCTGAATGTTTCTTTTTGGGCCATTGCCTGTGGAGATAAAAATATTTGCAGGCAAACTATTTCCAAATTCCAATTTATTATTTGATTATTTAGTTTTTTCTAATTATTTTTTCTAAACATCATCTAAGTTACATAATTTCATGCATTATAAACAAAACTGGAGGAGATATACCATATTTCTAGAAGCACTGTGAGATTTGAATCTGTTCTTAGACAAAAGGAAAATCTTATTACGCTAAGGCCTCTGTTGGTTCACTGAATCAGAGGGATTTATGGTGATGGCTATTGGCTAGTGCCTTTGATTGACAGTAATCTGTTTGTTTCTCACCCCAGTGATAACAACAGTATTGACCGGCTTTTACTACTTTCTGATTCGGCAGCAAAAACACCAGACTGCAGAGAGGAGAAAGCATGTTCAAGCGAGAAGATCAAGCCTGAACGTATTTTAAAAAAGGATAGAATTGAAATGTGCCTTTTTAACTGTTTCGCAACTTAATGCTGGTACTTTTTGCTCAGGTGGCTCATTCAAATGCTATTATTTTTTTGGAACATTTTAAAGGGATAGTTCACAAAAATGAAAATTCTGTCAGTAATTACTCACCCTCATGTTTTTCCAACCCAACCCCGTAAGACTTTCGTTCATCTTCGGAACACAAATGAAGATATTTGTGATTAAATCTGAGAGCTGGATCACTCCTCCATAAGCTTCTAAGGGATTGAAACCTGACAGCCCCGAAAAGTCAATAAAGACATCGTTAAAATAGTCCAAATGGCGACAGTGGCTCATTCTTAAGTTTATTAAGCGATGAGAATATTTTTTGCGCGCAAAAAAACCTAAAATACTTTATTCAACCCTCTCTTCTCTTCCGTGTCATTCTCCTAAGCTGTTTCCGTAGTGTAACAGCGCAGCGCTTCTGTGTTATACGTCACACGTAGGCTCACTATTGGCCGACGCTGGTCATGTGTGTGATGCGTGTGACGTTCAACCAGAAGCGTTGTGCAATAACACTACGTGAAATCTCCAGGCCCAAAGAGAATACTTGAATAAAGCCGCTATTTTAGTTTGTTTTTTTGCGCTCAAAAAGTATTCTCGTAGCTCGATAAACAAGATCTAGCCACTAGTCACTTGGACTATTTTAACGATTTCTTTAATAACTTTTCGGGGCTGTCAAGTTTCAATCCCTTAGAAGCCTATGGAGGAGTGATCCAGCTCTCAGATTTAATCAAAATATCTTCATTTGTGTTCCGAAGATGAACGAAAGTCTTACGGGGTTGGAACGACATGAGGATGAGTAATTACTGACATAATTTTCATTTTTGGGTGAACTAACCATTTAAGGTCTAGCCCAGGAGACTCAACTCGATGGGGGTGCAAAACTACAATTAATAATCCATCCCTGCAATACCTCGGGAACATAAATGTATACACTCGGTACATAAATACACCCTTAGACAGAACTCCTCAGTGCATCAACAACCTCTCATATTTGAAAAGTGTCCATGTGCCATCTGGCGCATTACAGCCCTATTACAAAAAAAAAAAAATACTTCTTTTATAAATTAAATAATTCTGAAAATATGTTGTGGCTATATGGTGTTTATGGTAAACGAAAGTATATGGTAAATGTAATTCTCAAAACCCATTTAAATTATAATTACAATTCTAAATTTGAATTGAAATTTGATTTAAAAGAAATGTCAATTCCATTTTGAAAGGGGCACAACCCTGTTATGTAATCTGGTCTTATTGCACAAAAACAGTTGTGCAGAAAATCTATGATGGTCGAAACGCAGGGCTCGTCACATAGTATATCACATTCTTCTCATCTGCCTATCCACTTAAAATGACATCACCCTGAGAGTCCGACTGATGTCACATTAAAATGACATTTGATTCTGTAGTACACTTGGGATATGGCTCTCAGTTTTCTAGTTCCCTTTCAGTCGGCCAAGTTCGACGTATGTATCCGTTCCCTCCTTCAGGGAACGAGGGTTACATACGTAACCAAGACATTTTCTCTGTCTCTTGCTCATCTGTTAAACCTAGAACCCTGGATCTTCCTCTTTTAAGCCTGCCAGTGCGTCACTTTATTGTTTTACTGTTTTAGGGGACTTTATGAGCATCATGCAGCACATGCTTGTTGAAAGCAAAGCATCAGGTGAATGATTAAGAAGCCCATTCACGTTAAATTGAGTTGTCACAGTAGGAGAGTGATGTTAGTGAAGGGGGGAGCATATGGAACTGCCCCAACACTTAAAAATAAAGCAGCTCCATTCAGCAAGATGAAACAAAAGAGACAAGCTTCCTCTGAACCCGAGGCTCTGTTACAGTGGTGTGACCCCAGCTCACGTCCCACAATGGGAGGCAAGGGATAAAAGGCTGGAGGAGACAAAGAGGCGACTGCAATACGGGTGGTGTGCTGCAGGGTACACCGCTTACTGGGGGGCCCCTAAAACCTTCAGGGCCTCCAGTGACAGGCATGAGAATACAATAGAGGCATGGGCAGTGGAGGCCATTTCTGGGCTCTATAGTCTCACTGTCTGGAGCACAGACGAGCGTGCTTCATGCCATCACATAAATAGATGATCATGAATGTTATTTTGGTTCTCGTTGCCAGGAAGCTCGATCGGTGTCAATACTAAAGCTATTTTACTGCCTGAAATACAGTTGCAAAAAATTATGTAACCAATCCCCCTGACCTTTTCTCCCAAAAGACCACAGGTTAAAAGTCATAATGGAAACAGGTGGTACCACTCGCATAGCTGATACTCATTTTTACAAAAAAATAAAAATAACCTAAAAGGTGTGTGTGCGTGCGTGGGTGCGTGTGTGTGTGTGTGCGCTTAAGGGTGTAAAATGAGCATGGCTTTCATTTAGTGATTTAAGTGACCATAGGTATTTCACATTGTTGTCTTCACAGCTTTTGTTTGTCAGATGATACAGTCATCAATCTTCAATATGTGTCTGACTCAAACACACATGCTACAATGTATTGATACTTTGTCTTGCATGGATTACAATGCATGCTTGTGCGTCATGAATATCATCTGAGACTTTTTGGCACCTTCGAAAATGATGAAGTTACAGTTGGCTTGAAGCGATGAATTAATCTTTTAGCTTTCTGATGACGTGTTTTCAAATAGGGTAAAGAAGAAAAAAAGAATTCCAATATTATCTCAAGATATATATTTGGACCAAAAGAAAAAGATTGTGTGTATTTGTGTAGCAGAACCCCATAATTTTCATCCTGAAAAAAAGAGGCAGGGGTAGTACATTTAAGACAGTTAAGGATCTGAATAACACAAATGTTAACTTAAAAGTTCAATTCCTAAAAGAGGTAACACAGTTCTCGTCATAATTCTGCTTGATAAATACAGTATTGTAACTCTGAGAATGACATCCAGTCATTGCTTCAGGGGAGCTGTTATTGCAGTTAGTGTGCTATTAGATGCTGAAAGAAAAGTGTCTATCAAATGGCTTGTAAGTCCTCAGGAAAACTTGCTCTTTGTCTCCCCTAATTGAAAACATCACAAAGATTTACAACTATATAGAGTCAGCGCTGAAGTTACATTTAGGCCAAGAGCATTTACAGGTTTACTCAAGTGTCTTGATTTTTCTTTTGTTGTGTTTGGACCTCAACATAAAAAAAAACCCACTAAAAAAGTTTTTTTATACAATAACTAATTTTGAAAGGTAAAAATTGTTGTTGTAAAAAATGCCCTGTACCCTCTTCACTGTGTTTAGGTCAGTCTCCTAAATTGTCATTTAATTCGCTATTTTAATGACATGGTTAGTTCAGATTGTCAAACGGTATAACCACAAGTAAATGTCATGGCTTCAGAAAGTCAAGCGGTGTTTGTAAAAAGACAAACAAACAATGCTTTCACGTAGTAAAATGTTTTTACAACTTTTTTAAAAATAAAAATAATGATTGTATCTTTATGTAGGCCTATTTGCATGTACATGTACAACTATTAAGAACTTCTTTTAAGAACAAATAGTTTAAAAACATTGCACTTTAGTTTTTAAAAATTGTCATCTTGGATAATAAGGCCTATGTATCAATGAACATTTTAAATTACACTGTTCTTTTAGATGAATGAATCCGGATTATATTTTATGTCTCTCAAGCTGTGGGAGATAAGAGTTTAATGATTTAATACATCTACAATCTGCTTTATATTTGACTTTCATGGAGAGAGTGAACAAACTGGCTCTTTATTTAGTTTGAAGATGTTGCAAATATGAACTTGTTTTCAGACTATCACTGTAAAAAGTGAACAGTTGGATCAACCTAAAAAAATTACTTCAATTACTACCAATTGAAGTAATTTTTTTAAGTTGATCCAACTGTTCACTTTTTACAGTGTAATGCGCCTGCCCTGCAGACACCGCAACACCTTCTATCAATGTGAATTGATGAGTGAATCTGCTCTACCCCACCCACTGCATGGCGCATGCAGAAATATGTGTCAGTAGTGCTACCATGGAAACCCATCTGAGGCGCAGTACCACATCCAACACATGGGATTTCTGATCATTCAGATGATGGAATCTTGCTGAAGCCTGTTGTACTGTATTTGAACATATAACGCTTTCGATCTCTCTTCATATAAGTGCAACAAAAACGCACTATACTGTATGCTGCTGTGTATTATTGATTCAGAGTATAGCTGTCATCTGTCATATTTATTTCTGCGGAGCCATATTTCCTTCTTTTTACTACCGGTATGCACGGTAAAAAGGGCAAACTTGGGGGGTTGTCTTTGCGCGCGGTGCGCCGCCCAACCGGAGATGCGCGAGCGGACACTGGCTCATTTGCTCTGGTGCGGACACCGGAGTCAGCGAGGCATGTGTTTGGACTCCGGCGTTTCGAGTAAATAGAAAACACACTTACAGAAACGAAACACCTGAGCGTTTTCTTTTCCCACCGGCTGTTATTTTCCAACGGCCGTTTCTCGCGCCATCAGTTGTTCGAATTGCCACCTCACGCAGGACTGCAGCTCCCTGCTCATCGTAAACATTCGTGAATGGAAAGCAACTGCAGAACAGACATACATCTTGTCAAACGTTTCTCGAATCCTCTGCAGTTTTGTGACTGGTTAGCTGGATCCTCTTGCATCCTCTGAGGGAAGATGGAGACCTTCTTCGCAGAGGTGGGCTCATTTTTGTAATGACGGGAATGTGTCATTTCATCTGTTGTGCTTTATGTGTAAAGCAAAAACAATAGATTTTGTGCAATATTTGTGAAATAATGTCCTCAGTAGTCTTATGATATTAAAGACCGGTGGATAATTATCCTTGGCTGTGCCTCAGGATGTTGCATGTAATGCCGTCTCCTCCTATAACATTGTCATTCCGTTTACATATACATAAATACAAGCGTTTTACATTTTGTCATTGAAGTGTTTTATTAAAAGCGTCAAGTTATTTCACACGTTGACAGTGGTCTATGGTGAAGTCGCGTGCATCGGTGTCTCCTGGGCTGTGGCGCGCGTGAGGGGGGAAGGGGCTCGCGCATTGAAGCAGAGGCAGGGTCTCTGATATGATGCTTCTTCAAGGGTGCTATGCAAGGTTTTCTAAACCTCTCACATTTTCCAAATTGTTGATTTTCATGTATCTACATTATTTGTTATAAATCAATGACATGAAATCTCTCAATGCCAGCGCGTGACTGTGTTGTGAAGGCTAATTGGGATTATTACATTCCATATTCAGAGCATTCAACCTTGAGCCTGATAGGAATTGTTCAGGAACATATAGGCCTACAAGGGCTCATAATGAACATGCCACCCTGAGGAAATGCATGGTGGTTTTGTTTACCTGATCTGAATTTCTGCAGAACAGGCCTCATCATTTTAAACTATGTGTTCAATGTCTGCTTATCTCTCTATACCATTTGCTTATCTTTTTCATTTACTTTTCAAGCCTTTTCAAGATTGGGATGCCCAAATCTTACTTGATTGGATGATTTTGTCATTGCTCCTTCTCTCTGTCTGTTAAATGCACACACTCTTTGAACATCATACAAACACCTTCATTTGATCTAATACTGAATTACGGCATCCCCATTAAGCCATTTATCCTCTTGAGCACATATGTTTCAAATGATTTTAAGCAGTCAGCATTTAATCTGTCAGAGTGGACAGTCAACACAAGGCTTAATGAGGAAATTACATTAATTTATGATGCAAACACTGAGAGAGGAGTTGGAATCATGTGTTTATTGATATGCTATAAGAAACTGCAAAAAAATAGGCTATATGATGGCCGATGGGAAACCTCCCTGTCTATGGAACAGAGCAGGAGAAATTGATCTTTGGATCCTTCACAGATCACTATCTGGAAAGGCTATTAATTTAATTTATGGGGCATTTATGGTGAAACTTGTCTCTGTCTTCTAATTAAGTGTTTCTTAAACTACGATGCTTGTGATACATAGCTACATGAGATAGATGGTTCTTGCCCATGCAAAAATGGCTACCAATTGGGAGTTGCAGGTGTTTCCAATGGGGTTTCTAAGGTGTTTTGAGTGGTTTTTAGTGTGTTTTTGTGGGTTGGTCTCGTGTTTGAAGTGCATTTAAAGGTGGTTATTAACTGGACCAAGTCAACAGCAACTTGTCTTTTGATTTTCTGGTCCCTAGAAATGGCTTGCATCCATTAGTCCATAAGTCCAAAATAATAAGTCGGATTAAAAAAAAAAGTAATGGCCTTAGCCAGTGTTAATGTAGGGGTCTGAGGTTAAACTTCCCCACAGGGGAGTTGTGCGTAAATTAATATTTTAAATTATGTAGTAATACATGTAAGATGCAGTGGAGCATATAAGCCCCCCAAAATACACGCCTGACCCACCCACTAATATCCTTATCTTTGCCCAACATCCTAATGTGTCATCACCCTAAAGCATCTCAGGAGCCCAGGGGTGTTTTCTGAGATACTGAAAGCTCAGTGACCAAAGCACAACACAGAAGCACATACTGCTCTCTTTCTTTTATTATTTCCCCTCTTTCTTTCAACCTATTTTAACCCCTTTTTCTGCTTTCTGCTCTGCGGTGACAGTTCAGGTTATCATTTTGGTGACTCAACAGTCCACACCTCCTGTCCCCACAGCAACATTAGAAAGAAGGCATGCTTTATTTTACTGGGTCACCCCATGGTCCTGTGCCTGGAATGTCATTTTGGATGTTGTGTGTGTGTGTTGTGGTTTTGTGTGTTGTGTGTGTGTGTGTGTGTGTGTGTGTGTGTGTGTGTGTGTGTGTGTGTTGTGTGTGTGTGTGTGTGTGTGTGTGTGGTGTGTGTGTGTGTGTGTGTGTGTTGTATTTAGTAGACTTGCTTCCTTTTCATAGCAATTTTCTAATGTAGACCAGAGATTAAAGTTTAAGTATACTGACTATATAATAGATGATGGCCTACATCTTTAAAGGAGGTTCTATTTTTATGCACATGATTTGTAAAATCTCAGTTCAAACTACAATCTCTTCAAACTCATCTCTTTAAGATTCTTTTTTTTATTTTATTTTTTGTTAAATAATAAAGCAGATTTTGTAAAGCAGATTTTATTGGAAGACTTTTTTTGTATCCAAAGAATACCATTCCATAATGGGTTTGGGTGTAGCAGCCAAATCAACTGCGACTGAATTTCTCCCAATCTGGCATCCTGTGGTCACAACAGTTTGGCAAACCCAACCTTGATATGACCTTTGATGTCAAGAGTTCCAGAGTTCCTCACTTATTCTTGACCGTGATGAAATGTAAACACTGTGTGAGAGTTGGTCTCTAAATCCTAAAATCATGGATGGATATTCTATTCTATTAGAGAACATTTTTTGACAACACTCAGTACTGAAAAGAGTGTCCAATTGAGAGTATGATTGTATGTGTGTAAAACTTGGGGTTTGCATTAAATTTGGTTTTGTAGTAATTTATAAAAAAAAATCCTGTGCAAAGCTGTGGGAATTGTCTGGTCTGGCTTCTTTTTTTTTCAAGTCAAATTCTGGCTTTAATTGAATTCCTTTATAAACTTCTTGAGTCTCTGCACTTAGAATTACTTAGCCAAAAAGGAATACTTGCAGACACAATTGTAAATACAAGCGACATCAGCTGTGGTTAGTGTAGAGTGCCAACTCAAACGGTCTCTCACCAGACACACAGACCTATTTATAAACATGGGCTGGGGGGTAAAGCAGGAAATCAGAGAAAAGAGTGCTGATGGATTGAGGGAAAAAATGTAGAAATAAAAGAACAAAGCTAAGCAAAGCAAACAATGACTGTTTCTGAACATCTAAATGGAATGGAATTTACAATTGTATGGCTTTTGGCTATTTTTATAGAATTCTAGTGTAGGAAATTTAATGTATAAAAATAGGAACTCATGATGTATTTGTACCATATTTTATTTATCTTTTATTGCTTTTATTTGGACATTTATTGCTTCTAATTTGACATATTTTTACATTTAGATTAACATTGTTCAACACCAACTAACCTTGTTGTTTTAATATCAGTTACATGATCTCAAAAAATGAATATTCAGTTTCCTTATGGATTCTTGTGAGGTTTCAGTTGAAAGTTAACCTTAGTCATTAATGGCGACAAATATTCATCATCCACATGATGGTGGATTGTCTTTTTGTAGTTTTCATTTTGCATATATTTATAATGTTATCATGCCTAAATTAACTTGTAGCCTTTTCGTCTGTAGGTTTATTTTTATTTTTTGTGTGATATTTTGTATAGACAACTTATAGAATTTTAATATTGGCCATTTGTTGGTTATCTTTATGATTATTTTCAGTATCAGGCACAATTGTAATATTGGATATATATAAAGCGTAAGAAATTTAATGCGAAACGAATGAGATTTGTTGACAGGTGGCAGGAGCTTCAGCAGATGTTTTATACAGAGCAGGAAAAAAGATAATTTGATGTGTCATGATAAATCTGTATCATCCTCTATTACATGCATTACAGAGACTGTGTGTGTTTTGGTGTGTGTGTGTGTGTGTGTGGTGTGTGTGTGTGTGTGTGTGTGTGTGTGTGTGGTGTGTGTGTGTGTGTGTGTGTGTGTGTGTGTGTGTGTGTGTGTGTGTGTTTTGTGTGTGTGTGTGTGTGTGTGTGTGTGTGTGTGTTCTTCCAGGTCAGAGCAGAATTCATGTTTCATGATGATGACATGAATTGGGTGTCCTCTCTCGCTCTCGGTGTTGCTGGTTCTGAGGAAATCAGCCACTGGAGATGTGTGACCTATATTTCCTTAGCAGCTTCATTTGAAAGCGAGGGCCTTGATTCGTTCCAGTGTGAATGTCTCTATCTTTCCCCTTGTTTTTCTGCTGTCTCTCTTCTCTTTTGATTCATCCATTGCTGCAATGCACTAATTTCACAGGTTGTTTGAAGTAGGGGGCTCTATTTGCACTGGCTTGTTATCACATACTGTTGGGCTTTGGAAAAGATACCATCAATTTCCATTCCACTTCATCATCTTCTGTCTTCTTTTAATTTTTTTCCCCTTGCACTTGTTTGGTTGCTGTTGAAAAGCCTAAGTGTGGTATGATTGTGCATCAGAGCTACATTGTGTGTGTGTGTGGTGTGTGGTGTGTGTGTGTGTGTGTGTGTGTGTGTGTGTGTGTGTGTGTGTGTGTGTGTGTGTGTGTGTGTGTGTGTGTGTGGTGTGTGTGTGTGGTGTGTGTGTGTGGTGTGTGTGTGTGTGTGTGTGTGTCACCTCTTATCCTGGAAAGTTTTTTCCCTTAAGTATCAGAATCTCAGTTTCAGATTAGAAAAGGCATTTTTCATGGATTCTTGTGAGGAGCTGCCCATTACTTTCTAGTAAAAATATATATTATAGTAAAAAGTGTCCATTTAATGCATAATTCAGAATTTTGCCAGAACCATTACATTTCTGGAATTCAATTTAATACAACTAGAAGTATTTTATTTACAGTGCCCTGTATATATTTAGTTCCAGTTCACCCACATAACCGGATATGCAGTGACTATGAAGGGCCTCAAAATCAGGATGGAGACATAGACATGAAAAACTGAGGTCTACTGCATGTGTGCGCATGAGTTCTCAGTTAGAGAGACCAGCAGAGAGAAGCACTGAGCAAAGTTCTTTCTCCTGACCCAGATCAGCCGCCTCCGCCTGCCTGTGAAGAGCAGATCTGACAGACCGCTCCAGGGAAAAGTGCAAATCTCTCCTACCACAGCTGATGCACGTGCGCCCCATTCCTGTGTCTCCATTCCTCCTTTTCCTCTCTCTATCTCTGTCCATTCATGGCATCATTATATGGTCTAGTCATTGTTCTGGTCCCTTGTATAATTAGAACGGTCTCCTATAAAGTCTCACTCGTCTGGAGTGGTAGACTTTTCTTTTACTCAAGTCATTGTCTTTGAGGTTGTCTGAATATGATCTAAACCCCATGCAGAGAGAAACCAGGGTGCCTGAATCCCAACATTTAATCTCAGCCTCTGATCATTACAGGTTTAACCGGACATTTAGACCAGAGGCATTTAGCTGTGAATAAGGACACGTTAGTTTCTCAGATTGAAATGTTGACTGCAAGTCAAGCTTCAAATCAGCTTTACAGACAATCATGATGAATCATGATACAAGCAATCAAGCAGTTTTGAGATTTGCTATAGTATCGCTTTGAGTGTACTGTGTGAATGTGGATGAAGTTGGACATACAACTTTATATAAAGAACTGGGCGATAATAGTTACATTTTGCGACTAAATAAAAAAATCAAGCAGTTTAGATTTGATAGAATAGACAGTATATCCAAAAATTTAATTCTGTCATCATTTACTCACCGCAATGTCATTCCAAACCTTTATGCGTAACACAAAAGTATATAAAATGCTGGTAACCTAATAATTTTGGTTCTTATTGACTTCCATTTTATGTCCATACAGTGGAAGTTTATTGGGAACTGAATGTGTTATATCCACATTATTCCAAAAAAACTAATTTATGTTCCACCGAAGGTAAAAAGTCATACAGGCTTGGAACGACACGAGGTGAGTAAATCATAGATATTATATACATAGATTCCTCATTTGCTGCTGCTTATATAGGCCGTGAACCCAGAACATTGGAGAGCAAGTTGATTGTGAGTCTGCAACCGTAGTTATACAAATCTGTGAATATGGAATTAAATATCTAATGAATATCTAAATAAACGTTGACCGTTCCAAAATGGTGGACGCACCGATGTGTAGAGAAGCTGAATTTGGAATCGAGGTCTAAATACTGTTCTATGGAGTAAATGATGACAGAATTTTACATTTTTGATGGCTAAGCAATCATTTTAAATTTAGAAAACATCTAAAAGGTATGCATCTATAAAGTGGTTGTTGCACCCAGCTGCTAGTCCACAATACAGGTCATGTCTGCTCAAGAACTGCAACAGAAAGAGACAGTGTGACCTGATGTGACCATGCCGTTTGAGGCTGAGAGTTGAGCAGGTGCTAATAATACTGACAGAAAGAGTTGCTGTTATAAGAGGGTTTTCCACATAATAATATCATGTGGCTAATATTGTAACTATTTAAAGTTAGTTTTGTAATACTGTGTAATGGGACTGTTCAAAAGTTTGGGTTCAACTAGATTAATTTTTTCAAAGACATTGGCAATAAAAACGTTTATGATATTTATAACACTTATAAAATAACTCAAGATTTCTGTTTCAGATAAGTGATATTCTTTTGAACTTTCTATTCAAAGCATTTCATGTACCAATTTATCATGGATTCCACATTTTAAGTAGCACAACTTTCCTAACAGTGATAATATGAAATGTTACTTGAGCATACCATATCAGCATATGATTTCTGAATGATCATGTGACACTGAAGACTGAGTGATGAAAATTCACAAATCAGTTTTGCCATCACAAGAAATAAGTTATATTTGAAAATATATTAAAATGGAATAAAGTTATTTTAAATTGTATTATTTCACAGGGTTTCTTTTACTAGAAATCGTGCGTGCAGCCTTTGTGAACATAAGAAACTTCTTCAGATTCATAAAAAAAACTGTTTATAAAACAACCCCAAACTTTACTGTACAATATATGAAGATAACTTTCTGTATGTTCAGGAAGATGAGCTGAGTAAGGTGAGAGGAAGGCCTTAGCACATGCAGAAGAATAGGGGTGTATGGGTACTGTACCCGTCAGAAATGAGGTTAGGTGGTTTACGTCGACAGTACAGACACAAACATGCAGGCTAAAAATATACCCATGCTGGTGACTTGTCCCTGCAACCTGAACTAGAAAACATTTTTCTTGATCCTCTGCACAGGCATTGAATAATCAGTCCAGTGTTAGTCATTATCCATCTGTGCCTTAAATCTGTCCAAATTCCCAATGCAATATTCAATTTTAATATTTAACCTACTGCCCTGTCCACTCCACTGTTGCCCTAGTTCACACCCAACACCTGCTGCCGGGACCCTGCTTGTGCTAAACCCTCAGATGGAGAGGTGGCAGCTCGGTGGGATTATAGTAACACAGTGGGTTATTATTGTGATTATAGTACCTTTATAATGCTCACAGAGGCCAGGGTCGTCTGTCTGAATCTTCCTATAGGGAAATTTTATGGGAAATTATGTGTTGTGTAAAAAATTGCACAAGCCTGCGTGTAGCCTTTTGGTAGATTCCAAGTTTATTTGCGAAAGTTAATTTTAACGGACGGAACCAGATTGGCCGACCCGTACACGCTCACTCAACGGATGGACGATCTGACAGGATTAACGTTAACACTACCTCGGTTGAGTGGCCTGACATCTACACTTACCTGATAGAGAAACCAAGCATACAAGACTTGTGTTGTGTGGTACGATCCGAAGCTCTGCCTAGTCAGCGCCAAGGCCAGAAGACGACCATGTAAAGAGTGACATTACAGTGCAATTTTAATGATGTAGAAATTTTCTAGAAATAAAATTTCCAGATAGCCTACAGCGAATAGTTTTTTAACTATTTGATTATTCTTTCTTACCAGGTTCTTCAAAAAGTCTAGTCACAATCAAACAAACAATGTAGGCTATACAATCATATATGATTCACAAAAAATCACAATAGTTTAGAAAACGTTATGCGATAACATTTCAAATTGGGGCCTGTACTCTGTCGATTCTTGCACCCAACAACACAACAAGATGACATTTCATTATTATAATAATATTTTAAGCTCCTTATTATGTAGCCGAATCAGTGCTGGTTTGTATTGGCTACCTCCAGTTTTCCCTTCGTTTTATCTCCAGCTAACTCCGTGACGTAATTTTGACGTTGACGCAAAAGGGTCTAAAGACCTATAATTATCAGAATGCAAACAGCTAGGCCTGTAATTAACTCCCTTTGCCATTACAACTGCAGCTTTAGCTTTCCTGATTTAGCATTGTTTCCCCTGTGATTTCACCCTGCTGTGATTAGAGTCAAAATGGATGACTTCATGGGTGTATTATCATGTTAACCCAATACCTTAACACTTATTATGAGACACTGCTATGCTTTTAAGGATAAATCTCACAATATGTCCACGTCACATTTTTTCATGAATTATAAGCACATTATTCCCTAGATTTTCATGACTGTAATGCATCTAGATCTTTTTTTCATACATTTATTCTCAATTGTGATTCACATTATAATCTCATTACTGTAATACTGTAATTTGTATCAATTTAGGTACAATGCATAATAAGTATACATAATGAGAAATTAAAGGGTAAGTTCACCCAAAAATAAAAATTATCCCATAATTTACTGACCCTAAAGTCATCCTAAGTGTATATGACTTTCTTCTTTCAGTCGAACACAATCGGAGATATATAAAAAAATATCCTGGCTCTTCCAAGCTTTATAATGGGAATGAATAGTAACTGAGATTTTGAAACCCAAAAAAGAGCATCCATCCAGCATTAAAGTAATCTATACGGCTCCAGGGGCTTAATAAAGGCCTTCTAAAGCAAAGCGATGAGTTTTTGTTAGAAAAATACATAATTGTGTGTTTTAGACTTCTAAGTTTTGTTTTGCTCTATCCTCTGTGCTTCTGCGTTCATCAATACGTTGTGTGTCTGGTCAGAGTTCAGTCTTCTGGCTGAACGAGACTCTCAAACAGAAGCCAGTGATTAAAAGTCATAATGGGCTCTATGCACGGCGGTATTTCCGGTGAAGGGTTAAAGATCCTCGATAACTTCAGCCGATCGTAGAGTCCAGTGCAATACCAAGAATTTATATTGAATTTTATACTCCATGGTTATACTAAAGAAACGTTAGTCACAAAAACAGACACCCCTCGTTGTGTTTATGCTTCTTTTAAAAATTATATGAAATAAACATAACTATACATAAATTACATCTAAACATATGAAAGTTTCGTTTCAAAGACGAGAGGACAGTACATTTTGAAGACTCTGCCATAATCCCGTTTTCCTCGGTTTTCCTCCGCTTTAATCTCCCCAACCGGAAACGGATGAGCATCCTTGCGTCAAATGCGGAACTTATGCGTGCATATAGCCTATTATGTTATAACACAGTTCGTTGTTATGGGAAGGAGGAGGTGGGAACCGGCTTTAATAATAAAATAAACTACACAAAAAAATGAGAGTAAAGACAGCAGCCCCTCACGGACGACTGCTGTCACATATAACATAACACAACATAAATCCAGGGATGTTCCTCTCTCGATCTTCACTGTCGTCGCTCCTCCTTTTATGCTTCCGCTCCTCCGTGAGAGATACGAGACCGGTGCGTCGCTGCAGGTGTCAATCATTATCAATGATGCCACCGGCCTCGGTCCGTCCTCCCACGGCCCTCGACCTCGTACTGTACATATGTATATTACTCTTAAAAAGCATCACTTTGCTTCAGAAGGCCTTTAATAACCCCCCTGGTGCATATGGATTACTCTTATGAAAAAACTGTTATTTTTGGTATGTATACGGTTTTTTTTTCTATGTTCAATTTGTGGAAAGGAGTTCAATTAAGAGGTCACACACAGCCTCAATCAGAAGTTCTGGAAGCTCACAATTCATGTACACTAAAGCCTGAAGAGACTAATGTGAAATCATACAGGAGAAAAGCCAGTGTTTGTGGCAAAACCTTTTACAGTGCTTGCATATTGTTGTCTTTCAATCCATTTGATAACTCATACTCATAAAGTAGAACTGAAATGACATTCATTGATTACAATATTATTAGTTAAAATATTTCATATTGCACCTGCAGACTATTTTTCAAATCATGAATTTTCTCATTGAGGATTTTTATAAAATAATGTGCAAAAATCCTGTCTCGTTCTCGTGAACCCAATCTCGTGAGATAAGGGTCTCGTCACACCCCTAGTACATGGTCCATGAACACACATTCCCGCTCTGTCCAGCAGAGAACATATATCTGCCTTTCATGGACAATTAACTCCTCTACTGACATGGTGAACCGCTTGACCGTTTAGATCCCTGTCTCGCTCCTTTTCCAGATGTATAAATCTGTCAGCAGGTCTTTAAAAAAGACATACTGGCTTGGCAGGGAGGGGGTCTCAGAGGTGTCTCATTTCTTAGTCTTCAGTGTTCTTGCTTTTAAGTCAAAATGGGGCATATAGGGGTAAAAGAGAGAGACAGGGTGAAGGACAGAGTGAGAGGGAGTTAGAGACTAAAAACAGCCTGTGCCGGCCCATCACAAAGTAGATAATCCTGCACTATATGTTTGAAAGAAATTATAGTTTGGACCAACTTTGGACACTTTTTTTTATACATTTAAGTTTATTTGTGTTTATCAAATTATATTTATATGATTTTTTATTTAAAATTTTATTGAAAAAAAATCTTTTTCCAAAGACAAAAACATTATACAAAGTAAAAAGATTATTTATTATGGAGCCCATATACTTATTCAATATATTTTCTTTAGACATAAGCCAAACATGTTACTTCATGTAGGTCAGTATAATTTTATTTTGGCTTTTTGCAACTAAATTTCACCACAAACTAAAAAGCTAAATTAGCTATATAGGCCTAATATGAAATCAGAATTTTCACTTAAGATAAAATGTAAAAAAAAATTTGTTAATTTTAAATTTTGTTTACTTGCTTGCTATAAAAGACAACTTTATTGTGATGTCTTTTTAAAATATGCATCATATTTTGTTACTTAAAAATGAATAAAACCCACAATAATTTCTGCAGTCAGTTAGTATGTGTTCTGCACATCAACACTCTGGTGTCAAGCAAAAATACTATATAAACAAAATTGTGTCTTAACATTTTTTTTCTGTGGGGAGTGTTATTTAATTATTTACTTTTAGGCAAACTGAACAAAACGGGTTCAAACTGGAAACCATGATTTTCCCTTTTTTCAAATGCATAGAGACTTGGGCCAGTAGGCAACCACTTAGCAACCACATATAAACATGCTTAAAATCCCTTAGGACATTAATAACTTAACCTTAGCATCGCATGTTTCCTTCAGAAAATCTCAAAATCCATTTTGGACTTGGATCTCATCTAATCTATTGTGTTCTAGTTCCTCCTATTAACATCAATGACCTTGTTCAGGCTGAGAATAAAATGCCCCATAAAACCAGCGTGTCTTAAGTGGGTGTTAGTATGTAGGCCATAAATTAAAGGAGGAGGGGAGAGGCGTATTAATGTGTAGCAAAGCCTCCTCATCTTCTCTGTTTTCTACAATATGGTAGGAATCTCTCAGGCCACAACTTTTAGCCTAACAGCTTCATCTATCATTAATTTCGCTCACTCTTTTTCTCTCTGGCTCTCTCTCCTACTGTCATGTATATTTGATAGCTGCACAGGAAGTGCAGTGTAATGGCATTTTCACACTGCTATGTGTGAACATCCATGAGGTTAGGAGACGAGAGTGAGATAACGGGGATAAAGGGAGGAAAGAAAGGAAGGAAGTGGAAGTTACCGAATGTATTTAGATAATCATCGGTATAAGACATGAGCAATTTTTTATTCACAACCACACAGTCAGTTATGTCCTGTCAATCAAAAGAGGGAAGAAAACCGGTTGGTGGGAAAATGTCAGAAGAGTTGCGATTTGTAGCATTAAAAAACTATTACTCACCGAAAGGGGACAATTTGACACTTTCACAAACCAACAAATCTTTCTACATTGCAGAATTAATCTCTAATTGATACTGTATTCTTGTTGATTATAATAATATACTACTTTAAACTCATTAGAAGCAGATGTAATTATTGAATTAAATTAAATGTTTTTATTAATTATTTATGCTTCTTCATATTGGTGCTTTTCATTTCAGTGTTTCCTTTACATTTGTCTGTCACCACTATATTTTCAATATATCAGCTGAGAATTTATAAAGCACTTTGTGTAAAACATTTACTTGCAAAAAAAAGTAATTTAATTCAAAGCTGTGTAATTAATTAACACTGTTTTAAAAGCAGCAGAAAAAGCAGAAGCCACCAAACCATCGGGAGATGTCGTTCAAAATATGTATCTCTTGAAACCTATTTTTTTTTTTTTTATTTAATTTCTTTGGCTTTGTTTAATATTATAGTTTTTAAAACAGTTTAAAATTCCCTGAACTGTGTAAAAGCTCATAATGATATTCATGCAGACATTAAGTATTTTGGAAATCAAGTTGAACTGGGTAAATGTGGTTATTACACTTTTTCAGTTTTTGCGTTCTTTCAGGCGTAATTTTAGAGTTCAGAGCTGCTGAAATGAAATCCTAACTCACAGGCTGAATTATAGTCATTTGTGTCTTCAGGGCATTGTGCCTACAAAAAGGACAGAAGCTACTTTTCAGATCACCTGAGCAGCTAAAATTCTCCCTACAGGGCAGAAAGATGGGCAGAGTTTTGGCATTATAACTGAGTAATGTCTGAAATGGAGCAGAAATATCTTAAAATGGTCATGTTGCAGTAACTGAGACTCCACTGGTGAACACTGAAATGTCAGCATGTTTAGGGCCATAGAGGTGGGTGATGGGATGCAGCATTTTCCTTGGGCTAATGAGTTTATTTTCCCTTTTACAGTCAATACTCTCCCTCTTTCTTTTGCCATTTCCCTCTCTTGTCCAGCTGTATCACAATATGCTTCTACTCTGCATTTCTAACACGTTGCCAAGTGTGCCACCACTTCCCTAATGCTGTATTAATCCTCACAGAATCAGTTCCACACGCCCTCTGCTTCGCAATGTGAATGTTATTGTCTGGTAGAATTGGTAAATCCCCCCATTGAAGGTTGATGAGAGGTTAAGAGGCTGTCTAGTGATGAATTACGTTGGTCATTAGATAAAGGTTAATAAAGGCAAGTATCTGTGCAGGGAGGTTTTAAGAGCCATGGATGTCAAGGTTGTGTAGATTTGAACAGTCTCTGTTTTACAACGTGGAAGATGACACTGGGTGGGGGTGGTGGCCATAACTTGAGATTTTTCTGATAAAAAATTATGATTGTGTTTTAAAATTAGATGAAAAAAAAACCCAGGATTGATGTGCTTGATTGTGCAGCACAATTCTACCACAATATTGTGATTATATATCAATATATGGCTATAAAATAGAAATCCATTACTTGATTGGTTCACATTCACTCAATAATAGCTAATTTTAGAAAATAAAAATTTAGCCTGACTTCGTCATACTCATATTCTAGTCAGAATATGAGTCTCGATACTGCTCCATAGGGCTTTGATTATGAGGCGTGTCTTAACCCAATCAGGAAAAACAACAACTCTGCACTCAATTGGATAGACCTGACAACCAATCAGAGCAACGCAGTAAGTGACGTATGTTGAGCAACGCATAGTTGTCAACAGAACTCAACTGCACGCACTCAACAGTATTAAAAAAATATTGAGTGTTAACGATGTTTGCCGGTGTTGCAAAAAGAATTAAGGATTCGCGGAGTACTTGCAAACGCGAAAAGCATTTTTGAAAGAAATATGTTTGATGACGTGATGATTACGTTATTGGATGGATCATCTGCCCATCATCGTATGAAGCCCGCCCTGGCAATTTGATTGGCCCGACGATTTCTGTACCGAGCATAATTACTCCTCAATGGATCGAGTCCAGACCGAACTTCCCGACCAAAAAATGTTGTGGGCGGGGTTCGGGCTGGCATCCAGGCTAGAATAGCATTATTCGACTTAGAAATTTGTTTTAGTTTAGAAGAGAAACACAGTTTTGTTTTTTTCAGTGCATATAGACACTTGAATACCTTCTCCATAAGAGCATGCTCTCCTTATTCTCACATAGAGGGGTATATGTAAGTGGCTAAGTGTTGCTTTTATATTTTCCAGCAGTTATTACTGTTTTCTGACAGCTGTGCGAGTGCAACAGCAGCGATATCTGTTGATGAAGACGTTGAATTCTTTCAGCTGTGGAATTCTTTCAGCTGTGTTATGTTTATGCATGATTACCCGCTCCTGCTCTCCATAGGGTCTGAGGCTGAACTCTCATTAATGATTCGTTCGCTCAGATCTGGGAGCAGACTTGCATCTGTGCTAATTAACGGCTCTTGATCCCTGTTAGAGATGCTAGCTGCGCCTGTGCAAACTTAAAGCCAAGAGATAAGAACAGAAGAATACTGTTGAGAGAAAGACAAGTGAAACATCACTAGAAGACATTTTCAGTTTCTGAACTTCTTCCCATGCATAGTGGCATGCGTGTGTAGGGCTGCACAATTAACTTAAATAAAACCAACCGAGTTTGCAAAAGGGCTGAGTGAAGCATAGCACTGTGCTAATTTACATACGCTGGCTCGGTTTCCAGTAAATGCTCTAAACACATCTGCTTTGAGTTTGAGTCGCTTATCACGTGCATTTGGGATGCAACTTGCGCCAAACATCTTCCCAAACTTGTAATGATGAATGCTTATAAACCAACTTTTGTCAACAAAAGAGAAACTTTAAGGGCTTCCTGTAATTTCCCAGCAAAATTACAGCTGGTTTAATTTAGGAAAATTAAGAAATTAAAATGTAATTATAAGCAGGGCTTAAAAACTAAAACTAAATCAATTGGTTCACTCCAAGCAGAATCAATGAATTTAACACTTCAGTTCATGCGTTCTTTCTGTAAAATTATCATTCTATAAATGGTTTGATTCAAGAAAATATCAGTTAATAATGTTTCAATTTCTTTTTATTTGCCTATACTTTATACCAGAGCTTGAATTTAATTTTATACTAAGAGCTTGTGACTAAACCTCATAACTCTAGTGGATCCTCAAACTGTCGGCAAAACCTCATACAGTAGCTCCACCCGCATTAATCGGTAATGAAGTCCTGCACATGTCACGGGTGGTTGCAGGAAGGCAGACAGAGACTAGGATATAATTCCAAAATTAAGGTTTACTTTAATTAAACAGATCAGCAGCAGTGCCGGCCCGAGCCTTTTGGGGGCCCTAAGCAAAATTTGATTTGGGGGCCCCCTTCCACTATGCGGAGTCACCTGTGCTTGACGATTATTGACACAAATGTCACGCAATTATGATACAATTAATACAGTGAGGTTATGTCTTAATACAAAATAAATACTTATAAAAAAATGCCTACTTAAATAAAAAAAAGGTTTAACTTTTACTTTACTCTTTTACTAACTCTTTGAAACTTCTTAAAACAAACTGTCTCAAAACATATAAAATAAATTATTTGCTAAAATAATGACAAAACTGAGAAATCAGAAACATAATAAGAGCAAGGGTTCAACAATGACAATTATTGTTGAAAACTGTAAAAATGTCTCAATACAGTGTAACTGTCCTCAAAATATTTTTTATTATTATTATTGTAACAGACTTTGTTGGATTGTACATGACAGAATCCAACAAAGTCTGTTACTATAATACCGGTAATGATGTACTGGCGCTCGTGTATGCAATGTATTTTTCCCCTCGGGGCTTGCCGTAGATCGGAATGGGTAGTACGCACTTGGTACTGGAGTATCGCAGGTTTTTGGAGTTAGTGATCTGATCAATGTGTGGTATAATAAAGTGGAGAAGAGTTCAAACTGCTATGTTTATTATTTATTCAAACTGCTACCCTTACACCTAGAAGGTTAAGTTCCCCTGCGGCTGTTTTCTCCAACTTAAACCGATACCGTGACTACGCGCAGTTGCGCACTCTTGTCTATGCACGCGCGAGGTGTCTAGATTATGCGGATGACAAACGCTGAGATACAGCAGCTGTTGTAGGCAGGTATATTGATCATGAAATCAGAATTTTCTTGTCTTGAATTATTCATTCATTCAACCATATTCATTAATTCATTTATGTCACTTGTTTAACCCATCTAAAAAAAAATATATATATATATATTTTAAACTCGATTGGGGGGCCCCCTGGTGGCCAGGGGGCCCCAAGCAGCCGCTTAGTTCGCTTATGCCTCGGGCCGGCCCTGATCAGCAGAACACTACAGTAGCAACACACACTAAAAAAGAAAAAGAAAAAAAATTCAAGGGATAGTTCACCCAAAAATTTGAATTCTGTCATTATTTACTCAGCCTCATGTTGTTCCGAACCAGTTTGAGTTTCTTTCTTCTGTTTAACACAAAATAAGATATTTTAAAGAATGCTGGTAACCAGACAGTTGGCGGCACCCATTGACTTCTATAGTAGGGGGGAAAAACACTATGGTGTCAATGGGTGCCGCCAACTGTCTGGTAACCAGCATTCTTTAAAATATCTTATTTTGTGTTAAACAGAAGAAAGAAACTCAAACTGGTTCGGAACAACATGAGGCTGAGTAAATAATAACAGAATTCTAATTTTTGGGTGAACTATCCCTTTAACAGATCAGTCTCAAATTTTGTACACATTCTAAAATTGTCTAGATGCAAAATATTTAATAATCTCATAGATTCTATTCACAAAAGTCTGATAGTTTTTTTTTGATTTAGCGGTTTCTTCCCCACAGTGCAAGTGACTTCATATTTGCGCTAAAAGTACCATGTAGAGTACAGTATTGTCCATCTCCAAATGACTCATCCTGAGTGACAGCAACTCTCCCTCCTTGAAAAATGAAGAACACTTTTCAGCATTGAAATACTTGCAGTTGCAAGAGAAACTTATTTTCAGTTTCACATCTGGACTTCCAGCATTAGAAGCAAATTCTTCTTGTTGGTGTTTCCTCTTCAGATTCGCCAGACTAATAGCTTTAGGTTCAATCACCAAAACTGGCTCGTCCTCATCATGTTGGTCACTGCCTGAAAAAACAAGGAGAATCTTTTCAATTCAAAGCAAGAGACCTAAATGGAGAACTAAACATGGGGGGTGGGGGGATTTATCCATTTTAAATCCACATTTAAAATGGATAATGAAGCATTTTATATGAAAATATCAGACTGGATTGGATTAATTAAGGGGAGGGCATAGGGACAAGAAACAGGTATGGCTATGTGGTCATGGCTTCAGAGTGTAATCAAACAAATTAACATAATAAACGTAATTAATTTCAAAAACTGACTCAATTTCAACGAACAAATGTAATAAACATTTAAATCCACTATATGTTTGCATCACAGGATGAATTCTGTGTTAGCATCACATTGGCTGAACACTGAGTATATTACATAGCATTAAAAAATTATAATGACAAAAACTTACCGTCAAATTCCTCGTCAGTTTCGTCAAAGAATGTGTCCTGTTCATCATCACCATATCCTCCAGAAAATAACGTTAATCCGCTATAAAACCGCTTAAATCATAATTTGGGCAATTTCACTGAGATTAATATCCAACAAGCTGTTTAAGCAATCAGCTATTTTACGTTCCTGCTCATGCTTCGGTAATGCTTCGGTGCTGCCATATCAGATGTCAAAACGACGCAGTTAACAGTTACTCCAACAAACGAGTTATATTATTGACACTTAAATGACACAAATAAAATTAATATTATTGGCAGAATAATGAGCTACAATACACATAAGCTGTTCTTAAGTTAATGTTTGGCGATGACACGAAAAATCTCCTCAGACATCTGATCCCGGCTGAAGTCGCATTATTTTTTTTTCATTGTGTTGACCTAATGCCGCTCGTGCGGATTGATATTAATGTCTATTTACTATTTCTAATAGAAAATAAGTCAAAAAGAAGTTCCTGAACTGAATGATAAGAATCAGCAAGTGTTGTTGCGCCGAGAAATAAACCCGGATACGATTGAAATCATTGTTTATGAAGCCCGCGTGGGCCGCGTCCATTTTTTTTGTTACGCAAAAGTAGACGTAGTGTCAATAAAATCATTAATTTTAGTATTTATCATGTTATAAATAAAAATTTGAGTATTGAATCTCAAAACCCTTGGAATAATCTATCATTTACAGCAATAAACACACATGACCTATTTTTGTCATTTTTATGGCTATGACTACTTTGACGCTCTTTTACCTATAATTAGATTCTGCGACTTTAGCCGGGGGTTCACAGGCGGGGTCACAAATATAACTGAGATCAGACAATGAACAAGGCAACACACAGGGCTTAAATACATAGGGAAACAGATCAGGGAAACGAGGCACAGCTGACAAGACTAACGAGGAAACAGGTGTGACAGAAGAACTAATGGAGGTTACCGTGGAAACATAGGAGAGGCGGGAAAACAGAACAAAGGAAGACATGATGTGACTAATGAAAACAAGACTCAGACGGAAATACAACTGTGACACACACATTTTGGATACTGTCTCTGCTTATTTGCAGTGCAATGGTAAATAAAAAACTGGTTCTTGGAATAAGTAGCCTACATCGTTTTCTTTCAAATTCATATTGATGCATTTTTGCAACTTTGTTTTAATAAATATCCTGTACAGTCTGTTTTTTCCCTCAAAAGAGCAGTGAAATCTTGTTTTCCATGATGTGTCTGCTTAAATGTGTGTTTTGCCCAGCTGTCTGTTGTATGTGTTTTTCTGCCTGTCTTGGTTCCTTTACCCAGGGACAGAGCAGCCTGCCTTTTGTCTTCACCACTGTAGTTCCTTTGACTGGAGGTGGAACGGCCCGTCACAGTCAACCATCTGTTGACATAGAGCAGCTTCTGTTTATCTGTGTGTCTTTCGGTCTGCCTGTCTGTCTGCCTGTTTGTCATCTAGAAATACATGTGGCGTAGAGGAGGCCATCCACTCCAGATCAGTGTGGCTAATATCCATGTCTGGGAAACTCAATCTCATTGTCTAGTTTGTGGTTTGGGCTGGATTCACACATTATTCTCTGTTTGTTTTTTAGGGCAGGAGTTGAGTATATGTATGTCCAATGAGTCAAAATTGCTTGCATGCTTGTGTTCACTAGCAGAACTTTGAGTTGTCACTGTACATTTATTCAATTTATTAATTTCACTTTTTCTTTTTCTTTAATACATTTACATTTTTGCTGATTTCTGTATTGTTTTGTGTCTCAATTGTTTTACTGTTACATTTTATTTAATTGCAGGTTAGTTTATTTAATGGCATTGTAACAACCTACCTCATACACTGCGGCTATTGGGGCATGTTGTCACAAAAGGACAACATGTTTTAAATTCATCTTTTTTTAATTGAAAATAAAAGGTGGGTGTTTCTTCAGGGTCATCTAATGCATTGGAAGTAATGTGACTTTCTGCTGTAGCTGGTGATTGTATTTGAGTTTCTTCTCTGAAGCTAAGGGCTTATCGATCCATTTCCCAATTATTAGTAGTTAACTTCATAGAGCTGGCCATAATTCAGTCCGGCCCACACATGAAACAGCACTCTACTACTGTAGAGAAGAGCAGGAGGACACATCTGAAATTACATCAGTGCTCATTGTGCTGTGTGTTATTGCAGTTACAAACTATAATGTGGGAAAATTCAATAAAGCACAAACCTAGTCTGAATCTTTCATGCTTCATTTGTAAATGTAAATTTTTGTAAGGTTTTAAATAGTTTTTAGTTATAAATTTAAGTTAAATAATTGCATTTCCATTTCAAGTTATATTACAATATTTGAATGTTAGACAGAATATAACATACACTGAAGAAAAATGGTGTAGGATTTACTCAGAAATTGATAGGAAATTTCACAAATAATTACCATGAAAAGGCAAGTATATAACACAATCTATTAAACTTTTTTTTTTAAGTAGAAAGAAATAATATTTTCTTGTAAAACATACTCCAATAATATTTGTTTTATTTATTGAGGAAGGAAAAAACTGAGAATATAATATTAATTCTGTCAGAAAGGTAACAGGATTGAAGATAAGAGATTGTAACGTCTCGGTTACATATAATAACCCTCGTTCCCTGAAGGAGGGTACAGAGGCGTATGTTGTGACCGACGAATAGGAATCTCGCTAGAGAGGCCAATCTACTTCGAGTGAAACTAAACAAGCCAATGCACATTGGCATGTTATCATTTGCATCAGCTGTTCAGCCTCGCAGCGTGGGTATATACCTCATCACTTCAGTTTTTTGATGAGGAGCCAAGCCTGAAAACCTGGCCGTCCCGGTGGGCAGCAGCAGATGTGGCGACGGCACGTACGTCTCCGTTCCCTCCTTTAGGAAACGAGGGTTACCACATGTAACTAAGACGTTACCTATCAGTCGGTCACTCTTTACCTACATCGTGACCCACAATTAGGAATCCCCACCAAAGCGCCACAGCTGCTGCACCCCATCCAGTGCCCTGTGCAGGCCTCTACTCCTCCTTGCCTGGAAGGACGATAGAAGAGGGCTTACACAGAGTGTACCTGTCACTGTTGTTCCGTGATAACCCATACAGTGAGATATTGGATAACACTGGGAAAGTGTGCCCTTTCTAGGAAAACAAACAAAAGGAAACTGAAGAATTTCCACCTGGCCCTCTTCCGGGGGATGGAGTGGTGCGGTCACCGTCTCCTGGAGAGCAGTCCCATCCATCTCTAGGTCGCTCGTCCTACGGCCGCTTACCCCCGGCTTTTCCACCCTTCTTGGCGGGGGCCTGGACGGGCGGGGCGGCCTGTCTGTGACTGGCTCCACGGCGGCGCTTAGGTAGAGGGCCTGCTGCGGCGCGGGAGCAGAGGCAGACGCAGGAGGATGCCCCCGGCAACAAGCAGACTGAGGGGAGGATGTGCTTGATGGCCTCTGTCTGCTTTTGTACATGCGAGAACTGCATGGAGAAGTTCTCGACCGTGTCGCCAAAGAGGTCGGGTCTGGGACACGGGGGAGTTAAGGAACCGGAGCTTGTTGGTCTCCCTCATGTCTGCCAGACACAGCCAGAGATGGCATTCCTGGACCACCAAGGTGGACATCGCACAACCCACTGACAGCACGGCTACCTTTGTCGCACGAAGCACAAGGTCCGTTGCGGTACGAAGTTCCTAGAGAACCTATGGATCGTGACCACCCTCGTGCAGGTCCTTTAGGGCTTTGGCATGGCAGAGGCAGCTTCCCCAAAGGCCTTGTAAGCCTTGCCGGATATGTCCGATCTACAGGTCCGGAAAGGAAGGCACGGTTCTCTGCGCCAAGCGGAGTTAGGGCACAGCTGCATAGCAATGGCCTGCTCCACTGGTGGGATACATGTGTATCATAGCCGTCCCGCCATCAAGGGTGGTGAGGGAGGAGAAGCCACCGAGACAGTTTCTGGCAGTAAAAGGTGCCGTCCACGTCCCTGTGAGCTCCTTGTGCACTTCCGGGAAGAAAGGCACTGGAGTGGGTTGCTAAGAACCAGCGGGTGCCACCCCGAGATACCAATCATCCAGCCTCGAGGGAGACACGGTGGAGGGTTCCAGATGAGCCCGATGATATTTTCTATACAAGCTAATTTATTTTTGTCTTTTATAGACAATTTTTAAGTCTATAAGTCAGTCTTGATTGTAAAATTAAAACTTCAAATTCCATTTTTTTGTTTAAGAAGCATGTTAAATTATCAATGTTGCAGAAATATAATACCGCGGAGAGGTAGATCAACTTTATTGATGTAATTTTGTGTTTTGATGTCTTAATGAGGAAAGGAGACGGCTGCACGAGACAGCTCAAATGAACTGGAACTGTGAATTGTTTTGTGTTGATAGGGGGCAGACATTATAAGTTTTTACTTCTTTCTGCTCCTTTTCATTCATGATAAATGCTGTCGTTGTATTTGTTTTAAATGAATGAAATAAAAAAAATAAAAAATTTAAAAAAAAAAAGTAAATAGGCCAAAAAGATATCTTCATGAAAAAAAGAAAAACACAAATACCATAGATTTTTTTACAATACTGTAGATATTTGTTGATGTTTTGAAAAATATGGCACCAATTTTGTAGAATGACCCAGTTGTTTCTTTGGGGAAGACTGTGCCTGTTTCTTTTTATTCTTTTCCCTTATATATGCTACTTTCTAATGTGCTCCGAGGGTATCAGTTTGGCCTTCATTTCAATGCTCTGGAATAATAAAAGGTCCACACAAAAAAAATCTGACTCAGGCTGTTTTCTTTCTGAGCTTTGTGTGTGGGCATCTGTGAGTGTTTGTGTCTGAATAAACACCCATAGAAGTTGCGACTTCCAATAGTGAATGGCTACATTAAGATTTTGTTTTATTGTTCTGTAACTCTTACAAGCAACTGGGACATATAATCTGGGATTGTGCTGATTTGTGTCTGACTGCTTTTGTGTGTGTTTTGCAGGGTTCTCGAGTGTGGGTGAATCATAAAGATCAGCTGGTCCCGTCTACAGTGAACTCCTGTGGAGATGGAACCGTGGTGCTCACCACAGACTACGGGGAGGTAAGACTCAGCAATCTGTCCTAAAACACACACACATGAAAATACACAGATGTTGCCCTTTATGGCTGAATGGGTGTTGTGTGAGTCAGAGATTACTCTGGTTTGGTATTGTGTTCTGAATGTCATCATAACAGAGCTGAGGAGCTCTGTGTGTGTGTGTGTGTGTGTGTGTGTGTGTGTGTGTGTGTGTGTGTGTGTGTGTGTGTGTGTGTGTGTGTGTGTGTGTGTGTGTGTGTGTGTGTGTGTGTGTGTGTGTGTGTGTGTGTGTGTGTGTGTGTGTGTGTGTGTGTGTGTGTGTGTGTGTGTGTGTCAACTTCACATCTGAGGCTAAATCAATACATTCACCCTCCCATAAACGTTCATGTGAAAGAGACTGTATCATATAACCCTAATGTACTCCACCATTCTACATGCGATTCTGGCCTGTCCTGGTGCAATGTGATATATGCAGACAGAGTAATAATCACAGAAATCATGAAAGAGAGAGACAGTAGAAGAGAGAGAACACTGCTTTTAGTGCTGACTGCAGAGTTATACAGTAATATATAGTCCCTTTCACACAGCACTTTGGACCCGGCAAATTGCCGGAAAATTGCCAGAACGCCTTCTGTGTGAACGCAAACACGACCCGGGATTGATGCCGGGATCGATCCCGGGTTGAGGACCTAGTAACATTGCCGTGTTCAGACCCGGAACGCGCGCTGTGTGAACAAAAGCCAGAACTAATGCCGTAAGGGGTGTGTAATAGTGATGACGCATGTGTCATCGCGCGACTCTGTTGCTCTTAGAAGAAAGTTTGTGTTCGTCATCTACAAAGAAAGAACGAAAAAAATGTCTGCAAACTGGAAAGAAGCAGATACAGGAGCTCCTCACAATCCGCGCTGCAGCTGCGATCGTTCGCCAGCTCTGTGGAAAGGTGCGCGCGTGCACATGTTTTCGACGCGTACTTTACACGTCTCATCCTGACGTCACGCGGCTTTCCGGGACATTAACGGGTTGTGTGTGAACGCACTCACAGATCCCGGCAAATCACTGGCAGTGTGAATGAACCGAAATCAAACAATCCCGTGACAAATGCCGGGTCACATTATCCGTGTATTTTCCGGAATCTCTGTGTGAAAGGGGCTTATGTTGACATGGTAACAGGGTGTTCTTTAAAATGTGATGCAGCTGGAGAAAATTGTACCAGACCTGTTACACAATAAACAACAAACCTGCTGGTATAACTGGACATGCAATATCATACAATATCACTGACAAATACCAGTAGGCCATTGCAGGGAAACAGTGTTGCTTGTTTTTTTTAACTTTTAGCTATAAGAACATGCTGTGTCATGTTTTTAAATTAGATATATATTCAATCGGTCTCTTTATATACGCAAATTGCGTTATTTACAAAAAATACCAATTATAGTTTATAAAGTTGAAAATATAAGTTTGTCCAACTTTATCTGCATACATACTGTATATTCATATAGGGCGATATATACTATAGCAAATCTCAACTGCTTGATTGCTTTTATTATCTATATTATAGACCCGCTCTAATCTGCAAAAAGGCATGAACCCAGCTAACAGGGAACATTCTCACAACTTTGGCTACTGGCAAGTTTTTCTCAAAGTTATGAACATTCTTCTAGTTCATTCAAAGTTATCTGGTCTTTAATAATGTTCTCAAAACATTGACATAATTTTATTTATAGATGGTTCATGGCATGGGATTTTTTTTTCTGAAACGTTTTAGTTCATCTAACATTTTACTTGTTTCAGAATGTTCTGAAAACATTCAAAAATGACGTTCCCATAATGTTTGTAAAATAAAATGAAATGTTCCTTTAACATTCATATAACCAAGAAGAAAAAAAATAAACTTGATGTTTTTATGTGAAACTCACCTCATCAGTTGTTTCTGAGTAGTTTTATGAATGTAATGAAGTCTGCACACCAACCCTTTAACTTACAGATGTCTGTTACAGAACTGCCTCTACTTGAGGATTTAATTGTAATCAAACAATTGTATTAGCAAACCCCCCCCCACCCCCCCCCCCCCCCCCCCCCACACACACATACAGTGCTGATAGAGGTAATTACTGTAGTTTGGGATGGCTGTGAGTTGTTGGTAGAACTGTAATGTCAGGCTAATAATAACAGCTGTGCTGGCCTGGATTCAGCTCTGAGGGAGAAACTGCACAGCAGGGAACGGTTATCTGTATGTATAGATGCATACAGGAAGCCTGTTTGCATTTGTGTATTTGTCTACAAACAAACCTTTTGCATGTGTTTGGCACGTGTATGTTCATTCGTGTGTGTGTGTGTGTGTGTGTGGGTTGGTTTATGTGATTTATGAGGACACAAATTTGTATAATGACATGTGTATTACACTGGTATTACAACTTATGGGTGGTTTATGAGGACATTTCAAAAGTCCTCATAAATCAAATGGCTTAAAAAACATAAAAAACAATGTTTTATTAAAAAATTAAAAATGCAGCATGTCTCCTGTGATGGGTAGGTTTAGGGATAGGGGCAGTGTAAGGGGATAGAATATACAGTTTGTCCAGTATAAAAACCATTACGCCTATGGAGAGTCCTCATAATGCTGTTGCACCAACATATGTGTTGTGTGTGTGTGTGTGTGTGTGTGTGTGTGTGTGTGTGTGTGTGTGTGTGTGTGTGTGTGTGTGTGTGTGTGTGTGTGTGTGTGTGTGTGTGTGTGTGTGTGTGTGTGTGTGTGTGTGTGTGTGTGTGTGGTGAATTTCATATCATATCTTATTTCTTTCAGGTAGGATCACGATCCACAATCTTATCGTGATTTTTTTTATGATGGTCTTTAGGATTATTTTTTCAAGTTTCTGAGCAGTACAGCCAAAGTAATTTCCATATTTACACTAAAAGGAAACAAAACATAAAAGAATGACAGACTACCTGTGTAGTCGAAATGACCAATCTGTCATCTAGAATGATTCTTAATATGACTTAAATATGACTGTTGTTAAATGTTAAGGTCTTTCTGATGGAGATGCACATGCAAACAGGGGGCAGGACTTCTGTTTGACCAACCAATTATAGATGGAGGGAGTGTTGAAAAAAACATTGGACAGTGGAAAGGGAACCAAATTGTATTGGTGACAGAAATTGAGAAATAAAAACCTAGGGAGAAACCAGTTCCACTACAACTGGCCAGGCTAACCAACACGGTGTGGTTTAATTCCAGGCTGCATCACAAATCAGACTGTAGATTGATATCATTCAGAATATTTAATCCAGTTCTTTCTGATGGAGACATCACGCCGGCATGTGGATTGAGCATGTGTATCAGTGTATCTTTTTTTTTTTTCACCAAATTAACTGAAATTAACATTTAAAAAAGACTAAATCACTACTGCTGAACCCAAGGTGGATTCCAACAGGCTACATTTCCCAATATTTCCTATGTGCTGGTATTGATTCACACCCTGAACACCAGAGTGCTTGTGCTGACAATATTCAGTAGCTTTCTCTGCAGTAGTCCAAACCCTCCTCCATAAATCAATACATAGATCTAGTACTCTGCTGGGTCTCAAGCAGCTTCTCCAGGAAACCCGAACACTTTCTCCCCGAGGTCTTTCGCCCATTGTTTTCGCCCAGAGCTAATCTGAAGGATTCAGTCCAAAAGGGTTGAGAAATTGCACTCTATTTTTGTGGGGGATTCGTTTTGAAATGGCAACCCTGTTGGAGAATGCTGAATTTTTTATGTCGATTTAAATGCATGTTATAGTACAGGGCTGGATGTTTCTGATTTGGTTAATAATTTAGTTAAGTATGGTTATAACCCCACTTCTGCAGTGCTTCTGACCGAGTTACTGGGACAGAACGCATGCTATGAATACATGCATGATTGTGTGTATTGTACATGCTGAGTGTGTTTTTACAGCACGCACAAAATGTTTTCCAAACATTGCATTTTTATTGCAGTTAGGTTCTGCCCCTATTTAATGTTACGTTTAAAATGTTGTCTAAAAAGCAATACCTGGGCTTATTACAGTTTTTCTCGATTGCTAAAACACATTTCTTGAAAGCTGCTCTCCTTTTCTCTAAACTGTGAACACAAAACCCAATTTTCAAGCTACGTTCACAAAACCTCAGACTCTTCTTGCAAAACCAAACTTTCACCTCAAAACAGTTCAATCTGTGCTCAAAACTGAACTATGTTGTCAAATCGTGCCCCGAGTCAATCAAAATTAAAAACACTACAGAACAGTCACTAAACACTACGTAGAAAAATAAAAAAACACAATGCTCAGGACATGAAGTTGGAGAAATAAATATTTATTGTTCACTGTAGGCTAAATGCATGTTGCAAAACAAACAAAAAAAACCTGTGCATTTAGCACTTGTAAAAACAAACAGAAATCTTATGCGTTTGCCACTTGTGTAGGCCCATGTAAAAATAAAGTACAAAAAAATGCATGGAATACTAGGCCTACAAACAGTTAGACCAACCCTCCATTACAATACTACAGTACATTGGTACAGTGATGTACTGAAACATATATTTACTTACAGTATACTGTGGTACAGTATATAGTATGTCACAATAATTGCTGTCAACATCTCTTCTCTAAATCTTTGGATTATGGTGGACACAGTGAATCTACTGATGTTTGGTTGTACCTTTTGTCCAGCCTCCCTCATGCTCATACCATGGACAAGAACATGGTCAATCACAGTAGCTCTGATTTCATCAGATATTACTGTTCTTTGTCTTCGCTGACCACCTCGACCTCCTCGACCTCCTCTCAAACTCTTCCTCTCAGATTTCTATCCATTGTAGGGCCTCACAAACCAGTGCTCTCTGAACTGTCTTACTGTATATGTTCCCTCACATCATTAGCCACAAGTGTGATCAATTTTGAGTTGTTGTGTTCAGGTGGTGACACATGTGCTTTAATTGTGTTTGACTTTTATCACCAGTGCTCACCATTATGCAACACGTGTGCATCACAATGAAAATGTGTTGGCAAGTTGTGTCTAAACAGGTGAAAAGTGCTTATGGTTTTGCCAAAAGAGTGATTGATTCAATCAGTGGGTTCAGGCAACTGAGCATTTGGTTCAGACAATAGGGTTTAGTGTTTTAGCAATTGAGAAAAACTGTAAGGGAATTGGGTAAAAGAGTTATCATAACCTTTTCGTGACTTATTAACAGGGTCTTCTGAATTTGTCACAGGCATTTGTCATTGTGTTTGATTCCGTCATAGTAGATTACATTGTTGGCCTTGTCCTTTTAGGTTGAATTTGAGGATGTGTAAGAGTTTGTATATATTTTATCAGTATATCTGTAAATCTAGTGTGTTTTCCTATATTTCTCTGTATCAGTTGGAAAATGTGTGTGTGTGTGTGTGTGTGTGTGTGTGTGTGTGTGTGTGTGTGTGTGTGTGTGTGTGTGTGTGTGTGTGTGTGTGTGTGTGTGTGTGTGTGTGTGTGTGTGTGTGTGTGTGTGTGTGTGTGTGTGTGTGTGTGTGTGTGTGTGTGTGTGTGTGTGTGTACCCTCCGGAACATTGGTCAGTGAGTATCTCCTTCCTACCATTCACGCTGAGGTGAGTCTTCTGCTTCAGTGCGTCAGTGTGTGTGCGCAAGTTCACCTAAAGAATTCACACTTTTGTTATAGGATTTAAGAACTCTGAGGCACACATACAGACTGTGACCTAAATTTGAGAAGTTAACTATAAGAATACACAATCAACTCTGAGCTACAGCGCTCAAAGGCTTCTCACCCACCCCCTCCTGAGATCTCCTTTCTGTGTGTCATCATGTATGTTGTGAGAGCTATTTCTAATACATTTCACATTGAGGCACAACATATCAGCAGATGTTCACTCTAAGCTCGGTTGATGGGATGGAAATGTAAAAAGATTAAATCATGCTTTATTGGAGACATCAGT
This sequence comes from Chrosomus eos, assembly GCA_036326025.1. Classification (NCBI taxonomy): domain Eukaryota; kingdom Metazoa; phylum Chordata; class Actinopteri; order Cypriniformes; family Leuciscidae; genus Chrosomus; species Chrosomus eos. The sequence continues at coordinate 10,275,959 of CM070828.1, read as the reverse complement.
CATTTAAAAAAAATAATGAAATTAATTGCATTTATACTGTTACAAAAGATTTCTTTTTCAAATAAATACTGTTATTTTGAAGCTTTCTATTCATCAAAGAATTGTGAAAAAACTGTTTTTGCGTTATAAGAAATCTTTCTTGAGCAGCAAATCAGCATATTAGAATAATTTTTGAAGGATCATGTGACATGTGGCTATGTTAACACAACCAAATAATCCATTAATAATCGGAATGATGGCTCTATCGTACTGAAGAGCCCTCATGTAAACACCTTAATCGATCCGATTGAGCTCCATCCGAATTAAATTTCGATCGGATTGAAAGGAGTGGTTTATTCCTTTTCTAATCCAATCCATGTCAGTCTCCTACATGAATCACGTAGTAAACACAGTGCAGCGCTTCTGGGTTTTACGGGCCAATAATGAGCCGGCGTTCTGACATAAGGTGTCCATGTAAACATGGCCACTGAAGACTTGGAGTAATGGCAGCTGAAAATGTAGATTTGCCATCACATGAATAAATTACATTTTATATTAATATATTAAAATAGAAAACAGTAATTTTAAAATTGTAATAATATTGCACAGGTGTCAGGAATATGCTTTGTGTGACCTAGTTTTCTAGTCTGTGTCATCCTCATTTAATTCACCTGTTGTTAATCAAAGCTCATTAGTTCCCTCATTAGTTCTGGTATTTATACTCCCTGTTTTGGCTCATCTTTTGAGTCATCCATGATTTAACATGGTTGTGTTCTTCTGTGTTGGAGTGATTATTAAAGACGGTTTCCTTGGACTATTCCTGTCATGTGCTTCACTCAGCACAGCAATATTGCTCTATTTTTACTATATTTTTGATCAAATAAATCCAGCCTGGGAGAACGTTTGAACAGTAGTATAAATAGTTTGCGCAAAAGACACCAAATTAAAATAATTCAATCACATTACATTATTGTGACAGGATGAAAGCATTGAATAGACAAAAATCACTTTAGATATCCATATATTGTTTGTTTTATTTTCATACCACTGAACATACTGCCCTACAGTCCACAACAATCTTATTGATCATAAATCTGTCTGAGGTAGATTCAGAGGTCATTCACACAAGACACATTCTTATATTCATTCTGAGATGTATAGTTGTTGGTCTCTGTGCGCATGCAGGCAGATGATTTTAACCGTAATGTCACATCTAGCTGTTTTTTAGTGTCTTATGCCATGTGGGCCGTGTTTTTAATTCGAATTTAAAAAGTGCATCTCAAGACCCCAACGTTATTCCATTCTGCTGCTCTTCTGTTTGTCTATAGGTGTGAATGTAGGTCACTGGTGCTTATAGTCTCTCTCTCTCTCTCTCTCTAGCTCGTGCTCTTTTTTCCAGCTTTCGTCTGAATCATGCAAAGCAGCTTCAAACATCAAACAGATTTGCAGGAATATCCATGTGCTGAGGGAGAGAGACGGAGTGAGTGGGTGGGTGGAGAAAATGGAGCATGAAGACCCTCAATTCCTCTTTTCAGCATCTAAACTTAAAATCATCACAGACTCACACCAAACACACACACACACACACACACACCACACACACACACACACACACCACCACCCTCACCCACCTCACACACATCTCATCCCACTCTCTCTCCTCTCTCTCTCTCTCTCTCTCTCTCTCTCTCTCTCTCTCTCTCTCTCTCTCCTCTCTCTCTCTCCTCTCTCTCTATGCCTTTTCTCTATATGATCGTTCTGCCATTGTTACGTAAACTCTCTCATGTTTTGTAAGAATTTTCTTTATATCGTTATCGACACTGGCACAGTCCATTCGAGCAGATTGAGTCAGACTTGACCGATCCACATCGATACTTATAGTTACTGTCAAGCTCCCAAAAGGTCAAAAACACCATAAAAGTATAATACAATAAATCAGTAGTAAACTTTTGTGCTTTATTTCAGGTCTTCAGTAGCTTTGTTTGACTTGAGCAGCAGTCCTCAAATGTGATATAAAGATATAAACTATATGACTAGACAGACACTGAGGTGAACAGAAAAGTATAAATGACTAGCAAATGAAAGCATAAATAAGTGATACAAAGATTTGTAACTGTAAAAAGGATGGCTACTTGTAGCTCTCCTGCCTTTGTATGAATTTGCCGCCCAAAGAGGCTTTAACCCTTAGAAATGAGCAATATATATTAAAATATATATTAAATAAACCATATGATGAATAAATGGCATGTATATTAGGTCTTCTAAACATAAGAGTGATATATATAAGAGTGAGGGTAGTATGTAAATATAATAAATACACGGACATCTTTACAAGCTTAACTTTTATACACTCAGGATTATTAAAACGTTCATAAACAAAGTATAGAGAACAATGTATAAACAGACTGCTACTTTCTTTACAGGCACGCACACAACTTTAGCAAAAATAAATCGCTACAGTATAGCATGTGTCCATCCGCTCTCCCGCTCGGCCTGACTCAGCTCAGTGGGCGGGATCACTCGGATCACTGATTGGCTCGCTGGACGGCTAAAGAATATAATCCTAATAGTGGCCTTTTTTACAGTAACAAACATATTATGTCTCTAATAACACACACTCAAATACATTGAAATGATGATGTCTTTAATTCTAAATCAGCTTTGTTTCTATATATTTCTAATGTTTGATTCTTATCAGGTTCTGGGAGGTCAATGTCATTACTGTCATTGCATTGATTAGCAGTAACTTGTCTCAGCTCATAAACGTTGACCTTTCCTTCCATCCTTCAGTCTGTCGACCCCAATTTAACAGCATGTAACCAAGGCAAACATAATTCTCTCTGTCCTGCCCTCTAGTGATTGTATATACCGTATTGTTCTGAATATACGACGGGTTTTTTTTCTTGGAAATACATCTGAAAAAATTGGGGCGTCTTTTATTTAGGGTCTGGAATTCCATGTAAATAATACACTCACAACAATAGGGAGCGCCAAGTACGTGTGAAACAATGTGCCCCCCAGGACTGATAAACACAGACGAGTCATCAAACAATGCAGCCAAGATATACGGTGTGTAACAGTGCGTGTCCACTGGGTCGGATCAGGGTAAACTTTTTCAGTTCATTCCTATGGAAGTTTTGCCTCAGGCTCACGCGCGAGCATGAAGCTCAACTTCAATAGGAATGAACTGAAAACGCTCACTCTGACACCGCTTGCTTCGCGCCAGTGGACACACACCGCAAGAATGATGTGGCGCAATGGATAAGCATTACGCCGCAGAACAAGTCTCTCTCAGCGCCTGCCCTCTGACTTCAGGGAGAAACTGCTGTCATTTCAGCGCTTTGGAAAAAAACATCCATATCATGATATGATCAGATAGGTAATGCGGATCAAACGCCTGTGTTTTTTGACATGCCAACATCTGACACTGTACATAAAAAAGGTGAGAAATCAGTCATTGTGAAATCAACTGGAAATAAGAACTAGGTTTTTTTATGGTATGCCATAAAGTGTTTATTTTTGTGATTGTTGGTACATTTTACAATTATTTACCATACTTTCAATATTAAAATGAAAAATACGCAATATGATTTTTTCAAATAAAAGCATTTTCTTTATAAAAGAAAAGATTTGGTCCTCAAAAATCTTTTTTTTCAAATCTCTGGTTATCATGGTAAGGATGGCACAAGAGTTAGGTTTTAGCAGGAATGAAATCGGATGCTGAGAAGAAAAGAAAATAGTCTCTCCCTTTTGTGTTGTCCACTCAAATAAAGCAGAGAACCTTTTAGTAATGTGCATGTAATGTACATGGATATTAAATTTGAAGTGTGTAATTTCTGCAGCTACAGCATCACAAATGGATTTTATACAAAAAAAAAAATAATGACTGTTTTATTAGACAGGTTGACATGCCAACTTTAAGCTGTGATTGGAGAATTTTATAATTGAAGAATATCTAATTTTACACTTTTATAATTTCAAAATTTCACAAAATGATTTCAGCTTTAATATATTGCTATCTTAAACACTGACAAACATAAGCTGCATATTACACATTCAAAAACATGTTTAATCTTACCTCCTGCACCCAGGTACACAGTTTACATTTATCTCAAATGCTAAGAGTTTCATTTTTGCTGAGATTAAATAGGCCAGACTGTGCTCTGCTTGGCAAAATATCTGGTGTTTTGTGAGGAAGTGCCTGTTGGGTATAAAGGGTAAAGAAAGGCCTCAGCATGCTGTAACTCTGTGGAACAGAAATGCGGAAACCCTGCTGTCTGACTAATGCATTATTTAACTGCAGGCATTCCCTTAAAATGGCCCAGGCAGGATCTTCTCCCCTTTTTTTGATATACTACTCATGCATCTGTGTGTATATCAGCAGTTTGGGAATGCAGGAGCTCTGTTGTTTTGTTAAGCCCTTTCTGTCTTTCTGTCTTTCAGGTGGTGTACCTGCAGCAGGCGGAGGTGAACAGGGAGAAGGTGTCCCTTATGGACCAGAGCAGCATTGATGGAGTGCAGGACATGTCCATGTTGGCAGAGCTTCATGAGGCCGCCATCATGCACAACCTTCATCAGCGGTACCAAAAAGACAGCATCTATGTAAGAATCTTACAGACACCTGACCTCACAATGCTCCATGAGTCCTTATCAGGGTTATTATTATATGCTACAACTAAAATTATTAAAAAAAAAACACTTCTGTTAGCTGAAATAAATGTTTTTCAGTGTCTTCAGGTTACTTGTCCTGTCCTCTTAAAAACAGTAAACGCCTCCTAGATATCTTGAAATCTCTTCCACATTGAAGTTCCCTTTGTTCATATGATATCTCTTCTACTGTTATCTGTCTCCCAATTTAAAAAGTCTCTACACCTGCTAGAGGACAAAAGTGAATGATCCCTCTGAATGTTAATAGCTGCTGCTCCACAGAGGTGAACTGGTAAAATCACAAAATGTACCTAAATACACCATTTGTCTTCAGACAAAAGTTAAAAATGAATGATTAATCAAAGCTGTAGAATTGTGGTTAGGACTCATCATTCAACACATTGAGCTGTGGTTATAAAGTGGGCACTGTTAGTTTGAGCCGAGCTTATCGTTTCCTGATCTTGTTTCCCCATCATATCCTTTCCACTCTATACATAGGCTACAGGCCAATAAAAGAAAATACGGTAACACTTTACAATAAGGTTCGTTAGTTAACATTAGTTAACTACATTAGTTAATATGAACTGCACATTACAGCATTTATTGATCTTTGTTAATGTTAATTTCAACATTTACTAATACTTTATTAAAATCTTGTTAACATTAGTTAATGCACCGTGAAACAACATGAACAAACAATGAACAGCTGGATTTTTATGAACTAACATTAACAAAGATAACAAATGCAGTAACAAATGTATTGCTCGTGGTTAGTTCATGTTAGTAAATACATTAACTAATGTTAACTAATGAACCTTATTGTAAAGTGTTACCGAAAAAACAAACAAAGATCTAGATATTTTACATGAAAGCGTTACAACGATTGTCAAGACAATTGATTTCACCCTAATATAATCATTACAGGTATGCACATTTTTACCAGGGATTCTCTCCACTTTTCTTCATGCTAGTACTTTATGAAAAAATAGGTCAGTTAATGCCTAAGTGTTCACTCCGTGTTTCCTGTGTAATCAATCCTGTGTTGTTTTGTATTCTGAGTTTTAGGGTGGACAGCTCTCTGACTGACTAAGAGAGGAACTGGAGTTTCCTGCCTTAGTTAAACAGAGTGATATTAACTCAAAACATCTCAGCCTGAGACTGAAAGGAAACCCTGTTTGATTAAGGAATTTTCCTTCTTCAACAAAAACATCTGAAGCCTAATACATCCCAAACTTGGTTTTCAGACTAATGTGATGCAGGATTTATTAAAATATGTACTGTAAATAATATCCAGAGTAAATGTTCCATTGTTTGCTTTTATTTCCATTGTTTAGAGTTTATTCAGCTTAGATATCAAGAAATTTATACAGTATTTATATTACATCTGCAAAGGACCGTTTTCATTTCCACTATTGATGAATAGTTATCGATGTGAAATTGAATTTATGTGCAACATAAATCTAGTTTATTTTTGTTTTTAGTTTTTAACAGAGATTCGAACTGCACACTGCAGGTGCTCAATGCAAAGATTTTTTGTAAAAAAAAATACCATTAAGTTTTGGTGTGAGTGAATAGCCAAATCCAGTGAATAAGTGAATAACCAAATCCAGACTTTTAACAATCAAACAATCTTACATTTTTAAAGTGAATAGTGACCCAAGATTCACTAAAGCCAAAAGTATACTTTCGACCGTCTGTGTTCCATTATGGTCCGTGTGACGTAATTTTGGGTTATTCAACTCATTTTTATCCTTCATTATCCTTCTGGGACATTTTTTTTTATGTAAAAATGCAGAAAGTTGTCTTTGGTGGGTAGGTTTAGGGTTAGTGGATTGAATATACAGTTTGTACAGTATAAAAATCATTATGCCTATGGAAAGTCCCCATAACTCTACAATCTACACCAGAAGCAGCTGTTACCATGTTGTGGCGTGGCGCAAAAGCAAAAAGCTGTCTACACTGGATGCGAAAAAGCGACCATTGCAAATCCATTTGTCCTTTGTTTCAAGAAAATAAATTAAAAAAACACAAAAAGTCTTGTGTTATTGCATGTAAATCCAGATAACAGGTTATTTCAATAGGCAAATTTTTGTTGTCAGCCTATTGGTGTGCATGTGAACATGTGATTATAATGGGTTTAGTGTAGACACGGTGAAAGTGAAGTTTTTTTTCATTGCAGGGTTTTCAATTTAAAAAATCTTTCAATTTTTGAAAATATTTGATTGTCAGAGGTGAGGTGGGGTGTTGGGGTGCCACAGTTTTTTACAGGTTTAAAAGGGGGCGTGACCAAAAAAAACTGAGAACAGTTGGGCTATAGAGTCTATTGCCAAAGAGAAGGGTCATGTGATCTGTCTGGTGACTAGGACTGGATCTGGAACCTCATTTGTCTAGACAGAGCCATACGTCACAGACTGCTGGTTTAGAGTTGTGGCCTGGAGGAACTGATCTAAACTTTCAAGCTTGACCTTTGCAAAATCCATTGAAAAAGAGTAAATCCATCTTTGTAAGGATTGAATGGGACAGAGTCAAGTATATTGAAAGTTTAGCATGATTACAAAGCTTTTGTTCATCAAATTATTTTTGATCTTCCATCATGCGGTTTTAACAAACCCAGAACAAGTGATAAATTGAGGCACCATTTATAAACTATCAGTCCCAATGTCAAAGGTAATTACTTGCAACAGTGGTGAACATTCCTGCCCTGTTTAGTTTACTGCAGAGGGACAAAAACATCAGACAGTCATCTATACCTCAAACACGTCGTGCCATGGATCATAGGTCCAATAACCTGCTCTAACAAGTCAGATAATAGCTGTATTGTTGTTTATCTCTTTATATGTGTGCTGGTAATAAAAATTGCAAGCCTTATGAGACACAGTATGATGAATAGCTCTAGTTCTCATATGCAATAGAGGAAATTATGCATGGATGTTTTTTTTATGATTAGCAAAGGTCAGTGCAATGTGTTTTATTAGAGCTTAAATAATATATCTCTATCAGTGTCTGAAAATAGCTTATACATTATGTTGATCTTGCTTTAGATTGCAGATTTATGTTATGTTGTGCTCAATGGAGTGAATATGATGGTGCTCTGCTGCTCTCTTATCCCATCTTGCTAAATGGATACTGTAATTTACCTTTCCCAGGTTGCATGTATTGGGTTTGATGACTGATTGCAAGTGGTTATCTGATTTATCTTAGATACAGAGAAAATGTGTAAATGAGAATAGCTTGATTGGGCATTTGGCTATATATTTTATTAAAATAGTATGTGCGCACGTATTAGGTGAGATTACAGATGTAAAGTGGTAACAGTTGGTGCATTACGTTATCTAATAGTGACATTTAGCTACTTTTTGAGCAGGTTTTAACTACTTTCCTATGAGAAGAGGAGGCAACACTGGCCAGAGTTGATAACCACTGCAGTCGATGATAGCCATGTATGACATCAGTGATTCTAACAAGCTTACAATAGATTTTTATTTTATTTTATCCAAGCTCCCCATGTGTAGAATCCACAGTGTTGTGTTTGGCTCCTCTGCAGGCATCCAGGTGTCAGGGTTGTGTGTGCAGGTAGCCGAAGACGAGGACACGGAAACTGCAGTTTTTGAGATTTATTTAACAAAATGAAACTTCAAAAAACAAACAGGAACAAAAGAACAAAACTCCAGGACTTCAGGGGAAACACAACCATATATAGACGACGATCAACAAACACTGAGGGAAAACACAGGGCTTAAATGAATGGGGACTAATGGGATAATGAACTGAACACAGGTGACGGGAATTGCTAATCAGACAGAGCGGGAAAACTAACAGGACTGAACCAAAATCACAAAGACAGGGGAAACCAAGATCACAAAACATAACTCAAACACATCAAAACCGTGACAGAACCCCCCCCTCCCCAAAGGCGCGTCCTCGCGCCGTATAACATCCAAAGGGTGGGAGGGTGGGCGCCCTGGAGGCTGACGAGGGCATGGTGCAGGTCCGGGAAGCCTCCAGGGCAGAGCAGGCTGTAGGTGTGGCCACGGCGGAGCAGGCTGTGGGCGTGGCCAGGGCAGAGCAGGCTGTGGGCGTGGCCAGGGCAGAGCAGGCTGTGGGCGTGGCCAGGGCAGAGCAGGCTGTGGGCGTGGCCAGGGCAGAGCAGGCTGTGGGCGTGGCCACGGCAGAGCAGGCTGTGGGCGTGGCCAGGGCAGAGCAGGCTGTGCGCGTGGCCACGGCGGAGCAGGCAGACCCTCGGGCGTCCAGGGTGGAGCTGTGGGACCCTCGGGCGTCCAGGGCGGAGCTGTGGGACCCCCGGGCGTCCAGGGCGGTGAGAACTCTTCAGGTGGCCACGGTGGTGTAGACCCTTCAGGTGGCCACGGTGGTGAAGACCCTTCAGGTGGCCACGGTGGTGAAGACCCTTCAGGTGGCCACGGTGGTGAAGACCCTTCAGGTGGCCACGGTGGTGTAGACCCTTCAGGTGGCCACGGTGGTGAAGACCCTTCAGGTGGCCACGGTGGTGAAGACCCTTCAGGTGGCCACGGTGGTGAAGACCCTTCAGGTGGCCACGGTGGTGAAGACCCTTCAGGTGGCCACGGTGGTGAAGACCCTTCAGGTGGCCACGGCGGTGAGGACCCTTCGGGTGGCCACGGCGGTGAGGACCCTTCGGGTGGCCATGGCGGTGAAGACCCATCAGGTGGCCACGGAGGTGTTATTTTTCCGGGCCTCCGTGGATCTTTGGCCGGCCACGGCGAAGGCGTATAGCCCCCCCCCCCAAAATTTTCTTGGGGAGAAGGACAGGTTCAGGAACAGAAACAGACTTGACATCAACTGGCGCTGGGTCAACGGGCTCTGGGTCAACGGGCTCTGGCGCTGGGTCAACGGGCTCTGGCGCTGGGTCAACGGGCTCTGGCGCTGGGTCAACGGGCTCTGGCGCTGGGTCAACGGGCTCTGGCGCTGGGTCAACGGGCTCTGGCGCTTCATGGGACTCGGAACTGGAAGGGGCCAGCACATCAGGGGACTCGGAACTGGACGGGGCCAGCACATCAGGGGACTCGGAACTGGACGGGGCCACCTCGGCCAGCACATCAGGGGACTCGGAACTGGACGGGGCCAGCACATCAGGGGACTCGGAACTGGACGGGGCCAGCACATCAGGGGACTCGGAACTGGACGGAACCAGCATTTCAGGGAGCTTGGGGCTGGGCTCAGGCTCTGGCGGGCAGGCGACGGGCTCAGGCTCTGGCGGGCAGGCGACGGGCTCAGGCTCAGGCTCTGGCGGGCAGGCGACGGGCTCAGGCTCTGCATGGATGTGGATGGACGGCGTGGCGAAGATGGCTGGAGGCATCACTGGGGTGATGGTGATGCGGAGACCTCTCTCGAACAGAATCCTGATTAGGTAATCAGTTAGGTCACGGCCAGCCAAGTCCATCTTTATTTTAGGTTGGTCGTTCAGTCAGGGTTGTGTGTGCAGGTAGCCGAAGACGAGGACACGGAAACTGCAGTTTTTGAGATTTATTTAACAAAATGAAACTTCAAAAAACAAACAGGAACAAAAGAACAAAACTCCAGGACTTCAGGGGAAACACAACCATACATAGACGACGATCAACAAATACTGAGGGAAAACACAGGGCTTAAATGAATGGGGACTAATGGGATAATGAACTGAACACAGGTGACGGGAATTGCTAATCAGACAGAGCGGGAAAACTAACAGGACTGAACCAAAATCACAAAGACAGGGGAAACCAAGATCACAAAACATAACTCAAACACATCAAAACCGTGACACCAGGGAAGTCGCAATTTAATATTTGTTATCCTTTGTTATAATCATTTAAGATTTATAATCGTTAAGATCATCAAATCATATTACTGCTGTTGGCCAGTGAGCATGGGTGTTGTGTCAGCCTCAATATATAGAAATTGCAATCAAACACCTGCACATAAACACATTACAAAGACCAGCATGTACTGATGCATTTATTATGAACCCTTTAGCTGTCACCCCCCTTTTTTCGCATAGACAAAAAAAATCACTATACAAACTTAAATGGTTGTAATTCAAGAATGCTTTGAAATATAGACATATGGTTGGTCTTGATTTTAAGAAGAAATATGCCAGAATATTGTAGAAGTGAAATAAATTATGAAAGTGAAACAGAAAAAAAGTTATATAAGTTTGAGTTTATGAAAATATAGAATGTAAAAATATAATTATTTATATTTTATATAAAATATATATATTAAAAAATATATTTTACTCTAAAATTGCTAGAAAATTAAAGCCAAAAATCTAAACAAGTTGTGTTCCAAATTTTAGGTTGATATCTCAAAAAATGAGCTTTCAGTAAGATTTTATTTGGGCGTAGTACCAAACTTTTTCACTAGTTGGACAGCCAGCTTCCTTACTGACCATATAAGGGCAACCCATTTTCATATATGTTTTGAGTGATCTGAACCATGTATTTCCATAATTTCATACAATTTATGAAGTATACATCCTATTCAGAAATAGTATGGGTGTTTTGGCAGTATTTTATTTGATTTCAACCTCTAATAAACATAAAAAGAGCACATATGTGCGTTATAGCTCGCTGCCGCCTCACAAATCGAGAATCCATAATATTTTTCTTTATATTCTAAACATTATGCTGGTTTTATTGTTTTACAATCTGCTAGCTTTCAATAGTACTTAACTTACTGCCTTTCTTTTTCTGTCTCTCAGACTAACATAGGTTCTATCTTGGCGGCTGTGAATCCTTATAAGCAGATCGGAGGGCTGTACGATCTCTCCGCAGTGGAGCTGTATAGTCAGCATCATTTGGGGGAGCTCCCACCACATATCTTTGCTATTGCCAATGAGTGTTACCGCTGCTTATGGAAGAGGCATGATAGCCAATGTGTGCTGATCAGGTAATACAAGCCCTTCAAACTTTTTTTTATTTAGTCAAGCAATGTAATCTCTCCAATAATAAAATCATATATCGTCCGTAACATCAGTGTGTAATTGAGGGTTGCAGTGTTGTAAGTGCTCAGAAAAACAAAAACACAACACAAACAATGTCCCAAACCAGTCCCACATTAGCTCAGTTGGCAGTCTCTTTTAAAGAAGTGTCTGAACCAACCACTGCGACAGGTACCCAATGGACTGCAAATTTAAGTAATTTGTGGGCGGAGCAACCAATCACAAAACTCCCAAAACCAAACAGTAAAGGTTATCACACTCTATAACGTTTACCTGGAAAAAATCTGTGATCTTTTGCGTCACTTGTATCTTGTTTTAAAGCATGTAGATAATGTGAGGACGGTTCGGCATGCTTTAGGCCTTATTCACTTACTGAGAACTGATGGGGATCCATTATAAGATGTTATCTTAGTGTGCTAATCTCATTTGTGTTAAACCTCAGCCTAAAAGTTTAAGCAGTTGTGGTTTAAACTTTTGCCACAAACTGCTATTAGATTTTACAGCACTGCAAATTCAATCAGGGTAACACAAATGTCAGTGAAGGTCATAAATGAATGTGTGTATACATGTGTTTAACAGTGGTGAAAGTGGAGCTGGGAAAACAGAAAGCACCAAACTACTGCTGCAGTTCCTGTCTGTCATGAGCCAAAACTCTGCCGGGACTCCGCCTACCGAGAAGAGCACGCGCGTGGAGCAAGCCATCGTACAGAGCAGGTATAGCGCATGCCTCAACACACACAGCCTAAGCATTTACATGCACACTCAAATGCACAACCTTTATTTATACTTTTCTTTCTTGTGCAGTCCCATCATGGAAGCATTTGGGAATGCCAAAACAGTCTACAACAACAACTCTAGTCGTTTTGGGAAATTCATTCAGCTTCATTTCTCTCAAAGCGGGAACATCCAGGGAGGATGCATCGTCGACTGTATCCTGCTCACTGTATTCATACATAGTTTTTGTATACAGAGATATCTTGACCTTTAAAGATGGTACCTTACCCTTGTGAAAAAGATTTTGTACTTTTACACTTTTAGTGCACTTTTAGTGTACTTTAAAAAACCCTTGCAGATAATATAATAGAACTGAAATAAAATGCCACTTAAGTGTACTAAAATAGAGTAAACTTTCATGACTGTGTTTAACGCACTTTAGTGTACTTTAAAAAGGGTACTTTGTAATCATTTCAAAGTAAGTTTTACCCTAAAGTACATTTTAAAAATTATGTTTTAATAATATTTTGCCATGCTTTAGGAAAGTACTGTACACTTTGATTTGTTGACTAACATACTAAAGCACATGTAAACTACTTGATTATCATTTTAATTGTACTGTGTTATTCAGTATTACATTTAAAGTTCAATAGAAACTTCATCATTACAAATGTGTAATTACAAATATATTTGAATTTCAATCAAAATTAAAGTATATGACTGCTTGTCAATACATTTGGCAGTACAAATTAATCATAATATAACATCAATAACAATACAAGTAATTAGTAAATTACATATAAAGATGTATATATCTAAGTGTGCGAAAATGCAACATGCAAGTTCAAGAAATTGCATTTAATATAAATTAAACTATAAAACTCAAATATATTTTTATTTAATACAATTAAGTGTCAGAAAACACTACATTCAGTTCACAGTTAAGTATTCTTTTAAAAGTATTAGTATTAGTGAAGTATTAGTGTACTAAAGTGTACTTCTTTTTCCACAAGTCTATGTCACCTGTCCACTCATTAGGTAAAACAAATCCCAGTTACCATAGTTACCCATAATTTTTTTCTGAAATACAGTAGAATGACGCACTTCAACCATTTCATGTTTTGCTTGGTATAGTTCAGTTGTTATAACTTCTTTCTTTCCCCCCACATTTCTGCCATTGAAATGAATGAGTGACTAAGATAATATGCTTAACCATGTTCTCAGTAAAGTTTACACAAGCACAGTTTCATGCAACTGTATTTCCCTTAATTTCTTGCCCCTTCAGATTTGCTTGAAAAGGTAAACCTTGCTGTCTCCTGTGTGACTCACCCCTATCTACCAGAAATCGATCTTCTGTGATCAACTGTTCACAGTATAAAACCAACCATTTTTCTGCTGATACGATTTGGCACTGGATATCTTGTCAAAGGCAGAATCACTCCCCTATTTTGCAGAGAAACAGTGTCTGCCAAAGTGAGATTCTCGCCCACTCATCATATGTGATCTGATCTGTGTTCCAGAATCGAGTGGTAAGGCAGAATCCAGGGGAGAGAAACTACCACATCTTTTATGCTTTGCTGGCTGGGACCAGCAAAAGCCAAAAGGGTGAATAAACACATGCATTTACACAACGCCGATGATGCTGGATATGCAACTAGAATACACACTCATGTTGACAGACTGAATGATTAGATATGTCCCTCTGTTTATAGAGACATATTTTCTAGAAGACTCCCCTGAGGTTTTTCATTACCTGAGTCAGTCAGGATGTGTGAAGGACCGCAGTCTCGATGACAAGCAGCATTTTGATGATGTCATGGTATAAAAAAATCAAATAGATTAACATTTTTAAGGTAGACAAAACTAAGAGCAGAATGATTCATTCTCTCTTTCTCTTTTTGTCTTCAGGAGGCTCTGAAGGTCATGGAGTTCACAGAGGAAGAGATCAGAGATATGTTTAAACTGCTGTCTGGAGTTCTGCAACTTGGCAATGTGGAGTTCATGACAGCAGGGGGCGCGCAGATCACCACCAAACAGGGTGAGAGGTGTCATTCATCTGTTACTGATAGAAATACCATGGTCTGTCAGAATACTCAATTCTGATTGGCTGAAAAGCGGGCATTCAAACTGTATAATGCATGGGTAGTTTTAGTCAGTTTAATCACTGTTCTATATTAATGCACTGCTTTCATTGAAGAACACATATACACACATATCACTCGTACACAGAGATTGAAGAATGATCTGAACACACACAGAAACATTCAGGAGCTTGGAAACATGTTGTCAATTCTGCCCCATGCCTTTTATTAATAAAGTAGCTTTGCTACATTTATTATATTACTCAGCGTGGTAACTCTGCTGTTTTTGTAGTAATTAAACACAGCTTTATTGTTAGTAAAGTCACTGCACAGATGCAGGTAATTCACACGCACATCTCATGTCTTCTCTCTCTCTCTCTCTCTCTCTCTCTCTCTCTCTCTCTCTCTCTCTCTCGATAATTTATTCAAATTAATGTTATAATTCAATTAAAAAAATGTAATCTTGCCACACTACTTTATCTCGGTGTCTGATTTAAAGCGTGCAGATGCTAAATCTAACTAGTAGTAGCTGACAAAAATAACCGGCAACCTCCGATTAACGTTGGGTGGTTCTTTGCGTCCAAGTAGTGCATTAAAACCATGTAATGCACACCTAGCCGTGGATTATCCCTTACATGGACGTCATTATTATGTGTTTGTTAGTAATTCTCTTCTCTACCTCCTGTAGTTGTCACTAATGTGAGCGAGCTCCTGGGCCTGGACAGTTTTCAGTTGTCTGAGGTTCTGACCCAGCGTTCCATGATCCTCAGAGGAGAAGAGATCTGCTCTCCACTCACAGTGGAACAGGTACAATCATATGTATATATATATATACACGTGCATGCACACTTTCTCGTAATGACATGCTTTTAGAAAAAAAAACTTGAATAGTTTGGCAGTTATTCTCTTCTGACTCCACTTGTCCATTTTCTTTTTTCATGTTTGATTGACAGGCGATAGATTCCCGGGATTCAGTTGCCATGGCGCTTTATTCTCAGTGCTTCTCGTGGATCATCATGCGAATTAATCAGAAGATAAAGGGCAAAGATAATTTCAAGTCTATTGGAATCCTGGACATCTTTGGTTTTGAGAACTTTGAGGTGTGAGGCCACTACAGATCACATGTTCATTCACACAGATAGACACACATAATATTTTTACTGAGATCTAACACAAGTGTTTCTGTGTTCTGAAGGTGAACCGTTTTGAGCAGTTCAACATTAATTATGCTAATGAGAAACTGCAAGAATATTTCAACAAACATATTTTCTCCCTGGAGCAACTGGAGTACAACAGGTAAAGACTGACATCCGTGAGTGCATGAAAAGTTTGGTCAAGTCCAGTCACCTTTATTTATAGCTCTTTATACAATACAGATTGTTTTAAAGTAGAGTTACAGTGATAGGCAGGAAAATAACGATTCAATGATGCAAAGCAGTAATGCTGTAAAGCAGCTCTAAAAAGACAATAGTAAACAGTCATTATTCAGTTGAAATTAGTTCAGTGTTGATTTATTTCGGTTTAACAACTGTGTAATAAAAGTAATAAATAAAAGTTAATAAAAGTAATCTCTGTGTAAAGTAAAATTCTGTGTGAGTTCAATTCAGCTATAAAGAAGCTCTGCAGAAAACATGGAGTGTCATCATCCAGCTAAGTTAAGTTCTCATCCAATAGCGTCAGTGCAGTCAAATCAGTAATATTGCTGACTATTAAGTGTCCCCAACTAAGCAAGCCAGAGATGGCTGAGGCATAGAACCCAAACTCCATCAGGTGACAGAAATGGAGGAAAAAACCTTGGGAGAAACCAGGCTCAGTCGGGGGGGCCAGTTCTCCTCTGGACAACAAACAAACACAGTGTGATTATGATTCAGGCTGCATCACGAGTCAGAAGTCAGATTGTGGATCAATGCCGTTCAAATATTTTTCATCCAGTTCCTTTTGCTTGAAGATCGGAATCATCACGCCAGTATGGAGTCGAAGCTGGCCATAGGGGTCTGTGCAGAGAACTTGTCTGGTTCTTGTGGTCTTTGCTGAGGGTCTGTGCCGATGGCTGTCGTGTCGACGAGGCCTTCTCAGGGGACTGTTCTAGTAGACACGGTCTCTGCTGATATTCATTGCTGCGATGAGGTCGTGTCTAGGTGCAGGTCCACCATCTGATCTGGATACGACCCGGATCCGGCTGATTACGGTAACCTTTGGATAAGGATGAGACAGACAGACAAATGTTAGCGTTGATGCCATTCTTCTTACGATGTATTAAGTACATCTGGGGTTATTGGAAGTGTTCCCAGTTGACCTAATTTATGCAGCCTAACAATCCTTTAATGGATTTGAATGATAGAAATTTGATGTGTATGCCAGGTTAAAGAGATGTGTTTTTAGTCTAGATTTAATCTGACAAAGTGTGCCTGATTCCCGAACAATGCTAGGAAGACTGTTCCAGAGTTTAGGTGCTAAATAGGAAAAGGATCTGCTGCCTGCAGTCGATTTTGATATACTAGGTTTTATCAACTGGCCAGAATTTTTAGACCGCAATAGATGCAAAAGACTATATCGCTTTAAGAGCTCTCTCAATTACTGAGGAGCTAAACAATTTAGTGCTTTGGAAGTAATTTGCAATATTTTTTAATGCAGTGTTGACAGAACTGGGCTATTATGGTCATACTTTCTGGTTCTAGTAAGAACTCTAGCTGCTAAATTTTGGACTAGCTGGAGTTTGTTTATTAAGCGTACAGGGCAACCACCCAGTAGAGCATTACAATAATCTAGCCTTGAGATCATGAACGCATAAACTAACTTTTCTGCATTTGGCATTGAGAGCATGTGTCGTAATTTAAAAATATATTTTTAAGATGGAAAAATTTGGTTTTACAGATGTTCAAATGCAAGATTGACACACCAAGGTTCCTAACTGATGACGAAGACTTGACAGAGCAGCCATCAAGTGTTAGTCATTATTCTAGGTTATTACGTGTTGAGGTTTTTGGTCAGATATTTAAAACCTCTGTTTTCTTCAGAGTTAAGTAGGAAATTACTAGTCATCCTATGTTTTTATATTGACTATGCATTTAGTTAATTTTGTGAATTTGTATGTTTCGTCAGGGCGTGAAGATTTATAGAGCTGAGTATCGTCAGTGTAACAGTGAAAACTAATGCCATGGTTCCTTCCTAATGATATCTCCCAAGGGTAGCATGTACAGTGTGAAAAGCAACGGTACTGAGCCTTGCGGTACTCCATATTGCACTTGTCATTGATATGACACCTCTTAGTTTACTGCTAAAAATGTATCATGGTCTCAGTACTATGATATAGTATAAATCCTGACTGGAAATCCTCACAGACACAATTTCTTTCTAGGAAGGAAAATAGTTGTGAGGATACTGGCTTTTCTAGAATTGTTGACAGAAAAGGGAGATTCGAGATTGGTCTGTAATTAACTAATTCTCTAGGATCA
Organism: Chrosomus eos; assembly: GCA_036326025.1. NCBI lineage: Eukaryota > Metazoa > Chordata > Actinopteri > Cypriniformes > Leuciscidae > Chrosomus > Chrosomus eos. The sequence goes on along the minus strand of CM070828.1, from coordinate 10,258,128 downwards.
AGTTAGTTGTGTTTTTTTGAGCCAGCGTAACAGCCAGCTTAAAAGTTTTTGGTACATATCTTAAAGATGATGATTCAATAATGATGAATTAACATTATTAAGAAAATGTCTTCTGGAACTTCTGGACTTCCTATGGACTTCACTTTCAGTAGCTTAGTTGGTAAAGGGTCTAACATACATGTTGTTGAATTTGATGATTTGACAAGTTTAGACAATTATTCCTCTCCTATAGCAAAGAATGAATGTAATGGCTCGTTTCCACTGAGCAGTACGGTACGGTACAGTACGGTTCGGGTCGGGTCGGGTCAGTAAACCATGATCCGGCTAGCGTTTCCACTGCCAACAGTACCCTACTTGATAGGCGTGGCGTTTGCTGGAAATAAGCGATCAACGTCATTTTCGCGCAAAGAAAGCGACACCAAGAAAGTAAACACAAATGGATGGCATACAGCAGAACTTGTCCCTGCTTCTCGGCATGTTTATCATAAGAAGTTGCCGACATTAGGCATTTCTCAATACCAAGTACGCAAAGTTCTCAGCAGAAGGAGTCCCGAGGACGCGAGTCCGGTAATTCTCTAAATTGAACAGCGCGTTCTGAAAGCGTCACTCGGCTCGCTCTGCATGTTATTTTAGGCAACAATAAAACGAAATATGTTATAAAACACCACTCTGCCTCTTTTCGTTTTCATTTAAATACATTTTAAACATTATAGGCACACAAGTGTGGTTCGGCAATGTATAACGTTAGACCTGATTATATTATTCACTGCATGTATAACGTTAGCCTATTTATAACAAAACGAAATATTAACACAACCCTGCATCTTTTCGTTTAAATTTCAAAAAATATTAAACATATTCCAGACAATATGCATTCGTACAAATGCTGCAATAAACAACATTACAGTGATAATCTTGAAATAAAATAAATAATGACAAAATTCAAACCTATCTCTGTGTTAAATTTCAGTTTTATTAATAATAGCCATTATAAAAGTATAAGTAGAAGGTAACGTTACAAGAAGCTGTACAATAAGATATAAAGCAAACAATTCAGTCAAAATACAAATTCAGCGCTAGTCTAACGTTAACGTTACAACGGAAAAGTTAAATAGCCTAAATAATATGAAACTTAACTTAGTCCTCAGCCAAAACGATTGGCCAGGGAACGAATTATCGATTCACGAGACCAAAGATCACCCTTTAGATATACACAAGACGAATTACCACTAGCTGCTACAGAGCCAGCGGCATACCTCAGAACGACCAGCCGAGGAAAGGCTGTTCCGGGCGGGGAACATGATCGCCGAGCGTCCGGTGATCGCCGGGAATGGATCAAATTATCATAAATCATTATAAATAAACCACAGATTTGAGCTTTAAACAACTACATTCTCGCCTGAAAAACTCTTAAAACTAGATTTCGTGAAAGAATAACCGTAGTATTTTATTCCAACTGTATATTAAAAAATGGCGCTTCTTATGTTGTCATTCCCCTTGTAGCACGCGCAAGTGACGATACTCTGTCAACCAATCAACGTTCTGCAGTGAGTCTAGCTCCACCCTTTAGTACCGTACCACTGTGCTAGGTACCCCAACGGAAGGGTACCCAAAAAGTGGTACGGTACGGTTCGGCTTTTTGGTACCATTCACAACTTTTGACAGTGGAAACGCAAATAATTGTGTACCGTACCGAACTGTACCGTACCGTACCGCTCAGTGGAAACGGGGCATAATTGTTCATCAGATGGTCTATAATTTAGCCACTGTATGAAATAAATACCTAGGGTTGTGTTCTAAGGGACCATATCAAGCAGTTTTTAAGACCGGTCTGTGTGCAGTAACACTGTCCTTCCTCGAAATGCCAAATACCTCTAGTTTTATTTTCTTCTAGCTGTGCCCCATTTTTCAGGCTGCTCTCTTGAGGGTGCGAGGGTGCTTGTTATACCATGGGGTTGGACTATTTTCCATAATCTTCTTTAACTTGTCCCTATTATGCTATTTTAAAGGTTCCTAATTTTGTTTTGGAGGTCTCCTACAACAGGTTTACATGCATCAAATGTCAAAAAACACTTTAATTTTCTCATAACATACATTGCATATCACTACATTTTTCACTGATTCCCAAACGACTCATTGGATGAACCAGTCTCTCTAAATCCCTCCTTTCCGTGAGCCTCTGATTAACCAGATGTCCCAGTCTGTTGTGATTGGTCTACCCCTTACAGCGCACGTCGGAAACAAAACTCCCATTACCATAAACTTCAGCTCCGGAGGCTTCCGCGAGTCAAGCTCAGTGATTGTACAGACAGTAAAGACAGTAACTGTGGCGTCGATTTTACCATATTAATCCGAGAGCAAGTTCGATGATGAAACATTGGAAGAACTAGTTATTCAACCCGAACCTCCATCGCAAGGACGACTTGAGCAGGACGTTTCTCAGTGATATGCTACTCTGATTGGGGTGCATTATGAGATGTTGCAACTGTAATTCCTCACCATCAGCATTTACAAGTTGTATGTCCATCAACAAACCGATGTGTATTTTTCTAATTTATTGCAGTGCAGATGCGGGAACTGTATTAACTGTATCAATAACAGTGCATACATTAACCGAGCACTAACGTGAATGACTGATGTAACATTAAAGGTTGCAAAACAAATCTTGCTCTATCCTTTACCTTTATTTAAAGTAGAAAGAACGAAAGAGAATCTGCATGAATAGACACAGTTTTAGGCAATAGTGGGCCCACAGCTGATTTTCTATTTTCTAGTGACGTAGAACCGTTAACCAGTGGGATTCGAATTACAAACTATTCGTTTAGGCGGTTCTGAGTCGATTCTTTCTTTTGGGAGACAATAACTTTATTTATCGTGCACTTTTGACTTTACAACTTTGCAGCGTTTACATTCACAAACAGCTATTTTACACACTGCATGGAAGGAAATATTTGAAAAACCATAATAGGGGCGCTTTAAGCACAAAGGAGCAACCTTGTCTTGTCTTGTCTTCCGTGCTGGAAAAGAGAGTCAATAGTTTCTGTTGCAACATTGAGTTCTTCTAAGCTGTCTGGTATGTTGAGGAGTTGAAACTGATCAGGAAGATTATTTATAAAGCAATCTTTAGTGGTAAAGGAGGTGATAGTAGTACCATATTTGTAATGGAGATGGTTTTGCAGCCTTGGCTTAATGGTATATACACAAGACTAGATAATGATCTGAGATGCCATCGCTCTTCTGCAGAATATCAACACCATCAACATCGATTTGGTCTGCTGTTGCATCTATTCTTACATGTGTATTGTATCTCTTAAGTGCCAGATCACCTGAAAAGTTATCACAAATGCAATTTAAGCATTTAAAAAGATTTTGTATACTATAAATAACAAATTATTTCATACAGGGAAGGGATTCACTGGGAAGCCATTGATTGGATGGACAATGCAGAATGTCTGGATCTAATTGAAAAGGTAATCCAATCATGGATATCTGTTGGGAACAATTCGGTTGAATTTTTTCTGACTATTTATGCATTTATTCAATCAAAGTTAAATTTGATTATTATAATAGTAAAGGTTTTCAGTTTTCTGTTAATTAACACTTATCTAATGTTGTGTTTATACAGAAACTGGGCATGTTAGCTCTGGTTAATGAGGAGAGCCGATTTCCCAAAGGCACTGACTTCACCCTACTGGAGAAACTGCATGGCAGACACTCTGTGAGTTATATTCTCATCATACAAGCCAGAGACATGATACAATTCAACCAAGCATAACATGAATACACTTACAAATGAGGTTGTTTATCCACAGACTAATCCCTACTATGTAAAACCCAGACTGGCAGACCATCAGTTTGGAATAAAGCACTATGCTGGAGAGGTATACGAAGTGTCTGTCTATATGTCTGTCTCTCTGTCTATCTATCTATTTATCTGTCAGTCAGTCTGTCTGTCTGTTTGTCTGTCTTCCTTTTTTAATCTTTATATTTTTGTCTTTTTTTTATAGGTCTTATATGATGTGAGGGGGATTTTAGAGAAGAACAGAGACACATTTAGAGATGATATACTGAACATGCTGAAGGATAGTAGGTAAGACTTGAACACACAAATTCATAAACTCACATACACGCTAAGGCAATTTTGTTCTTGTGTAGTTTAACCTGTGAGTGATTCTGTGTGTGTGCAGATTGGATTTCATTTATGATCTGTTTGAGCAAGTGAGCAGCAGAAACAATGAGGAGACCTTGAAGATGGGCACGGCCAGAAAAAAGCCCACTGTCAGCTCTCAGTTCAGAGTGAGATATAGATTCCATATCAAGACTTTCATATTAATAATAGACCTAACTAGATTCACTAGTCAGTTAAGCCAGTCTTATTCACATATTCACAACCACAGCAGGCAACAAGTTGATAAATTCTGTTCTCCTCCAGCACCAGAGAGCACACTTGGCTGAAACACACAAAAAAACAGCACATACAAACTGATGAAAATGTGGGACATTTTCTCAATATGCGATGTGCGGGACAAGGGGTGAAAATGCTGTGCGGTAAAACGCAAAGCGGAACGGGTGGTCACCCTACTTGCAGCCCCTTTCGACTTGTCAGTGATTTAAGACATTTGATTGGTTGTCTCTTCTGTCCTTCAGGACTCTCTTCATTCTCTAATGGCCACTCTCAGTGTATCCAACCCCTTCTTTGTGCGTTGCATTAAACCCAACATGGACAAGGTTAGAGCAGTCATATCAACCAATCAAAATGCAATTTAAAAAATAAATTGTGATATTATTCCACACACATTATACATTTTAATATTGTTTTTTTTCTCTTCTATAGAACCCAAACAAGTTTGACCCAGATGTGGTTCTGAATCAGTTGCGGTACTCTGGCATGTTGGAGACAGTAAAGATTCGCAGAGCTGGATTCCCCGTCAGACGCACCTTTAAAGACTTCTTTAGCAGGTAAGGGTTCAAACAAATGCAGAGGTTTTTTTTGGCTCATGTTTTCTGGGAGACATTTATGATTTTGTGGTTGTGTACATCAGGTATAAGATCATTCTCAAGGAGAAGGAAAAGGCATCTGTGGCTTCCAATGGAGATGAGAAAAAGAAGAGCACAGATTTGCTGACACTCCATGACAAGACCAAGAAGGAGTGGCAGTTTGGAAAGAGCAAGGTGAGTGACCTTTGACATCTTCCTCTATAAATGTGCTTATTCTCTTTTCAAATAATGGGACGGCATTAATGGTAGACACATTTTCACTTGTGTTTTGTTTGATGGCACTAACCTGTAATAACCTTTGCCCCCTAGGTGTTCCTAAAGGAATCTTTGGAACAGAAGCTGGAGAAGCAGAGAGATGAAGTCCGAAGCAAAGCCGGACTGATAATACGAGCCTATCTTTTGAGATATACTGCCAGGTGTGTATTTCTTGGGGTTTTACACAGATTATTGCATTTGGTTTCCAAAACATTTCAATACACAACGTTTGTTTAATATCCTTTTGGATTTGAACATGTCACCCGCTTTTTCAAAACACACACATTACCTATATGGTCTAGTTTCCAGACTGTCCAGATGTTTTATTTGTCATCTGGTCACCCTATCATTTAGGTTTTGTTCAAGTTTCCCATAATCTAGTAATTGTTTTTCCTCATAGAATAATACAAGAAATATAGAAATGTGTTCAAAAGTTTGGGGTTGGTAAGATTTTTCTTTTATGTTTTTGAACTTCTGACGGCAAATGTTTTTTGTATATATTTGTAAATGCCTAATCTTTGCTTGATAGTGCTTTTTTCGGCCCTGTTTACACCTGGTATTAAGCTGTGTTTTGGTCGATCGGATCACAAGTGGACATGTCCACTTTTAAACATTTCCAGAGGTAGTCGAAAACGCATTCGACCGGTTGTTTTCGTAGTGTAGCAACGGATTGTGGTCGAATGGGATTGAACAGCTACAAAAGACTGCCTACTCTCCGCCTACTGACCTAATGCGTAAACATTATGGAAGCGCACTAGACAGACGGGATTCAAACTTTGAAGACCCAAGTTTGGTTTGAAGACGCAAAACTTACTAACCACAATGTTCTCTCACCATTCCTGATTTCTAAAACGCACTCACTTTGTTCGGCGTGGTCTTGCGGCTGTCAGAGCAGAAATAAAAGCTACTGATCTCTGTGTCTTTTACCGTCATCTCCGGTCGCATTCATATGTACAGTACATGTGTAATCTTATTTGGTCTATTTGATAGAAAGATCTGGAAAAAAAAAGATTACCCACTCAGACCCTCTTGCGCTCCTTGGGCAGGTTGGCGCAAGAAGGAGGCGTGTTTCGGCGCAAACATTCCCTAGTGCTATTTTGCAGTTCCAGAAAACAATTCCGCCACTGACCAGAAAAAACCTAGTCTAAAGTCAGTGGCACGTTGCGCGTTGTTCATAATGCCATTTTAATCGCGCATGCTTCGCCATAATGTAGAGGGTGCACAACGCGCATACACTTTGATTCTCTCATCAACACAGATGCATTACAAGAAGGAAAAATATTAACACATGAGGGAAATCATTGTGGTGTCCATGAAGATGTGAAGAAATGTAGGCCTAAATCTAGCTTACACATTTACCCACATTTCTCAGGCTAATTGTAGTCATACCTGTTTGTCCAATAGTGGCAAGACACATACGGTATGTATATAAGGACATCTGACAAATTAGTTTGTCCGTCAAGAACCAGGAAAAAAAAAATCGGTTTCCTCGGCTGTGAACCGCTCCTGGCGCGCGCCTAGTAAATCCGCCATAATAATAACAATCCGCCATGCAACATGCGCACCTGCTCTTAAAGGGTGTGTTGGATGACGCTCTGATTGGTTTATTTCACGTTACGCCCAAACCACACCTATGAATAATGAAGCTATTTCAGACCAACCCCTTTTAAACGTCGGTGTATGAATGAGTGAGTGAATGGGTGAATGTGAGGCAAAATGTAAAGCGCTTTGGTGGCCATTGGGTCTGTGAAAGCGCTATATAAATGCAGTCCATTTACCATTTAAACTTGCGTCGGGCGCAAGAGTCATTTATCCCGCCGGTAAAATAGCAACAGCGCCCAAGATCTGCTCACAAAGTTACTTGCGCTTCGCCCTTGATACTTGCATTTCAGATCTTTAAAATAGGGCCCCAGGTGTAAAAGGGAATGTGTCTCCCTCGTCTACTTGTGATCCGATCGACCAAAACACATCTTAAAACCAGGTGTAAACAGGGCCCTTGACATGACAACAATCAAGTCGTTTTTTAGTGACACCTTTTTAAATGCTGTCATCTGCCAGAGACAGTTAAAGTGTAAATTGCAGGTTAACCACCACAACTGATTAATGTGTACATTAAAGTGCACAATATGGATATATTTAAAAATTTCTGTCTTAAAATGCGTTAAAATAGCATTTATTGGGGTTTCTTCAAAGGTAGCGTGTTTTTTACCGTAACTGGGTGATGATGTCATAACAGGGAGCTGCGGGCAGTAATGCACTCACTCTGCGTGTGCTGTTTGAGGGAGAATAAAACGATTTGCGGGACTCCCGCAAACTAGAAATATCTGAATAAAACGTAAAAACTAATACATTTTTATTCATCTGTTGCAGAAAATCAATAAGAACATCTAAAACAAAATAGAAACGGTTTACAGGCAGAGTTTCTATTTCTAACATGTCAGCAGCAAGGAGCAATGTAGCCAATCACAGACATATGTGTTGATTTCTTGAACGCAATAATGGCCAATCAGAAGCATTTACGATAGATTCCCCTCACCGCTCAAAACAGACTTTTTGTTCAGTGCTGAATTCTGTATGCTGGCAAATCCTCTAATTATAACAAACATAGTGTAACGTTATATATTATGGAAGCTTCATTGATAATAACAGAGATGTGTGAGATCGCGATGAACTGATGTCAGCTTTAGGAATTATTATGGGATCGCACTTTGCTCGCAGTCATGCCAAACCATGCACGCAGTAGCCCGCTTGCTTTTATGTTATAACAGTGGTTTGTGTGTTAATGCTTTAATAACAAACAATTGATCAGGAGCACGTATGCTGATGTGTATGGTGGGCTAACACGTAGGCTAACTTGAAAGTATTTGGAGGTACAGAAAAAAAGTATTTTCGCGGGCGGGAGCGGGACAAAACATGAATGTTGCGGTCGGGAGAAAGTAATATAAGAAAGTAAGTTAGTTGAGCACGTCAGTTATAACGACACACGTATTCAAAAATAGCCGGGTTTAAACCGGGCTTGGGCTCATAATTACAGTTTATGTGTCGGGCCGGACTCGGACACAGCGGGCTCGGGTAACGTTAGGGTCTTGCTTGATGTTTTGGGCCGATCTAAGCTCTACCTCGGGTAAGTTATGCGAACACTTACAGGCACGAATCAGCCGTTTGTCCTTGGGGAACTTGTGGAGCCTCTCCCCCGTTTTTGATGTATTCGTACATCCCGCACAAGCACAATAGTTAACCATTTTCGCTAGCTAGGTCTCCATTATAACGTAACTCTAGGCTTGTAGCATAGACCGTAAAAGCTTGGAGTCCCTGTTATGACATCACGCCCAGCCTAGTGGAAGGAGGGGGCGTGGTTAAAAGCACTGTAAAACGAACCAACTTTTCATTATATTCAGCATTTGGTATAAAAAATATACAAAAAAAACAATGGTGGGCGGTTCTTTATATTTAGTAAGCACATTGCATTATCTTCGTGAAAATTTTTACCTGCAATTTACACTTTAAACAGTTACTTATTTTAAGGGAAATTTCTGTGAATTTTGTACTGACTACAGAAAGAACTTTAAGAAGGCTCTGGACAACATTGTGACCATCCAGAAGAACTACCGCGCTCATCTCTATCGGCGGCGGTTTCAACGGAAACGCGCAGCTGCGCTTGTTCTCCAGAAACACAGGCGAGGGCAAGTGGCAAGAGGAGTCTGCCGCAAACTACGAGAGGAGATGAGGAAGAGAGAGGAGGAGGAAAAGAAAAAGAAAGAAGGGGAGGAGAAGAAAACAGAGGGAGACCATGAAAAGAAAAATGAAGAGAAAAAGGAAGGAGAGGAAGGGGCAATAGATGTAAGAGACTTTTATGTTCCTTTTAAAAGCTTAGAGAGCATGTATATTAGCAGTGTATGTATTTTAAGGCAAAAATCCCACTCACCCCTTGATATCATGAAATCACCATTAGGTGATTCGCTTTTCTTTTGAAGTTTCCTAAAAAAGAATTCAGGGTTTATTTAGTCTTATCTTGGTTCAAACTTTGAAACTTTGCATCATGAATATGCTATATATGTTTAGCTGAACTTTAAACAAAATGCTGTTTGCTTGTAATTTTGTCCCATAGCTTTTTCTTTTTTTCTGTGGAATCCCATTTCCATCACATTAAGCCGGGACACATTGGCCAATTGGCTGTCTGGCCATGTCGGGCCGTTTTTGAGCGTCGGACGACTTGTTTTTTTCGGTGTGTTGTGCACCGTTGGCTCTACTCGGGCGGCGTCGAGTTTTTTGGGGTCGATTCAGCATGTAGAATCGGCGTCAGGCTGTCGGTGAGAGAGAGATCTCTGATTGGCTGCTCAGTTTAGTAAACAAATCAGTGCACAAGAATAATAGCAAAATGGAGAACAAAGAAGTCAAGATGGTACAGACAGAAGGCCGTTCTAATTTTACGTCATCTAACCTGAGTGTTCCTGGGCGAAATTTTTCATAATAACATGAGCGGAGTGGAATAAAGAAAGTGATCAGAATTATTGATATTCAAAATCGATTCAAAAGCATGCACTGCTTTGTTTACTGTTTGGACATCTGCAGCCTGCAGTGTCGGTTTCCCTTTTTAAATTACGAATATAGACAAATATATCTGCAGAAATAGAGAGACATCTCCTTTACAAGCAGGCGCAGAACGCACATGCTAGCTGACAGTCGGCTGTAGTCCTTTCGGTGTGTTCAAGCGAAGGTTTTTTGCCCTGACACAAGGCGACAACACAGTTGGCCCTACATTAAGAAAAAAAAATGGTAAATCATAATTATGACATAAAAAGTCTAAACATAAAACATTGAAAATATGCTAATATCAAAATATGAAAATAAAGCTAAAATTCTGACAAAAAGTAAAAAGTATGTGAAATATGAATGACAATCTTGACTTTTTATGTCATCATTGATTTTTTATCTCATAAATTTGACTTTGAGTCAAATGTTATATTTAGGACATAAAAAGTCAAACTTTTTGTCATAATTGACTTTTTATCTCACAATTTATATTTTGTTTCTTGTTTCTTTCATTATTTTCAAAAGGCATTTTTTTTTAAACAAATTTAAATAGATCAACATTTTATTCGTAATGAAAATTTAAGACCCCTCCTCCAAAACATACGTGTTTATGTAGATACGTGCAGTCAACCTGTCAAATCATAGATTTTTTTCAAGCCTTCTGACATTGAGTCTAAAAACCTGTCAGAGTTGCAGACAGGTAATATGAAAGGTAATGGTTTTGTAATGTTTGTTTTTCTCTAACCAGTGTTTCTGTATCTTCCCTCTCTCCTGCCCTCCTTTAGCCTCCAAGCACTGCTGAGGAGGCCCGTCAGATGGAGGAAATTCTGCGTTTGGAGCGAGAGATTGAGCGTCTGCAGAAGAAAAGAGAAGACGGTGTGTCTATGCTATGTGAGAGCTCGAAACAAGAACTCAGATTGCGGCGTGATGCATGAGGTCCTGCGCCAGAAGAAAAAGGCTTCCCGTGTCGCCACAGAATTCCTCGAACTACTCAACACCGGAGGTCCAGAAGTCATCCCTGGTAATCCTAAACAACCTGCCTCCAGACCGGCAGCCTCCACTGAGGAAGAGGTAGACGAAGGCTTCCACGCAGAGGACGAGTGCATACCCCTTCCAGAGATCCCTCCTCCAGCAGAAGGTCCAGTGGATCAGGAGATCTTAGCCACTCTGCCACCTCCTCCTCCCGCTTTCGCCGAAGGCACGGTAGCTTCATCTGCACCCAATGTTCCACCTGGGGCTCCACCCCCACCTCCTCCCCCTCCTCTTCCTCCACCTCCTCCCCCTCTCCCTGGCGAAACCAAAAAGGAAGATGGAAAGCCTGAAGAGGCTAAAACGGTTAAAGAGGAGGATGGGAAAAAGGAGGGTGAGGACGTAGACCGCACCAGCAGGCTGACCGCAGCGGAGTCTCTGCCGGACACAGAGGAACCCATCTACAGCGTCCCCGGGGATGGCGAGTCGGACTATGACCAAGACGATCTTGAGGATGGACAGAGCAGCATTGCAGCAACAGACACAGAACACGCACGCAAGTCCACCTGCACCAATGCAAGCCAGGAGTCCTACAACCGCAGCTCAGATTCAGTAAGTTTTGTAGAGACAATTTGCACACATGTTCTAAAGCAGTGGCTCTCAACCTGGAAGCTGGGGCCCAACAGGGGGCCACTGCAGAATTCCAGAGGTAAAACTTTGAAATAATCTTAAAATTATTTAGATTTGGTTAATATCATAATTTTAATTAAAACAATGAAAAACACCAAAAACAAAGACATAAAAAATATTTTTTTAGTTTATTTATTTTTATTACAACAGAAGTACAAGAGATAAAAATTAGCAATAGATAGGAGGACTTTCAAATATTGTCTTGGACAAAGGTGGGCCTTGGCGTCAAAAAGGTTGACAACCACTGTATGGGACATGTAATTCCGTGTCCGTTTGGATCTTCATAATGAGAGCCCAATTAAAGGAACAGTTCACACTTCTATTGCTTCTATAAGTTAGCTAGTATGTTTTAAGTTAGTAAGTTAGCTAATCATTTTTTTTTTTCCTTTTGAAGTTAGCTAGTGTTGGGTTAACATACATATATTTGATTACTCGCACACTGCACAAATGCTGGATAAACATGTTATCTATTATTGTGTAGTTTGCTATAAATGTCAGATTTGTCATAACCATTCTTTAGGACAGCCAAGCAGTAAAAACAAGACCAGAATCACATCGTGTATAAATGTGGTAATTGTATAGATTCTTTCTGACTTAGCCAAAGACTGTTTACATACCAAAACATGCAAAATGGCAGCTCTATTAATACAAGTCCTGCCTTCTAAGTAAAACAGCCAGTCACCAATTGGTTAAGATATGGGTCACTGCAGTTGCGGTTTGAAGCATATCATATATGGGTGGTTCTGCAACTACGGGCACTTTTAAGTCCCAGCAGTGAAATTTTAGATTTATGTTCAAATTTGTCATTTGATGTTTCATAAATATATTCACAGTGCTATTACACACCTTGACAAAAAATATAATTACTGATTAATGTGATTAAATATAATATTATGAAGCATTTAGCTCAAAACACCATTTTTGTTAATGTCCCACACCTGTGGTTTCAATGTTGAGATACATAAAATAAGCTAATTTAATTACAATTTGACAAAATTCATTTACAGCATCTTAAAATTCTTTATATTATTTACTGATCATTTTTATGATTTTTTTAACTAAATGTGCCTGTCCCACACTTTTGAGTCCTTACCGCAACAATGAATAAAAGCTTTTATTATGAAATTTTATCGAACACAAACAAGTCTAGTTTCTATGGAAACAGAAATTACCACTTGAGCACATTGCTGACAGACTGGGCCACCACACTACCTCACTCACAAGATACCAGAAAAATAAGGTAAATATCATCTTTTCTGCTCTAGTATTTATTGTGCGTCCTTACCATTCAGCTTAATAATTGTGTATTTTGAACTACATTTTAAAAATAAATGTATATTACTGTTGAATTTGTGTATATTAAGATGCTAAGAGTCTAAACTAATTTGGTAGGCCTTGCTAGCTGCCAATTAGCTAAAATATATGCAAAAATGTAATTTCCGCAACATGTCTTTACCGCAGCATATTTAGGTGTTGCGGTAAAGACTTTGTGTTGCGGTAGAGACAAATTCAAGGTTTACTGTATATTAAAATACAAATATTCAGTATATTATTAGTACTGAAGTATATATTAGTATATATATTAGTATATATATAAACATGCCATTTTTTAACCCTAGATTTTAACATTGTGTCCTTACCAACACATGATGTCATTACCGCAGCACTGCTCTATTTTCATTTTTTTTTCACATTTTCATTTGCAAAAAAAATATTTTTACACTTAAGCTGAGATGATTAACTAATTGAAATTGCAACATCTGTCATAAAAAGTTAAATATGTTATCTTTTGTGTGTAAACAATTGACATCTAAGGTTACTGTACATTTTTTACATGGCATAGAAAAAAACATGAAATTTCCTATTTTGTATATTTTTTTTTTATATCAGTATTTACAAAACTGCATCAAATTTGAAAAAGCCATTTAAATATATATATATTTTTATAGAAATTACTAAAGAAAAATTTATAAAATGACACTTTCTAAGAAGATGACCCGAAAAACATAAAAAATGTTCCAGATTAAAATCTTAATGACTACATTCTATTTTGTGTACATTTTTATATGTATTACAGACTGTGATGGTTAAAATTGAAATTCATAGAGGTTGTTTTTTTTTTAAATTGGGATAGTCAAAGTGCCCGTAGTTGCAGAAACACCCATATATAATGCTAAATATGCTATTTACATTTAAGTTTGGCCAGCAGTTTTGGAAAATTCAGTCTTTTTCCCTTTTCAAATAGATAGGAGTTGGTCTTTAATGCCTGAAATATCTGCCCGGAGACATTGCAAATATGGCCGCTAAGTGAACTGACTTTCTTTGAAAGGAACTTTGTCTTTCTCATCCTTCTTCTGGACAAAAATACGGTCAGATTAAAAAATTGAGTGCAAAAATAAGCTTCACACACACACATAGGTACTATTCCAGGACAATCCATATAGGCCTACTTGTATTTTTTTTGTTTTTTTTTGTTATAATACCAGTCATACTAGTTATACATACAATAATCCTAACAGATTTTTTTAAACAATTTTTACAATTTAAAATAAATGATTTACTTTATTTTTATATCGTTTTTGCAAATGTGGATGCCCTTATGTCCCCCAAAATAGGTTTTGTCAGATTTAGCTCACTTCTGGGTACATATTAGTCCCCAAAATGTGAGTAATTAGGTTCACGCACATGCTTTCCAACTGGCTGATCATTCACTCTGTCTGTCTCTCTGTCAGTATGCTGAGAGCGATGATGAGCATGATGGGTACGTGGACACAGATGAGGAGGTATCCAACGGTAAAGTCAACATCTTGAATGGGAACGGACCTCCGTATTTCCACAGTTACCTTTACATGAAAGGTAAGAAAACAAATGATTCAATCTTTTTATACAAAATAAAGTCCCTAATGCAAGGCCCCCTATTATTGTCAAATACATTATAATGTAATACCATCTCACAAAAAACAGTGTGGACAATGTTTTTCTCATGTTTTTGTCTCTTCCCTCTCATCCACAGCTGGGTTGATGATCCCGTGGCGCAGGCGTTGGTGTGTTTTGAAGGATGACACCTTCATGTGGTTCCGCTCTAAACAGGAGTCGTTAAAGTCAGGCTGGCTGTACAAGAAGGGAGGCGGACTTTCCACTCTCTCTCGCAGGAACTGGAAGATGCGCTGGTTTGTTCTGCGTGACTCCAAGCTCATGTACTATGAGAATGACAGCGAGGAAAAGCTGAAAGGGACAATTGACATCCATTCAGCCAAGTAAGTTTAAGAGAAATAGGATTATTGTGGTATCATTAGGTGTCTGTGTCAGATAGGAAAACACTTTTTGTGATTGTTGATTGTGATCATCTTACATTTACATTACATTTATGCATTTGGCAGACACTTTTATTCAAAGCGACATACATTGCATTTTATGGTACACATTACATTCTGATCATTTTTTGCTTTCCCTGGGAATCGAGCCCATGAGCAACCCATTGCAAGCGCCACTGCTCTTAAGAGCCTTATAATACAGTTCGGTCAGAAACCCTAGATCCATCTGAAGTTTTATCTAGTTTTTGTTTAACTGTTTTTAGGGAGATTGTTGATAATCACGAGAAAGAGAATGCTCTGAATATTGTGACGGATGAGAGAACATACCAGGTGTTTGCCGAGTCACCAGAGGATGCCAGGTACAGTATACTAATCATTCTATACCCATGTGTTTTTCGTAATTGGACCAAATTGGTCACCCTCACTCTGCAAATTTGCTCTCTTTCTCTTAGTGGTTGGTTTACCGTCTTGAGTCGGGTCCAAAATGCCACACCAGAGCAGCTACTGGAGATGTCACATGAGCAGGCCAACCCAAAGAACGCTGTGGTCAGTGTCCTTAGACTTCATGCACTTTAACCGTTAAACCACCTTTCTTATATGACAACTGTTTTTTTCTCTCTTTCTCTTTCTCTCAGGGCACACTGGATGTTGGATTGATTGATTCAGTTTGTGCTTCAGACAATCCTGACAGGTGAGTGTTGTCTTTGTTACAGAATGCTAGAAGATAGCAAAATTGCTGAAACTGCTTACAGCATTTAAAATTGAAGTATGTTATTTTTTTTCGATTTTAAAATACTTCCTCTTATCCAAGCATAACAAGCAATGGACTATTTTCACATTTCCGGCGTTCTCAGAAGCAGCAGCCATTATAGTTGGGTAAATTTCTATAGTGGTGAATGGAAACTACAACAAATGTAATCTTTTGCATTCATATTTACTCCAGTAGCCAAAGTCTAAATCCACAATAGCGTTTCTATGACTTTCCAACAGAGGAAAAAAAATTGTGAGAAATTGATTATGGTGGTAAGATAAAGAAAGACAAATTTGCAGTCTCTTTGTTGAATTGGAAACAATAATGCAGTTAATTAGTTTATTTGTAATGTAATGCCAAGGTAAAATAACACGAATGTTATTAATGTGCATTACATTTTTTATTTAAAATATTTTTTTAAAACTAACAATGTTAATAATTATGGAAACATGTCATCACTAAAAGGGTTAATAATGAGTAAGCCATCTGTTGGTTTATTAAAAAGTACTTTGATGGTATCAATAATGCTTTTGTTACGCTAGTGGCACAGAAATTACACATTTCACCTTTAACCTTTAAATTTGTACAGTTTAAATATATGAAGATATACAGTATCTAAAGTTTTTTTGATCTGGTGCTAACACAACTTCATTCCGAATAGGCCCAATTCATTTGTGATCATCACAGCCAATCGTGTGATCCACTGTAACTCAGACCTGCCGGAGGAAATGCATCACTGGATAAGTCTCCTGCAGAAACCGAAAAGAGACTCCAAGAGTGATGGACAGGAGTTCTTGGTCAGAGGTGTGTTACTCATCAGTAACCTGAATTTAGCTACCAAATCTAAGTGTACATTTTATGTGTGGATGATTGGTGAACGTGATTTTACTAAGTACCACATGTACTTGAATCAACATCTTTGTTGATCCTGGAAGAACGCTCCAATCAACCAATCAGATTTGAGGGACAGGTCAATTTTATTTCTTTAAACTGTGCATGTGTGTGTCTGCGTGTCCTTTCGTGACACAGGATGGCTCCACAAGGAGATGAAGGCAGGGGCCAAAAGTTCTGCTCTTAAGCTGAAAAAGCGCTGGTTTGTCTTGACTAACAACTCGCTGGACTACTTCAAGTCTTCTGAACGTAATGCATCTAAGATGGGCACTCTTGTTCTGAACAGCCTGTGCTCTGTGGTCCAGCCTGAGGAGAAAAAGTTTAAAGAGACAGGTGAGTATAACTAGTTAAAGCCAGTTAAATGTATAAGATGGAATCCTGGCGCATGTCACTTGTATCATAATTTGAGTAAATCTTAGAGAAAAGTATGTCACACATTTGGTTCACCATAGAAGAAGCAAAAAATAATTGTTTAAAATTATTGGGATGCATTTGCTGTATTGTTTGCAGTCTGCCATTAGTAGCAATTACATTGATGACTTTACTTTTAAAGGCCTTAAACCAACGAAATCTCTAGTATTTTGTTTAAATCATTTAAATAACACTACTTTAAGATTTGTTTAATGTTTTTGAAAGAAGTATGTAATGCTCATTTAGGCTGCATTTATTTGAAAAAATACAGTAAAAACATTAATAATTAGAAATATTATTACAATGTAATATAATTGTCAGGGTTGTGTGCAGGTAGCTGAAGACGAGGATGCAGGCATTTCAAAAGTAGTTGATTTATTTACAAACTTAACTTCAGGAACAAGAACAAAATAACAAACTCCAGGAATTCAGTAACACAACCATACAAGGACGACGATCGACAAACACTGGGAGAAAACACAGGGCTTAAATACACATGGAATGATTGAATGATTAACTGAACACAGGTGATAAAACTGAACACAAACGAGGAGCGGGAAAACTTAACAGGACTAAACCAAAAACCACAAAGACAGGGGGAAACAAGATCTCAAAACAGAACTTAAACACACAGAAACGTGACACTACCTCCCCCCTCCCCGAAGGCGCGTCCTCGCGCCGTATAACATCCAAAGGGGTGGGAGGGTGGGCGCCCTGGAGGCTGACGAGGGCATGGTGCAGGTCCGGGAAGCCTCCAGGGCGGAGCAGGCTGTGGGCGTGGCCACGATGGTGCAGGCTGTGGGCGTGACCACGACGGTGTAGGCTGTGGGTGTGGCCAGGGCGGAGCAGGCTGCGGGCGTGGCAATGGCGGAGCAGGCTGCGGGCGTGGCCATGGCGGAGCTGGCTGTGGGCGTGGCCATGGCGGAGCTGGCTGTGGGCGTGGCCATGGCGGAGTAGGCTGCGGGCGTGGCCATGGCGGAACTGGCAGTGGGCATGACCAAGGCGGAGCTGTCGGACCCTCGGGCGTCCAGGGCGGAGCTGTGGGACCCTCGGGCGTCCAGGGCGGAGCTGTGGAACCCTCGAGCGTCCAGGGCGGAGCTGTGGGACCCTCGGGCGTCCAGGGCGGAGCTGTGGGACCCTCGGGCGTCCAGGGCGGAGCTGTGGGACCCTCGGGTGTCCATGGCGGTGCAGGCTCTTCAGGTGGCCACGGCGGTGAAGACCCTTCAGGTGGCCGTGGTGGTGAAGACCCTTCAGGTGGCCATGGCGGTGCAGACCCTTCGGGTGGCCATGGCGGTGAGGACCCTTCGGGTGGCCATGGCGGTGAAGACCCTTCGGGTGGCCATGGCGGTGTTATTTTTTCGGGCCTCCGTGGATCTTTGGCCGGCCTCCGTGGATCTTTGGCCGGCCACGGCGAAGGCGTATAGCCCCCCCCCAAAATTTTCTTGGGGAGAAAGACAGGTTCAGGAACGGGAACAGACTTGACATCAACGGGCGCTGGGTCAACGGGGTCTGGGTCAACGGGCTCTGGGTCTGGTTCAACGGGCTCTGGCGCTGGGTCAACGGGCTCTGGCGCTGGGTCAACGGGCTCTGGCGCTGGGTCAACGGGCTCTGGCGCTGGGTCAACGGGCTCTGGGTCAACGGGCTCTGGCGCTGGGTCAACGGGCTCTGGCGCTGGCGCTGGGTCAACGGGCTCTGGCTCTGGCGCTGGGTCAACGGGCTCTGGCTCTGGGTCAACGGGCTCTGGCTCTGGCGCTGGGTCAACGGGCTCTGGCTCTGGCGCTGGGTCAACGGGCTCTGGCTCTGGCGCTGGGTCAACGGGCTCTGGCTCTGGCGCTGGGTCAACGGGCTCTGGCTCTGGGTCAAAAGGCTCTGGCGCTTCATGGGACTCGGAACTGGACGGGGCCAGCACATCTTGGGACTCGGAACTGGACGGGGCCAGCACATCATGGGACTCGGAACTGGACGGGGCCAGCACATCAGGGGACTCGGAACTGGACGGGGCCAGCACATCAGGGAGCTTGGGGCTAGATTCATTCTCTGGCGGGCAGGCAACGGTCTCTGGCTGGACGGTCTCTGGCTGGACGGGCTCTGGCTCTGGGTCAAAAGGCTCTGGCGCTTCATGGGACTCGGAACTGGACGGGGCCAGCACATCTTGGGACTCGGAACTGGACGGGGCCAGCACATCATGGGACTCGGAACTGGACGGGGCCAGCACATCAGGGGACTCGGAACTGGACGGGGCCAGCACATCAGGGAGCTTGGGGCTAGATTCATTCTCTGGCGGGCAGGCAACGGTCTCTGGCTGGACGGTCTCTGGCTGGACGGTCTCTGGCTGGACGGTCTCTGGCTGGACGGTCTCTGGCTGGACGGTCTCTGGCTGGACGGTCTCTGGCTGGACGCTGGACGGGACCAGCGGCGAAGGCTCAACTGGGCTGGACGGGACCAGCGGCGAAGGCTTGACTGGGCTGGACGGGACCAGCGGTGAAGGCTTGATTGGGCTGGACGGGACCAGCGGTGAAGGCTTGACTGGACTGGACGGGACCAGCGGTGAAGGCTTGACTAGGCTGGACGGGACCAGCTGTGAAGGCTCTGGGGGAAGAAGCTCAGGTAGGTCGTCAAAAGGGTCAGGCTCTGACGGGCATGCCATGGGCTCAGGCTTTGGCGGGCATGCGATGGGCTCAGGCCATACTGGACTCGGGACCACCAGAACTCGATCACATCCCCTTCTACGACCTCCACGGGTCCCGCGAAATACGGCCATCCGGGTTCCCATGAAGGCCTGCTTCCAGCCTTCCATCTTTTGTTGTAGGTCGATCGTTCTGTCAGGGTTGTGTGCAGGTAGCTGAAGACGAGGATGCAGGCATTTCAAAAGTAGTTGATTTATTTACAAACTTAACTTCAGGAACAAGAACAAAATAACAAACTCCAGGAATTCAGTAACACAACCATACAAGGACGACGATCGACAAACACTGGGAGAAAACACAGGGCTTAAATACACATGGAATGATTGAATGATTAACTGAACACAGGTGATAAAACTGAACACAAACGAGGAGCGGGAAAACTTAACAGGACTAAACCAAAAACCACAAAGACAGGGGAAACAAGATCTCAAAACATAACTTAAACACACAGAAACGTGACAATAATTATATGTTTTTTATTTTAAATTTTAATTTATTGCTGTGATGCAGAGCTGTTATTTCAGCAGTCATTACAGTCTTCAGTGTCACATGATCGTTGAGAAATCATTCTAATATGCTGATTTGATGCCCAAGAAACTTTTCTGATTATTATCAAAGTTAAAAGCTGTTGTGCTGCTTAATGTTTTGTGAAAAAAGTGTGACACTTTTCAAAGTTCAAAAGAACAGCATTGTTGTAACAATGTGAGAAAGTATTTCCTGACACTTTTACACTTGTGTGAATACAATTCATTTGTTTTAGAAAGAAAAAGAATCTTACTGACTCAAACGTTTGAATTGTAGAACGTATATAATCTTACTAATAATCCTAAATTGATGTCAAATACAAATATTGAAATTGTTGGTTATATGCCGTCATTTTGCGTTAGTTTTGAAGATTGAATATGAACATTTTTGAAGTTATGAATGTTTTTCTTTCTATCAACTAAACTAACATGGTGATGCTGATTTCACTGCAGGTTATTGGAACATCATAGTTCATGGACGTAAACATTCATACCGTCTGTACACCAAAATGCTGAATGAGGCCATGCGCTGGGTGTCTGCCATTCAGGGCGTCATTGACAACAAGTTGCCCATTGAAACGCCCACCCAGCAACTCATTAGAGACATCAAGGTAATCGTTTTTAAAAACATAAGTTTAGTCTTTGCAGTCAACGTCAGAATGAGTAAAACTGTTGTTTATTAAAAACGGTGCATACATTTCTTGCCTTTTCTGACATTTGTATAGGAGAACAGTGTTAACTCTGAGGCTGTGGAACAAATGTATCGAAGGAACCCCATTCTGAGATATACTCAGCATCCCTTGCATTCACCTCTTCTGCCACTGCCCTACGGAGAGGTCAGCGAAAGCCGTGAGTAACTTTCATCAGCTGAACACCCAGAAAGTGACGGAAAAAGTTTACTAACATAATACATGTTTATGCTGTTTATTTTTGTGCTGAGTAGCGTTTTGTGTTTGTACATCACACATGTCAAACTCACTACCATTTCCACCTCATTTCATGTAGCCTGCGAGTTCATTTATGAAACGTATTAACGAAACAACTCAGTTAGCACTTCAAAACCAATCAGTTAGCCCTTTTTTTCAAGTGCGTGACATAGTAAACTGATAAATTCAAATCTGCTCAGCACTTGACATATATCACAACTAACATGACCATTTTAAAAGTGTTTAAATCACAAAATACATTTACTTACACATATTTGAGAATAGTAATATCATATCTTGTAAAGGAAAACAAAGAAATTATGTTTTAAGTGACAAGCTTAACCACCATGCATATAGGAATGTGATACATTATATACTTCCTTCAGAGCAGAGTTCTTCATAAAATCAATAGACTGTTTAAAAATTCCCATTATGAAATATATAAAAAAATGATTGTTATCAACCAAACCATAATAAGTTTTTATACCTACTGTACATAATATGATTAAAGAAAAGATTCATCTTACTAACTTACTACTCTCTCCTTCTCTCTGCAGTGCAAAAGGCGAAGGGTTACGGAAGCCTGCAGGACGAGGCAGTGAAAATCTTTAACTCACTTCAGGAGATGGAGATAGTTTCAGACCCTGTTGCCATAATTCAGGGCATCCTGCAAACCTGCCACGATCTGCGGCCACTGAGAGACGAGGTGTACTGTCAGCTGATCAAACAGACCAATCACGTGCCGCAACCCAACAGCCCCGCAAACCGCGCACACTGGCACCTGCTCACCTGCATGAGCTGCACCTTTCTGCCCAGTCGTGCCATTCTGCGGTACCTTCGATTCCACTTGAAGAGGTAACAGAGAGCATGTGATTAATAGCATCTTGGAGTCTAAAGGTGATGATACACGGGACTTTTTGAGCAATGTGCTGGCAATGTTTCCGTCAACGGGCACCAGATTGAGAAGGGCCACAACCGATCTAAATTATCCATAGAAATTTGTTGCCATTTTCATGGAAAGTGCACAAGCAACAATCGCTCGGCAAGATTGCCTAGCAAGATGCTCAAAGTTGCCTGTGTATCATCACTTAAAGGTCATTGACAAACACTATGTCTTTTTTGTGAATAAACTCAGGGTTAGAGAGCGCTACCCTGGCACTGAGATTGAGAAGTATGCCCACTTCATTGGTGAGTCCCTGAAGAAGACAAAGACCAGGGAGTATGTGCCCTCTCAGGAGGAGATCGCCGCCCTGCTGATCAGACAGGAAATGACAACTACTGTGTACTGCCATGGAGGAGGGTCTTGCAAGATATCCATCAACTCACACACCACAGCTGGAGAGGTGAGAGGAAGAGAGAGGTTTTTTTTAATCATTTTAACATCTCTGCTTAGAATTGTAAAATGAAATGACACAGCATGAAAGAGATCTTATTTGTGCTTGTTTGTGTGAAGGTGGTGGAGAAACTGATTCGTGGTCTGGCGATGGAAAACAGTAGGAACATGTTCTCTTTGTTTGAACACAATAAGGTGGCAAGCCGGGCCATTGAAAGCCGCGTAATTGTGGCAGATGTGCTCGCGAAGTTTGAGAGGTAATGAAAATGTGACCATTCATAAGGTGTATTTGAGGACTGACTGTAAAATGACTGAGGCTCATCTGCACTGCTTTGCTCTTTCAGGTTGGCAGGCGGTGAGGAGGAGGAGGAGGAAGGGCCACGGAGGCTATATTTCAAGCTTTATTGCTTTCTTGATGTGGAAAGCATGCCTAAAGAGGGAGTGGAATTTGCATTCATGTTTGAGCAGGTGAATGGCAAAAAGTATTTTTTACTTTGTATACCCATAATAGAGCATTCTTAGTATTGATTTTCCTGATTTAAAGTCACCATGAAATCCAAATTGACTTCTTTTTTTTTCTTTTTTTTTTATGTTGCAGGATTTATTATAAATTATTTATCAGTGCACATCATGATTTTCTTAACTCATGTGCCCTTGTAATTTTTAATCAAAATAACAACTTCTCCCACTTGCAACAAAATCTTGTCCCATCTGTAATGACACTGATGTACAGTATGTTTGAATTTTTCAATGGAATTTTACAAAAAAAAAATATATAGAATATGCAAAACCTTATTTGCCATCTTCACAGTTTTTCCATTACTTTAATATTTCTCTTACAAAAATTGCCAGAAAAAATGCTTTGCAATGTAACACTTCATTCCAGGTCACATAAGAATATGTCTGTCATGTATATATATATTTTTACTATGAAGGACCAAAAATTAAAACTTGATTGACCGTATACCAGTGTTAGGGAAAGTTACTTTGAAAAGTAATGCATTGCAATATTGTGTTACTCCCTTAAAAAAGTAACTAATTTACCTTAAGTAACTTAGTTACTTTTTTAGAAAAGTTACATTACTTTTTTCACCTGAGCTGGGCTTGTTTTTTTATTACAAAAAAGTGATATTTTGGTGCAAATGTAAAGACCCTTTCACACCAAAAGTGAAATAATAAGCCTCAGGCTGAAGGAAATGCAAATTCACACGCAGCTCAAGCAAACCTTTCAACTGTAGCCTACTGCCATTCTGGATAATGGAAGTTTAAAAAGGTTTAACACTTACTTTACCAATAAAAAAATATTTAGTCTATAGTCATTTTTGCTTATGGTTTGACTGAATCATCGAAGGTCAGAAGCAACTACATTGGTCAATAAAGTAAGATTAAATGCATAAATTTTTTATTTTATTTCAGTTTTATTTAACATATTTAGTTATTGGAGGTTTGCATGGTATTCTGATTCTGCATTTCACTGATTTTATTCATTTTGAGGAATATTTAATCTTTTTTTGTGCAAGTGAGATAAGTAAATGCATGCTCACATTTAGTCTAGAACTACAATAACCATCATGTTTACACACACAACGCCTCTGCACTTCGATGTGTTTCAACATGGGGACAAGAGAGCTGTCAGTCAATAAATGGGAAAACAAAGTAACTTGCGTTACTTATTTGAAAAAATAACTCAGATTTTTTGTTGTAAATTTTAAAAGTAATGCGTTACGTTACTAGTTTCTTGCAAAAGTCATCTGATTACATAACTCAAGTTACTTGTAATGAGTTACCCACACTGCATCATCAGTAAAATGAAAGTATTTTTTTTATATAATCAAATTCACTTCTAAATTCTACAGGTGCTAATCTAACAACATTTTTAGACTGGGTGGAGTTATCCAGCTTTATATCTGAGAAAATCGTGGGATCTGCCCAAATAATTGGATACAGAATGATACACTTAAAATGTATCCAGAAATGTTTTACGGTGAAGAGGGAGACAGTGCTGTTAAGTGTTCTCGACCCAGATGGCGTTGCCTAGGGGGAGAGCGAGGCACAACCTAACGCAGGGCTAGTTGTAACACCCTTGTTTTAAATACTTCCACAAATGCTAGCATGACTAAACTTAGTGTATTTACTAGTTGCCATATCAACACCATATAGAGAAAAATTGCTCCAAAATTCATGCAAAGCCGATAGTTGTTGTCGTCTCCCCTCTTGTTGCACTAATGGAGGACCAAGTGAAGGAGGCAGAAAAGTTAGAAGTTCGTGCTGGGCAGCTCGGCGTGCACGATGACCGTGACATTTTGGACGGACGATTTAGCCTGGTGTTCGGAAGCCCCGAGTCCTAGCTGCTAAACTGTTGTTGAAGATGCACTCAGGAGTCATGTCAGTATCACAAGAATCACTAAATTTACTGTTCAGAATTTGAGCTAAATAGAACACTTTGAGCCCCTTTGTGTATTTGTGCAGGACCATGGTTGGTGTGTCAGTTTTACATGTTGTAAATCATAAAAAGTTGTTGTATTTTTTTAATAAAAATGTGAAAACACATACTTTGAAGACCATAATTTGAGTTTCAGTTTTAGATGGCAATAGTTAGTTTGTTTTAATAAAAAAACTAAATGTCATACATAAAAATGTACAAACACATACTTTGAAGACCATAATTAATTAAGGTAATTAAGGAAACAATAAGACATAAAATGAAAAATTGTTGTTTATTACTCATCTGCAGATAGAGACAGATTATTCACTGTACAGCATTTGCGGCAGATCCAAAACGACCGCAGCGGTGTATTTTTAATGATTAGACCCAGCTTCGACCGTTGAATGAATACATCACTGTCCTTAGTGTCAAATATAGCCTACATCTCGAATTAATAATGGTTCCTAGATTAACAAAACCTGCAGCTCTCGTTGACAGACATCCTATTGTAAACATAATCCTCTGATCATTCGGACTTGTTTCCGACTGGTTTCGGCGCATGACATACGTCAGGACCACACGTTAGCGATTGGCTATGACAGATCCTGAGTGACTCTGGGCAGATCCAATAGTTTTGAACTTGAACAGAGAACCCGCCTACAAGGAAGTAAACGTTTCTCAATGGAGCGAGGCCAGACTCTCTGTACAAATGAAATGTACGAGAGTCTGGTTGAACCAGGCTAGTTTTCCCCCTCTATTTCCCCCCCCCCCCCCACCCCCTGGTGATACAACATGGCAGACTAACTTTGGGCATCTGTTTTTTAAAATTTCATTCCCCCTTATCTCTCTCCCTCTTTTTTCACCATCTCTCTTAGGCTCATGAGAGTCTCATCAGTGGTCATTTCCCAGCCCCTGAGGAAACCCTTCAGCACTTAGCAGCCCTGCGACTGCAGTACATCCATGGTGACGTGGCCCGTACGCCCTGGAGCCTGAGCAGCGTCTATCCCGTAGGACGACTTCGCACACGCATCTTCCAGTCCACTAAAGCAGGGGGTGCCGGAGTACCCGGGGCTGGTATAGCAGGGCCGGGAGCTCACACTTTGGAACGCCGGAAGACCAACTTCCTGGACGGGACGCTGAGACGCAGCTTCAAGACGGGATCGCTGAAGAAACAGCGTGTGGAGGAGGAACATATGCTGGAGATGTTTGTAAAGGAGGAGATGTCAGCCACACTGACCAGTGTGCTGGAGAAATGGAGTCGTCTACAGGGCATGCCTCAGCACCAGGCCATGCTCGGTTACATGACCATCATCAAAGAGTGGCCGGGATATGGGTCTACACTGTTTGATGTGGAGGTGTGAATCATTTCTTTACGGCTCTGGGCCTGTGATGGGATTACAAAAATCAGTAAGGGTTCTCTGAGTATCACGGCTATAACTACCATGCCTTTGGTGTGAGAGACCTGGGGTTCGAATCCACTGTGAGGACACCAATGTGTCCCTGAGCAAGACACTTAACCCCTAGTTGCTCCAGAGGCGTGCGACCTCTGAAATATAGCAATTGTAAGTCGCTTTGGATAAAAGTGTCAGATAAATGAATAAATGTAAATGTAGATTTGCCCCCCAATAGTGGTCAACAAGTGTTGACTACTACTTTGCTACATTATTTTAAACCTATCACACTACACTTGGAATTCAAAAGTGGTAAGTATAAATAAACAGGAAATACAGGATTTCAATCATGACAACTTAGCAGACTAGACTTGGTACTGCCATTAGATACACAAACTGTGAACGTATTATATACTGCATAAATAGACATACATAAATCCTGCAGCAGATCTAGGCAGGTGGAGCTGGGACTAGCCAGGACTAGCCAGCAGTGAACACTGAACCATACTATTTAAATGTTGAGAAAGCAATCTCATTGGCTGCAGGATCAGCAGAGGCCAATCAGCTTGTGCCAATATGGTAATGTTTTGATTGCTTGCAGATTGCTTTTAAGGACCTCAGCCTGTGCCATATAGAGAAACTCAATTAGAAATATAGAAATATACTCAAATTAAAAGCAACTTTTATCTTTTTATTTTAATCCTAAAAACTTTTAGCCAACTTTAGCAGAAAAATCATGTTGAATGACCAAGTTACATTTTGCGTTTGAACAGCAACCAGAACAGCACTGAGCATCATAAACCGTAAGCCTAGTAAAGGTAAGGGTTTACATACTGCACACATAATCCATCATAAGCCTAGATTCATGAAATTCAGACTGGTCTAAGCTGCTTTTTCAGCAGGGATATTTTCAGATCTTCCACTATAATGAGAGTAGTCAGTAAGGCAATGTCACAGTAATGTTAATTGACATTATTAATTACATGTGTTTTTATATATCTGTCTGCAGTGTAAGGAGGGTGGCTTCCCTCATGACCTGTGGCTGGGCGTCAGTGCTGAAAACGTCTTTGTGTACAAACGGGGCGAACCCAAACCACTCGAAACGTTTCAGTATGAGCACATCGTTTTCTTCGGAGCACCTCAGCCTAGCACATACAAAATCATTGTTGATGAAAGGGAGATGTTCTTCGAGACTTCTCAGGTAACACGCTTCTGTGTCTCTGTTATCAGTGCTGAATGTTGTTAAACTGCTTGTTTAAAAGCTTTAGGTGCATGTAAGTCTTTTGAGGATGTACACTACAGTTCAAAAGTTTGGCGTCTGTAAGTTTGGCGTTCTAACTTCTGATTAACCAGTGTGCTTTGTTGTGTGCTTTAAGGTGGGGGAAATCACTAAGATCATGAAGGCATACATCAACATGATCGTCAAAAAGCGCTGCAGCATCATGTCCATCACCAGCAACAGCAGCGCCTGGATGAGGTGATTGACAACAGCCTGAGCTCAGTGTCCAGCAACACAATGTGACGAACGTGAGGTATACTACTGACCGTTGATGAATGGTAGAGAAGGAGAGCAGAGAAGAAATACTGGAATCCTCTGTCTGACCCGTCCTAAATACAACAGCACACATATTTATTTGGACCAATTTCACCTTTACGAAGCACAACAAAGCCTGGTAACCTGCTCAATGTTCCCACCCCTCACTGCCAGCACTCTGACCAAACTTATTTATTTCCTCTCCTCTTCTCTTCTCCATTTTGCTCCCTTCTCTCTATCCTCAGTTTTCAGTCAGTGATGTTGTACCTATCCGCCTACCACCTACAACTCCATTTACTGGTAGTTTTACTGAGGTGTGTATATTGTGCTTGTGTTTGCGCACACACACACACACACACAAGTGTATGCTTTGTGGAGCACATAGATTTTGTAAAGCCGTGACTGCTGGAAGCCGTTCAGAAAGCAGCCAGGAGAAAGCTATGCGTTAACATTCCCATTGAGCTGAATGGCAGCTGCTAGGCTGGTGCAGGACCCCTCAGAAATACTCGATTTGATTTCTGCCATCTTTGCTCATGGCCGCTCAGTTTCACTTGCAAGTTTTTTTTTAGCCATAAATGCCACGTGACATATCTCTCTGGAGCCCCAGGAAAATTACATCATGGCAGCACTGATTGGCTGATGGTGCCAGAAGGAACATGCACAGTTGCTTCAAAAATATTACTCACTGATAAAACATCTACTATAATATAATGAAATTTGATTCCAAAAATGTGTAGTTACGACCAGCAGGGGCCACCTGGAGTCAGTCAGCCAATGAGATCGCAGTATATCTGGGGCCGGCAGTATGTTGATATCAGCAGTGTGACTGTTCACACATCAACTCATATTTCACACATTATCAATGCATCAAACGTCCTATTTTGTATTCAATGCCAGAGTCTATAAATACATATGCTAAAGTGTTACATTTGATACTGTCTAAAATTATTTGTATTTACAGTAATTGCAATGTTTCCGTATTTCATTATTTTGCCAGTTATACAAAGCTTGTGTAACTTTAACTGTACCAATGCACAAAAGCATTGTGACCAGTTTGGTGATTGCGAGTGTTCAACAAAAAAGTGTGCAGGTCCTAGGCATCTCTATTTGCTATTACAGACAGAGATCGGATAATGGTTATTAAGTATTATGCAAGTAGAACCAGGCCTGCCCAATGCAAGCAACGAAAAGAGGCCCTGTCAAGTATTAAGCTACAACAGTCTAGATTCAATAAGCATGTCTTTGTACTGTTTCAATGTGTATACGTGACATTCATTTTGCAACATTACACTTATCCAATGATTTTTTTAGAGCCTGTTCCACTAAGACATTTTTTACAGTATTGATGCAAAAACGCTGAGCCCACTTTATACCAATATTTTCAGAATGCAAAGCTAGATATCTTATTTACATACACTAATATTCTTAAGTTTTGGGTACATTGCCTGGCCAAAAAGTGACTATTTGCATTTAAATAGGCAAATGCTTAAGAGTTTTTGAGTGATTGGATCATTATTGCAGTGATTATTGTGTTTTTAGCATGTTATATGTTTGGCTACAGTTCTTCTTACCCTAATTGATGGAGTGTGTAGCTTTTCATTTCTTAAACAATCATTAAGACACACACATCATTGCCATATTCCAGGATGACAATGTCAAGATTCATCAGGCTCAAATTGTGAAGAATGGTTGAGAGGGAGCATGAAGAATGAATTGGCACCGCTGAGTAAAGACCTTAAATTCATTGAGTCTTTGGGGTGTGCTGGAGGAGACTTTGCAGAGTGCTGGATTCTTGCATTGTCAATACAAGATGTTGACCAAAAATTGATGCACATCTTGATGGAAATAACATCACAACATTTATTTCCATCAACAGGTACATACATTTTTGGTGCACCTCTGCAATAATGATTCAATTATTGACTTAAATCCAAACTTCAACTTTTTTTGGCCGGGCAGTACATATATATTTTTGAAAGAAATTAATACTTCTATTTAGACGCATTAAATTGATCAAAAAGTGACAGTAAAGTAATTTAAAGTGTTACAAAAATGCAGTTGTTCTGAACTTTCTCCATCAAAGAATCCGTAAAAAAAAAATTATAATGTATGAAAATTTTTATCCACATAAATATTAAGCGACATAACTATTTTAGACATTGATAATAATAAGTGTTTCCTGTGCACCAAATCAACATATAGATTTCTGAAGTACACTGGAGTAATAGCTGCTGAAAATTCAGTTGTATATTAAAATAGAAAATATTTCTTTTAAATTGTAATGATATTTCACAATATTACTGTTTTACTGTATTTTTGATCAAATAAATGCAGCCTTGGTGAGCATAAGAGATGCTTTCAAAAGCATATAACGACCCCAAACTTATGAGAAGAATATATAGTCCTTGCATTTTGAAATCTCATAAAAGTCTAGAATATATGTCATCATATTTGACTGCACAGAAAAACCAGCACAAACTGGTCAAGCGGGTCTTTGAATCCTATAAATGTGCATATAAATAATTTTAGGATGTACATAGTGTACAGGCATTGATATTACACCCCTTTACTGGACTGTAAAAGCCTTGTGATCTTTAAAGTGCATCTTGACCATCTCGTAGATGCATATCTGTTCCCTCAAATCACAGGTGAAGTGACCGTCTTGTCTTTATAAGAACTGCCTGAGTCAGCCTGACAAATGACCCTAAACTTCTCATTTCACAACAGACATTAAGACACATTCTTGAAGTTTTTTTATTTAGCTTTCTGGCATTTCAGCTTTTTTTGTGTTTCATGACATGATGAAGCTCTGCTGGCATTTTTAGCAAGGTTTCATTTCAGAGAGATGACAGACAAAAGACACAACAGAGGACCACAACACAAAAAGGGCATCATCATCATCATCCGCTGGCTCTCGATCAACACAGAATGAGTCTGAGTATGCCTGTTGTTTTTCTTTTTATGTGAGTATAATCCTGAAGTAAACTGCGACAGTACCTGTGTAATTTTGCTGTTTGATATGCAACTATATTTGTCAGTGTAATGCAAGTTCTTTTGTGAATGTGTGTACTGTATGTCTGAATTTAACCATGAATTGAAACCAGGATAATGATGGAATTTTTATGAAGATATGTAGGGAGCTATGTGTATGGGTATTTCTATTACAATATTATGTTATATTTAAGAAACCGAATGGGAAGGGGCGGGTGAGGGTTTGCTGTATTTATGTGTTATGATAGTGTTATAGTGATAATTGGAGAAATGAAGGTGCAGGGGTCTCTCTTTCATGCTGATCTTTCTAGAACCATTAAAGCGGATCAGCATTAAAGGGCAGCTTCTGCAGACACTGTTGAATTGTGTGAGCACTGTGAAGAAATGGGTAGAGGTGACTTGACATGAATAAGTGGAAAAGATTTGAATTTCTTGTGACGGTGTTGATGCATTGTGTGTTGAAGTAGTTGTGTGCTAAGAGGAGGTGGTGTTTCAAATTCAGAGCATCCGAGAAGACTCAGGTGCTCCCTTACATGCCTCATACACACATAACACACATAGTCATAGACATACTATGCTCACACACAAAGATCAACATTACACACGCACACAAACATAGCACGGTTGGTTCTGTCTCTCTCACGCATTCACACTGGGGTCCTTGCTCAGCTGCAGGCAGCCAAGGCCTGAATGTAATTTTCTCATTGCCATTGTTATAATATTATAAATTATAGCTTTCTCGAGAAGAAAAAAAAAGAATAATAGTGCTTGTTAAAATATTGAGAGAGAAAAAAAATGTTTTCTTTTGTAACTGGCTTTACAAAATGCTTTAATAAATTATTGTAATTTATCGCAAGTTGTGGTTTCATTTGTATAATTAATACCTTGCATGCTTGACAACTTCTTGTGGTGTTTTATGTATCAACCGCCAGAGGGTGCCAAAACATCTGGTCACGCTTTATATTAAATGGAGAGTTCACCCGGTTCACCCCCCAAAAAAAATTATACTCACCCTCAAGTTGTTCCAAACCTGTATTAGTATATATTAATAATAACCTGTATTCTCCTGTATTAAAGAATTCAAATTATGAATATGTATATTACTTTTAATTTATATGTTGACGTTATTGTTTATTGAATATTTAAGGATATTTTACTAAAAGTTACTATTTAAGTAACATACACATAGGCTATTTATTAATGCTATTTATGTAGCATACCAACACAGAGTAATTTCTTGTTGTATAGGTAGCCTACATCAGGCACGGCGCCAGGATTCCAGGTTTGGATGGGCCAGACCAATTGTGGGTGGGCCTTAAATTAAAAACGTTATCCAGTCACTGTTTAACCTAATAAAAAATGACTGACTAATATATCTGTACGTAGGCTATACATAATATAGATTTTAATAGCTTAAAGCTCTTTAAATATTTTGTTGCATTGTTAAAAAGTTTCGGTGAATGGACTCAGGACGGACCTATCCGCGATCGCTCTCCTTGGTTCTGACCAAAGAAGAGCGCTTTGGAATCTCCATGACGCATCATACCTGGGCAGCGTTTCCCGATAAAAGAAAAAGAGGTGTTCTTTATAAAAGAAGCACTTCAGAAATAGTTGAAATTGCATTTATTAGGACTCATATAGGCAAAGGCGGTGGCGCCGTCCTAGCAACAGCGCTGGTCGCGCTAGCTGCGATAGTCGCACTTTAGCGGGTGGCAGAGACGAAGATGTGTGATGTTGATCTCAGCTCTCCTTCATCTGGTTGCAGCGATGACTCAGATACTGTACGTGCGCGTTTAAGGTACCTAAACAACGACTGTTGCAATATTGTTGTTTACTGGAAATTATTTTCACACTTTCACATGCTAATGATAAGCGCTGAAGCTCCAATATTTCTGGAGACGAGTTTTGTTTTGTAGAAAGACTTTTTTTTTTTTTTTTAAGATTTTCGTTTTGTATAAATTGTATCTGAATTTTGATCAATGTTTTTCCACAGAATTGCATGTTTATATCTCGCAATTCTGACTTTATAATACGCAATTGGGATATATAAAGGCAGCATTGCATGATATAAAGTCGCAATTGCGTGTTACAAAGTCAGAATTGAATTGTGAGATATAAACTATTCTGGGGTAAAATAAATAAATAAATAAAAGAAGCAATTGCACCTTTATTTCACTCAATTCTGACTTTACAACACGCAATCGCGGCTTTATTTCACGCAATTCTGATTTTATATCAGAATTGGAAAAGGGAAAGCCCCCTATACTGCGAACGGCACATAAGGAGTTTCTGGGTGTTTCTCCCTCATTTCTGCTCCGAGGTCTTGATTGTGGCATTTCGTTGAGGTTTAGAATCCAGTATTCCTGTAATTATTGTTTTTTTATGAATTTAATAAAGATCTCTGTCTCGTATTATGTTCAAATGGTCAGTGTACATTTGTGTCCATTTGTTTTTCCTTATTTAACCGTAATCGCTAAACGAAAAATGAACGCTGGTTGTTTTTTATTTAAAACGCAAAGTTGAACACCATTTTTTTTTTTAAATTTGAACTGTACACAAATGCTGCGCAAAAAAATAGGCTAAATATCGACAAAATTTCAGATTTTTGTTTATAACTTTTTGCCCCTTTATTAAACATTTAAAATATTCACAAATTAATACGAAAAAATATGGAGATTTAAATGGTTTTCTAAGGCCAAATTAGAACCTGGAAATGATATTTTTCCCGCAGTGCTGAATGAGAAGAGCCATAGAAGAACCACAGCATACAGAAAGGTGATTTAGGGGAGTTATAGGCTAATGATAAAGAAAAAATAATGAGGCATTTTAATTGTTTATTAATAAACTGTTTTCTAAATTAGTGTCGGCTAAAAACATCTCCATCTCCGCTGTAAGGCTGATGCACCATTAGAGAGAAATGCACCTTTCCTACGGATTACATAAGCAGAAGGTATTAACTTTCGATTCGAATTTGTTCGTTTTAAAGTGGACATGTCAAGCTTTAGCCTATAGGCTATACTTTGTTTCAGTTCTCGCGCTCCAGTTCATGGAGATCATGAAACCGCCTGATTGTTTTATTTTATTTTACAAAAGCACAACGTTTTCTTGTTATTGTGAGTTTACACAAATAAAAATAGTTGCGAATAATATATTATTATTTTCTGTATGACCAGAAATTATAGAGTATTTTTTGTTGATAGGAAAACGCAAGTGTTTGTGCCCGCGCGCCTCCGTGCCATGCAGTGCGCGCTCACACTCGCGCATTTAGACTATTTTAGCACAAATTATGAGCTTATTGGCGATTTTTTAATAATTCTTGACAAAACATTTTTGAAGAAATGTTTTGGGTGGGCCTGTTGAAAAGTGGGTGGGCCTAGGCCCGTCAGGCCCACCCATAACGCCGTGCCTGGCCTACATGCATACAAAAAAAATAAAAAAAAGAGAGATTATGGAAGGAAACGTAGGCTCAGTCTTTTTTTTTTTATTTAAATATGCAACATTTTGCCACAGACGATTCACTCGGCTTGCTGCTTAATAATCATGAGCAAGAATTTCCCCATTGGAAGAATACAGTGCGACGTCATGGACTACTTAATATAGACTACTTAATATTCATACGTCAAGCCACCGTCATTGGAACATTACTAAGCAGCTTTTGTATTATGTACTTAATATTAATAAAACACGCCTTCGCCGAGGTAGGTATTGTTATGTTAATTAACCTCCTAAAGGCTGTTTTGCGAGGTGAAAGGGAAACAAAACCTGTTCCACAGTTTCGGATGAAGTGTGTAAGCTGAGGATTTGAAGCTGAGGATTTAAAGGGATATATTTGCAGGCGAAACATATATATTACAAACAAAACAGAGGAGTCAATTTTATTGAAGTATTCGTTAATGTAAAGAAGGAAACATGAATTGTATTCCTCTCGTCCTGCTTCTCTTTGGTGTGAGTTCTACACTGGCACAGACTACAACAAATGCAACAGAAAATGCAACACAATCTTCAACTTCAACAACACATACTACCTCATCTACAAGTACAGCTACAACGACTACACCACCAACAACACCACCACGTCCAAGTAAGGCTAATAGACATTTGTTACAATCTAAATTTTGATTTTGTTTCATTGTTACTGTTATAGATCCTCTAGTTTCACTGTTGTTGAATTTGCATAGAAATAAAATTAAAAACTTGTCGTTACAATAACCAGAACCAATAATTACTATAATTTTTTACAATTTAGAACGCAACGGGCAAAAAAACTATTACAAATATGCATGTTTTTGGGGCCATAAGCTGTTTAAACCTTTAATTCCCCTGGAAAACCAGTATGTCGTACTAGTAAATAACTGCCGTACTCTGATTTCCCATGCTGCTTTGGTCTGTTTCATAATGGCCAAGGCAACCACTGTCTCATAGGGTCTAATTGTTGCCTAATGTATTGAGTCAAGACTCATTTCTTCATTAACTAACGTGTTCTCTCTCACACTTCTCACTTTTTCTAGGTTGTGAGAGCAAGAATGGTACAAGCTGTGACAATTGCTTGGAAGATGTGAATGTGAGTTAGGACAACATTTTCTCTCACTCACTGTGATATTATTGTCCTAATATTGTCCTTATATATATTTACTTATTTATTATACATATTTTTGCCTGTCACTGGTGCACAAAGCAGACTGGCCTGTTTTATTCACTCTGTGTTCACTGTTTACTTTACAACACAAACATATGGGTGATTGTAAACATTTTACAGTACGGAGGAGGGAGATTTGACCTGTATAAATGAAAACATAAGATGAGAAAGAGAATACAAGTGTGACGAGGAAATAAGTAACTCAGACAGCGAGCGAGCGGCTGAATATTTTTTTTACACTTATCAGAGGATCACTTACCTCACCTGTGGAACAGGTTTGGTCTGTTCTGGATGTATACAGCTTTATACTCTTTCCTAGAGCTCAGTCACTTGAGAGAGCATGTGCACTTCCCTTTCCAAAGTCAGTCAAGTATTTACAAAGGCCACCTGTATTCAGGTCAGCTGCTTATTTAGTGGTGTTCCCATTTTGGGAACATTCGTTTTGAATGTTCTCTGAAGATAAATGTCCAACTAAATAATGTTTTTGTGGTAATGTTTTGAGAACATTATTACACACCAGATACATTTTATTAATCTTCTATTAACGTTACTGGAAGAACGTTTGTTCATAAGTTTGAGAGAACCTTGCCAGAACGTTATCCAAAGTCATGGTGCTATTAGGTCCATTTGATTGAAAGGCATTTGAATCTTTTTTTTAGCTGTAGATTTCAGGATGTGTGACGCTGACATTCCATATTTATTCAACAAACCTTTGACACGCTTCAGCGCTTCACTCTTCAAAGCTGACACGCACACACTGCTGTTCTTCTCACAGTTCCTGACATGTGCATCAGTATCAACATTCCCATCAACGTCAACTCTGATGTCATTGCCATTATCAGCAGAATTGTTGCTGTGACTGTCTGCAACCCTCAATTCAAGGAACAAAATATATTGAGCTTTGAGCATACAGAGGATGAATGCATATAACAATATTATTTTTCATTCTATTTTTTCAGTGTCTGTGGTGCATCCCAACTAAAAAGTGTGTAACATACCCAGCCAAAACCATCCTGCCCCCGCATTCCCTCTGCCCACTGAATGATGCTCGATGGGGCCTTTGCACAAGTAAGTAATGTTTTCATTTCATTTCTTGCAAAAACCTGCTCAAATATCTAGTGGTGCAGTGATGACATCAAAAAAACCCGGAAGACTATTTCGCCACTGGTTCCCTCAAGATTTTCCTATGCATTTTCATAATGGGTTTTTCAATTTATGAGTGAAATTGGGTCTGTTAAACATAACCTGACTATACTTGAATGTTTTTCTCTACAACCTAAATTACACACACCCATGTCAAAAACAAATCTGTTATTTTTATTTTTTTTTAAATGTAATGTGTGTTTCTATTAATTAACTAGATAAGAACTGTTGGGGTGTGAGTGTGTAATTTACATTGTAGAGCAAAGTTAAATGATTGCCGGTTATTTAATATTGGATCTTTTGATAAATAGCATTATTTGTAATTTATTTATGTCTAGATAACTGATTTATTCTCAGGTGAGAATGTGGATCTTATCAATTAGAAATAGCCCAAAACATAGATGAAAATAAATGTGTGGCCATTTATAAGTTTGGGCAATCGAGACATCTTTCTAATTTAGATAATCATTTTTTTTTTACAAGTCTAATACTTAAATTTAGATTACAAATTATTTAAGTTTTTAGTTTAAAATAAATATTTGTATGGATGTATAGTATTTATCGTTAGCAGAATTGCAGTATTGTTGCATCCATAATTATTATTCTTAATATTAACATATTTTAATGCATGTGTTTTTATTGATGTCTAATAATCATTTTTGCTTAGTTTTTGTGTAAAAATCTAAAAATAAAACAATAATTAAAAACATTTATGCAAATTGGTAATCTGGCACTTAAACATAATTAAAAATAGTATCAGTCATAAACAAACAATATCCGGAGGACTATCTCTTGTCCTTTCTCTAGCCCAAATTACAAATTCATCACAACTAAAAAGTAACTACAGTACCATAATCATATGTACTTGCCATGATGAATGTCTATATTTTTCTATAATCACTTTCTATGACTTTCTGTTTTTTTTTGTGAAATTCAGTAAACTTCCAGATTTTGATCATTACATTGTCAGTGGCTGCAGCGCTCTTCCTCCTTGGGTTTTTGGTGTGTATATTCTGTTACTGCAAGTGTGAGAATGCTGGGTAAGTCTGAATATGCGAGATGTGTTTGACCTATTGTATGTCACATGGCCTTTTATAACATTGTTGACTGACAAATGAGTCGCACCCTCCATTTTGCTGTCTTAAATACAATGGGGAGTTGATGTCACCTGCCTCAGGCTGTAATTACATTTACTAGCATAAATGAAAATATTGATCTGCATCTCTGTGAAATGGTCAAATAGTAGAGAACTAAGACACCTCTGGATCATATAAATAGGGCTCAACAACTTAACTTTCTCAAGCTAGGAAAATTTGTCTTTCACAGATCTGGTCGATTTGATAACAAGATGAACCGGAAGTTAGACAAGACTAAAGCAAAACAAGAGGAGAGGTAAGAGATTCAAATTTAAATATTAAAAAAAAAGATGACAGTAGGAGATTCAAGATATTATATAAAACCAGTTTAAAGGGGAAAAATTCATTAAGTTGAAAAAAATTGACATTTTCATAAAAATTCTGCTTTCTATATCCATATACAGAGACCACTGCAAAACGTGCAGTTTCTCTGGATTTACTATTTATGTGCTGCATGTGTTTGAGAAAAAATGTTTTCAGACCTCGATTATGCAAAGAAAACAAGTTTATATTCATTTTTAAACAACACGATAATGTTTTGACTTAAAGGGCACCTATTATGCATTTAAAATGTTCCTAATATTGTTCTGGGAGTCCCCAACAACAGTTTTACATGCATGCAATGACAAAAAACACTTTTGTTATCTTATAATATGTATTTATTTTTACCTGATTTGCTCACCGACTCCCTAATGATTCGTTTGACGACTCATTTGTCCAAACCCCTCCTTTGCGTGACGCTAATCGGCGGTGATTGGTCAGATGACCCAGTCAGTTATTGTTTGTTAGCCCAACGCATAAACATATTGATAAAGCACTGCAGTACTACAAGGTATTGCTCTATTCTTTATGACAACTCCAATAACAGCGACAAACATTTTACATATTTAAAAAAAAATTTGACATTGGAGACCTAGAAGCTGCGCTGAGCTGAAACACACACACACACACACACACACACACACACACACACACACACACACACACACACACACACACACACACACACACACACTTACTGCGCCTTCCCTCCTCGCGCCCCCCACGCTACAAAACCAACCCATAAAAGCAACAATTATTAATAATACTTACAGGTTGTGATTCGGAGGAGGAAGCTGATCCATATACACTGGGTACTGAGCCCTCCTTCAGGAACAACCGGCTTGCGAATCCACATTTGAATTCATTTATGTTTTTGAATGATTCGTCAACAGGTTCGGGCTATACTGTTGTGGTATCGTTGCAAATGTGAACTCTAACCACTGATTCTTCACATGCTCGTCCCTGGGCAATGAAAACAAAGTGGCTGAACTATCTTTGCATTGTAGAACACAGCGTCTCCTCGACATGATGCTATTCAGCTGAAGTATTTGAATGTGTTCTAGACTTCAAGTTTACACTTCCGTCTGCGCGGCCAATATCGTGTCTACGTCACTACGAAACAGCTAATGACTCGTTTCAAAAACAATTCATTTCATAGACTCAGAGTCGACTCCCACTTTTGAAAGACAATAACTTTATATACGGTGCACTTTCAGTTATAAATCTTTGCAGGATGTTTTCATTCCCTTAGAGCTATATTCCACACTACATGAACATTCATTTTCAAAAATCCATGATATGGGCTCTTTAAGTTCAGTTTTTTTTTTTTTTTTGCCGGAATAACCCTTATTTCTTAACGCTTCTGAAGTTAAAACATTACTATCGTGTTGTTGTTCATTAATATTAATATAAAATGAATATAAACATGTTTTCTTTGCATTAACTGAGGTCTGAAAACATAGTTGTTGTTGTTTTTTTGGACCAGTTATCATTTTCTACAAATAAATGCTTTAAATTACAATGTTTTTACTTGAAATATGGAAGAAATGTTGTCAGTAGTTTATTGAAAACAAACAAAAAAAATCTCAAACATACATACATAATAATAAATCCATAGAAACTGCTAATTTTACAGTGGTCTCTTATTTTATTTCCAGAGCTTTATATGCACATACAGATTCATTATGGGTAGTGTACCAACCTTGGAATTTTCAAGCCAGACAAAAGATAATGTTATGAGGAACTTAGACGTGGCTAAAGATGGTCCAATGAGAAACCTGTTTTACAGCTGTAACTGTACATACCTTTAAGGGTGTGTGTGATTTCACAAGGAATTTATGTTCTTGTGTTTTTCTGCCACAGAAAAGCTGAGATGAAGATTAGACACGATGAGATCCGTCAAAAATATGGTGAGTCAACAATTCCCTCATCTCAGAAACTGCATAAATAAGTGAATTTGAACAGGTTATTATGCTGGCAGTGCATGAAAAATAAATCAAAACTGTCAATCATTGTAAAGATAAGCAGCATATGACCGTGTTTTAAAAATAAGTTTAGCCTTGTGTTTTGGAACTTTTTCAAAAAAGCTGCATGTTTTTAAAATATACTGTATTTGCTGTGACTAGTCAAATATTCATGTTTTTATGAAGTTGTGCTCCCTCCAGTGGTGATAATGCAATTTGTCCTCTTGTGTTTTTGCAGAAAACACTCTTTGACACGAATGCATATGTGTACATTGAGTTAATGTTTATGTTTTATAATAATATTTAACATTAGGCTTAGTCCAATGGCCTTTATTTTGAACATAAATAAGTTGCTGTATATTTGATTGTAATTTTATCTTTTGTATTTTTTCTGTCTGTATCAGGTCTCAGCAGGTCAAGTCCTTATGCCAGATTTGAAAATCCCAACTAAAATGATGAGTGCATTATTTTATAGATGAACACTTTGACAATCTGCTGTCTATGCCAACATTATTAAAATGGATAAATGGAAGAATGAGACTCCACTGTGCTCAAAATGATGAATTCAACCTAAGTCCATTTATTTTATTTACCACAAAGGCTGTCTTTTTAATCTCCTGTGATATATAATGATTCAAATTGTGTTTTTCCACTCATTTATTAAAACAGTCTTTTAAGTATTATTAGTACAAATGTTCATTTGCTTATTTCTGTTCTTGTCAGATTCTGGGTCAGGACTTTGCATATCATATCATTCTCATACTGATTAGGCTGTTCAGTGAAAAACTGCCCAACATAATATGAAAGTAATTGTAAATTTACCCTGTAAATGATTCACTGAAACCTAAGCTATTCTTTGTAAATGTACCTCAATATATGAAGTCAAATATACTCTATTCTGCATAGCCTGATAGACTTTTTGTGCCTGCTGATGTAATGTATTGATTTATTGAATAAAATAATTAATAAATAATTAAAAGTTTGAGGTGTTAAATGTTCAAATGTCAATTATCTTCCTTGGGATATGAACTGTATTTTATTATTATTATTATTTAATTCACTTTATGGGGTCTGGAAACCAAAACCTGTAAAATGTGTAAATAGTTCTAATATATAGTTTTAATCAATGCACAATAAATACACATCATAGTCAATACAATTTGACGAAATCTATAAAAAACTAAAATATATTTAAAAAGAAAAAACAATTTGGCATAAAACTACACATGAATGGGTATCAGGGCTGCAAATGTATATTAGTAGGGGGTGGCATGTTAGTCATTGATAAACATATCTATTGTTGGTAAGTTTGTCAGTTTTGAAGGTAGAGATGAGGCATACAATCACCACCAAAATTTGTGTAAAAATGTTTTTGGGTTAGGCATTGGGTTTTCTGGGCAAAATATTACGTTTCTGACTTTTCTCTGACTGCCTACATACATCATACACAAAGGACAAGGGCAATTAGGCCAAGCCAACATTTTGACAAGTGACCACATAATTCTTGTGTAATATCAAAATTAAAACCATCAATCTCTCTTTTTTATCTTCAATGCTTGCAATGGGATTATTTTACCAGATGCAACAAATTACTGCTGTGAAAACCTGACAACTTCCAACCACATACTGTGTAACTTAACACATGTAAACAAAACTGGGCTGGAACTGAGCATCGTGTACAAATGAGGAAATATATGGCTATCATCAGTATTTTTACCTCTGGTTAAAGCGGTATGTACATTTTAAATACAATTAACTGATTCATTAGCCTTTGCTCGCTCCTAGAACCAGGCCGGTCACAATAAACGATGATCTCGGGCCTGCTCTCCAGAAAATCGCGGGGAGCTTTGCTCGCTCTCGCGAATGAGAGGGACGTCATGTGACCAGACACCAACCAATCGTTGATAAAGTAGGTAAAGGAAAGCGCGTTCCCGTCGGCAGCTGTGTTGCTCTACAGTGTGGAGAGCGCATCTTGTGTTCAGTATATTTCCATAATTCAGACCAACAGACACCTGCAAAATGTCCGAAGACAAGCCAAAGGTGAGCCTCAGATTTGTAATTTGACCGTATATTTATGCTTTGTTCAAAACGGATGATGCTGAGTTCCAGTTTCATTTTATGCAACCTTGCTGTGGTAGTGAGATTGCGCATTTGTGCGGGAGAAAGGCGGTCGGCACGCAATCATTGTCTTGTTTTCATACAAATGCCATCCGTTTTTATTTTATAGACTTCTATTTTCATTACTACATGTTTACAAACGTCCGCTAAGCAGATGCTCATTCAAAGTAAGCGATTATTTTGTACTTGCCGCGCATTCGCCCCGGTGTAATTCAGCGTTTGCGGGTTTTTCTTTGTGAGAGCGAAGTGGCGCTCACCGGCCACGTTACGCCACTGGCGTAAGGAAATGCCGCAAGAACAGCGTTACGGAATGTAAAAGAGCGTCGTAGTACACGATGTTCGTCCGCCGTTTGGATGGTAAATAAACGGATAAAGTGTATATTCCAAGTGAATCAAAAGTATTCACCCCCAAAGTTTCATTTGAGTAATCTTTCGGTTACGGATATTGAGTTCTGAGTTGCACCTCGCTGCGCCAGATGCTTAAAAATGGCGCACAGAGCCGCAACAATGTTTGACTAGCAGAAGGCTAATAGTTGGTCCTACATTTGCATGTTTGCTTTTCTGGATTGTGCACCTTGCTCTGTTCACTGCTTTATTGTTAAAGATGTGACCATGGCGTACTGTACGTTGTTATAATTCGTTTTTATCAATTCACTTAGTTCTTAGTTAAAAAAACTTAGCATCCACTAACTTAGGCCTTGTTGTTCACTACTTAGTTGTCGCCTTCGTAAAAATATTTTCCATGAGCCTCCTTACCGTATCACCATGTTCCACAACAGGGTAGTTTATTTAAAAATGTTATTGTTTCCTGCATCTTAAATGTGTATATTTTGCTCACTTTGATATCACCAAACATCATATTTGCACTTTATTATTGTTTCAGGAGGGAGTGAAAACAGAGAATGACCACATCAATCTGAAGGTGGCAGGGCAGGATGGCTCAGTGGTCCAGTTCAAAATTAAAAGGCATACGCCCCTCAGCAAATTAATGAAAGCATACTGTGAGAGACAGGTAAGGCTCTTCCTGACATTACAACTAGTTAAATAATCATGTACATGTTGTTGCTGTGTGGGCCGTCCATGTGAGTCACGCCGTTACTGTCTCTGTTTTTGGAACAATGCAATAGTATACCAGAGATATCACAATACAAAACGCATCTAAATCACTATAGGTTGAACTCAAAAATATTGCTTCTAATAATGATTAAAAACCTGCAATATCAAATTCCAGACTGTTATTGTTAAACATTGCTTTCTTTTCAGGGTTTGTCAATAAGACAAATTAGATTTAGATTTGACGGCCAACCAATTAATGAGACAGACACACCGGCACAGGTGAGTAAAAGTGCCCCTTTTATTGCTATTAAATCCCCAGTGTTATCTTTAATATTGTTTATGTACTATTTAAAGTATTTATTTTAATATTTTGATTGACCTTTTATTTTTATAGTTTTAGTTTTTGTAATTGTGTATTTGTCATTTTTATTCTTTTTTTAGATTTAATTTATTTTTATTTCCATTTTAGTACATGTCAGCTAACTGAAATACGTTTTTCATCTATTTACAGTTTACTATTATTTCAGTTTGTTTCAATTTAATAAAAAATATTTTTTATTAAACAATAATAACACTGGAAATCCCTAATCATACTCCCCCTCAAAGGTTTACCTTTGTGTAGGGTATTTTATTTTTTTGATTATTAAAAAATATTTTTGTTATATGGTGTGTTATATTATATTTGTATATATGGGGTTATCATATATATATATATATATATATATATATATATATATATATATATATATGTGTGTGTGTGTGTATATATAAATTTCTTTATCATCAGGTCACTCAAAATAATGGGTATCTTATGTGACCAGATGATGGAATGTGCGTGTGTATGTATCGTGCGCACATATATATATATATATATATATATAGCGCGCGTTACATACATTCCATTCTCAGGTCACACAAAATAGCCATTATTTTGAGTATGTATGTGTGTGTATATACACACAAACACAAACACACACACACCCAGAATGAACAGGTGACAAGCCATACAGTATTTCATACCTTATAGTCACTTAATTTTTTTCTCGTTTGCCTGTTAGTTGGAGATGGAGGACGAGGACACGATCGACGTATTTCAGCAACAAACTGGCGGCTCCTGCTAAAACTCCACACCACCTGGACCCCACGCTTATCTATTTTATTCCTCATGATGTTTCATTCAGATGCTTTCACATTGTTTCCCCTTCTCTTTCTCTCTTTGTCTCTCTTCTGCCATTTCTAGCTTTCCTAGAGTGGGCATCACAAATGTGTTTCCAGTATTTATATACGCAATGGTTAGACAGCTACTGTGGTGGGGGAACAAACTCAAGAAGGCTGCCAGAGGGCGAAGTTCTTCACAGGCCCCACTAGCCACTTCTGCAGGGTTTTATGTTG
Organism: Chrosomus eos; assembly: GCA_036326025.1. NCBI lineage: Eukaryota > Metazoa > Chordata > Actinopteri > Cypriniformes > Leuciscidae > Chrosomus > Chrosomus eos. The sequence goes on along the minus strand of CM070828.1, from coordinate 10,213,739 downwards.
CTCAGAACACTGATTCACTCAACAAGCCCCCTGACCGATCACAACAGGGAACCGCTCCATAGTGTATTCGCCCTATTAAAAGTGAAGAAGCATAGGTTTTTTTTTCCTTCCTTCGTCTTTCAATTCTTAAGAGCTTTAAGTAGGCCTGTTTCAACTCTGATTGTATTTGCCTGTGTGTTGTAGAAATATGTTTGACCAGTGTAGTATTCATTTGCCTTTTTAATGGGGCCGCTTCTCGTATGAGCTCACTGTAGGGACGGGATCTATGGATCATCTTGTTGGTCGTTTATAAATGAAAAGACGGATTACATGACAATTTACAGTGACCCTTTCTGGACCAAACCCCAAAGAATGGTACTCGATTAGCTGATAAAGGCAGGATTACACCAACTAGTTCGAAGTTTATACTTTTAAATGTCTGTAGAAATCTAACCATTTACAATTTCCATTTCCTCTTAAATGTCGGTTGAGGAGAGTGGAATGACCTAAATGGACCAATATATCTCTTTTTCCTTTACTTTTTTCCTTTCCCCCTGTTTTTTAAATCCCAAATCTGCAACCAGGTCTTGAATCAAATCAAAAGGGAATCCTTTCAGGCTTTGTTGTAGAGGTGTATCTGTCATCGCTCACAAGGACTGGTCTGATCTCTTAACATCTCTAGCCCTCCCACTGTAATTCATATGGCTGAAAGGGAGAGATGGTTTTAAGGGTCGGCTCCAAGATTTACAGATGTTGGCATCCTTCTGTACTGACATGTACAATTTTTTTTTGTCCTTTACTACTGTAAACAATAAATATAGTTTGGTACTTTTTTTTTCTTTTTTTTTTTTGCTGAGGCATTTTCCATGTCCACAGAGTAATTGTTTAACAGCATGTCTTTTCAAATACAAAGCATTGTAGAAAAGCACAAGGATGCATCCTTTAGCAATATGTCAAAAGTCTCTTTATACACACTTATTACATGTATAAACATATAAAACATGAGATGAAGTGTCAAAGATTAAATATAAAATATAAATAAATTCTGGAGTGTCACAAAGGCACTTGAGTGTTTGTCACACATGTAGCTTGTTGCGTTGTCTTACAAGATGAGATGCAGTGTCGTTCATATCCACTTTTAAGATTAAAATATATTTCTAAAAATCTACAGTTACAGAGAACAATGCTTGTAAAACGATTTGGGATTTTTCAAAACTGCTAAATAAAAAACTCTTGCTTTCAGAGTGGTAGTGAACAATATTTTCTTGAGATATTAAAATAAGCAGTCAGCAGTTAATATTATTCTTATGTATAGATTGAATGCTGTTTCATCCAGCCATTATTGTCCATTTTGTTTACTTTTGGCTGAAACAAACAAACACCACATCCTACTTGGGCGACTACTGTTTTCCCCCCTAAATCCTCTTTTAAAAGCTTTAATTAGTTTCTGAAAGTGAGTCTGGAATTTCAGGTCAAGTATATGTGGCAAGATGTTTGTAAACATATTTGTCCTCTTATACGATTCTTCACACAACTTTCTATGAAGAGAAACTATGAACCCACTAGAGCTTATAGAATTGTCTTTGTTAATTTGTTATAAAAACCAAAATTAACTGTAAAACAACTTTAGCAAATTAGCAATTCACATTCATGTTCTTTCACCATGGGTATGGCTATGGCATAGACAGAACAGACACCTTTTCTTCCCTAATTGTTATGTGTCTGTTTATGTGCAATATTTACAGGTTTCATCAACTACACATTTCCACTGAACACTAAGCACCAATATTTATCTTTTGATGGAATGCAAAGGCTTTTCCCTCGTTCCTCTTAAGAGCTTCATGGAGATCCACGTCTTAGCTTCAGTTCAGATTTATCAAGCAAACCATTTTCATTTGTGGAGAAAAGTGTAATTCAAGTGTCTGGTCTTTTTCCCTCTTAAAGAGCCAGTTGTGTTGTTGGGATGTCTCTGTTCTGCACTGAGAACTGGGAAACAGAGTCTGCAGATTCTTTGTTTTCACCACAAGATGGCGCGAGAAGACAGCGGATGTCTTATAAGAGGCCAGCTTCTCGGCACATGTAGTAAAACTGGCCTCTCTTTGCAATAAGGTTATTTGGAGAATCCATTTCCACTATATGTCCTTTATCCATAACAATAACCCTGAGAAAACAAAAACGGCAGTATTGGTATTGATAAAACATCACATTACAGATATTTTAGCAATAATAGCCTAAACATTAGTGAAGACCGCCTATATATAAATTATGCAGGCTATCGTGTCCATTACAATTGAGTAAAATGGAAGAAAAAAAATTAGCGTGTGAAATGTGATGCATCCAATTCACAATAAAGGTAAGCAGCTAATTCACTTTTTTATTATTTAGTCCGTGCCTATTTTTATGTCATTTATACGGCACCAAGCGGAAATGCAAAATTAACGAAACTAACACGTCTCCTATTAAAGAGTTCAACCAAACATGAATATTCTATCATACTCACTATCATGTCGTTCCAAACCCTTAAGACTTTCGTTCATCTTCCGAAGCTCTCAGATTTCATCAAAAAGATATTTGTGTTCCAAAGATGAACGAAATTCTTGCGGGTTTGGAACGGCATGAGGGTGAGTATTGAAAATGACAGAAAATGTACATTTTCAGAGTATTGAAAATGACAGAATTTTGGGGTGTCTACCTTAAACTATGCCTTTAAGGGACGGATACAGCAAAATTTCATGGTCATAAAGGCCAATTGTCTATTGTCAATTGCACAGCAATGTATGAAGCACAGCTCTCACAAAAGTGACTTGCACGCATCATTGTTTGTCAACTCGGCAAATTCACGTGACCAACTGAAGCCGAAGCAAAATCTGCAGGGCTTCATTTTCATGACAGGCAAATGGCTAATTTACAGTTGCATATTAAAACGGGTTGTGAGAAAGTATTTTAATATAGAACATTAGTTACACAGCAAGAGCTCTAAGCTATTTCCGGATAGACTGTGAGGATTGAGATGCAGCTGTGTGGTCTGAAAAGTTTAGGAACCACTCTTTAATGATTTTGTATCATGATTTTAAAGATTTTGTATGATTTTTGCATGACATACTTTGTGTAATCCATAATGGTATTGAGGCGGTGTGCTATGGTAAGAACAGCACAATCCTCAAACTGGCTGCGGATGGTATACTGGATCAGGGTGTCTGTCTCCAGGTCCAATGCAGCTGTAGCCTCGTCCAGCACCAGAATCTTTGTCTTTCGGAGAAGAGCTCTTGCTAGACATACCAGCTGCCTCTGACCAAGACTGCAGGAAGAGAAACATTCGCCATTGTTAATTGAAAGTCTCTTTTGCAAGCCATTGGTTATCATGCTAAAGAAATTTAAAACCAAAATTCCCATTGTCTCAAATATGGTGGCTTTTAAAATGGTGAAAAATAGCACTATTGGATGCACATACCTGAGGTTTTCACCTCCTTCTGAGCACTCATGATTGAGTTTATCTGGAAGTTCAGACACAAAGTGTTTAAGGTGCGCCAGTTCCAGGGCATTCCACACCTCCTCATCAGAATAGGCATCGAAGGGGTCCAGGTTCATACGGAGAGATCCAGAGAACAGCACTGGGTCCTGGAAAGATATTAAAATTGCAAAACAGATTTGTGAGTTCATAATAATTTGAAATACAACAAAATATTACAATTATAGAGTTATTTTGGTTCCATTAGGTTGAGTGTCTTAGTTATACACACTTGTGGAATGATGGTGATGCGGGATCTCAGATCGTGAAGCCCGATCTCTGCAATATTGATTCCATCGATGAAGATCTTTCCTCTTGCTGCTTCCAAGATCCGGAAAATTCCAAGAGCCAAAGATGATTTTCCTGCACCAGTTCTTCCCACAATACCAATCTGAAAGGATAAAAGGAAACAAAGAGTGAGACTGAAAATTATCATCAGGAACACTTTGTATTACCACAATCCCACCAAATGTTTGTCAAGTTTAATTACAGAAATATACTTTTAACTTTTACCATCCTAGTTAGTCCACCCAAAATATAACCATTTTAATGTTCTATTTCCTCAAGGTGTACAAGAATCTAGCCTTGTTCAGAATGAGGCAAGGTATAGCCTAAATCAAAAATAGATAGCAATAATATTTTATAGTAAATGCTGAAGTAGAATATGTACGGACCTTCTCCCGCTCCTGGATGTGAACGGAGATGCCCTTCAGGGCCAGCTCAAGGCCTTTACGGTATTGAAGGCCATAATCTTGAAACTCTATGGTCCCTGTTTGAGGCCAAGTTGGTGGCAAAGAACTTCCTTCTATGCTCCAAGCTGCCTGTAAATGATGATATAGATGGTAAAGAGCTATGACTAAAAATGATTGCTGTTACTGACCAACAAAGAAAGAAATATGATTTTTGTTTATAACTATTAATTAGGCTGTATAGCCACACTCACCTCTTTTGGTGTGTCTGCATACTCTTTCACTCTCTCAACTGACACAATGTTGTTCTCTACATCTGTCCATGACCTTACAATCCAGCTCAGGAAACCTGTCACCTGAGAGACAGCAAAAAGCATTTTAAAACAAAAGAATCACTAAAGAGGACCTGATTTGTCTGATCTTTATGTAACACAGAAGGACAACAAATAATAGCTGCATATTATTCTCCGCATTTTAATTTGAAAACGGCTGACCACGCAACATGACATCATGACTTTTGTGTAAACATACACGCCACTTTCAAATCAAGTGGCGTGTTATCTACGCATTTTGAGCTATCCGCGTGTAAGCGTGTATATCTACGCCGTTAAATGTCCGAGTGATTCCGTGTGTATGTACACGCCATTAAATGTCCGAGAAAAACAAAGAAAAATGTAGATCTACATCTGGCGAGCGATATTTTTTGTCCTAGGATGGTAGGGGAAGACTAATAAATGCTATTAACCCCAGTGACGGGTAGGTTTAGGGACGGGGTTGGGGTAGGTCATATATTTATATATACAGTAATGTACGTTAAGTCAACGGCGTTCATAAACACGCTGAAAAGCGATTATGCATGTTGATAGCACGCCAAAAATGGAAATACGAATTGGCGTGTCATACATACGCTATTTCATGAGATCAGTCTGGACCACGAATGAAAAATACACCTTTTAACGCTTGTGCAAGCGTTAAAAGCAATTCTGCAGCTGAGGTTTGAGGGTGAACCATTGCAAGAGCAAGTTTCCACATGCAATATCTCCAGTAGCTCTCGTAATATTTGTGTCGGATTCTGCATAGAGACATTTGAAATAATTCACACCTGAAGTGAATGAGACACGGCCAGACCGACCATCCCAGGGCTCAGGGTTCCTTTTGCCATCACAGAGAGAATAGAAGCAGCAAGAACAATGCCATTACCCAGAAACTCCAAATTCACACCCAGCCACCTGAACAAAATGACATCCCGGAATGAAGTTATATATCAGTACAATGTCAATCAATCAAAATGTATCATAGGATGCCCACCACAGGGAGCAGTACAGGATGCGCTCTTGCATTGCATCAGTGCCATTTTTTATTCTGTTGTCTTATTTCTTTGCGCCCCATCTGGCGTTTGTTGAATGCAAGAAAGCTTCCCGTGTGAATTCTTGTCCAGATTGTGATATTTGATTCTGAGTGTACATGTTATTGTGATTGTAAAACTAAATGTTGAGGAGTGCCTCACCTTGTTGCTATGAAACGGGGGAAGTAAGCAGTTTGGTTAAGATCCACCTTGTGATTGGCACCCATGATGAAGCGTGACTGCTCATTGAACGCCCGGATGACACTAGCACCCTGCACAGTCTCGTTTAAGTGTGTGTAGATGGGAGAGCGACTCACTGACTCCAACCGCCGCAGCTGGCAGGAAGTGGCCACGTAAAAACTCTTCAAGGTTGAAAAGAGTGAGAGAAAGATTATAGTCAAAAAGCAGGACTTTAGATGATTTCCAACATTCCTGTTAGATTCAGGTATTGTTGGTGTCAGCAGATGGCTTCAAGAAACTAGCATTTGCGGTTTGCAAATTAGCCTTTTTTCCTTAACCCTATAAATGCAGATTCAGGCGTACCTGTATGAAACCATAGAGGAGTGCCATAGGGAGGATGATAACGGCAGCGAAAGGAGTGGCCACCAACACAATGATACAGACTTCCAAGAGTTTGAAGAAGTAACTTAGCATCATCTTTAGCCCATCTGGGACCATATTGTCTATGGCATCTATCTCTTTAGCAAAACGATTGAGGAGGTTGCCGCTGGGAGTGGACTCAAAGAACGACATCGGGGAGTGAAGCACGTTGTTCAGAAGTTCCAAGTGAAGATGACGGGAGGCGATGATACACCCTAATGAGATGGCAACAGTGGTACCAAATATGGCAATTCCTAAAACACAGGAAAATATGAAAGTTTGTTACTTGAATCATAACTGAAGCTGGGGTAAAACACTAAGAGCTAACAGATTTACAAACAGCCTGCTAAGGCCTCAAGACTCTACTAACCTTGTGCAACGCCAAGAGCTCCATAGACTCCAAGTTTCAGATCTGTGTTTAATTGAGTGCCGTTGATCACAGGCTGATCCGCCCACAAGCTTAACCAGTAATTATTAGACAGAGACGCTGCTTGTTGGAAGGCGTACAGGAATACAATGGAAACTATTAAAGGCAAACCAATGGTGCGAAAGTATTCAATGTACATCTCAAGTTTGACCTATAGGGACAGAGAGAAAATGGAGACAAGGTCATAAGCCAAATGTATGTGGTTAATAGAAAAGGAGTGCCATATTTCAAAAGAAGAAGGTTTTAACATAAGTGATCTTACTCTGCCTATCCGTGCTTTATCAACCGTAGTCAGTTTCCCCATGTCGTCTGGGATGTGGTTCTCGTCAGATTCAGGTAGTGGCTCAATTGTAATGCTGTTTCTGTCACCACTGAAAGAGATTTGAGTTTTGACTTTATGTTTCTCATATTTAGTGAATAACTGATACAGCTGACCGTTACAAGAGCTAAAGTGTGCTGCAGATATGATTAGCATATTATCTACCCCTTAGCATTTTAGCACTTCCAGTTTCAACATCCTGAATTCCAATGGGTTTTTTTCTGGCTTTTTTTCTATTGGTGAAAGGTAATTTGTTTATAACTTAGCTTTACTTCTACAAATTGTTAAAAGTGATGCTTCAAAGATCATAAACATTATCTTGATAAACAAAACGTACAAGAATCATAAACTTTTGTTAGTTACAGTTATGATTTTGTGCAGAAATCCATAAGCCAATGGAAACAGTGTTAGTTTCAGTATTTGTTAAAGTTTTCTATGTGTATTTTATTTGCATTGAATTAGCATATTTAAAATCTCATACCCGATGAGCTGCTCTTGGGACAGATCACTGGAAAATCGCATGTACTCAGTAACACTCAATCTTACGGATTTTCTGGAGCCTGCAAGTGGATGAGTTCAACATAAAAAGGATCAATAATACTCAATCTATAATGAGTTGTTTTTTTCACAACAATTGGATTTGACAGATCCCTGAAGATCATCCCAGACCACTATGAATTTTCATACTGGTCCTGGTTTGTTTATGATGAACAGGTATCAGTCTAGAAAAAACATGCTGTTCACCAGAAAGAAAAACTTTGCCAGTGAAGCTTGGACCCCTGGTTTAACTAGTTAAAAGCATGGTGGGCACACCAGCATCCATAACATATTACCTCTCTGGAAGGCCTCCGAAAAGCACTCTTTCCTTTCAGAGCCTGCAAAGGTGTGGATGAAATCAGCAAAAGCTCCATTTCGGTTCAGAAGTTCTTGATAGGAGCCTCTCTCACTGATCTCCCCGTCCACCAGAACCAGGATCAAATCCGCCTGAGGCAGGAAGCTCATTCCGTGGGTCACCAAAACCCGTGTCTTTATTGAAAATATTGAATGTTAGAGGTTGAAAATGCTGAGGAGCAATAAAATGACCCGTACCCCATGTGTAAGGTGAAAGTTTCAGTGAAAGTCTAGCCTGGGTTTCCCCATACTGCCTTACTGCAGCGCGATTCAATTCACGCTGAAAGGCAGTCTGGATACCATGGCCAGATTTTTCGCCTCATTTAGGGAACCAATCACAGAACGGGGAGGGAGCAGCTAGACGATGACGACATCTATGCGACACACGGAAACAGTTTGTTTATATCGATTTAACATGGCTGAAGACGCGAAGCTACTCTTTGATAAAAAACTTAACGTCATTGTTTACAAAAAAGATCTTTCCCAGCGTCTTCTTCCTTGTCTAATTTCTGTCGCTCTACATACGTCATCTGGTATAATCGAAACGATTGGCTATGAGCTACGTACAGGCATATTTGATAGACATTCTTAGCACCCAATAAACTGCGACGGGCATTCTGAAACCACGCCTCAAATATGAGAAATTGCGCATGTGGTTCCCAGACCCAATTCTCAACGAGATTGGGTCTGGCGTTAGCCAGGCTAGTGAAAGTCACCTTGTCTCTCAGAATGCCTTTGGGCCCAATGACTTTGTTGAAGATGTGCTGACCAACATGTGCATCCACAGCAGACAGAGGGTCATCAAGCAGATATACATCAGCTTTCCTGTGAACAGCACGTGCCAAGCTCACCCTCTGTTTCTGTCCTCCAGACAAATTTAAACCCTGGAAGGAAGTTTTAGATTTACTTCAAGATATGTATAGTTTGCATGCTCAATGGTGATTGGACTCGTGGATGCTTATTGATCCTATTGAAACAATCTGAATAATGTGACTTTTATAAAGCGTGAGGGATCACCTTCTCTCCGATCTCAGTGGCGTCTCCTGCAGGCAGATTATCCAGATCTGGCAGCAGGGCACAGGCTTCCAGCACTCGCTGGTACCAGCTTTTCTTTTTTTCCCGTCCAAACAGAATGTTGTCCTGCAGACTGGCATTTTGGATCCAAGCTTGCTGGGGAACGTAGGCAATGGAGCCCTATATAAACAGAAGTGAAGCAACTGTAAGAGTGAAATATTTTGCAATTTGATTAAAGGCCTTGAAATAATGCAGAATAGTTAATCATTATTGTTTACCTAATATTGGTTATTTTATTAAAACCTAAATTTTTAAATAGATTTAAACTGGCTTAAATGAGATTTTCATATGTATTTTATAATTGCACAATATATTATTCTACTTTGAAAGACGGGGCTCATATTATGGTAACCTAATCTATAATCAAAACATGCCATTCAAAAAAATTGATTTCATAAAATATATACAATGAGATTTATGGTTGATTAGTGCAAGTACCTTGACTGAGACGGCCCCGCTTCTTTTTTCAGTCTCCCCAAGAATGGCTGAAAGCAGCGAGGATTTCCCACTACCAACATGGCCGACAACAGCAACCAGCGAGCCACAGGGAACTTTAACGCTGATCCTGCTCACACACACATGCACAAGTGAGTAAGTGAGGGGTAAGTTGCTGAAACTTGGACACTTATTGCCTGATTGTGTATTCAGGTGCCTTGTGGAAACTTTCAGCATAATGATACCTTTTTAGACATGGGGGGCCATCCTTAGACCAGCTGAAGGTTCCATTGTCAAACACTACACCATCCACATCTGACAAGTAAAGAGCAGCAATGAAAGAGCAAAAGTAAATAATGTTATATCATGCCTTAATCACCTACCCTAACATGCAATCTATGCAGGCAGACTATCTGCACACATCTATGTCACAAACACAAATTGTTCTGGAGGAAAGTGCAGATAAAATTACAGAGATTGCTTCTGGGAAACTAGATTTCTTCTGCAGCTTGTAAAATTATAGACTCACTTTAATTACACAGTCTAATTAGCTTCATCTTCACAATAACAACTTTCAAAGGCTATCCTGAACAGATTTGATGAATGCTGCCCGCCCCCACCCCCATCGAGTTTGGATAAACGAACGTACATGGATAGCCTAGAAATCTAGACGCACCCTAGTGGTAGCAACATTTATTTTGTAACATCTAACATCTTCATGTGGGTCTGGCTTGCCAGGCTAGTATATGGATGTATAAAAGATAACTTTAAATACAGGAAAACATTTTGCATTGTAAAAAAAAAAAAAAAAAAGATATACAAGCCTATTGCCCGAGACATAGAACAACAAATAAAATGTTATGTAGTAGGCTACACAGCAATCAAATGTAGGCAATCCAGTGAGTGAGATCTCTAATTGTTTGTGCCAGGAGAGGAAGTGACACATCAGTATCACCTAAATGTGAAATTTAGAGGCTATTATCAAACTGTTGTTAATCTCGCTCTGGCTCATATTTTCACTGACAGACGGAAGTGAAGAGCAAAGGGAAAGTCTCACAGGGTACATACAACATTCGGTCTGTTTTTAGCCTTACAAATCTATTGCACAATAATGTTTGTCAACAAGTTGTCTCTCACCTGATTTAAAGGATTCTCTTGCTACATTTTCCGGTTTGATTTCGTCTTGACAGAGAAATTTCCCCAGACGCTTTAGAGAGACGAGAGCCTGCAACACAAGAATAAGTTGTACATTTAATTCAAGATCAGTAGAATCCTGAAATAAAGAAATAACAACACATAACAGCACCATTAAATAATCAGGGCAGAATATAATGGTGTTGGAGTTCATACAGTTCTCACCTGCATGGTTGTGCTCATGGCAAAAGGAAGCTGGCTTAGGGGAGTTTTCAGTATGTTGATGAGAGCCATTGATACAAAGATTTTTTGAGCATCCAGAACATTCTTATCATCAATGAGCACATAGACACCAAACATGGCAAAAGCAATCTGGCAAAGAATGGAAATAACAATCACAGTCAAAACTATAATATCACATCCTGTCGTTTAGGTAATTAGTCATTACTATGATGTCAAATTAGATTTAGGCCCTTCCCAAAAGTGTACCCTCCAGTCCAAGACCATATTTTTTAAGATCATTTGAACTTGGCCTTTATACAGATTCATGAGCTGGAGCTAGTCTGGACTATTCATAGAAAATATGGTCTTGTATTTGGACTCGAGTACCACAACACTTGGTTACAGCCCTCATACATTTGTTAAGATTCTGTCTTTTCTTACCAGAAAGGACGAGAGTTAAATGAGGCAATAGACACAGAGTATAAGATCTGTGATTTCTTCAGAGTTTTAAGCTCTTTCTCTCTGTATCCCAGGACCTGCTCCAGAAATGCCTTTTCCCAGGCGTAGAACTTCAAGATCTTGATACCATTCAGAATCTCGTTCATTAACTTGACCCGTCCATCCATGTACTTCATTTGTATCTCCTGTGGAATGAACAGAAAACAGCCAACTGTCATCAAAACACCACAAGCTCTGCCACGACACCACTAAATAACAGAGAGGTTTTGGGCTTTTTCTTTACTTGATGTCTGGCTGCCCTGCTTACAAAAAGCTGCATAGCTGATGGTTACCAGCCTTGTTCCTACAAGGATCCTTGACTGAACCAGAAAGACATACATAAAAAGGAGTATTTAGCTGATGAACAGGATGGTCCACCAGTTGGACTAGCATCAAACCAATTTGTGCTGGATTATGCTGGTCTTTTCAGCAGAATGGTTTCACGTCAGAATGATTAACATTGAAGAAGGCATTACATTTCTAACTGCATGTTAAGATATTCTAAAACACAATAGCTATTAGTGAGAGATTGACTCAGTCAGTGGCATGCCAAATGTCTGTTTTCTGAAAAATTAAATTTAAACTTTTATTGCCATTTGCAAGCATTGTGGTTGCTTTGCTTTGGAGGAAGCATGGGGAACTTCAAAGGAGCAAGAGAAGCTTGAATCCAACCCGCACACTTAAGCTGTGCTCACTTCACTATCTAAACCAGCTGTGGACCCTTCACGCTGACATACTTTAGCACTCATTCATTCATAGCACTCCTCAACAGTCTGATGTCTCAGAATGCATCTTATTGGGTGAGATAAATGAGAATCTTAACTCATTTTGATCTCCTTTAATGAGAATAGCATTCAGAATTAGCCATCCCTTTTGAACTTTAAGGGTTTTGGGGTCACAAAATGCATTTTCAGACATTTATATTGCGTTTCTGAAGATTACAATGTCAGACGGTCTTACTCGACATTTACCCACACAGGAGTATCGTTCTTGTGATTGATGACAAACATGAGTTGATTAAAGAGCACACCTCCTTGATTTACAGACTCATGTTAAAGGACATGTTAAACAAAAATTCATATTTTAAACTGGTTAGTTAGCTTTGAGGTATGAAACTTGCAGTATTGTTTTATTGTACAGTAACCTCTTATATGTGTAAATATCGAGGACATTTAGATTTTTTAAGGAATCTGGGCCCCAAATAGCAGGTGAGTGACAACACACAAATCCTTAGTTACAACTTTACGTACCTGGAGTTTGCTTCTCTTCCTTGCAATGAATCCATTCAAAGGGAAGATGAAGATCACGGTGGCGATGCCCGCTAGAGCTGATGGTCCTAAAAGCTGAAATAAGACATGTCTTGTTTATTTCTCTTAGGAAGCTTAAACAACTATTCAACCAATATCTCCAAATGTTAAGGATGCAATTCAGACTTTACTTCTATTACTAGAATGGAAATCATTTACTGGGGTGGACTGAAAATACACAAATATGTGTGCCCTCACCTGCCAAAGAAAGAAGAGACAGAGTGTGACCTCAATGGGTGCCAGCCACACTGCATTGAAATACACCACAAAATCCATCAGCTTCTGGGTATCGGCAGAGACCAGATTGACTATCTCCCCCACTGTGCATGTTCTGCGGGCTGCGCTATTCACAACAAGAGACTGGGGATAAACAAGATGCAGAGACAAAAGCAGAGAGAAAGATTAATTAAAAATATTTAATTCAATCCCTTTTCATTATTTGAATTGAATTGGTCACACACTACAGAAAACTGAATTGGAATTACAGAAAATTATTTATAAAAATTAATTCAAAGAAATTGAATACAATAATGCATTAGTCTAGTAAAAACAGATAACTTAAGCATTGCTTTGACTCCATTTGGAAGACTTTGGGGTATGTTTGTGCATCCAGGGAAATTACATGGTCCATAAAATGTTGGTAAATAATTATGATGTTATATTATATTATACAAAATGTATAGTATATATACAAACACAATATGTACAAAAGTATTGGGACACCTGACTATTACACTATCAGGGTACACATCGCATTCTAATGCAGACATTAATATGGAGTTGGTCCCCCCTTTGCAGCTATAATAGCTTACACTCTTCTGAGAAGGCCCTTTCCACAAGATTTTGGAGTGTTTCTGAGAGAAGTTTTGCCCATTCATCCAGAAGAGCATTTGTGAGGTCAGGCATTTATGTTGGACGAGAAGGCCTGGCTTGCAAACATCCCCAAGGTGTTCATGGGGTTGAGGTCAGGGCTCTGTGCGGGCCAGTCAATTTCTTCCACACCAAACTCATTCAACCATGTCTTTATAGGCCTTGCCTTGTGCACTTTGGCACAGTCATGTTGGAGTAGAAAAGGGCCTTCCCCAAACTGTTCCCACAAAGTTGAAGCAGTATTGTCCAAAATGTCTTGGTATGCTGAAGAAGATTAAGATTTCCCACCACTTAAAAAAAGCCTTTTATGCACCATGTGCCTTAGCACTCGATGACCCCACTCTGTGACTTTACGTGGTATTCCAGTTTGGGGCTGAGTTGCTGTTGTTCCTAAATGCTTCCATTTTCCAATAATAGCATAGCTAGATGCTTGATTTTATACACATGTGGCAGTGGGTCTGATCGAAACAGTGTAATTCAAAAATTAAGAGGTGTGTCCCAATACTTTTCCATATAGTGTATATAATATTACTATTATATATATATAATATATAAATATGTGTGTGTACTGCTCTTGAAACTTTCTGCAAATAATCCCATTACCAAATATAATTGAACCATATGTTCTAACAAGGTTTTTGTGCTGGTGAAATGGCCTACCTTTCTGTAGACCAGACCCATGACAGCTGTTTTAACCCTCATCCCCACAGTAAAGCAGGTGTATGTGTACTGGTGGTTGAAGACAGACTGCATGCAGGACAGGAGGAACACAAGAGAGGCATAGAAATAGCCCTTCCACAGCGGTGCATCCTCATCCTTCATAAAGCCTAACAACAGACTTAAAAAAAAGAGAAAAAGGGGTCAATAAAGACACTATATAGTGCAAAGAAATTTGCAGATTTTTGATGTTACTAAGCATTTGGCTAGATTTCTCTGTAACAGACCACATCCAACCATTGTGGTTTGGCTCAAGGTTTACAGTAGCGAGTAAAGCCACAGCTTTCTTTGAAAATGAAGAATGGTAGATTTGTTGAGATTAACAAGACGTAGCATGTTCAACTGGAAAAATGTTTTTCTGAATGCTAACCAAATGCTACAAAATCCATGTTGGTTACTCCGAGGGCAGAAGACCTTGAATGTTTCCATAGGTCCCACTAAAGTCCACCTTTTTTGACACAAGATCCCAGTACAATATATCTACTTGCTACAGTTTGCTCTTGCTACCAGCAAACTGTAGCAGGGAGATCTGTAGCAAGATCTCCCTGCTACAGTTTGCTGGTAGCTGACTAAAGCTCCCATTTAACTGGCAGCTTTCCTGTAGTAACCACAACCCCGACAGTGTTCCTCTACTCTCCCCGAAGCTAACACGTCTAGGGCGGACAGAGTGCTGTGGTCATCTCTCGCTCTCAAGCTTTCAGACTTGAAGCCATAATTGCTTCTCTGTGGGCATAAACAGCATGATCTCTGTCTGGCTGGTATGGCGTCTCTGACTCAAGCACCTGCCGCACATTGCCACTTCCTGTTTTCATCCCAAGATATTGTGAACCATAAGATGTCTCTTCTAAAAATATTTTGATAACCTAGCGAGCTGTCTTTAAAAGACAGAGGGGCCATCTGTGTTTATTAAAGGCAGAACTTTTCATAAACACAACTCAAAGCCTAACTTACCCTAGATATACCAAAGCCCAAAGTTTGAGAACTTAAACTAAGAATGAGGCCAAGAATCAGCTTTGACTTTCTCACCTTAGAACCTGTGGAACTGAAAACATGAAGGCATCATGGACCATGAGGCACAGCGTCCCGGTTAGGAAGTAGGGTCCGAAGCTACGCGCAAGTGTCCGCAACAGGCAGAATCCCGAACTCTGCTCTTTTTGAATCTTCCTAAGGAGTTGGGCCTGGTCTGGTAGTCGAGATCCCAAGGCAACACTGGTGCTTAGGTGGTTCTCCTGCCTGTAGATGGAGAAGAGGCAAACGGACATGTGCATAAGGAATTGGTGCAGAAGCCTAAATGCAGTTGTTAAGCTTGTTTAATCCCTCTTTGTAAGTTCTAATTGAAAACAGAATGACATTAAAACATCCTGCGGCACAATGCAAGTTTCCACAAATTGTAAAACGCATGAGACCTCTGACATGTGAGGCCTTAAAAGAGGATTTCAGAGGACCTGAAAAAAACACTATGTTCAAAAGTGTTAACAAGCAAACCAATTGACACAATCCTCCTGTCTCGACTGTGTATGCAGCAGGGCTCTTTTTTGTCTTATTTTTAGGTCTGTCTTTTTGTGGGCCTCTTTCAGATGGAAATGTGATCGCACTGATCAAAGCAGCATGAGGATCCACAGCAACATAAACAAACAACTTGTACTTAAATTTTGTGTGAAAAAAAACGTGTCTGATGTTTTTAATGGAACTCACTGCTGTAATTTGGTACGCTCCGCTGTCCATTCTTCTTCCAGGTCGGATATAATCCTTTCTGATGTATCTTCTTCCCTCAGACTCCACAGATCTTCTGCTTGCAGAGGAGAACGGTATCCTTTAAAAACCAATCTGGAAGCACACACAACACAAACTAAATGCATTTCTTTCACTGGACCATGAAGTATTTAAAAGAGTATTTTCACAAATTAGTAATGGTGTTTAAATCATTTAATTCCATACCCGCTAAACCACCAGAAGAGGATCTTTGACAAGAACGATGCATCTTGAACGGGACATGCATTCTGAGAAAACGTCAAGAACAAGTTGGTTACAAATACACAATATGGCCAAAAAGTACAGCATGTGGATATGTTTAAATGAATAAAAGTAAAAGGTTTTTGGTTTAACAAACAGTAGGCCAACTAGAAATACCATTGGTTCCCATGGTGGTATATATATCGTCCCAATTTACTAATTACTATTTTTACTAATCATATTTTAATTACCAGGTTTGGGCCAAGCCAATTATGTAGATTAAAATATGATATAGATACCGATTAAATTATCAATCAATTATAAAATTATATCAATTATAAAAAGGCTTGTCAAAACAGTTCTAACATTATACACATAAATAACCAGCTGTGAGCCAGTAAGTTTTAGAAAGAAGAGTTTTTACAGTTTAGCTTTCTTGGATGGAGAACGCAGTGGCTAGAAATCATATTTGGCAACAGTGAACTGAGAGTAAACAGAGAAACAGTGTGAAAGCATCTGTGAGTAAGACTGGTAGACCTCTATCTGTGTGTGTGTGTGTGTATGCCTCGTGTGCCACAGTAACACACTTCCACCCACTGCTGACCTCAGTGCTGCCCCTTTGCCCATACAGCCAACCACCCAAACACCTACTCTCTCCCGCCTCCTCACCGGAGGTCTCACTCTTCAGGATGCAGTGAATAAGGAACTGCTGGCACTTACACAGGAAGTGACTGAGCCAGGAGGGGATCAAGGGGTGTGGCACGACGTCTGTGGCTACAACCTCATCACAAACACTCTAATTCCTCTCTGAGCTTGTTTCCTTGTTTTTCTCTGGAGGAGAACATTCAGATGGACCACTATCTCACAAGATGTTAGGAGATTACGTTCTGTGTTGCTCTGATCGGTGCTATGTGTGTAATTTGCATACATAACAACCAAACAGTGGGAAGAATGAGTCAAGAATTTAGTTTAAAAAAGGATATATCATTATCCGGGAAGGAGGACCACAGAGTGTCCATGTAGATGAGTCAAGCTCTTTTATCCAATCTTGAGTTTAGCTAATATCTAAGTGCAACATTCTTGCGGGAGACAGTAGTTGGATATGCTACCGCCATTACCATAATTCACTTCAAAATGGGGGGTTGGGTTCTATATTACTTGAATACAGAAGTACCACAGGATTGTTTGTGATGGATTATTATGTTTGCTCCGTTCGTACCTTGAGGACGGCTTTGCCTGAGGGTGCTCGGTCTGCAAAACAGCTGAGGAAGAGCTGCGCCAACTGCAGGGCGAAGTAAGAGAAAAAGGCCAAATACCGCACAATATCCGGAGAGAGACCCTGAAAAGCAGAGACAACAGAAACAGCGGATCACATCCAGATTAAAGAAAGAGAGAGAGAGAGCACAGGCAGACTTTCCCATTAAATGAGTACCACAACCAGGGATTTCCCATAATGCTACTGTGATGTTATTCCAGTCCTGATCCGCAGACTTCCCAACATGCTGTTTACATGCTGAACATTCTGTTCCTATGGAACTCTCTGGAACACAACTTGTTGTTGAATTTCCAATCCAAGACTACATCTTTTAATGAACCTTGACGTGCTTGTTTTCTGAGGACAATCTGGTCAATCAAAATGCCACGCGAGAACTCCCTGACTAGGCGTAGAAGTGCTAGTTGGTGGAGAAAGCAGGAGACATGTTGTTTATTGAGTGATGTCATGTCCCAAACTAAGGATTAATGTAAAAAATATGATCTGATTTTTATTGTATAGGAAATCATGCAGTGCAGTGCCCCTTCTTATTTCGCCTAATGTCAGAAGACATGGGTGTGCACGAGCATTAACAACATAGTAAAGCTTATTTTGAACAGTTAAGGGAAATCATGGTGAAAACCAAACTCTTTAATGGCCTGCTTTATATAAATGAATTACGTTTGAAAAGAGCCATAAAAGACCTCGAGTCACGCTACAATCTGGAAACTCATAGATTGCTGCTGTTCAAACCTCCGGCCTCTATTTGCTGGTGAGGAGCCAACAGTTGCTATATTTACAAACTTACACATGTGCTGTTCATATGCTGCTCATGCATTTCTAAATCTATAGTAGATACTAAGTTTATCTTTCTGGTGTCCTGGATATAGCGTCTTGGCTACACTATTGGGGCACAATCCATGTTGAGACAAATCTGTAGTAAACATCCGTTTGGCCATGGAGTCCCTTGCTAAAATAGAGGCGTTATTCTTTACTACACCACAAAATAAAAAACAAGGCCAGAGTGGTTTCGGTGGTCAAAATGTAGGTCAGTCAAAATGTCATCCCACTTTTGGCTGAATTTATAAAATAATTAGCTTAACCCAAGTGTGTTGTTCACCTAATTTACACTGAGACTAAGGTAATTCATTTTCAGAAAAAAATTGGAATTTTATCTTATTGAAAAAAGAAAAACACTCATAATGTACTTCCGCATATTGTAAGGTTCATTACAAGTCCATTACAGGAGCACAAGTCAGATTTAAACACTTTCGGACATATGTTTCAAACTAACACCTGTACTTGGACTTCACCTAAACTCATGACATGAATGTGACAAACCAAGTCCAAACATGGGGAAAATCAACAAGTGCCAAAAGTAGAAACTGCAGGAATGCTGAGCTGCCGTGTGTTTGTGTGAGTGTGCTGCAATGTATTTTCTTGTGCATGTATCTGTGACCATGTATGCAGGTTTGCATGCGTGCACCTGTGTTTCATCCATATGTTAATACACCCATATCTTACTGTATTTGTAGGCTTAGTCCATGGTGTTTTGAATGTACCGTGAAACTGAAATTCTCTGTGTCAGTTGTAATTTTTCTCACCTGCTCTACAGCTAGCTGGACCTTTGCATGAAGTGGAATAAGGGAACAGACCACGCCCAACAGCCAGAAGAAGAACAGGAAGGCAGAGGAACGGCATCCCCGCACTCTCTCCCAATGAATCACACACACGGCTAACACCTGTCAAACACACAGCTGTCAATGACATTGTTCTCATCTGCTAAAATTACAGTTCATACAAACCAAGTAATAACAAAGGACTTCAAAAAAGAGCCTACTTACAGATAGCCCTCCTTCTGATACTGAATAACCCAAGTTTACTTTAAAGGCAAAGTATGTAATTTATTTTCTCAGCCTAAGCCATTCGTAGGATACGGCACTAGAAAGTGTAAACACTGTGGTTCTCTTTGAATGGCCAATGGTGTGAGTTTGGGGACAGGACTGTCTGTTTGGCCGACCAATGGAAAAGGGGGAAAGTGTTCAGGAAAACTTCATTACTTCATCCTTTTTGAAATTACACATTTCACCGTTAGGCTAACTCATTGTGAAGGACTTTAAATAGATTTAATTACATTTAATAGATTTAAATTACTACCATCGAGGCCATGACCTTTAGAGAGAAGGAAGATCAGTAAGCAAATAACTTTTATCATGTCAAAACAACACCCAACCAAGAAAAAAAAAAGCTAGCATGAATTAATTCTGTTGCATACTGGTTAATTCAGTCAGTTGGCATCAAAGTATATGGATAAAACACGGAGGATTTGAGAACTGAATTTAAGTTGATATGATCCAAATTAGAGAATGGAGTGACAGGACAAAATAATACCAGAGAAAATAGTAGATGATATCTGTTATGGAAACCTTACTTTTAAAATTGTACTATGCTTTCTTGATGACCTGAAGACTAATCTATCATTAAATTTGCTTTGTTTTTGTTTCAGTTGTTTTGTTGAGGTTATATTGGAATTTTTCCTGTCTACCACCACAGCTGTCTCCTCTAATAAAACAACATAGCCTATGTAAAGTGTGGCCTCTGCTGAACCCACATCTTTCTTAATTACTGTGTCTTTACTTCTTCCAAAAATGTGACATTCTGCATGTCTCAAAACCAGACTGTGTCAACCAGTGGCTCTTGCCGATCCCAAGCTAGATGTGATGTTCATTTGTTGCAGTATCTCCTAGGTAGCGCAAAACATAATTTGATTACATAAAAAGCAGCCTCCTGGTGCGGTACAGACAGATCAGGACTGGATCCAAAGACGCCTCCTCAAAACCAAACCAAAGCCATATAACCTCAGAGAAATGAGCTGAAACATTTAAAAGGAACTCTTAATCATGTCCTAATGAAAGACGCCTGCAGAGGTTTGTTGTGCTACCTGGAAACAGAACATGTAAACCACATGTAACATCTGCATTGTTGATGTTGACTTCATGTCTTACGAGAATAAGTCCTCTGGACAGTGGGGGGAAGCCAAAGCTAGCAATTATACTGGAGAGTTAAGAGCGATAGAAGACAGAGACAGATCTGCTTCCTGCAGCTTAAATGAGAGCACACAGTGAAACCGGCAGCAGCTTATGGCTGGTAGAAAAAGTAGCCAAGCATTACAGCAGACTTCAGCTCCAAAAATGCAAGACTGTACCATTAAAAACCAATATTGATGGATCACTAATCTAAATATTGCAGGAATGTGTGGTTACAGCCCATGGTTTACAGGTCTATATCAAATTTGTCAAAGCAAAATTAACGATTAAATAATGAAGAAAAGTATTGTAAGGAGACATTTCAGGTCTCTGAATCTGGTGGACTGATGGCATACAGTCCAAGCAACGTCTGATGTATCTTCCTCAAACTAGCACTCATAACTAACCTCAAGATGGAGACTTGCGCAGTGCCAGATGCATTTGGCATTGATTTGTGCAAGTTAATGGTGTTCCTTTAGTGAATCAAGTGCAACAACAATCCAGACGATGTTGTAAATAAATTGCAATTGGTGAGGTGCTCTTAGTAAATTCCCCCTCTAGGTTCAATAGAATTTTGGTGGTTGTTGCTTTCTAAATGGTTCATTACATGAGCCCAAATATTACCCAAGAAACCCCATAGGTGGTAAAGGAGGTTGGGCAAAGCAACGAAGCAACATTTTCAGAATTTAAAAACAATATTTATGCTCCTTCATCATTATAAATCTGTAATTTTTATTGAGCATTTCTATCTACACTCCAGTACCTGTCCAAGTTATGACTCTGCTATATTTCACTTTTTGACCAATTAAGATCACAATCTGTTAAGGAAGGGGCCGTTTAAGGACACGATCACACTGTTTAACTCTTTAAGTGTTTTTACTCTGACACTAGCCAATGTTGACTTAGGTGTCTGAAGAGACCACAGATGGGTCATGAGTCTGGCTGGAGCCCAGAAAGCGATGATGAGATTGTGTTCATTAGGCCATGTGTAGGTGTGCCCCTAACCTAGTTTACCTCAGAATGTCACAGTCTATTAGATGAAAACAGATCCTGCTCTGTTAGGGGTTAGGAGCTATTTTACAGACATAAGCAGGTGTGTTGTGAAATGAATGTAGGTGTGGAATGAATAAAGCTTAAATCATTAATATAATATATTTCCATATGTGGGCTGATGCATCCATCTTTAAGACATATGCTTATGTTTTGGATACGGGATGCTGGTGTTCTTAACTAGCTTATCACAAACAAACGAAACTACTTCAAAATTCCCACAGTTCCACTTGATGAAGGTCCTTTGAATCAAAACACTGTTGAATAAATGGAAATCCTACAACAGTGAGCCACCTCTTTAATTTGTTGAGATGTTTGACCAATTGTCTAATGTCAGACTTACATACATTCTCTTCTTATTTCTTACCTAGCCTCACCAGCAAGACCTCTTTGGTCAACCAATTTTAAAAGACAAACAAAGCCAACTGGCTTCACTAGCTACATGTAAAACTACATTAGCATATAATTTACGTTATGCAGGCCAACCTGATACACCAAAACACTGCTAACCATTGTTAACCAGTCCAGACCAAAATGGAAATCAATTTTGGTCTAAACTGGCGAAACTTAAAAACAAATCCAAAAAATGTAATTGTCTATTGTCAAAAGTGCTGTGATGTATGAAGCTCACACAGAAGTCACTTTCAAACAAGCAGCTTTCTTTTGCACAACACGAGCGACTTGAACTAGTTGCAAAGTCTACACGTGGAAATCTTTCAGCCTAATTCCTGATCCTCTATCAATCCTGATAGGAATTTCTGGATTCCTATTGAAATGACTGGATTTCGCATTGAAAATTTGCTGAACAATGATAAATGAGACCACAACTCAAGCCTGGGCACCAATCTTTACCACGCTAAGATAAAACTTAGCAAGCTAAGTAACAAAACCCTGAATTGTTGATTTGTTTAAAACAACCGATTGGGGCCGACATTTTCTTTAATAAACAGTTCTATATGATTTTTTACGCTGATTTCTGCCTGTACTGCTACGTTTTCTCATAAAATTTGGAACTTAGAGGTTACATTACCACGGTCAGACTGCGTATGATAGGACTGAGCAAGAAGACAAGGTGTTGCTGGATTTCCTGTCTTCGTTCCAACAGGATGTAGAAGAATTCCACAAAACCAAAGGATGCCAAGAAAAACCCCAACAACTGTAAAAGAGCAAAGAGGAATACAATTCATATCAGAGTGAGAACTGAGTCACTCTCCCGGAATCTCCGGTGGTCAATGACTGTAGAGAAGAGGTGCGATTTACATTATAATATGACTGGATTGGAATCTGTGTGGCTCTGAACAAACGGAGAAACAACTGTATTTCAAACAAAAGAGTTTTTTGAGCGGAAGAGTGAAAAGTGACATCACAGCTCACTAGAGTGCTAACCGCACTCACACCACAAACTGAGGATACACACACCCCTCTCTCTTTTATTATCTTCCTCGGCCACTAAAGCGTGAACTCGACCCCTCAGTCTACCCAGACCACCACGTTCACTTTGTTTTAACATTCTGGTTTGAATTTTATAGACCACAAAGCTGGTACTTTTGAGACCCGGACAGGCTTGTATAACATTAACAGGTCTTAGCGGTCTGCCTCACCAGCTTGGCATTGCAGAGTGAAGAGAGGGGCAGCCGACCTCGGCCGTTGCAGTACAGATGAAGGCAGTAGAATGGAGAGAGGACCCACAGGTAGATGCATGGAGCCCACACCAGGACTGTGTTCTGGAAGCAATTGCTCAGTTCAGGGTTATGCGTGTACCAGTCTGGTTCCAGTCCTGGAGATAAAGAACAGGGTGTGCTTAACTTTTCAACAAGTTAGACGGTAATTGACAGTCTTCATTCTTTCATTGGATCAATATTGTCTTGATCCAAACCCTCTCCACAGAGAAACCAGAAATGATCTGAATGTTCCAAAACATCTAAAATTAGGTTAGAATCTTGAACATATTGTGCTTTGTTTACCATGTTGGTCAATTTTTCTTATTTTTTATTGCTTATCGTGGCCAAGCTCATCACTGACTTTATCTAGTCTCTTTATATAATGGGTTTGAGACAGCTGAGATTGAATTAATTATTAAAGACTTAGTTTTCATAGATGGATTGGACTAAATCAATGTAACTGAAGGAACAGATCTGCCAACTGAAGAAGTTTGTGAAAGCAGTTTATTAAATTGTACATTTATTTGCTAGCTTTTTTAAATATTTAATGCCATGTAAAATAAATAACATTCTGAAGATTGACCACAATGCATCATCTGAACTTAATTCAACACATTTCATCTATAATCAAATAATTGAAAAGTCAGACAAAAAACAGATATATTCTGGTTTTCTGGTTCTTGGCAACATACAATGTTACCAGAGAACTTTCAATATAAATATCATACATTAAAAAATAACAACTCTTTACAGGTATGTGCCATAAACAAAATATAAATCAATGACATATTTATATTAAATTCAATGATAAATGTATATTCTTGAGTATTATTCAAGATTTAAGGTCTGATATTAGAGGTTTGCTCACCCATAGTGGGTCAAGTCCACTTAGACTGCAAAAGGTATCCATTCACTCGTCTTGGTCCTGAGGATGTACCTATTCCTGCTGTGTATCCTGGTTCTTTAGACTGTCACTTTGTGCTGTGCCTGAGTCAAACTCTCCCTCAGTCCTGGGATCTCACACACTCCCTTATTCACTTCTGTCACTACTTGTTTCTGAGAGTGTCTGCTTTTTGACCAGCAGTCTAACAGCTGCTTAGGTGGGTGGTTATATTCACTCTCTCCTCCCAGCAGTCTTCTTTAAACTCTCTGTCTCTCCCTCCTTCTCTATTTATCTTCCTCTTTCCCCGACTCCCACGTACTTTAGGTTCTTTATCAAAACAGTAATGTGGTTTTGCAGAACTCTAAGACACCACCCGAAAAACATAGACTCAACCCTTAACATACCTCTCCCCCTTTGCCTCATATAAAACACTATCACTCTCATTTTCCCCCAAGCAGTCACCTCCACTTCGGTCCAAATGCAGAAAGTGCTGCTAGTAACACTCCAGTGCTATTTGTTCGTCTTTGTAGAAGGGCTATTTTTCACTTTTCCTGCATGTACCTGAGAAACACTTAGTAAGATCGCACACACAACCAAGCACCACACTCCACCTTGAGGTATGCATTTTTGTCCAATGTGAGATACTGTACACTTATTACACACACTCAGTCCAACCTGGAGTTCAGTATCTACCTTGCCTTATATCTAGTGGAGTTTAACTCCACAATCTTTCGGTTGCCAGTTCATACCGTAGGCCAGTGTTTCTTAACTAGTGGTCAACTTCATGACAGCAAAATAAATAAGCTCCACATGTTACTTTCAAGAAGCTACAGTCACATGCCTTCATCTATGAAAACTATTAACAATACTATGACCCAGACTACATTAAATACAACTTTACTTGAATATTGTTAAGATATTTTAAGCACATTTACTTTCACTTTTGTACAATAAAGAATAGTGGAAGCTGTCACCACTCATTGCCTAATTTAAAATCTGGAACCTGAAGCAGAACCAGTTGAGACCCACTGCACTAGCCTATACCATGTATGGTTTCACTTTATTTTGATGGTCTTTTTAACACATTCTATTGACTATAAGTAATGTTCCACCTACATGCTAACTATCATTAGAGTAGTAGACTGATAGGGTTAGGGTTAGAATAAATTGACATGTTGCAAAGTTATTTATAGTCAGTAGAATGTTTGTTGGAGGACCATCACAATAAAGAGTTAGCAGATATTAAGCAGACAGTCCATTAATACTCTAATGAGAGTTAGTTGACATGTAGTTTGTAAAGTTACTTATAGTCAACAGAATATTCAAAAGGGTCAAATATCAAAATAAAGTGTTACCCCATTTATTCAATAAAGATGATAGACTGGTCTGATTTACTAATTTATCTCATAGAATTTGCTATGTGTATGTGCACAGAAAAAGTTCAACAGGTGCACAAGCATATAAATGTGTCTTCTTTCAGTTGAATGAATCCGCATTGTTCTAAATGAAGAAGCGTGTGCCCATGGATAATAATTTTCAGAACACGCACCGCAGCCATGTCCATATAAGGGCTTTCCTCACTTTCTTTCTTTCCCTCTCTCTCTCTCTCCCTCTCCTGTTTTCCTCGCTCACATTCTCACCTGAGAGCATGCGCAATACGATATTTAAGTGCATGTCAAAAAACATTTAAAACACAATAAATTGTTTTTAAATAGGGCTACAAGCAATCACCAGCAGTGGATAGGCAGCATTTCGTCATTTTTATTTATTATTTAATTGCTACTCAAAATTAATCATTTTTTGTTGGGATAGTTATTCCATTTCTCACAGAATAGATAACCACTAATGACTTCACAAATTATTTGTTGCTAAGGCCACCACAAGTATGTGATTTCAGTTGCTTATAAATGTTCTTATACATTTTAAATAAGTAAAATAAACCATTTATAAATAATTCACAATCACAATTTTTGGTGAAAACCAAGGCCAGCAGCTATCACCTTGTAGCCTAGGACTGTCTGCCCACAGAAGCTGGGTTGAGCCTTGTCAGTACCTGGATGGGAGACCTCCTAGAAAAACATTAGCTGCGTCCGAAATCGCATACTTTCTTGAGTAGCTACTTATTCTGAATAAGTAATTACTTCAAGACAGCTAAAAAAAAAGTATAGTATGAATGATGTAGTATGAATCTAATCCGGACATACTACATTGGCCATGTTGTCATTATCATGTGACCTACCAGAGTCAGTTACATCGGTTCACTGCCATTCATAAATCCTCTCCAGTGGCCTCATGGGATAGTAATGTGTCCAACGTATGCACATTTCAGAATCTCACTGGAAGAAGTAGATCATCTAGGTACTTTTTGCCTACTCTGTTATGTGTACAGTCAACATACTACTTTTGTCACATACTGTTTTTCGCCTACTAAGTATGCAATTTTGGATGCAGCCTATGTTGCTGCTGGAAGAGGTGTTAGTGCTCACCCTGTGGTCTGTATGGGTCCTAATGCCCCAGTATAGTGATGGGGACACTATATTGTCAACAACTGCCATCCTTCGGATAAGACGTTAAACCAAGGTCCTGACTCTCTGTGGTCATTAAAAATCCAAGGAAGTCTTTCAAAAAAGAGTAGGGGTGTAACCCTTGGATCCTGGCCAAATTTGCCCATTGGCCTCTGTCCATCACCATGGCCTCCTTATCATCTCCATATACTGATTGGCTTTCTCCTCTCCACCAATAAGCTGATGTGTGGTGGTTTTCTTCAATATGGCTGCCATCGCATCATGCTGGTGGATGCTGCACATTGGTGTTGGTTGAGGAGATTCCCCCTTCCATATGTAAAGCGCTTTGAGTACAGAGAAAACCGTTATATAAATGACACAGATTATTAACGTTTGCACACAGATTTTATGCAGAAATATATATGCACAGTTAGATATGTGCAGAAAACTATCCTTATCAATTGGCCCTATTGGCTAGACGTGTCATATTATAAAAAGTCTCTCTGTATTTGTTCTCAAGCAGAACATGCTAGAACCGCAGGCCTGCGTCTGGCTGCCATGTCAAATGGGTCAAGTGTGTTTAAAAGAGAAGTGCTCAAGCATTATCCTGGATATAGTCCAAGAGTAATGCACTGAGACATAGATTTAAGACAGATATACTCACGCAATGCAATACACATTTTCACATAAGAACTCATTCACATAGGCACCCAGACATTCTCACACACAAGTTTGTATTACTTGACTGGCACAAGATAAACAGACGGTCAGACTGATATTATGTCTGTCTCTTTTGAAGCTCTCAGTAGTCTGTTATGAAGTAACATCAGTCCAACAGAAACCCTGGAAAAGGCACATACACTGATGGAAATTTTTAGGTCGACCTCAGTCAAGGAGTTTCTGCAGAGACATGGAAAAAACGATGGATGGTCAAATCTTCCCACAAACGGCCAGTCATGTGTGTGAGGAAAGCTGTTTTGAGTTATTTCAAGGTGAGAGAATATTTATATATCAAGGCTTTTCTTAGATGATGATTCTTTTGCAGCACCGGGTCCTATTCTTCTTAAATCTCATAATAAAGATAATAATAACATATATTCTCACATACATTGATTTTACCAAGTCTAAGATCTTCAAGAATCCTTCCTAATGACCAGAGGAGCCTGTAAATTACTCAGAGTACTCAATTACAATGAGACCTCTGAAGGGAGCTTGAAAGAAAGTGATAAAATAGCAGCAAGAAGCCTCACTGCTCATGGCGGTAATGACTTGGAAGGAGGCGCAAAGGAAACAGATATAATCAGTCCTGGTTTGCTAGTTTTTAATTGTGTTTAGTGAAGCTCACAAATCAAGGAATAACTAATGCAAAATGACCAAACTCAAGATGTTTTTCCAATTATTTTAAAGTCATTGTTAAGGAATGTGAAGTTGTGGTCAGAAATGAAAAGCAAGACTCCTAGAACTAATGGTTCATAATGGTTTTCGTTTTTGGTGAACTATCCCTTTAGCTAATGTGGCAAAACAACATTGAAT
This sequence comes from Chrosomus eos, assembly GCA_036326025.1. Taxonomy (NCBI): domain Eukaryota; kingdom Metazoa; phylum Chordata; class Actinopteri; order Cypriniformes; family Leuciscidae; genus Chrosomus; species Chrosomus eos. The sequence continues at coordinate 10,185,862 of CM070828.1, read as the reverse complement.
ATTTTTTTTTTAACATTCTGAGAGCTGCTTTCATGTATGAATGTTTATAAAATGCACACACTTTTCAGTTGCATATCGACTCTCTCTTAGGCTTTTAGTGGCCAGACCACCTATAGAAAGCCAACATTGCACAAACATACCATTATACTGTCAGAACAACTAAACAGAAAGAGATGAATTGATGCATTCTTCCTGGTCAACCATGAATCCACCAGGGGTTTGACAAACGGACTCCAAACAACAATGAACATCTCCTTCTGTCTATAGTTTTGAGCACAGCACTTATGGCAGTAAATGAGCCTTAAAAAACGTAAAATATAAAAATGTCCTCTATTGCACGATAAAGCTGTTGCTGAAGATCATATTTACATGTGAAGGTAGCTCTGAGAGAACAAACAACAGTCTGTTTCCCATCTAAAATACTCAAATCAGCATGGCTGCCCACTTTTGTTTTTGTTAATCAAGACCAGACAGCTAAATAACAGTCTTACAACCAAACAAGTCAAAGTGCCATTATCTTTTTATGCTGTGGGTTGGGGCCAAACTATTTCCCACAGCTGAATTGTGTATCAAAGGTATTTTAGATACAGTGTTGTGCATCAAGTCCGGTGCTCGCACCGCTAGGATATACACTTCATTATAACTGTATGTTGGATAACTAGTCTGCGGTGTTGAGTGGGAATCTAAAAATAGTCAGGATACCAAAATTAAACATACTAGACATCACTTCAGATATGCACTCCTGAACATGCTAACCCATAGAGCAATTTTCTGAGAAAAAAAAATCTTAAACATAGACACAGATTTTAATAAATTCAATGGTAATGTCCTAACTTACTGGTTTTTTTATGCTGGATCTGGTCGCAGAACCTGATTTCACCAAGTACAATCTTTGTTGATCCTGGAACAACATTGCAATCAACCAATCAGATTTGAGGGACAAGTTTACAGTTTATGTCCAGTTTAGGCTTACAACCATGGGTTAGGTCCTTCTACGTCAGTATTCAGCTATCATTTCCCTCTGATTTTAGATATAACTTATGGGTAGGGTTAGGTTAATGGGGTAGGGATAGCATTACATTTTCGAACAAGAATGTTGTTCCAGGATCAACAGAATATGTTGACCCAGGGACACGTCTAACTCAGGACGTGGGATCTACTCCGCATATGCTTCACCAATTAGCACAATGCTGTATGGTCTTGATAGAGATTTAACATTAGTGGAAAAGGAGGCTGAAGTCAAAGCAGTTCAAAGAAAGTTGGATTGTTGCCACATTCAGCCAAAAAGAGTTGAGCTGGCATACAAAAGAGACCAGAGTGTTTATGCCAGACTGGCAGAAATAGTGCCAGGGCATTGGTACACCAGTCAAACTCCACTCTCCAAACCTCTCTCCTCTCTCTCTCTCTCTCTCTCTCTCTTTCTCTCTCTCTCTCATTCTCTCTCTCTCTCTCTCTCTCTCTCTCTCTCTCTCTCTCTCTCTCTCTCTCTCTCTCTCTCTCTCTCATTTACTCTGGAGCGAAAACAGTCTAGAGAAAATAATGGTGTCATTTTCAACCTACTCTCTCCAGTGCAGATAAATATAGCTCTGGCCACAGAGGTGCCAAACCCATTAAGACACAGCTTTTGGTAGGAAGTAAGAAAATATCTTCTTTTCTTTTTTTTTAAGAACCATCATAAAGTCTGTGGCAAAGGGCCAATGAGTGGTAAATCCAGATGTGTCAGCCTACGCATGCAATTATGACTTGTGTTGTTTTCTGCCACGCTCCCCACCCTCCCTCCCTCCCTCCTGCTACGTCGTCTGCCTCTTCTCATGATTCAGGAGGGATCAAACGTCTGGCTATGTGCTGAAAAGTTCGCTGAGTTGATGAGGATTATGACAGGCCTATCGTCCACAGACATGTCTCGCAGTTTTCCGCTAGCCATTCTATTCAATTCGAGGCATTTGCCACAAGGATTTTCTGAAAACTGAATTGTGAGTTTGAACTGAACTGAATTTAGGCATCAGTACAACTGCCAATGTAGCTTATATGTAAACACGCACAAAGAATTTAATACCTTATTTTATTATTTTAATTTGAATATATTTATAATATATTATAAAGTATTAAAATGTAAAAATTATATATCTATATACACATACACACTTTTTTTAGTGTATTGTACATATTGCTTACTTATTTAGTTTCATATTGCTAACTTCGCTAGAACATCTTAACAGAGCTAAATTTAAAAAGTCATTAAAAAGTTTTTTTTTTTTTTTGTGGTCATGTCTTATCTTGCCTAGAGCATGACACCCTGTCTGATAATGATTTGTATTGCTGAGATTTGTGCTTATGAAATGGATTGAGTTCCACGGTAAACACAAAAGGAAAACCACAAGAGGAAGAGTAATCGCCTGCTAAGTTGCAGACACTATAAATGGAGGGTACCTCTGTCTGGATTCCTTTGGATGAGATGATGGTTTTCTCTCACCGGAAGTGGATACGTCAAGATTTTCAGCACTCTAGTCAGTCTCCTAATTATAGGAGGGTTGAACGAAAATGTATCTTAATCTTATGCATAAACTCACCATATAATTAAGTCTATCAACAAATGTGTCACCTTTACAACAGAGCCAGAGTTGTTAATCTTTCTTGACACTGCCCACACCCCATATCTATAGGCCTATTAAAGCAACAGAAGATCATGAGGTAATTTTTTTTATTTAAAAAAAAGATATAGAACACCCCCACCACTACCACCACCCTCATTATACAGACTGTCCAGAGTAGTCAAGTCAAGTCACCTTTATTTATATAGTGATTTTTACAATAGAGATTGTTTAAAAGCAGCTTTATAGTGATAACAGGAAAATAATGCAACAAAGTTTGTTTGTAGAAGAAAATAGCATCATAGTCCAGCTTAAGTAAGTTCAGTGATGGTTGTTGTAAAAATGTAATTAAGTTCATTTATATATATATATATATATATATATATATATATATATATATATATATATATATAAGTCGCTCTGGAGAAAACCGTGATGTCATTGTCCAGCTCAGTTCAGTTTTCATATAATGGTGTCAATGCAGGCAGATCATTAATATTATTGAACACTAAATGTCCCCAACTAAGCAAGACAAAAGCCAAAGACAACAGTGGCAAGGAACCAAAACTCCATCAGGTGACAGAATGGAGGAAAAAAACCTTGGGAGAAACCATGGCTCAGTCGGGGGCCAGTTCTCCTCTGGCCAACAAACGAACAGTATAATTATGATTCAGGCAGAATTACTTTTCAGAAGTCAGATAGGATCAGAAGATTCAGAATATTTATCCAGTTCCATATATGGTTGAGTGACCGCAGGGGCCTGCGAACCCCTGAAAAAAAAAACACTTATCATTTCCTCAAAAATTATGATCTATTATATTGTAATTTTTTATTACATTTGGTCCATTAACAAATCAGATTTTGAAGGGAGCATTGTATTTTTTAAAAAGGCACAAAGGAAGGCAGCATGTATGGGCCACATCAGATGATGCATCACTGTGTCATTAAAGGGTTAGTTCAACCCAAAATGGAAATTCTGTCAGTAATTACTCACCCTCATGTTGTTCCAGCCCCGTAAGACTTTCGTTCATCTTCGGAACACAAATTAAGATATTTTTGATTAAATCTGAGAGCTGGATCACTCCTCCATAGGCTTCTAAGGGAATGATAGTTCCCAGAAAGGATAGTTCCTTTCTTTTTACTGTCTAAGCTTCTGTGTTATACGTCACACGTAGGCTCACTATTGGCCGACGCTGGTCATGTGTGTGATGCGTGTAACGTTCAACCAGAAGCTCTACGCAATTACACTAAGTGAAATCTAAAGGCCAAACAGAGAAGGAAATGAATACTTGAAGAAAAACGTTATTTTTGTTTGTTTTTTGCGCTCAACAAGTATTCTCGTCGCTTGATAAACTTAAGATCGAGTCACTATAGTCACTTGGACTATTTTAACGATGTCTTTAATGACTTTTCGGGGCTGTCAGGTTTCATTCCCTTAGAAGCCTATGGAGGAGTGATCAAGCTCTCAGATTTAATCAAAAATATCTTAATTTGTGTTCCGAAGATGAACGAAAGTCTTACGGGGTTGGAACAACATGAGGGTGAGTAATTACTGACAGAATTTTCATTTTGGGGTGAACTATCCCTTTAAGGCTATTGCATCTTATTCTCAAACTGCAGATCAAAGACCAGGCACAAGGTCAAGAGTTCTTGATTGAAGACTCCGAAAGCTATCGACACACAGAGACCTGTACGTGCAACCATATGGAAAATCTGCATGTAAACAAAAGGAAGGACAATGTTGTGGCAAGACTGTTCTTGAGTAAACATTGTCCTATTACTTTAACCTTATTTAATAGGATGCTGTGGCTTTTTACAAACTATAAGCAGGCCGTCTTGCCTGAAAATAGAAGCTTGTGGAAATCCGTGGGATCGGCCCGCAGACAGCTCACTGGAGCCTATCCTGTAATCTAATGTAGAATACCACCTACTCACCCCTGCTCAGTGACGTACATCCATTCATTTATGACATAATTCGTGGTACAGACTCATGCAACACAAACACAACTTAATGTTTATTGGCGTACTTTGGCTAAAAATATATTTGCAGGACTGAGGAATAAACGGGAGCTCTGAGTCCTTTATGAGTGTTTCTCCACAATGAGCGAGAGTGTTTAACGAAACAACATTTTTTTTGTAGTGCCATCTGAATATTTTATTTTCTTATACTTTCCACAGCTAATTGGGATCAGATGGAGCTCTAAAAATGTTTCAAATTAATAAAGCATTTTGGGTTTGGTTTTAGTTTGTACTGTCAATGGTACTGAGACTTTTTACACAGGCTCTGATAATTACAGTATGCCAATGTACCGTCTCCATACATACAAAGCTGTCCTGGTATGACTATTTCAAAAAAGTATGTTTTATTAAACATTAAAGGTTTAAACTTGTATTTTCCAAAATTAGTCTTTGTTTTTTTTACTGTCCATGGTTTTGTTTATGACAAATGGCACAGCTGTCCTCCAGATGGGCAGCACTGTAGTCTGTATAAAAGAGGAGGGACAGTACAGTAACAGGGCAAAGCCTTTTCTTTCTCTCTCTCTCTGCAGTGCCTTCACAAATCAGAATATTTTTCCTCCAGTATGAATTTCTGAACACATTAAAACAGAAAACATTAGGTCATGATTTAAAATAAGATGTTATTAAGAAAAGTCACAGTTCAATGAGCTCACTGTTATGAGTCCACTTGTGCTGTATTAAATGGTCCCGAAAAAGATATATTTTAGTTTTCTATTATGACAGAGATGCTCAGGCATCTCAGACACACCCTGACGGTCATGGCAAATTAAAACTGTAGGTTTTCAGGAAAAAGGCCTCACAATCGCATCTTTTAAACATGTCAGTAGTAAACTGCCTGGCCTTTGGAACAGTACTATCTTCGAGTGTTTATAATCTAACTCAGGCCCTGTTTATACCTGGTATTAAGAAGCCTTTTTTATCAATCCGATCACAAGTGGACAACGCTAAATACAGGTGTAAATGTGGTCTAAACCGTTTTGAGCTTGTCCACTTTCGATCACTTCCAGAGGTAATCGAAAATGCATTCACCACTCTCGACCTACTGACTTAATTTGTAAACAGACAGGATTTAAACTTTGTCAGCTGAAGACCTAAGTTTGGTTTGAAGATGAAAAACGTACCAAGCACAATGTTCTCTGTTCCTGATTTCTAACTCGCACTCACTTCGTTTGGCGTGGTCTTGCGCTGTGAGAGTAGAAATTTTGAATGTAAATTGCATAAACTTATTTCGTCTATTAGATCAAAAGATCTGAAAAAGCCCATACATTTACCCATAGACCCTCCCCTCAAAGAAATCAGTGGTCAAAAATTAAAAAAAAAGACAAAACATCAGGTGTTATGGCAATGTCTACTTGTAATCTGATCGACCAAAACGCATCTTAACACCAGGTGTAAACAGGCCCGCAGTGATGCCCAATCCTGTTCCTGGAGGAGATCTACCTTCATTTAAAGTTTAGCTTCAACCCTGATTAAACACAACTCAACCAACTGGGGCTGCTTTCCAGTCCAAAATGGTCATGCCCTTCACTCGCTAACTTCCCTCCGTCTCGTTCACTCGGATGTACGTCATTGCCTACGTTGCATGAGTGCCCACTACTGGTGGAACCTTTGCTGAATTGGAACGTGCTAAGCCCTCAGCCCATTCTCACCCCAAGGCGTCATCTAACTGACGCCTTGGGAATCAGTTTGACCATGCTTCAATATTCGACGCTAAAGGCACCCTTTAGCGTCAGTTATTTGACGCGATCCCAGGGCGTCATCTAACTGACGCGTTACCCTTAGCGTCAGTTAGATGACGCCCTCCTACCCAGACCTAAACCTACCCGCGTCATCTAACTGACGCTAAAGGTAACGCGTCAGTTAGATGACGCCCTGGGATCGCGTCAACTAACTGACGCTAAAGGGTGCCTTTAGCGTCGAATATTGAAGCATGGTCAAAATTGTCAGTTAGATGACGCCTTGGGGTGAGAACGCGTTGCAGCCCTTGATCACTTAGAATCCACTATTGGGTTGATTTTTTTTTCCCTTATGAAATTGTTTAATGCAGCATTCTATATGTATATAGGTGTGTTTGAGTTGTTTAAATATGTATAAAAAATTATATATCATAGAGTTGTTAGTGGTGGGGTAAATTAAACGCAATATGCGTTGATGTCACAATCGTGTTGCATTGTGGTATATGGAGCTGCCTGAAGTGTACCAAGGGAGCGAGAGTCTGTCCATATAAAGTTCCCTTGTCCACTTCACGAAGTGGAACGCACTTCAAAATGGCGGCAGAGATTCCCCCGAGGTGAAGTTCTTGGGGAAGTTCTTAGGGAAATTCGCAAGTGCGTGTCTAAAAGTGGACTGGAAAAGTGTTTGAGTTATATTTTGAAAATAAATGCGTTGCTTTGGAACTTTGGACTCCTCGTCTCCTTCTGCCTGCACCACACCATGACAGAAGAACGGAACGCCCAATATGGATGATAGGGCAAGAATAATCGTCATGGTCAAAACCTTTTTTCCTTTGTTAAGGACTTTTACTTCCTTGCCACCAGCTTTCTTGTCACCAGCACCCTTGATGATGTGAGCCTGAGCACCTTGTTCCGGATCGGGCCACATTCAACCATCCAATCGACCTCCCAGACACCACCCGACTGGACTGGAGGGAGACCGTCATCCGGTGTCTGGAGAGCGTCGTGCCTGACCAGCCTGATCTTCTCGTCATGCCTGACCAGCCTGATCTTCACGTCATGCCTGACCAACCTGATCTTCACGTCATACCTGACCAGCCTGATTTTCACGTCATGCCTTACCAGCCTGAGTTCTTACATGTCATGTCTACCGAGCCTGAGCTTCTTCATGTCAGTCCTGCCGAGGCTGAGCTTCACGTCAGTCTTGCCGCACAAGAGACTGTTCCCGTCATGCCTGCCGCACAAGAGACTGTTCCCGTCATGCCTGCCGCACAAGAGACTGTTCCCGTCATGCCTGCCGCACAAGAGACTGTTCGCGTCATGCCTGTCGAGTCAGAGACTGTTCACGTCATGCTTGTTGAGCCTGTCCCTGAGCCTGTCCCTGAGCCTAAACCCATAGCTCCGCCCAAGAAATTATTTTTTGGGGGGCTATATGTCCTCGGCCTTAGTGGCCAGACCGGGCTCCCACGGAATGACCACAAAGGCCGATCCGCCACGGGCGCCCGAAAGGTCGTCTCCGCCATGGTCGCCCAAAGGGCCGTCTCCGCCATGGTCGCCTGAAGGGTCGTCTCCGCCATGGCCGCCCAAAGGGTCGTCTCCGCTCTGGCCAACTGAAGGGTCGTGTGTGAACCATCTGCCTTTAAGAACCTGTTTGAGTTATTTTGAAAGTAAATGCTTTGCTTTGGAACTTTGGACTCCTTTTCTCCTTCTGCCTGCACCACACCGTGACAACTATATTTTGTTACAAATACAGCTGTTACTTCATAACTTGGTAGTAATAGCAGTTGAGAATCATCAGTTTTATAAATAAATAAATAAGTTTGTTAGTTCAAGTTCAACTGAGACACTTATCAAATACAAAAGAGCTTTAAATCAGAATGAATCCGACTACTAGACCATCTTCATATCTATAGTCTACAGATGAATGTGTATACAGCTAAACAGGATCGTAATATATTTTTAAAGGCCTACTGAAGTGCCTTGGAACGCACAGCTTTGTATGATGCGTTGACGTAATTTCCACTGAAACAGGAAGGTAAGGCGGGACATATTGAATGGCCCCTCCCCCTTTTCAAATAGCCAATAGAGTTTAGTTTACCTCACAGACCGCAAGCAAAGTCGCAAGCATTTGACTGGACAGAAGATGTGATGAGAAGCTGAAGTCCGTAGTGATGTCATAAAAATCTGTGATCCATTTTAGCAGAAGTGAGAGACTGTAAGTTTTAAACCCTTATATATCCTAAATGCTAATTTTGTCATTGTTTTGAAACACACCAGCTTATTCATAACCTTAAGGCTAACATATTCATACTAAATTCATACTTTAAAGGCATCTTTCCCAACATCTGCAGAATCATCTCATCAAAATTAAACATTAGTAATAACGTTTGTATATTATTTTGTCTGTGATATGCAGACTATTGCTTGTTTACCGGCTCATTGTGAATTCTGATTCATCCCAGCCAGCCACAGGGAGGTTTGTCTGGACATGAAAGCATGCACCCCACAGCCAGGTGGACATACAAAACATGCTGGACAAGCCCCACACACTTTCCCCTACAGTAGTCGACTTGTTAAAAAAGCACAGACAGACGCAGCGACATCTATTAGCTTACATCGGCCTGCTGAATTCACACAGTCTGCAAAAGCAGCCTGTTTTTGAGTGGTTTAACAAGGTCTACAGTTGAGAAGAAACATTTCTGAGGGCAAACTCTCCGATATTGGCGGTAAAGCTTCTCCTCTCCCTGCTTAAATAGCGGACTATAAAAAGAGGTGTGAGTCTACTGAGACAATGTAAATTTGAAAAATCTGAATTTGATTCTTGTGCTGTTGTCGTTACTTTTATGAGCTGGTTTGTCTTTTCTAGGGGGATACCACTGAGCAACTATAAAATAAAAAGTGTTGAGCCAATTTTTAAACTTGCACCAGTGTTGCATAACAGGCACAAGCAAGTAACCCAGTTCTTGACCACAAGACTATTATACGCACCAGTTTTTCCCTCGAGTCTAATGAGCTACGCAGGTGATTTTAAATCCTTCAAACCAATGTTTCTTTAACATGGACTAACATTTAATCATTTAATACAATGCACCTATTGTGTATGTACATGTTTTTACATTGTACTTGTATTAAAAAAATGTCTGCATGTAATTACATCTGTAATTCATTTCTTTAAGTACATCTATAATTACACTGTTGACCCTTCCCACCTCAATAACAGCAAAAGTGTCTTGCAATAAAAAAAAATAATTTAACACCTAATATAAAGTGGGACCAATCCTTTAGTGTTATCGTCATGCACCCAAGGTCTCAAACTGTGTTCTAAACAGGGGTTGTGTAAACAGAATAGTGGCCAATCAATAAAATTCACATAAAAACAGTGCTACAAACTCCATTTGTGAAAAAGTGTTACGACACCAGGTGATGTTGAAATTATTAAAACAGTCTTCCATTTAAATATCTGGTAAGACAATTGCACATATCGCTCCCTCAAAAACAATCAAGAAGATTCCAGAGGTTATACCTCAACTTATTGAGCAACTGAAAATTTCCCTTCATCCAAAAGCATTCAAAGTACATTTTATTCTTTATATTCTTTTGTGCATTTTCCATTAATTGGCTACAACCCATTGACCTAATCTTTTAAAAAATATAATTGTATTAGTAATAGTAATTGTATAGTATAGTATTTTTAATACAAGAAAAAAAGTCAAAACCTTAAAATGAATCGCAACTATTGGCCACCATGCTTGAACTTTGGCAACATAAAAGGGATGTGTAAAATATAGAGAGATTTCTTCTCTGATTGCATTGTGAGCTACTTATAAAAAATATTACTACACTCTTGATGTGCCACTACGTCCAAAAATTTTAAACTCAATATATCAGATGGCCCTCGACATACAGTAGATCAAGGAAGAGTTGTCACGTCTCCCTCATCAGTGTAAACAAATAAACTAAATTTGGCCTGAAGCACTTAGACATTACTCCACCACAGCTATGTCTCAGGCTGTCTGACCAGAGCCTTGGAACAGAGGTGGACACATTATTTCTTTCAACACTGGTGGACATGTTACATGCCTACAGGCACTCACTTATTGCTTTTATAAACTATTTTTCTGGGTAATAACATCAGCAGGACTTTATAGATAGACAAGAACCCATTATCAACTAAGCTGAAGATGTCAAATACCAATAACATAAAATATATAGTTGTGGTGCTTAAATGATATGCTAGCTCCAACCACAAACCTCTGCTAGCGCTATTATTCTAATACATTACACCGCAAAATGATTGATATCTTAATTTACCGTACATATCTTGTTTAAATAGACTATTTTGAAATATAAGTGTTAACATTATAATATTTTTTCCCCCCTAAGGCAACTGCGCAACTCACTTTTAAAGTTCATATCTTATTTCTCTGATCTCACTCTTTTTTTAAATTACATCATATCCCATTGGAAGATGAAATTGTCTTGTCATGTTGATCTAGCATCAGATTCCCACAGCTTACTCATAGCATTGACTTTACAGGCCGACTTCTACCTACAGCTCAATGTTTACCTGCTAGTCTGCAGTTCCATAGCAGTCAGCACCTTCTTTCTTCAGATGGCCATGCTCCATTTTTATCACTGCAGTGAAATATGTGCAGTATGCCTTAATCTAAGACATAGGCTTACAGAAGCCATGGAATTTACTGGCCGACTTGGGTGAAAAATCACATTCTACACTTGTAAACTGGACGCCTACAATTTACACGCCATGAAAATGACTTTGTGTAATGAAAATTTCTGTAGGCCTACTGATTTACTAGACTGTTCCACTTAATTACAAAGGGTGAAATACACAAGGACCAGAATTTGAAACTAAATGTAAAGGGCAATTGTCTATGTCTACGCCACTGAAATGCAGCACTGAGAACTGTGCAAGAATAGGAATAACAAGTAGTTAGACATTTTTACCCTGATAGGCTATACTACCCAGTCAGTTGGAAAAAAAATTCTCGTGCTGGATGTACACAATACATATCGCTGTTAATTTAGCTGTCCTATTGACAAATGTTTTCTGTATTGTTTCTACTTGCACCAGTTGGCCTAATTTGTGTGTGAGTGCCACCTATGTGTCATTCCGTGAAATATTGAAAAACGTATTAAAATAACAATAAGGAACATTTTGTGATACATATTCTTTACAAACAGTTTTCTTTGTTTTTTATGGTTGTTTCCACAAACCATTTTCTCTGTGACATATTATAGAGTAAGAGTGCCCTTTCCACCAGCAATTTTTTTTGCCCTTTCCACCAGCAATTATATATATTTATTTTTTTTATTCAATGCCACAAGAACAGAGGTATCACATATTCACAATATTACATTAACTGCCAGAGAGGAAAAAAAAGAAAAATTAAAAAAATATATATTTTTACATAAAATCCAGTGTTTTCAAAACATTACATGTTTCATTGCTTTTTTGTTTTTACTTTGTTCCAAAAGATGTACATATAATTTAAAGTCATTTATTAAATGTGGAAAATTTGGTTTACCTTGAGCCCACTTCTTTTTATGTATATGGTATTTTCCCAATAAAACAAATAACTGCACAATATGCTGCTCTTCACACTCCAAATTGTCCCTCTGAGTATAAAAAAGCACATCAAAAACACAAATTTCCATCATACACTTCAGTTTTCTATTATAAAGGTTTCTAAATCTTTCCAAAATAATCTTGACTAAATACAGTGAAAAAACAGATGCAAAATTGTTTCTTTCTCTAGTGCACAAAATTCACAAGTATATGAAATATTAAGATTAAATCTTTCCAAAACATGCTTAGCAGGATAAATTCTGTGAAGTATTTTGTAAGACACTTCCTTAATTTTCCTTTCCACCAGCATGCACGAGCAAGTAGCGACGCAATGACGTCACTTAAAAGCGCCACAACCTTCAGTGCTATTATATATATATTTATCTTTACAGTGCGATATAAATAATTGTATCGTTTCTAGACATGCAGAGAGCCGCGAAGTGTGTTTTGAGAGCTGACCTTAGTCTTGTTTTCTGTCCTTTAAACGTAAGAAACTGTCGCGTAGTAAACAGAGGTAAGTTATGTGCATGTATGTGTGAGCTCATGACAGCTGGATCACACACTGATGTCAAGAAAACAATTCCTCGAACTTCAGGTGTAATACTGTTGAAATTATTACTTTTGGTGATAGCCATAACCTGGTAACAAGAACAGTGAAACAAAATATCAAAACTCGTTATTTAAATGACATGATATTTGATCAAATAAAAGACTGTTTATTTTAGAAATTGTGTAGTTCATCTTAATCATCTTAATATTTAAGAAACTTGCATATTATGACTACATTTTTATAATGCAGAAAATGTGAATGATGATACTATGTCCACATTCTTATTGTCCTCCTAATGTACTGAATATAAATTTACTAACTGGGTTCAAAATAAGGCCTGAAACAGTTTTTTTGGCTTTGCAGTATTGCTGCTAAAGTGTTGCACACAAAATATGGGACACTGCTAAATAGTGTTTTGTTGTTGTTGTTGTTGTTGTTGTTTGTTGTTGTTGTAACTAAAATAATATAATATATAAAAGTTTTAACACTTAATTGAATATAAATCCAATCAATTGTTGTGTAATTTAAAATTGTCTAAGAAGGTCACATATATTTTGATGTGGAACAGGCCAAAAATCTTTTTGTGTTATATCATGTATGTTATGTTATATAATTGTTTAGCCATACATATTTAACTTAAAAAAAGGGGCTTCTAAAAAAGTCTTGGGTGCACCAGACTGTACATTATGGTCAAATTCCCATATTTTTATTTTTGTTGTTTCATAGTTTGTGAAGTGATTTCTGTTATTTAAAAATGTGGAAATAGTCATAAAAACCAGTGAGAATGATTGTCCAACCTTTTGTGTATTTAGAGGCAAAGTGAGTGTTATTGTGTTTGTATGTGTGCAGTAAATGGCTCCGTGTTATGTAGAAGATACAGCATCCTTCCTCCACCACGTGACGAAGAGGAGAAAGCCATGCTGGACGGTATGTTGAGGGTTGACCATGCAGGAGAGTACGGAGCCAATCGCATCTACGCTGGCCAGATGGCAGTTCTCGGAAGAACTCAGACAGGGCCTCTAATCCAAGTACTGAAAGTCAATCTAATGACTTTAAATGCACATATGCCAAGTATAATGGAATAACTGATGCAAGTGTGCTTTTCACATCTGCAGCATATGTGGGACCAAGAGAAAATACATTTGGAAAAGTTCAACGAGATCCTGGGCGAGCATCGGGTTCGACCGACATTATTGTTGCCACTATGGAATATCGCTGGTTTTGCATTAGGTACGTTCTTATGGATGCATGCATATTTACTTGCTTTTGCACTGTAGCTTGTAATAATTTACTCTTACCTCGTGGTTTCAGGGGCCTGTACTGCTCTTCTGGGTAAGGAAGGAGCCATGGCCTGCACTGTTGCAGTAGAGGAGAGCATCTCAGAGCACTACAACAGCCAAATCCGAACACTTATGGAGACTGATCCAGAGAGATATACAGAGTTATTACAGGTAATGTGTGTGCTTATACCAGTGCTGTACTTTAATTAACTGGTGTGAACAAAATCTGGCCAAAACAAAGTTTGTTTGGGGTTTGTTTCGGGAGTTTGAAATTTTCTGTAAAAGTTCACTCCGGCTGGTAAATGGCTTCAAACTAGCATTGGTCAGTGGTGATTACATAATAAGGTGGGTGTGCTCTAGGGCTCCGCTTTCGTTGACGCAGTTTATTGTAGTAGTGAAGTTCGGATAATTTTACTGATTCGGATCTTTGAATCTCGTTCATCAAAAGGAACAAATCTTTTTTCGAGTCATTTCGTTCATTTCAGCAGAATATATTTAAAATGTTACATGTTAGCCAAATTGTTGTTAGCCAAACAACACATCAAATGTTGATCGCATTTAGAATAAGAAAAAAATTGCAATGCAAGGAAAAGGCCAAATTATGAGAAACAGAAACGATTAATTAATATATCTTGGTCTTCGGACTATGCACTCTGTTACTGTACCTCACCTCCCAAAGCTGTTCGTTCATCCCGTGACATCCTCATAAACGTAGCTACGCAGTCTGTAGTACCGGACACAGATTTGATTGGTTCACGTTTCGAGTATATCGACTTCGGGTTCGAATCATTCGTTCATCACGTGACAGGCCCATATAGGCTGAGCTATGCAGTCGGTACCGGATACAGAATTTATTAGTTAATCTTTATTAGTTAGTCTTCGGGTTCAAGTCATTCGTTCTGACAAAAGATGAATCAGACCCAAAGACTCGAGAGGTGAACTAATCATTTCTGTTTCCGGTACTGATATCATAACCTCTATGGGACTGACACGAAGAATTAAAGACTCTGACCCGAACCTGAAGACTCGAGAGATTAACTAATCATTTCTGTTTCCTGTACAGAACCTATACGATGTTGCGCATATGCGCGGTCAACACAAAATGAACGAATCGTTCATGACCGACCCATCACTGGTTCATTTATTCTGTTCAGTCCGTCAAGGTCATGCAGTAAAAACATGAACACACTAGAGAGCCGCTTTATAGTAGAAATTGCAGTGTACTTCTCATTGAATTCGGCATTGATTTTTTTTTTCATGTTTAACACTAAAGCTGTGTTACCGAATTACAGAGCTTGTACAAACATATCCATGTCGGTATTATCAGAGGCTTTCTTAACTGCAGTTTTCTATTTCTTTTCAGATAATTGTGACTTTTTATCTTACAATTGCGACTTTACATCGATATAAAGTTATTGATATAAAGTCAGAGTTGCGTGTTATAAAATCAGAATTGCGTGTTATAAAGTCATAATTGCAAGATATAAAGTCAGAATTACAAGATATAAACTCTTTTTTTATAAATTATCAATTAAGATATAAAGATATAAATTGTGTGTTCCCTATCGGTCAGTCACTACAACGTAGGTCATGACTGACCAATAGGAATCTCGCTAGAAAGGCCAATCTACTTCAAGTGAAACTAAAGCAAGCCAATACACATTACATACATTGGCGTGCAATCATTTGCAACAGCTGTGCAGCCTCGCTGCGCGGGTATTTAACAAGCAGCTGGTGCGATTGCACACTAGCTTTTTGCTTCGGAGCCAAGCACTTCGTATGCTGAACAGAGTGAATTTGAAAGCAAGCCTCTTCTGGATCTCTCCACTTTGGTGCGGGTGTGGCGGCACAGCAGCGCAAGCAGTCTTTTTTTCTCTTCTCTCTCTCTCTCTCTCTCTCTCTCTCTCTCTCTCTCTCTCTCTCTCTCTCTCTCTCTCTCTCTCTCTCTCTCTCTCTCTTCTTTGTTTGTTGTTTTAAAACTGAGCAAACAAAAAAGCTGTTTTCACGGCTGGTAAGGTGCGTGGTTAAAACGCTCAACAGCCGTTTTCACGGCTGGTAAGGTGCGCGATTAAAGCGCTCAACGGCCGTTTTCACGGCTGGTAAGACCAGCGAGAGAGAATCGCGCACAGACAGGTGCACATTCCTGTCTGTGTTCGCCGTGACCGTTGCCCTGCGTGCTTAAGCACCAAGGAGAGCAGTCTCTAAAAGAGCTTATACAGATAGTTCGCGTCTTTTTCAAGATGACGTTCTATCTGTGTGTTTCTGGATGCGGTCGTTACCTGGGGTCACGGGATGGTCACGATCACTGCCTTGTTTGTCTGGGCCTTGAACACGCTGAGGCAGCATTCGTGGATGAGTCATGTACCCATTGTGGGAAGATGACCATCTCGGAGCTGCGTTCGAGACTCACATTCCTGCAAAGGGGCGGAGTCCTCGTGCCTCGGCCTCGAACCAATCCTCCTCAGAGGGTTGCTTCGGGCAGTGGCGCAGGAGACCTGAGGATCACGGTGAGCGCGCTTCCTTCGGGGAACCAACCCTCTAGGAACCCTCACCCCTCCCACGCTCCGCAGCCAGTTGAGCCACCAGAAGAACGTGCTGGACCATCCTCGAGGTGTGTACCAATCGTTTCTTTTGATGTCGATTGCTGCATCGGAGGGAGGGTCAGACCTCTCCGCGGACGATGGCTTGGAGCCGCTGCCTCCTTTGGATGTGTCAGCAGTGCCCCATTCGGACCCGGAGATGATGGTGGTCACGATCCACAAGTTCTTCAGGAACTTCGTGCCGCGACGGACCTCGCACTTCGTGCGACGAAGGTCACCGCGCGGTCAGTGAGTTAGGGATGCGCGGTATACCGGTACTGCAAAAATACCGGTATATATTATATTTCAAACGGTACAATATCATAATTTTGTTCATTTCGGTATTTAATGCGCTGCTGTTTCGAAGTTCACCGCTAGGCGGCAGTGCGCTATCTAAACTGACGCGGGTCATGCGAAACCGGCAAACGGTGACAACAGAGGAACACGATGGATCAACGAAGCTCATTCGAATTTCTTTCTACACGCCCGAAATGAATAAATAGAGAGAGCAGTATGAGTGAAATAAGGCTTTACTTTGCCTATGAGTGAAATAAGGCTTTACTTTGCCTACAAAAGTCATGAGAAAAGTGAAGAAACAGATCTCAATGTACCACTCAGCAAACAGGGAGGCAACACATCAAATCTGCCTAACCACTCGTCAGTTGCTCATCTTGACTTGTTCAGAGATCGACAGGTTAGTCCATTATTCAACTGATTTTATTTAGACTTTTATTGAACACTGAACAGCGCACATACATAAGAGCTTATCAATTATATATGATACGGTAAACACGAAAGCTCAAATCTGCTTGCATGACGCGCTAGAACTAATTCAGTTTAGGTCTCATCATTGTTATACTTTCAAACAAAAATATATTAATTGAATTTGAATGAATAAAGAATAAAAATTTGAATAATATTAATTTTAGTATTAGTGATAGTAAAATGAGTGGCATATTAAGAGAGAGAGAGAGAGAGAGAGAGAGAGAGAGAGAGAGAGAGAGAGAGAGAGAGAGAGAGAGAGAGAGAGAGAGAGAGAGAGAGAGAGAGAGAGAGAGAGAGAGAGAGAGAGAGAGAGAGAGAGAGAGAGAAAATAGTAGTGATATGAATATTACTAATGTTACAATTAAGCTACATTTGTCAAAATTCGTTAGGTAACCTGACCTAACAGTATTATAGCATTTATTTATCTATAGCCTATCAATCAGTCAGTAAATGACCTAAAAAATTAAATATGCTAATACATGTTTAGCATGTTAACATTACTTTATGCAATGCATTAAACTAATATGAACCCAAACAGTAACCAAACCAATATCAATAAATGCAATAAATCTTGATAATTCTCTGTTGATGCATGCCAGCTAATGGTTAACATGTCATTTCATTATTCTATTAATTTATTATTATTAGCCTATATGTGAATCTATTATTATAGATATTAACCTATTTTAATTGTATAATTTCAGTTTTATTTTTTTCAAAATCAACATTTAACGTTCCTTGTTTCGTCCAGTATGTTCCCTGACTCTTTTTTTTTTTTTTTTTAATGTACATTTTTTATATCTTTTCTTTGGTAGTGGAGAGTTTCAAGCAGTGTTTTTTAAGTGTCACTTAAATTGAGACTTTTTTTTTTTTTTTTTTTTTTAACCCTTGGTATCGATTTAGTATCGATACCGAGGTATTAGATTCTGGTATCGTACCGAAGCCAAAATTGTGGTATCGAACCATCCCTACAGTGAGTCGTGCGATGTCCACACTAGTGGTCCAGGAACGCCATCTCTGGCTGTGTCTGGCTGACATGCGGGAGACTGACAAGCTCAGGTTCCTTAACTCCCCCGTGTCCCAGACCGGCCTCTTCGGCGACGCGATCGAGAACTTCGCCCAGCAGTTCTCGGCTGTACAAAAGCAGACTGAGGCCATCAAGCACATCCTGCCGCCGAGGTCAGCTGCTGCCTCCACCCCGACCGATCTTGGATCTGCGAATTTTGAATCGGAGCCTCCACAAGCTACCGTTCAAAATGCTCACGCAGAGACGCATTTTCGAATGCATCCGTCCCCGAGATTGGTTTGCAGCGATCGACCTGAAGGACGGGTACTTTCATGTCTCAATTCTTCCTCGACACAGGCCGTTCCTGCGCTTTGCGTTTTAGGGTCGAGCATATCAGTACAAAGTCCTACCCTTCGGGCTGTCCCTGTCCCCCCGTGTCTTCACGAAAGTCACGGAGGGGGCCCTTGTTCCCATGAGAGAACAGGGCGTTCGCATCCTCAACTATCTCGACGACTGGCTCATACTTGCACACTCTCGAGATCAGCTATGCGAACACAGGGACCTCGTGCTCAGGCACCTCAGCCAGTTGGGTCTTCAGGTCAACTGGGAAAAGAGCAAACTCTTCCCTGTGCAGAATATCTCTTTTCTCGGTATGGAGTTGGATTTGGTCGCTCAGACAGAACTGCTTGAACACGTTCAAAGGCAGGACAGCGGTCCCACTGAAATTCTTTCAGAGGCTTCTGGGGCATATGGCAGCAGCAGCAGCGGTAACCCCGCTTGGCCTGCTTCATATGAGACCGCTTCAGCACTGGCTTCACGGCCAAGTCCCGAGATGGGCGTGGCATCACGGCACTCACCGGCTGGCAATCACACCGGCTTGCCGCCAGACCTTCAGCCCGTGGTCAGACCTCTTGTTCCTGCGGGCAGGAGTCCCTTGGAATAGGTGTCCAGGCATGCTGTGGTATTAAAAGATGCCTCTGCCACAGGCTGGGGTGCCACGTACAACGGGCATGCAGTGTCAGGGGTGTGGACGGACCCCCAACTGCATTGGCACATCAATTGCCTCGAGTTGCTAGCAGTACATCTCGCTCTGAGCCGCTTGAAAAGGCTGCTACAGGGCAGGGACCTGCTGGTCCGTACGGACAACACTGCGACCGTTGTGTACAACAACCAACAAGGTGGTCTACGCTCCTGTTGCATGTCGCAACTCGCCCGCCATCTACTCCTCTGGAGTCAGAAGCATCTGAGGTCGCTTCGAGCCATGTATGTCCCCGGCTTGATCAACCGTGTGGCCGACGAGCTATCACGAGCTGTGCTTCCAGGAGAATGGTGACTCCACCCCCAGGCGGTTCAGCTGATCTGGAGAAAGTTCGGGGAGGCCCAGGTAGACCTGTTTGCCTCCTCAGAGACCTTCCACTGCCAGCTGTTTTACTCCCTGACCGAGGGAACACTCGGCACGGACGCACTGGCACACAGCTGCGCAAATATGCCTTTCCCCCAGTGAGCCTACTTGCACAGACACTGTCCAAAGTCAGGGAGGACGAACTATTGGCCCACCCGGACTTGTTTCCCAGAACTCATTCTCCTCGTGACAGTCCCTGCCTGGCCTATTCCTCTGAGGAAGGATCTACTTACTCAGAGACAGGGCACCCTATGGCACCCGCGCCCAGACCTCTGGAAACTCCTTGTCTGGTCCCTGGACGGGATGCGGAGGTTCTAGGTGACTTACCCCAGAGGTACTTAACACCATCACTTCAGCACGGGCGCCGTCCACGAGACGTGTTTACGCCCTGAAGTGGAACCTGTTCGTCGAGTGGTGTTCTTCTCGCCGGAAGACCCCCGAAGATGTTCAATAGGGTCTGTGCTTTCCTTCTTGCAGCAAGGGTTGGATCGAAGGCTGTCTTCCTCCACCCTCAAAGTACATGCTGCAGCTATTTCAGCATATCACGACCACATAGATGGCAAAACAGGAAAGCACGACCTGGTCGTCAGGTTTCTTAGGGGGGGCGAGACGATTAAATCCTCCTCAACCCCCATCCATACCCTCTTGGGACCTTTCCCTAGTGCTTCAAGCACTTCAGGAGGCACCCTTTGAGCCTTTGCAATCAGTAGACTTAAAGCTTCTTTCCATGAAGACTTTGCTGCTGGTTGCACTGGCAAGTCAAGAGGGTTGGAGACCTGCACTCATTTTCGGTCGACGAATCGTGCCTAGAGTTTGGGCCGGGTGACAACCACGTGGTACTAAGACCCCGGCCTGGCTATGTGCCCAAGGTTCCTAACACTCTCTTCAGGGACCAGGTAGTGAACCTGCAAGCGCTGCCTTTGAAGGAGGCAGACCCAGCCCTGACTTTGCTCTATCCCGTTCGTGCTCTGCGTATGTACGTGGACAGAACTCAAAGTCTCAGGACCTCAGACCAGCTCTTTGTCTGTTACCAAGGCCAGCAGAAGGAAAAGGCTGTCTCCAAGCTGAGGATGGCCCACTGGATAGTGGATGCCATCGCCTTGGCTTACCAAGCACAAGGCGCGCCCTGCCCGCTCAGGTTGCATGCACACTCCACGAGAGGCGTTGCATCCTCCTGGGCGCTGGCACGTGGCTCCTCGCTAACAGATATCTGTAGAGCTGCGAGCTGGGCGACACCTAACACGTTCGCTAGATATTATAGCCTACGTGTAGAGCCGGTCTCCTCCCGTGTTCTCACCCTAGACGGGTAGAAGCACTGAGAGGTCTGGCTATGTCGGCTTGCTTCACCCTACTGTGCACCCTTATTGCTCCAGAGTAAAAACCTGTCGAGTCCTTCAAAACCCCTCGGTCCAGACTTGGCGGAGCGTCCGGCGCCAGGCCCTTATCCGCAGAATCCTTGAGAACCGGATCTGGGCTGGGTTCCATATGTGTGACCCTCCGGGTTCCCATATGTGTATATTCTCCACGGCTGCTCCTATCGGAAGCCCGTGTCTTTCCCTTGGGCTAAGTCACCCATTATTCATATGCAGTACAGCCTTCGGGCTAGTCCATATGTATTTCCACATAACTCTTTGAAGAAGTGGCTTCCGCAGCGTTCCTTCCTAAACAGAAAGGGCACGCTTTCCCAGTGTTATCCAATATCTCACTGTATGGGTTATCATGGAACAACAGTGTCAGATTCACTCTGTGTAAGCCTCCTCCTATCGTCCTTCCAGGCAAGAAGGTATAGAGGCTTGCACGGGGCGCTGGATGGGGTACAGCGGCTGTGGCACTTTGGTAGGGATTCCTATTGGTCCGTCATGACCTACGTTGTAGTGACTGACCGATAGTGAACGTCTCGGTTACATATGGTAACCCTTGTTTCCCTGAGGGAGGGAACGGAGACGTAGGTCCCGTCGCCACATAGCTTTTTCAGGCTTGGCTCCTCAGCAAAAAACTAGTGTGCAATCGCACCAGCTGCTTGTTAAATACCCGCGCTGCACAGCTGTTGCAAATGATTGCACGCCAATGTGTATTGGCTTGTTTTAGTTTCACTCGAAGTAGATTGGCCTCTCTAGCAAGATTCCTATTGGTCAGTCATGACCACGTCTCCGTTCCCTCCCTCAGGGAACGAGGGTTACCATATGTAACCGAGACGTTATAAAGTCAGAATTGAGAAGTCAGAATTGCGAGATATAAAGTCAGAATTGCGAGATATAAAGTCAGAATTGCGAGATATAAAGTCAGAATTGCGTGTTATAAAGTCAGAATTGCGCGTTATAAAGTCAGAATTGCGAGATATAAACTCACAATTGTGTGTTATAAAGTCAGAATTGCGAGATATAAACTCACAATTGTGTGTTATAAAGTCAGAATTGCGAGATATAAACTCTTTTTATTTTTTATTCTGTGGCAGAAACAAGCTTCCATATGCAGCACTTGTTTGCATATTCATCTAAATGCCGCTCTCAGCAGTGTAGGAGCGGCGGGGATGTTTGCTAACAGTATATCGCTGCAATGTTATATTGAGATGACCGACAGCCCAAATAGCCAATCAAATAGCTGCTATATGCCATTCTGTCCATCAAGCTTTAAAGATTGAACCTTCGGACACACACACAAACCTCCTTTTTTTTTTTTTTTACAAATTCCTTTAACTATGGTAAAAAAGTGTTGTGTTGGCACATATAATTTGATACTAGGAAACCAAAATGGCTTGTTAGTGGAGTTTTGTTCATTCTGTTCCCGAAATCAGCCAGTAATCTTGAAAAATCGATTGTTTGACCAGACTTGTCATTCTTTATGACAATAACCTTCGTTCAATTTAAACTTTTTGCGATATTTTATTAATTAAAAAAAAAATACTAATAAAGCATGTGTGTTTGGGCTTCACTTAGAATACTTGTGCATCTGGTGACTTCATCTTATTTTAGTTTTTTTTAGCAAAATGCAAAAAGGTGGATATCTAAAATACACACTAAAACATAAACTAAATGTTTTTAATTCAATCAGATTATTAAAGAATTTCGTGATGATGAAATAGAACATCATGACACAGGATTGGAGCATGACGCTGAGTCGGTGAGTTTAGTATGTGGGTTTCCTAATTTGAATCATGGGAAATGTAAATGTTACACTGTTTTGCAGTGTTTTTTTTTTCATGTCAAGTATTTTATTCACTTGTTTTTCCCTCTTTAGGTGCCAGGATACTTTCTTTTGAAAACAGCAATACAGGTTGGCTGTAAAGCTGCCATCTATATTTCTCAGCGTATTTAGAGTCATTTTAACAATGTATCACATGTAAATATGGTTTTGTTTCTCATTCATGTATAGTAAACAGTTGGTGTGAGAGCACATTTTGAAAAAGTTTAAATGATGCTGAAAGAACTTTTGGTATCCACAAGTTTTTTAATTAAAATATTCAAACATTAATATGCCCTTTGTTTCACAAAACTGTTTATTCGCCCCAAATAAATGTATTCACAAAATCATTGTTTTATGTTTTATTTGACCTTGAGAGGACATCCTTAACGGAGAGGCTATAACAGAAACCATAGCAGGATCAAATTAAATATGACATCATTATCACAGTTAAAAGTTTATATTTTGATAAGACGTTTTAAGAAAAGTCAGATGACATGGGCTTAAAGTTTGAAATGATTGTAATTTGGAAGTAATGAAATATGAAATGCATATTATCGTGTATGTTATCCGTATGGCGTCACCTGGTGGTCAGAATATGGAAATTGACTTAAAGAGATTGTCCACCTATGATCAAGCTTATGTCATCATTCTCTCAATCTCAAATCATTGCAAACCTGTATGCATTTCTTTCTTCTGTGAAACATAAAATAAGGTATTTTGAAGAACTGTTAAAGAACAGTTTCAGTTCCTATTAATTTGGACAAAAAAAAATACAGAAGTAAGAAAGTTTCAAGTGACATGAGGGGGTAGACTATCTTTTTAGGGGTGGGTTATCCCTTTAATGCAAGAGATGTAATGGACAGCTCTATGAAAATCTACCTTGCTATGAAGGCCAGACCTCCAGAGAACATTTGTAAGAATATTTTAAGATCATAAGAAATTAAATGAGAACAGTGGAAGACATTTACATGTCTTCATGTAACAAGCACTTCAGTTTGTGCATACGTTTCCTGGAAATAAAGTCCATGACCTTGAAATTGCTAGTACTATGTTCCACCATTTGAACAACAGGAACATGAAAACAGACATGAATGTAACATCTGACACACTTATAAGCAGAGATTCTGTGAACTGTAAACCAATGGATCAGATGTTTCAGTGTTTGGATGACATCACCTTCCAACCATACTCCTGCACACTGAGACAACTTGTGCTCTAGTTCACATATATAAACAGTGTGTTCATAAATCATAAATCATGTCCCTCGGTTTAGCTCCTGTTGCAAAACACTCATAAATTTCAAAGGGTTTGAGAAGAGGTTAAACAACTGTCCACTGTTACTGATTTTGTTTAGAATAGGCATTGTGTAAATGACAGCTGTCAAACCCTTCTGAGACGCCACATTGCTTCATTAGATGTGTAAATTTCTCCAAAGCTCAGAATTCAGAGTGTGCTGATTTAAATGAATCTCTTGGCTTCTGATAATAGACTGCTAAATAGTGTTTATTCAACTTCAAGTACAAGGGGTCGTTTGTTGCCTTATATGCAAGAGTGCATTCTTCCTCCACTTAAACACTAACCTAAATATCAATGTCTCTAAGCACTGATTTGATGTTTTTGTTTTTACAAATTATAGGCTATAGCTGTAAATAAGTTGTCTCTTAATAAGCATGGAAATTATTTCCTAATTTATGTATATTAATTTTCCGTTCACTGTAGTCGCATGATTGCCATAGTATGAAATTTTCAAAGATACAAGTTCACAATATACAAATCTAAACTCTAAATAGTTTTTCCAGTTTAGTTTCTAATAGTTGACCATTTCTCTATCCCCACAATGCCTCAACACGTCCGTTACGCTGTTGCCGACTTTAATTTGTTAAAGGGTTAGTTCACCCAAAAATGAAACTTCTGTCAGTAATTACTCACCCTCATGTCGTTCCAACCCCGTAAGACCTTCGTTCATCTTCGGAACACAAATTAAGATATTTTTGATTAAATCTGAGAGCTGGATCACTCCTCCATAGGTTTTAAAGGATTGAAACTTGACAGCCCCGAAAAGTTATTAAAGAAATTGTTAAAATAGTCCAAGTGACTACAGTGGCTAGATCTTAAGTTTATCAAGCGACGAGTTTCCTACGAGTTTTTCGTGGTTTTATAGGCTATTGTAAAGGAAATGTTTAATTAATCACATTTTCTTGCAGTATTAACATTTATATGCTTTTGAAAAATACATTTGTTGAATATAACAAAAGAGGAAACAAAACTACAGCTGTCTAAATATATATATTAACCTCATGACCCTATATAGCAACAAGCTGAAGTACCAAGGAATCCAAATGTGCTTTTAGCTAGTAAGAGAGAATTATACATATGAAGAACCAATCATATTAAGAAACATGCAATGAATCATATCATCTTTCTATATAAACTGTTGTACTCTTTTGTTCAGGGGTATTCTCTCTGAAATTGGTCTGAGATCCTCCCGGCCGTGATTAAAAGCATATTGGAAGGCATTGTCTGGAGTGTCTCTGATTACTGATGTGCGGCAGGCTAGACACAGATATCTTACTTCTATTCCCAAGTGATAGTGCTGAAGGGGAACACTAGAAACCTTATTCCCAAGTTATAGTGTTAAAAAGGGGCAACAGGTGTCAAGGATAAGACACCCCAGGTTTGCGTATAGGGAAAATCTACCACAATATTTAATTGTATTATGGGTAATATGAAAAAAAAATGTTAACAATAATTTTCCCCATTGCTGCAGTTTTTTCCTGTTAAGACATAAATGAATAAAACTAATTTCTGCCCTATACAACAGCTGAATTTGCACTTCTTAAATCCCACCTGAGTCAGTCAGGGGTTTATTTCTGTTTTAGATTAATAGTGCTGACAGCTTCGTTGTATGATGTAAGATGTTTTAAAAAAGCAACAAGCATTGAACAAAATTACTATAACATAAAAGCATGAGTGATGAGTCCAGTCAAGCTGCAGGTGTTAATACCAGTAAACCATAAAACCGACAACTATATTATCTCACTGTTTTAGAGAACAGAGAGAAAATACCAAAACTTTGAGTCAATGCACAGATGTGTTGGCAAAAAAAGACCATAAAAATAAAGGATGTTAAAATAGAAGTAAACAACGTTATTTACTTTTCTCCAAAAAAGAAAGGATTTTTTCTTAGCCCAACTCCTGTCTTCAAAGTCTATCCATTTGTCATGGACCATAAATGTATTTTTATGTGGCTGCACACTTCGTTGAGCAGAACTTTTTTTAAGCACAGGATATATAGCGTACATAGCAGCCAATTTGTAGTTATTACTGGGATAATCCCTTATGAGCAATCTAAGATTACCTTTTCAGTTCCTACTTGGGAACATATCAACCTTTATGTCAGCACCCCAAATACTTAACCATAAAGCCTCCTACAATAATGTCCCACAGTCAGAGCCAACAGTAACCACAGAAGCAGATCCTGTCTTTACCACTTCAGTCTGTCATCTTAAATATAACATCAGTCTATCAATTTGCCTCAATTAATCTCACTCACTTCACAATCTGTTAGTGTGATGAGGCTTTTTTTAAATGCATGATCACTTCATTCAACATGGCAGATGTTAGCTACATAATAATTAGGTTTCTATGCAAGCAATGTGTTTGATCTGTTTCTCTTATTGTATTTTTCTGCCATAAAAGTGTATGAGAATCAGAGTATGTGTATCATAGAGACCCCAAACTTGGCAGGATGGTCCCAAATGTGCACCAGTGTCTATGTTTTAAATAGCTTAACTTTTCCATAACTTTGGAACCGTGAAGGCAAGAAACAAAATACTCAAAAAATCTTTAATTTCATTTCCATTGTTTTTCTCTGTCATTTCCTGCCAAAAAAACCCTACTTTTTGCATGAAATTTGTCACATGCCATCTTGAGACCCTTATAAATTATCTAAGGAATTTATAAGCATCTAATATAAAAGCCAATGAAATTTTGGGGTGTTGCTTTTGTGGTTTTCAAGTATTACTCGGATAAACCAAACATTGATGCCAGCAACTAGTCAGTTTGCAGCAGCTAAAAATGTCAAATCAGGGCCGACTATTTAGAAATAAACATGTTTGTATGCAGTGTCAAACTGAGGCTGAATCTGTCACAATGTGCTGCTATAATAAGCAAATTGCTAGCATGAGATTTCTTTATTTCCTAAGAATTCTGGCATCAATTGCCACATATATTGTTTTTATTTTTATATTTTTAAATTCATGTGTAGGCTGTTTGTCCAATTCACACTAAACTGGGTATTCACCATCTCAAGATACTCAGGACAAAAAGTTATCAAAATAATTTTGATTAATTTAGTTTGTTGTGGAGATAGGCTGATATATTTTTGGGTGTGGCCCATGACAAATTGGCCTATATATCTTGTAAATATAATGTCCATACTTCACAAAACATGACACATATGGACAAAAGGACAGTCTGAGGAAACATGCCAAATGTCTGTCACATGTCATGAATTTCTGATGGTCAGCTGATTCTAACAATACATTCTACATGATCAGACATTTATCTCAATAGTACTGACAGATGAAGAGCTATAATACAAATTTTATATTTTAAATTATAAATTTTCTCAAAGGATAATAAATCCTTTAAACGTTTTCCATCAATTTAAATGGCTGAATATTTTTCAGTCAGTCTGTTTTGTAGTTTGTAATTTAATCATTATACCATTTTTTTTGTAAGCGTTCTTTTAATCTATAATAATGACTATTAAACGTATTAAGTATTCATAATAAGACAGATTCAAGACTTGTTGACTGCAGAAAAAAACACATAATATTGAAAAAATGCAGGCACAGCCATTGGTGCTTGGACCGATTATTCATATTTATTTTTATATTTATTTGTAATAAGCAGGATTACTCACAAGATTAAGTATTTAAATACTTTATAATTTGTTTTTAAATTTGTCAAAGTAAAATACTTTCAATGGTTTATGAGGAAACATACATCAGGAAACATATACGTCATTCATAAAGACTGACTGATAATTAATAATAATGTGATGTGACGGTGTGTTCTGGATCCTTTGTAACTGAATGTATGAGAAAGAACTGTTTCGCCTAAACTCACCTCTCAGAGGAATCCATTTTTATTTTGAGGAAATCGTCATCAAAAGCAGACTTAAAAAATTCTAAACATTATGGCTCCTGTATCTGTGAAAAATTGTTGCTGTAAATTTTGAGTACAATGGTAATATAAATCCACACAAACTATGAAAACTTTCGGATGCACATCATTTTGTTTCTTGGCAACATCTGAAGCATCCAATAAATCCCTGACTATAATGTTGAACACACTCTCTAGCTCATATCTCTCTGTCAGGTATTTTTATACATAAGATGAAAGTGTTTCTGATCATGTTTGTACTGTAAACCCTAATCTGCTGTTATGTGGTCAAAGTCAAACTAATGTCTCTTCCGCCTTATACTGTCTCTGGTTTATCACATAAACAAAATGCTGTCATTATTTACACCCTCATTTCATTCCAAAACTGTATGATGTTTTTTACCTTTTCAGAACGCAGATGCAGATATTTGAAGAATTGCCAATGCAATGAGCGTCTTAAAATGGTTGTCTTGTACATGAATAAGATCACTCTTTACGTCTCTATATGGAATGCTCCGTCACAATCTTGCGGGGGGGTTAATTACTTCTGTGCCTATAAAAAAGCAATACTTGTTATTTTACATAAGATCACAGTCCTTGCAGTAACCACAACCATTATTCTTATTTTTAGACCTATATACAGAAATCACAATGTATTAAACTGATGACAAAACTGTGGCGTATAGTTTGGCCACCACTCCATTAAGTGCATGAGTTGGGGTGTAATAACATTAGCGCATAGAACAGGTGAGCATATGTATGAATGTATAGATGTTTGCCTTTGTAAGTCATGACATTGTTTGAGGAGCCTACAGTTGTGTTGGCACCTCCAACGGCTGCATTTCGGATCAGATGGGGCAGCTTATGTGAGGTCCCAGAGGGTGGCGTGACCCCAGGGAACATTAATCAATGGCTTTGACAGGAGTGTGGCTTCACCAGCATGACTTCAAGGCCATTCTGCTGCTCAGCACTGTCATGAGTTTGTGCTGGCTCTTCAAGCTATTTGCCCAAGCATTTGATAAGGCCCCACATGACCCAACTGTGGACTCTAACAAACACTTACAGACGGATCCCAATAGTGCTGATATGAACTGGATTTAGATATGTTTTGTAAAAACAATGTGATAAAAGGGGGTAAAACTCTTGAACAAAGCACTTCAACCTGGAACTCAATGGCAACTGCCCTTGTAAAAAGTATACTACATTTTTTTCCCGGCTGACATGTAAAGCAGCAGTGTTGATATACAGTCCAAAAACACTGTCACTTAGTGACTTACAGACAGTCAGCGTAAGTTGCCCCTTTAAGGGATAGTTCACCCAAAACTGAATATTCTGTCATTAATTACTCACCTTCATGTCGTTCCAAACACGTAAGACTTTCGTTAATCTTTGGAACACAAATGAAAATCTTTTGGTAACAATTTATAATAACTGCACGCTAATAATCCTTAGTTGAGCATTAGTAAACATTGAATTCATATTTTATAAAGCATTAATAGATATTAATAAGAAATGTATAAATACAGCTATAAATGCTTTATTCTTGATTCATAAGTATATATATATATATATATTGTTTAATAATTGTATGTTCATACTTTATTAATGATCAATTTATAATTTCTAAATGAAGTATTGCATTATTTACAAACCAGTTATTTAGGAGTTTTCAGTGGTTCATAAATCACTTAAAAAGTGTAAGTAAATTATTTTATAAACTATTTAAATGTACATCTTATTATTCAGACATATAGTAACAGTTAATAAATGCTTTAGTAACATGTATTTCTATTGTAATTCAGGGTTAATTCATGTAGTTATAAAGCATTTAGTAGTGGACAGTTAACTTTTGTGAGCTCTTCTAAAGTGAGGACTAATTATGCCTTGTAAAGCATTTACAAAGGAGATTTAAAGGCTCAGTTATCTTCTAAACATAAAAATGAAACAAACACAACAAAGTCATACATAACAGAAATATTTAAGATGTATGAATATACAGTGTTACCGATTTTGGTTATTAAGGTTATTAATTGATTATTAAATCTTAAAACTACCACTTCGATACTTTAAAAAGTTCATAAAGAGATTGTAAAACTAATCAATATGAATTAAGCGGTTTAGCGAACATAAACAGAAGCTCAACCGAACCTGCTTGACATGCTAGAACAAACCTCAATGTTTCTTGCGGAAGCTCAAACGTGCTGCGTAACACGAGAATGAACCTCACTGGTCCTTGCTAAAGATCAAACTTGCTGCCCAACACACGGGAATGAACCTCATGCTTAAGCTTCTGTTTTCCACAAATGATGTCTAGTTGATGAATGTTTATAAAAGCCTAAATTCAATCTGTTCATCATATAAAGCAATTCAATGACGTCAAGGCTACGATGTGATTGGTTATCAAGGCACATATGATCCTAGTTGAATGTTAAGCTTTCTCCAATGTTAGAGCCGTGGAGGTTGGTATCTCCTGTAATGAGACCATCTCAGTTACTGCTCAATTGGTCCAGAACACATGAGTAAATAGACCCTTTTCGCACTTTCAGGTCTGAAACGTGGAAGTAAACGATAGAAAGGCAAACTTTTTATTGCATTTTAAGGAAATTTCGTAATTGCCCGACATGACATGAGGTCACCATTTACAGGTGCAGTGCATAGGAGACCACAGCAAATATTACTTTTTGCATTCCCCTTTGCTCCAGCAGCAAAATATAACATACAGTATTGCATTTCATTTTCAACAGAGGTGGAAAGAGTACTAAAATTTTCTACTCAAGTAAAAGTACTATTAGTTCAATAAAATTTTACTTAATTACAAGTAAAAGTACCGGTCTAAAAATCTACTCGAGTAAAAGTAAAAAGTAGCTCATTTAAAATTTACTCAGAGTAAAAGTTACTGAGTAACTTTAACAGCGGGGGTGGGGTGGGAGACTCTCCTTTGAAGGGCTGTAACCTAGGGTTGCGGCGGTGAGGAAAATTTCCCACCGGTTAATCGACGTGTGACAACACCGGTAATCCCGGTGTCACCGTGGGGGGCGGGGCGGGGGGTTAAATAGCTTTTAAATGCGTGCGCGTTTAGGCTACTTTCACTTTCGAAAAAAGCGTCAATTGGCAATTCAGCGTCAATTGCTGAATGGACCAAAAAAAAAAAAACTCGCTGATAATAAAACTTTATTTATAGACAGAACTTTTATTAGCATAACGAATGAATAAAAATAACCCCATGCGCTGAAAAAAGTGAAAATCGGCAAACTGTGGGCCCAAACAAATAAGAACCATAAAACGTTTTTTTAACTAATAAGAAAAAATAGGCCTAAATAAATTACACAAAGTTTAAATAAGATAAAACCAAATAAATAAGAGACGAATATAAAATAAAAACTTCAAAAAGGACCTTAGCCTATAAATGACAGCACTCTAAAAAACACTATAAATTGGCATTTATTAACATTGCTTGCAGTCTAGTAGAGTCAAAGAACATGACAGGTGAGACAAAGACAGACTTGCAGTCAAGAACATGTAGACTGAGTAAAAACTATTGCGAAATGACGGCGTTTCCATTAGGCTAACCGATGTTATGCGACTAAAACGTCCTTTTTTTCCTCTCGCGAAAAGTCATTCTAAAAATCATGGCAACGGAGGTTTATAGCCTATATCACAGCCACCCCACTAGACAAGACATTACTAGTAGGCTATTATTAATAATGGAAGGAGACGTGGTGTGTTATCCAATAATTAATGGCAGGGCTGCGAACGGCATATAGCCAGGAGTTTCTGGGTGTTTCTCCCTCATTTCTGCTCCGATGTCTTGATTTTGGCATTTCTTTGAGGTTTAGGTAGGCTATTCCTGTAATTATTGTTTCTTTTTTTATGAATTTAATAAATATGTCTCGTATTCTGTCCAAACGGTCATAGGCCTACTTTTGTGTCCATTCGTTTTTCCTTTTTTAACCCGTAATTTTGCAAAACAAAAAATGAACGGTTGTTGTATTTGCAAAGTTGAACACCAAAATTTAAATTAGAACTGTACACACCAAATGCTGCGCAAAATATATAGGGTAGAGTGGGGGAAAACGCCCCCCTTAAGGTAAAATGTGACATTACTGTGAAACAAAACATAAATGTGACTAGAATTGCCATCCCAGTTTTGAATGACTATGGGAGGAGTTATTCACCAAATATTAAAATTGCTCAGCCTTAGTAAATATTTTGAAATTTGACTTTAAATATTTTTGTACAAAGGGGGCGTTTTGCCCCAGCGGTGGGGCAAAACGCCCCCCAAGGTGGGGTAAAATGCCCCCTTTCTTACCAACCAGTTTGCTTCATAGATCAACAGCAAAATGAACATAGTTTTTAATCTCTAAAAGTAAAAGGCAAGTAATGCAACAAGATGTGTATATATACCTATTAATATTAATTTCAGGAATGTACAAAATAGCCAAATTTCTAACATTTTAACATTTTATTTTTTACACCTATATGGGGTTGATAATTGATGTAGTATTTGTTCCCTACTATCATCAAGAAATAAAAACTCTAAATAAATATTAAACAAAAATTAGTATATTTATAGTGAAATATATTCCATAAATGCATTAAAAGTTTTATCATTGGGTCACCTAACCACCTTCCATCATTGCATCCACCAAGCTAGCTAGCTAATGCTCACTTGTAATTTTTTCATGTTTTGTTCAAATATTTAGATTTTACCGCCTAGTTATACTGCATTAAATTGTAAAACAAAGACTTTGATAAACAGAAATATGTTACTATAGTAATTATGATAAAGAGAAACTATGTCCCTTGGGGGGCGTTTTACCCCTCAGCATAGGGGGCGTTTTACCCCACAAGCTTTGTCTTTTTAAAAAATAGTTTATTTTTAAAAATATAATTATATTCCTTATAAATAACATATGCTCTCAAACTACAGACTTCACTATTCATCTATCATACATCACTGTGATATCACTGTGAACAATATTCTATTAAACACTTGTTTACTAATATATGAAAATTATAGCACTTTCCATGTAATCCTCTTCTCTTCAAATACGTCGCTGGTGTCAGCTTCTCCATGGAGATTTGTATATCCCCGTTGTCAACGTAGTGCATAGCAATAGAAAAAATGTATCTTGATTCATTCTAGTGGTTATTTTGGGAAAAACGGGTGTGGGGGCGTTTTACCCCAGGGGGGCATTTTCCCCCACTCTACCCTATATATAGCCTAGCCTATATTAACGGATTTTCGGATTTTTGTTTACGACTTTTACCCCTTTATTAAACATTTAAAATATTCACAAATTAATATGATTTTTTTTAGATTAGACTGGTTTTCTAAGGCCAAATTAGAACCTGGAAATGATATTTTTCCCGCAGTGCTGAATGAGAAGAGCCATATAGGCTATAGGTGATTTATAGGCTAATAATAAATGTGTCTGAAAAAATAACGAGGCATTTTAATTGTTTATTAATAAACTAGTGTTTAATAAACTAGTGTTCTAAACAGGGTCGGTTAAACATATCTCCATCTCCGCTGTAACGGATGCATCTTTCTAGAGAGAAATGCATCTTTCATTCGGATTAGCCTACATCATCAGAAGGTATTAGCTTTCGATTCGAATTTGTTCGTTTTAAAGAGGACATTTCAAGCTTTAGCCTAGGCTGGATATTTTGTTTCAGTTCTCGCGCTCCAGTTCACGGAGACCTTGAAACCGCGCCTGATTGTTTTATTTTATTTTACAAAAGCACAACGTTGTCTTGTTATTTTGAGTTTAGACAAATAAAAGTAGTTGCGAATAATATATTATTATTTTCTGTATGGCCAGAAATGATAGAGTATTTTAAGTTGTTTCCATGTTGATAGGAAAATGCAAGTGTTCACGCCCGAGCCTCCCTACCATGCAGTGCACGCTCCACACTCCGCATAGCAATATACGTTCTTTGGTAGGCCTATAGCCTAAACACTTGGATATGCGTACAAATCTTGTGTTTATGCGTACAAATCTTGTGTTTATTAACACAATAAACACAAATAGCAAAAACGAATATCCTACTTTAAAAAAGTCAAGACATCGCGGTGTCACGGTGGGAAAGTGATGTCACCGGTGATGGGGCTAAAAACCGGTAACACCGTCAACACCGTCTATCGCGGCAAGCCTACTGTAACCTACGAGAGTTTCACATAACCGTCTCAGAAAATATCACGGTTTATATTGTATTGTTAAATTATGGTTATTATTCCCATCAGTTAAAATAACAGTTAAATAAGTGAAACATTTGTTCAATAAAACATATCTAATCAACTAATTTTAATAATTGATTAGGAATTAGATGAACAACTTATTTATATCATTAATAACTTATTAAAGGATTAGTTCATTTTTAAAAAAAAAACTTTTGCTGATAGTTTACTCACTCCCATGTCATCCAAGATGTCCATGTCTTTCTTTCTTCAGTCGAAAAGAAATTAAGGATTTTGATGAAAACATTCCAGGATTTTTCTCCATATAATGTAATACACTGGGTGCCAAACGGTTCAAGGTCCAAATAACAGTTTCAGTGCAGCTTCAAAGGGCTTTAAACGACACCAGACTATGCATAAGGGTCTTATTTTGCGAAACGATCGGTCATTTCTAGAATAAATAAAAAAACTGTAAGTTTCTTTTCGACTGAAGAAAGAAAGACATGGACATCTTGGATGACATGGGGGTGAGAAAACTATCAGCAAAAGTTTTTTTTAAAAGTGAACTAATCCTTTAATGTTTAAAAACAATTGAGTTCTATGAAATGTTTTTTTATTCAGAATTTTTTTCTTTTTTATGATTTAATACAAATATAGATTTATCAAAAACAGTGGTAATCAAATAAAAGTTTAGCAAATGTGTTTTATCATTTTAGTTTTTGGCAAAGTGCTGCAAAACAGATGTACTCAAACCATGCACAAACAATATATATTCCTTATTATTGTCGTTGTTGTTGTTTATTCTGTTAATGTTAATATTATTATGAGAAGTACATTCTATTGTAGGCCTAAAATAGTAATACTGTAGGCCTATATCTGTGATAATTTCTGCTAGTAAAACCGAACTTTTATTTTGACGGGTTAAGTCCTGTTTCAGAGTGTATTTGACAATGGTTTTTCCATTCAAATAAAATTACGAAAATGCTTATTAGGCGATGTTCATGGAAATGTTCATGTATCCATGTAGGCTAGGCTACTCGTATTGTGTGTGCGATGCTGAAAACAGCATGAGCGTGTCGCGTACTTGAGTATGTAGTAAGTAGACGAAACTGCACAGCTCATTCACACAGAGACACGCAGAACTAGCAGATTATATAGCTGCATAGCAGTCTTTTGTGCTATTCACAGATCATGTCACGATTTTATTTATTTTACAGCTTTACTTTCGATTTATTCATCCATACGTCTACCAGTTTGCGTGTTTTACGTGACATCTGCAAGGCTATTCCCTGACCAGGGCTTCACATACCGGTATGTGTGCGAGTGAGATTTTGACAGCATTTCACGTTCAGCTGGGTCTGCATCTCTGTCTGTCTGTCAGTTGGGTCCGCATCACTGTCTGTCTTGTCCGTCACCTTCTCCATATTGTTTTGTGATTTTAGCGCGTCTGTTCTCCCGCCCTTCAATCAATCAATGCTGTAGTTTCCGGAGCGCGATGTTCACCCAAAG
The DNA here is from genome assembly GCA_036326025.1 of Chrosomus eos. Classification (NCBI taxonomy): domain Eukaryota; kingdom Metazoa; phylum Chordata; class Actinopteri; order Cypriniformes; family Leuciscidae; genus Chrosomus; species Chrosomus eos. The sequence goes on along the minus strand of CM070828.1, from coordinate 10,150,368 downwards.
CTTTTTTTTTTTTTTTTTTTTTTTTTACTCAGTAACGGATATGTTTTTAAAATGTAGCGAATTACAATACTTCAAACAAAACATACTTAAGTAAAAGTAAAATTACAGATTTTAAAAACTACTTAAAAAAGTAGAAGTACACAAAAAAACTACTCAATTACAGTAACGCGAGTAAATGTAATTCGTTACTTTCCACCTCTGATTTTCAATGACTTTCTAAAAAATAGATGGAGATAGATGGATTACTGTAGGCTAGTCAGAAGAGAGAGATATACAGTTAAAAATCCCTCAGCAGCTTATTAAAAACTTATTGTATCAGTGTTAATTATTGTTTGTAATTTAATGCCAGGGTTATACTGTATAAATCAAAGTGTACAGTGTAGAGTTAAAAATGTACACAAAAATATGGTTTCAATTTATTTTAAGATGTTACATTGCTCTTACTCAAATAAGTACTGAAAAATCCTATTTAACTATAGAGTTTGGTTTATGGTTAGTTAATTTTATTCATAAATTACTGTTACGGTAGTACACATAGTATCTTGTAACTACGTCACCTTAAAATAAAGTGTTACCCAAAAATATTTTAAAATATGTATTGTTTTGTCATCACATATTGTGTGGAAAAACATTTAGTGCTTAATTGTTCAGCAACACACAAGTAAATTGTTTTCACAGTGGTTAGTGCATCATATAGGCCAAAGAACACTGCAACATAACAGGTGTAGTGTGTTCAGCCATTTAATACTACACACCTGCAACGTTCTAATACACCTCAGTTGGGTGTGGAATGATGCGATGTAGCTCTTGCATGATGAAAGTGACTTTTGAGTTGCACTCTTGCTGTGCAATCTCAAAATTCAAATCATGCCACTTTTCTATGGCTATTACATCATGGAGCCTGCCTAGGCCATCAATCCCATTGACTGCTTACAGAAGGTTAACATGTCATCTACCATAACGCCTGCTTCAGCACTTTAGTGGGCGTCTCACACTTTGCACCAATCCAGCAAAGCCTGAGATGTCAGTGCTGATGACAAACAGCCATAATCACCGAACTGTTCTCAGCAAAAATCATCACTCCTCTTGGGCCGTACACTGTGAGCGTGCAAGTCACCTGCACTTTTGCATATATATTTCTCTCTCATAAAATGCACTTGCTGACAGTCAGAACTATCTAAGATTTTCAAATGATCCCATACATCCATGGTTCAATTCAACCTACAGCTCTAGATGAACTTGGATCTACATGCACTGAACAAGCCGAACAACTGCCTGGTGTGCAAATCGCAAGCATTCAGCTTAGGTGTTTAGATGATGTGATCCCTTTGGATCACGACCTTTACACATTACTCTGCTCTGAAAATCAGATCTATACAGTTCTCTGAGGCGCGGCATGCTTTGATGCCTGTCAGCTGAGAAATGCGCTCGCCTGCCTTCAAATGCAGTGTTGACACACACACGGACACAGACAAAGTGCTCGGACCACTCAAGTGCTTAATGTCAGGAACTGACCTTGGCTGTACATTCCAAACAAAACTGAGTTCTAGTTCTTTGCTGGCCAATGGCTTGGTCACTTGATTATGCATTGATATGGAATTGGTTTCCTTTTTAACGAAAATCAGACATCATCTGTTTCTCTTTGTGTCATTTCTGGTCAAAAGCCACAGAGTTGCTTCGGGTTCAGACCCACAGACAAAGTCTAACTATCTGCAGCATCTAGCCAGCTTCTGCAAAAATCTATTGAAGCAGATATCAAAGACAAAAAAAGACAAAGCAATGCCATCTAAAAGCTTTTTCAAAACATTCTGGCTTGTATTGGAAAAAGCAGGTGAAGGATTTACACCTTTTTTTTCTGTTTTTCTGCATTTTGAGGTCTGCTTCGCAGATTGTTGCAGTGAATTTTGGGAAGACAGGAGCACTGTGCGTGCTTCTAAATACAGAAAGAATGAAGAATGTTTTAAGCTCAGTAGATCAAATTCAGAAATGTCATTTGATTAGCTGTTTAGACATTTTTGTCTAAATATTTTCACATATCTGAAGCATTTCTGGCAACACTTTAAAGACTTCAGGTCTTACAACACAATGAAAGGTAAAACATCTTGAGTCTAAAACTGTGCCTATACGAGATGTCCAGACTTAGCAATCATAATCTTTTATTATATTATATTATGTTATGTTATGTTATGTTATGTTATGTTATATTGTTATATTAGAAAGTTGGTTAGTTTCTAAATACATTTTTTCATTGTCTACACTGTGAATATAATTTTTTTTAATTTATAAATTTATACATTTTTAAATATATACATTTTAAGTACAATCAACTTAGATGTTTAAGTCATTTCAACTTAAATTACATTAAACTGACTTTAAAAATTAGTTGAATCTTGTATAACTTATTTTGATGAGTTAAAGCAATGTAAAAACATATGTTGTCATAACTGATTGATCATAGAATTTTTTTCAGTATAGATATGTATTAGTAGGATGTTGTTTGATAGTTTTATTGTAAAATTTTTCCTATTATTGATTCTTGTTGAGTATACCAATCTTTTTTAAGTTATACCGAACGATTTCTGCATAAAACTGGATTGACAATTGTAGAATTGTAATTGACATTTACCACAATATTTGTAGAAAATTGTCATGTCACAGTCTAATAAAGATACCTTTTTCAAACAAGGGACAGTGCTTGTATTTAGATGGAAGTATAATGCTTTAGTTGGTCAGATAAAAAGGTTTCCCATGCCGAAGATGTAACAAACTTTCCATAACATCATTCATTTACATATTTCACCATGATAGATAAGCAGAGTGGATAATGACAGCATCAGTCTCAGCTGCAAGTTTATGTGAAGGTCATACTTTAACCCTTGCATAGAAATCAGGAGATACTTTGTAAATCTGTGCTCAATTCACTGCCATTTATAACAAACATCTCTTTCTTTAATTTAAGAGTTCACATTTTTAGAAGAGACACTCAAAGGATTATTAGGAGTGAGTGAAGAGTTTCTCCATATTAGAGTGAGCATGGGAGAGGTCTGCTCCAATGACCTAGAGCCACATGCCATGTAGCTGCTGGGTTATGCAGGTATTTCAACCATGTAGGTGTTTAAATCAAAGTCGAGGGGAGGGCGGGAGGGCTTGTTGTGAGACTAAGTTAGGTGGGGAGGGGAAGTCTTTGAAATATGGTTGGGAGAGCGCGTGTTATCTTTTCTCCTCGCCATTAGACGTCCAGGTTTGGTGTGTCATTGGTTGCAGCACAGAGCTGGCACCAGCTCAAAGGGGATGTTGAGAAATGCTGCCCATATGGTGGCCCTATAAAATCTAGCACAGACCACAACCAAAGACAAGGATCTGTTCAGGACGCCAGCAAAGCATCAATTCAAAAACCACATTTCCCGCAGCGCCTGAGGATTTTTGCTCTCCAAGACGAACAAGCGGACCAGGACCAGTTGCTTAAAGGGGTGAGTGTTGATTTTAAGATTGTGGCCATAAGGTTGAGCACTTGTAATTTCATTGGTGGCAGATTAAGTCAATAAATGAATTAAAAGCAGTGTCTTTTCAAAGCATGGGTCCTTCATGCGGACTGTTCTGTTTGGCCTTTTTTAGGGAGGTCCTGTCGGATTTGATATGAATATTCTGTGCCATGTTATGTTCCTGCTTCTTCTGGGAGTCATTTCTTGCCAGAACAACAATCGCAATGTAAAGCCGGGTGGAAAACCTGCAAAGAAGCCTAACACCCAAGCTGTAGAGGCAACCCAGCATGGCCCTGAAGATGACCCAAACCCTGGGATGGCAGGTGCTGCCGATTCCAGTAAAGAAACAAATCCCGGAGGTCGCGGCACCACCCAACAAAGCGCATCGGTCAACAAGCCCGTTGATGAAATGAAGCTGTACTTTCTTAAAAACACATTAGTGACGTGCAACGACGGCACTGCCGCTGGGTAAGACACAGCAATGATATTTCACTGCTAGCCAGAGGTGCATTTAATAAACTTGGCAATTTTCAGACACTGTATGTGTCAAGTTAATCAACTGTATGACCATTAACTACAAAATTGTAGCAGTGTGGTGATGTCACATTAAATATTGGTCCTTTGACCGTTTTGAAAATGTCCTCATATGGTCCTCATATGTTCCCCAGACCATCTATATTTATTTGTGTCCCACAGGTTTTACTTAAAGGAGTTCAAAGGAAGCAAGAGATGGCTGATATTTTTGGAAGGTGAGTATTTTAAACGAAGTTAATTTTGTCGAGAGAGGTCAGCCGGCTTAAATGCGGTGCTCTGCGTTATTTTGACTGCTGGTCATCTTCTTAGACATGTCATTTTTCTTGCTTTTTCGGAGCACGTCACATCACACTGGTTCACCAGTATGTCGAGAACATATATGGTTTCACTGGACAAGAAAAGTAACATGCGAGGTTGATTTAGCCAAGTCAAAATTAAACAATACAAGAAGGAGAACAAGGCGAGAGCACATAAATAATGTAACGTCTCTCAACAAGAGGAAGTGACTTTAAATAGAGGGGGAGAGCAGGGCCGGAGTGGGACTCATTTTCAGCCCTGGAGTTTCATGCCTTAGACCGGCCCACGTTAGTTCCTGACTTAATATTAAAATAATGTAATTGAAACCTCAGTATATAAGTCTGCAATAGTGCAGTGTTCTGTACAGCCTTGTTATTCAGTGCAATAGCCGTACATAGGGTATTATAAATACAGAGGTCCGAAAAGTGATCTTTTGCTAGGGGGGTTAGGGGGTATATGCCCACCCAGACAAGTGAAGTAATACAAACAGAAAAGTCCCAGTACTGGGGAAATATAAACACATTCGAGGTATACAAATATATATTTATACAATAATAATGGCAATATACGAGACCCATATACACAACCGGTCAAAAGTTTTAGATCGGTAAGATTTTTTATGTTTTTAAAAGATGTCTCTTCTGCTCATCAAGGCTGCAATTATTTGATAAAAAAAAAAAAAAAAAACAGTAATATTGTGAAATATTATTACAATTTAAATCAGCGGTTTTCTATGTGAATATATAGTGAAGTGTAATTTATTCCTGTGATCAAAGCTGAATTTACAGCATCATTACTCCAGTCTTCAGTGTCACATGATCCTACAGAAATTATTATAATATGATGCTCAATAAACATTTATGATTATTATCCATGTTGAAAACAGTTTTTTACATTTTTATTTCAGGATTCTTTGATGAATAGAAAGTTCAAAAGAACAGAATTGATCTGAAATGGAAAGCTTTTGTAACATTAATCACCATTCAAAAGTTTAGGGTCAGTAAGAATTTATTTTTTATTTTTTGGGGAAAAGAAAAGAAATTAGAAAATACTTTTATTCATCAAGGATGAGTTAAATTGATCAAAAGTTACAGTAAAGACATTTATAATGTTAGACAAGATTATATTTTAAATAAATGCTATTCTTTTGAACTTTCTATTCATCATAGAATTTTGGGGGGAAAAAATTGAAAATCATAATTTATGTTTTTTGAGCATAAAATCAGCATATTAGAATGATTTCTGAAGGATCATGTGACACTGAAAACTGATGTGTAATCAGCAACAGTAATGACGTTGAAAATTCAGCTTTCAAATTACATTTTAAAATATATTAAAAAAGAAAACAGTCATTTTAAATTGTCATAATATTTTACAATATTACTGTTTGTCATTTTTTTTCATCAGATAAAGCAGCCTTGGTGAGCAGAAGAGACTTCATTTAAAAATAAAAAAATCTTACTGATCTATATATATATATATATATATATATATATATATATATATATATATATATATATATATATATATAGGTGCTGTTGTTAAATTGAGCTTATTTTTACACTGTCCTCAATGGCAAAGAGCATATGTATATCTGTGTTAAATAGGAATCCATTGTAATAAAGTTATTCTCATTCTGGGCTGCAAGGCTATTCCTCTACCTGCTCTCATCTCTCGATCATCTCCATGTCCTTTCATTCTTCTACCTGATCTACCACAAACTGATTATTTCTGTCGTCCGTTTAAAACTTCTTTCGTAATAAAAACAGTTGTTTAGTTTAGCCACTTGCATATCTCGTGAAGCGTCGCGTTGGGATTCGCGCGCGGCCGCGGCTCGCGCTTCTGTGAACATAAATCCCGCTTTGATCGCTCATTTCAAACATTTTACCATTGCCGACGAGCGGTGTTTACTGAAGCAGCTCAGATTATGAGGTCGGTTATCGTCGCGATATGCACCAGGTAATTATTTCACAACGTTCATTATATACTCAGAAAAATATACACTCAGAAAGCTGTGACTGGAGCCTCTATAAAGCATTCAACCCAGTGCCATGACAACACCGGCCCTCCTGGCCAATAAAACAGACCGGCCCACCGGGAATTCTCCCGGTGCTCCCGATTAGCCAATCCGGGCCTGGGGGAGAGACTAATAAACTTACTAAACACGTAATTGTAACAATAATAATACGTAACTGTTCTAACGGGCTGACGTGGATTCATTGGACTGTTTTTGATAATAAAATAATACAGTAGACTAATATTATTTTAGTAGACTGTATTGTAGATTAAATCTGTATCCTCTCTACCACAATTTCTACCACAATTTCACAATATCCTCTCTCTGTATTTCTCTTTTTACCAGACGGGAGGAATCACAAGTTAAATACAACAAATTTGTGCCAATATTCAAACTGTCTTAAGCTTTTGAAGTCTGCACAAAGGATGGCTAATGTGAGGTTAATTCCAATTAATCATATTTAGGTGGCTGGTGCTGCTACAACAAAGAGACCTGCGATTCCAGATACAAAGCTATCCCCCGACTTATGAGCTCGACTGACTGGCCACAGACACGCAAAGGTATAGGCTGATATTAACCAGACACACGTCTGCTAGCAAGCCATACTTCAGTGATTCTTAATGAAAACAATTATTTGCAGGGAGTGGTTTGCTATCAACACAAGCTGATGAAAATCCTCACTGGTATAATGCCAATATTGTGTAAGTTTCTGAAAAATTCAAGAGTGAGATTTATATCACCTATATAATTAACATCTAACTGACTTATTAATGTAACTTATCTGATGTATCTTGTGTAGGTTTGTTCCCTACTGTTCAAGTGATGTGTGGAGTGGTAACAAAGCAGCATCAAAATCCAAACAGGGAAAAGAAACAGGTACATATTTAAGTGATACATTTTGTCTGACCATTATCATTTTTGTTACCAAAATTAAGATGCTCTATTTCTTTATACTGCCACAGAATATGCTTTCATGGGATCTCAAATCATTCGGGAGGTGATCAAAGATCTTGCCCCAAAAGGACTGAAACAAGCCAAAGTTGTGATGCTGGCAGGAACGAGGTGAGATCTCACTGGCTATGTAACCAAACACTTGAGAATAAAGTTCATGACATTCACGACAGACATTGATTTTAATATCTGTATGTTCCTCAAATTATGGAAAGGATTTATAGTAAAAGATAGATTCATTCATAGTTATTAATCCCGAAATGAAAGTGAGCTTTCTGCATTGTCTGGCCTCGAAAAAGGTGATTTTGAGGTTTATTATTATTTAATTATTATGTCAGACAATTATATTTGTGGATGTTCTGCAATTTATTTCACAAAGAACTATAATTCACAATTCCCATAATTGGATTTGAATTCACTTATAAACAGAGAACACTACGCAACCATTACACCTGTTGCTGCATGATCTTAACAAATGACTATGAACAATTGAAACAGAGCCTCTGGATTACCATGAAATCTATCCCGTCCATGGACCACCCTTGTAATTTTACCACTAAGACCACTTCCATAACTGACGAAGCATATTTTCAGCACATCGTTGTCTACCATTAAACTTTTAACTGCAGCCTGTATGCTAGACAATGAATAATATCTATATGTGTCGTGCATTGCAGGATTCTTCAAAGGTTATAGCAACATGCTTTGTTCGTTTTCCCAAAAGCATTTGTTAAACCATTTCATAGTTAAAGTGATATTTGTATTATTGGTTTACAAACTAGATTTTTGGTGGGCTAGTTATATTTGATTGAAAAGTTGTGTTCTGTCTTGCAGTTGCCCGGTGGGACAGGTTCCTGTGATACATTGATAGGTGAATCCAGTCTTTTGGAGCAGCTGGGTGCAGATGCTCAGGTGCGGGGCCTTGGACTCAGGCTGGTTTTGGAAAGCAACAGCAAAAAGTTCCTGACTGCCCAACAGTGCTTCTGACCTGTAGATGCCATAAAGAAAGGAACTTCGGTTAAGTATACATCAAGCTATGGTTTTGGTAACATTTTAATTCACAGTTTATTAACAAATATTTAGAGTGAAACTGAATAATATTTAGACACTTATTTGATGTTATTTAAATTAAATGCAAATGTATGTTAGTTGAATATGTAGTTTGAACAGTGCTTTTTGCCACTTATTTTGAGTGCTTTTTTCCTTTATGTGTAATTTTATAAATATTTTGGGTTACACCTTATTTAAGTGTCTTTGTTTTACAGTGTAATTATACATTTAAGTACTGAGTAATAATAATTAACTACATGTACTTACTATGATTGGTTGGTTTAGGGTTAGTTGCATGTAATTGTGCATAATTTATAGTTCTTACTACAGTAACTACATGACACTGTAAAGTGTGTTACCTATTGTCTTTGAAATATGGTGCACTGCTGAATGTACTTATAAGCAATTATTGTCAAAGTAAAACTTTTAATTTGGCATATTTTCAAAGTGTACTTAAGTGAAAAACATAGTCATGTACACTTAAGTGAGATTTTATTTCATTACAGTTTTTCTCTATCGCTTTGGCATATTTTTTTAAACAGTCTTAAAGGGATACTCCACCCAAAAATGAAAATTCTGTCATCATTTACTCACCCTCAAGTTGTTGCAAACCTGTATGAGTTTCTTTCTTCTGCTGAACACAAAGGAAGATATTTTGAAGAACGATTGGAACCAAACAGTTGTTTGGCACTATTGGCTTCCATAGTAGAAAAAAAAAAACATGGAAGTCAATGGTGTCAAACAACTATCAAACAACAAAAATATATTCCTTTGTGTTCAGCAGAAGAAAGAAACTCATAAAGGTTTGCAACAACTTGAGGGTGAGTAAATGATGACAGAATTTTCATTTTTGGGTGGAGTATCCCTTTAAGATTCTCTAAACTGTAAGTGCAACTGTCACAACTGTTTGCTGGAACATCACAACTCTATTGCATGTCTGCAAAACGTAGTAACTCAAAATCTTTAGACGTTTTATCACCCTGGAAATATTAAACACAAATTTTATTGGGGGGGGGGGGGGGGGGGACGGGGGGGGGGGGTTCTACTTTTTTGATAGCACTAACTGCTTTGGTTTGTCTGTGTATCACACTGAGCATTTTAAATACAGATACAGACAGTAGGTACAAATTGACTGGGAAAAGTCAATACTGTAGTACACAAAAAGAAAATGAACATTTGTATTTATACAGTACATTAATTTAGCAGAAATGTGTTACATGTAAGCTGAAAATTCTCGGTTGCTTGTTCATTTTTACACTCTCTATTATGTCTTTCTCTAACACATATTCATAATTATCTTCCCATTGCTCTTCAATGACAAGAATATTCAGTTTACATGTAACACATTTCTACAAAAATAATTACTGTAAAACTATGTATTTATACAGCACTAAGGTAGCTGCTGCTGCTCAGAGTTGTGATGTTCCTTCCTGTTCAAAAATGGTGGTGATTATGCCATCAGCAAACTCTGTACATACATACACACAGTACATACATACCGGTACACATATATCGTGCAAATTGTAGACAATTGTACTTGTTGTTTTGCACAAAACACATGCAATTTGCTTAAATCAATAAAAAATTCAAATCTCACGTGAAGAAGAAACTGATTATTGAGAGATCTGAACTTTTGAGGGGGGAAAAAGTCTCATTTAAGAATTGAGCCAAAGTGATTGAGAAAAACTGTAATATTATATTACATGCAAGTACAAAATAAATGTAAGATTCAAATTACACTACAAGTGCACAATTAAGTGCACTTCTTTTGTTGCTCATACTGTGCAACTATACTGTTTCTCATATAGGATTAGGCATTTGAATTTAACTTCAGTGATTAAAACTCATCCACATATTGTTATTTTCTGATGATTTAATATCTCTGTTAGTTTGTGGAGTGGTGTTGTTCCAGAAAAGTGCAAGCAACAGTATAAAAGAGGCGAGGATTGGCAATGCTTTTTTGGACACAAACTGCACTCCTACTTAACCGGTAAGTGTGTGCTGTCTGTGCGATGTGAATGAAAACATTCTCACAGAAGTGGCTAATGCTAATAAGAATTACTTCCTTTAAAATAAGGATGTGTCCCTTTGTAGCTCCGCTATTTGTGGTGCAGTGGTTGTTCGACGAGGAACAGTTACGAGTAGAGAACATTTATATGGGTGGCCAGTCACTCTCAGAGCAGCAGTGGACTTACATGCAGAACCTGGGGAAAGAGCTAAAAAACTCTTTCAAAGAGGTTACGTGAGTACATTACTTTTATAATGTATTAAGTTACTGAAAAATCATGTCATCAAAAGTAATGTACACTGTAACCTTATAAAATTTGATCAACAATGATAATTACTATTCATATTAGGATGCAAACATGATGAATCTGTGTTTTGCTCAAGGCTGTATATCTTGTGTGTACTAAAATGTCCTGCTGTTTTGTTGTTTTAGGGCCGTGTTCGCCCCCTCCTGTCTTTCCCACACTTTGATAACCAAAAGGTAAGGACACGCAGGCACACTGAGACACACTCCTCATGGGTGAGCTCACGGCCTGCATTTGAACACTCGTCCATCATGATGCATTCTAGGTGTCACCAAAATGCCACCTCATGGTTTCACACTTAATTAATGTCTCCCTCTATGAGCTCAGCTGAGAGAGCAGTGGGACAGATGATTTGTGAGGTGAACCGTGAAACTATGGCGAAACACAAGCTGCTTATAAAGAGACTGGTTAAACTGAGGGGACATTAAATTGCCAATTAAAACTTTTGTCTAAAGCAACTTATAGTGGGCATTAGCAATCATCCAAGGGGGCCGAAGGATGACTTAAAAAGATTATTATTAATATAATTAAAATATTAGTTATAATTGATTAATATATAATTCATATTAATGTTAATTAAATAGTACAATATTGGTACACTAAACATGACATTGGGAATGCACTCTTTCCACACTTAAGCACTTGACTTAGTGCTTGACATGAGCACATAGTTTTACTTCTATAATGTGACTTATTTCCTAATTAAACAGCATTATTAATTTGAAAATGATTGTGAAAAGCGTTCCATTTTAGACCAATATTGGCATTTGCTAAACTAATGCCTAGCTGGTGTGGTAGATTTTTCCCTAAACCTGACTTAGGTTGAACCGAGTGTCCTTGACACCTGAACCCATCGAACACTATCACTTGGAGTAAGGTCTGTAGTGTTTCGCTAAATAATATTATACTCAGTTGAGTTGCCTCTGAATGCGCAGGTTGGCAACAATCTAACCCCGCCTAAGAGTCGAACGACGTCTCGTCCCCTATCGAACACTATCACTTGGTGGTAAGGTCTCTAGTGTTTCGCTAAATAACTTGCTCCCTATCTAACTTGCTTCCTGCGCAGGAATAATCGACAAACAGACTTCAGCAAATGTCCTTTAAATGCTTTAATCACGGCCAGGAGAATACTCTAGCAATTCTCAGAGCATCTCTCCCAAAAAGAAGCATGAATACAACAGTTTTTATAGAATAGGGTTATGGCAAAATGACATGATACCAAAATGGAATGATTACATAATTTCCCCACAATTTGATTGGTTCTTCATATGCAAACTCTCCTGTTACTAGGTAGGAGCAAATTCTGTTTTTGTTGATTACTAATAACAAGGTTTCAAGTTTAGACATCTGTCTAGGTTCATTTCTCATATTTGTAATTTATACACACACACTCAAAGTCACAAGGTTTCCCCTGGTTTCGGACAGTACATTCTGTTCAAATGTTAGATGTTAAATAAAGTTAGATGTTAGAAACATGGTTAGTTTAATATATAGTTTAAAATTTCCACACTGGTTAACATTATGTAACCTTGTTAAAGGGTTAGTTCACCCAAAAATGAAAATTCTATCATCGTTTACTTACCCTCAAGTTGTTCCAAACCTCTATGTGTTTATTTGTTCTGCTGAACACAAAGGAAGATATTTGGAAGAAAACAGATCTCATTCCCCATTGACTATCATAGTAGGTATTTTTTCCTACTATGGTAGTCAATGGGGAATGAGATCTGTTTTCTTCCAAATATCTTCCTTTGAGTTCAGCAGAACAAATAAACACATAGAGGTTTGGAACAACTTGAGGGTGAGTAAACGATGATAGAATTTTCATTTTTGGGTGAACTAACCCTTTAAAGTTACAAAGACAAAAATGTTTTGTTTGGATTGCGTGATCAGATCTTAATTAGATTATATTACGTTTTAAAATACTAAGACTACAGTTACTTTTTTATTGATCACATGATTACATGTTATTCTCACAATGACAGTCAAATACGGTATTCATAACTCATTGATTCTCCCTACTACTTTTTTTATCTTTTAAATGTTCCTTTCTAAATAAGCCTACTGCTTGTATAAGATCAGAAGGTCTTCCAGGTTTGTGGAATTACACACAGACCAATGTGTCATGAGCTGATCACTGAAAACTGAGACACACAGCTTTTCATCACTGCATTTACTGAAATCTTATCACTTCTGTTTTCTCAACATTGCAACATTGCATATCTAATCAACCCCCCATGAACACATTCATTATTATTTGAACCTGAAAGTTATTATTTGAAAATGAAAGTTATTTAAGCATGCTTTTGTCTTTTGAACACATTAAAATGTACAAAATCACGTCATATGTAAAATCTTTTGTGGCAGAATTGTGACTAGACTAGAGTGACGTAAAAGTCACACTAATTCTGATATGACTGTTCAGACTGAGGTTGCATGCAAAACAGACCTGTGTCTAAATATCAGATTCTACGTGATCTGTGCTATTCACTGTTAAAAAAAAAACTGGGCCAATTTTTCCTTTCGGATTTTTTCTCTTTCAGTAATTGGATGGATTTCCAGGTCAAGGGGACGTCGCTTTCCCGTGCTCTGCAGTGCTGGGACAAAAGTCTCCAGGAGGCCAATAAGAACAGCAAAACCGCTCTAAAGGGCTGTCCCTTTCATCTCATCGATAACTGTCAATGGCCACAGTGCAATCCAACTTGTCCGGCCCTGATTGACCAGGCCACACAACAGGAGATGACTCTGCTCCAGGTGCTGGCCAGTATGGGCTTGGACCTGCAAAAGCTAGGCTTGGATGTAAGGGGGGATATTTCAGCCAGCATGGTCAGCAATGGTGGCTAAAATAGCACTAGCAAGTGGTGGTATTTTTATCGACACAGTTCACCTCTTCCATAAATTCGAGATTGTTCAGTGGCTTCCTCTCTGGCCACTTCCAGAGATGGACCTGGGTTTGTCTAGTGAACATGTCACTGGATTTCAGTACCGACAGTCTGCATGCCTTTAAAACCATGTTCTATCAACAGGAATGATTTCGGATTTCGGGTTCTCCGAGTAATGATTTCGGGTTCTCCCTGCGCGCCTCTAGACACAGTTAACCAATGGTTATCACAACTGCTAAATAATCGAATTCATCAATTCAGTTAAGAGAACTAGTGTCTGAATCCAATGTTTTAACTAAAACTGTCTGACAGCATCATACTGTACAAATAGAATCAAAAAGAGCTGAATTTACTGTTATTAAATCTGAAGAATGTACAAGTTGCGAATCAACATGGATTTAGTAAGATCACGGTTTGGAGAAAACCAGTGAGCAGTCTAATAACGGCATGTATTTAAAAAACAAAAGCGTGACAGGACAGCAGAACAGTGCAGTAACCACATTTTCCAAACATCCTGCCACAATACTTACTCTACATTATCTCGTTCTCTACGTATCTTCATTATTTCAAGTGCATGCTGTTTTAAGATGTTGTAGTCTAAAATGAAAGACATTGATGTGAATGGACAAATGTGATATCTGTTTATTTTTGCCTTATATATGTGTAAGTGTGCAATTAGATATTGACAAACTTCCTCAAATACAAAAGACTTCCTCATTCATTCATATAATTATCTCGCATAATTATACTTCTTGCCTGTTGTCATGATCTGTAATATCCATCAAGTTCTTTTGACATTTGTAGTTTGTTTAAATTATCTTGAACACTAAAAAAGAAGGATGGAAACTTTACAATGTATGTCCTGTTTTTTGGTCCCCATGAGGAAAACAGCCTCATGTATAATATTTGTATATTTATTATATTAAATTATTTTATTTTTTACTTTACAATAAGGTTCATTAGTTAACATTAGTTAGTTAACATGAACTAAGAATGAACAATACTTCTTCAGCATTTATTGATCTTAGTTAATATTACACATTAACATTTGTTAACATTTACTAATATGTTATTAAAATCAAAGGTTGTGTTTGTTAACATTAGTTAATTCACTGTGAACTAACATGAACAAACAATGAACAGCTGTATTTGTATTAACTAAGATTAACAACGATTAATACATACGGTAACAAATGTATTGCTCATTGTTAGTTCATGTTAGTAAATACATTAACTAATGTTAACTAATTAATCTTATTGTAAAGTGTTACCATTTTTTTTAAGTAAACATGCAGAATGTTTTCTGTGATGGGTTTAGTTGGACGTTTTCCAACCTGACTGACCTAAGGTGTGAATTCCACACCTTAAAAAAAACTTTTTTTGACAAAATAAAAGAAAAATTGAAGGGGGAATAGCACGGTTAACAGACAATTTACATTACAAAACAATGAGATTGAACTGATCTGTTTGAAATGTGGTCTGAGCAAACCCAGAATGATTTCTTAGTTAAAATGTGTGCTCAACCACAATCTTATCAGATATCGTATTTCCACTCTTCAAATGGCTGTATTGTTGCTTTTAATAATACCAGGTTTCACATCACCTCACTGAAAAGATAACTGAATTTACTGTCTGAGCACAACATTAGTTCAAGTTCAAGTTCATTTTATTTATATAGCACATTTTATAGCAGCCACTGACTGACCAAAGTGCTTTACAGAACTACAAAATTAAAAGACGTCAACACCATGCGTAGTAGCACATCATAAAACAGTACAACAAGGTTAAGAACAGCTTAAAACGGGAGACGTCCAAGCAGTCACAGAGATTATCAGTAATAGAAAATAAAAACAGAAAAGACAGTAGCAGGTTTAATACCAGTATCATACTCAAAGGAGAGAAATATAAAACTAGATCGAAAAGAAAATATAAGTATATGAATATCCACATATACACACACATACATATGTGCATATATATATATACACATACACACACATACATGTACACATATCCACATATATATACATATACATGCACCTTATTTGTAGGCCAAAGAGAACAAGTGCGTTTTTAAAATGGACTTAAAGGAAAACATTATGGACTGGAATTCCAAGACTCCAAGACCATTATGGACTGGCATTCCTGTTTGAACTGCATTATTGTTTTTTGCTAGTCAGAAATATGTTTTAGAATTGTACTTAACTGCTTAATAATATGGGGATGTTGAAAAGCTTGTTACTGGCCATCTTTCCAGGGCATCCCCCGATTGTGGCCCGACACGCTGGAATAGGCTGCCTGGGCGACCCTAGAGGAGAAGCAGTTTGGAGAATGGTTAAATTAATGAAAAGCTTTTAGGCTTGATGTCAATGTCTGTGGGTCTGTGAGGTTTTCTTTCCCATGCAATTTCCTAAAAGAATCAAGTGGAAACTTTGAGTGGGAGTTTCATGGGTAAACCTATGTTTTCAAATTCGTTATTAAGCAAAGACATGACTAAGACACTTCTCAGCACTGTTTGAACAAAATATGTCTTTAGGGGAATTTCACAACTATATATATGCATAAACAATTCATTATGAGAGGTACAAAACGGTGAGGGAAACAGGTCATATGTAACTATACATACCAGACTAGACTGGCTTCCTGTAAACAGCAGTTTGACTGCTACAGGTCTGAAGTCACTGAAGTTACATTTCTTGCTAAAACACAAACTTTACTTTCACAGAAGATTTTAATTGAATAATTAAGAACAAAATGTGTATTGCATCACGTATTTGTGCTCACACAGCGAATGCAACATTATTTATTTTGCATCTCTTTGCTATTCTTCTGATTAAAATACACGCATTATATGTAAAAATTCAATGTTTCAGGTGCAAATTCTGAAGCATTTAACTTTAATTTCCCTTTGATAAGATACCAGGCCTGGCTAAACCACTGGAGAAACAATGCAAGGAATGCCTCATGTCACAATAATATACTGGAATTCAGCGACGTTGGTTCTAGAAGTTTTTTTTTTTTTTTTTTTTCATCCATTTCTCACATAGAGATTTAAAAAAAAGTCTTTGTTAAAGGGATACTCCACCCAAAAATATAAAATTCTGTCATCATTTACTCACCCTCAAGTTGTTGCAAACCTCTATGAGTTTCTTTCTTCTGCTGAACACAAAGGAAGATATTTTG